>CM040129.1:96373868-96973868 GCA_022559845.1 Amorphophallus konjac | reverse complement strand
GTTGAGGCACCACAGCAGGACATCAATGATATTCCTGTGGTTTGTGAATTTCCTGATGTGTTGCCTGATGAGTTACCAGGCTTACCTCCGCAGCGAGAGATAGAAATGGTGATTGAATTGATTCCAGGTACGGCACCTTTAGCAAAGGCACCTTACCGTATGGCTCCAGCTGAATTGAAAGAATTACGAGCACAGTTGTTAGAATTGTTGGAAAGAGGATATATCCGTCCAAGCTTTTATCCATGGGGTGCTCTAGTTTTGTTTGTGAAAAAGAAAGATGGAAGCCTGAGGTTGTGTACCGATTACAGGCAGTTGAATCATGTTACTATCAAGAACAAGTTTCATTTGCCTAAGATTGATGATTTGTTTGATCAACTTCAGTCAGCTACTGTCTTTTCACGGATTGATCTTTGATTAGGTTATTATCAATTGAGGATTAAAGAATTCGATGTGGAAAAGACTACTTTTAGCACGTGATATGGTCATTATGAATTTTTGGTTATGCCGTTTGGGCTAACCAATGCTCCAGCAGCTTTTATGGACTTAATGCAGCGTGTGTTTCGTCCATATCTGGACCGATTTGTGGTGATCTTTGTGGATGACATTCTAGTCTATTCTGCTTCTGAAGAAGAACATGTTCAACATCTCAGGATAGTATTGCAAATTCTACGAGATCACGAGCTTTATGCGAAATTCAGTAAGTGTGAGTTTTGGCTTCGAAAAATTCATTTCCTAGGCCACGTGATTTCTGGTGATGGAGTTGTAGTTGATCTGGCAAAGATTGAAGCTATTCTTCAATGGCAGAGACCAAGGACTGTGATAGAGATCATAAGTTTTCTGGGTCTTGCTGGTTATTATCGAAGATTCATTCAAGATTTTGCACGGATTGCCGCACCAATGACTCGTCTAACTCGTAAAGATGTGCCTTTTATCTGGTCAGATCAGTGTGAGCAGAGCTTTAATGAATTGAAAAGGCTACTCACTACTTCTCCAGTGCTTGTGCTACCTTCTGGCTCGGGTGGATTCGTGGTATGCACGGATGCTTCTCGAGTAGGTCTGGATGTAGTGCTTATGCAGCATGGTAAAGTTATAGCTTATGTATACCGACAATTGAAACAGCATGAAGAGAATTATCCAACTCATGATTTACAGCTTGCAGTGGTGATATTTGCATTAAAAATCTGGAGACACTACCTATATGGTGAGAAATTTAAGATCTTCACTGATCATCAAAGCTTACAATATGTGTTTTCTCAAAAAGATTTGAATCTTTGACAGCGCATATGGATGGAGTATATGAAAGACTATGATTTCACTCTTTCCTATCACCCAGGTAAAATGAATGTGGTGGCCGATGCTCTGAGCAGGAAAGTGTAAATCAGTCATTTGCCGGTTCGAGAATGGAAGTTGTGGGAACAGTTTCCTAGCGAGACATTCAGCATGGATATCCCTTCTGATCCGATGGTAGTTGTGTGTGCTAGTCTTGTGATGACTCCAGCTATTTATCAGCAGATTAAGGAAGCTCCGCAGGCAGATTCTGATTTATCCCGCATTGTGTTGATGCACGATATCGAGTTTGATGATGAGTTAGTAGTCAGCTTCAGAGGTAGGCTGTATGTTCCAGCCGATGATGTGTTAAGAAATGCCATCTTGCGTGAAGCCCATGGATCCCATTATGCTATTCATCCCGGCACTACAAAGACGTATCAAAATCGGAAAAGGCAGTTCTGGTGGCCAAGTATGAAGAGGGATGTAGCTCAGTTTGTGTCTAAGTGTTTGACATCCCAACAGGTAAAAGCTGAGCATCAAATGTAATGCCCCGGAATTTTATAATTTATTTCTAGGAATTTTTTGAAATTTACAAAGGCCCAAATGAATTAATAAATGAATCATTATTAAGGCCCAATTATGATGAACAATTAACCTAGCCTATTTAAATAAAGCCCAAAGGACTTAAGGACCAAGCCCATGAAGTTTGACCCATATTCTAGAAGGTTAATTAATTTATTCACGGAATATAAAGATAAATACCCATTAATTGGTAATGGGGTGGATAATAGAATCAAAGAGTTTGAAGCAATTCAAATTCGACGCCTAGGATCTGTGGCGGTCTATTGTGCAACCGCTACATCCAAGAAAGCGGCCCATTATTCGACCACTACATTCTGTCAGTTCCGTGAATTGAAGAAGAGTAAAAAGATTGGATTTTTAAAACTCTATCACCTAGGGATCGAGATGGTAAGGCTAGTAAACATGCTAAGGACTCTCAGAAGTCTGTATAGTACCAACTAAGTACTCTAGAACCGATCTAATCCTCAAACCCTAGCGAAACCCTATAAATAGGACCTAGTTTTGACCTACACGACCCTTACATTTGGCTCACGTGGAATCAAGGTAAGAATGTATTATTTTGGGTAAGTTATTTAGAAGTTTTTATTCCCAATACATAGGACTAACATCCCTCAAAATTTTGTGCTAGGAGATCAAGCACATAAGGAGATAGAAGCCTGCAAAGTTGCTGGTTCCACATTAGCGACCCAGGAAACTATGCGAAAGTCCGGTGAAGATCAAGGAATTAGGAAACCAAATCGAGGTAATTAGAATTAGTACCTTTAGACCTTTTTGTTCCCCTTAGTATCTACTTCTTACCCTCCAAATTTCACGTCATTAGGTCAAGTGGATCAAGAGATAGCAGGACGTGAAGTTTCTAAGTTGTCACAAGAAGTACAGAATTAGGGTTGACTTCCAAAATCAAATTCCAAGCCTAAAAGCCTTAGCAGAGGTAGGTCATCTCATGAACGGCTGAAATCTCATTCTAGGGATAAAAGCCCTCTTATTTCACTTGATTGCATGCTTTATAGACTGAGAATTTCATGTTTTATCCATATAATATACATTCATTCATATTCTTAGCCCTAAATAAGTTAAGATGAACGTTCTTTTTGATTCACATAAAACCCATGCATATTGTTAGCTTAACCTTTATTCTATCATGATAGAGAAGTTTATACATGTTGATTTCCAGATATGATGTGTTTTAGACATAGTTCTTCTTATTTTAGTTTTACTGTCAAACGTTCTCTAGCGGCCTAGTCTTTGACCGCAAACCTTGTGTAGCGGCCCTACGATAAACCGCTAAACACTCTGTAAACTCGATTCTTATGAAATCTCTGACGGACCATAGATAGACCGTTAAAGTCCCTCTGGCGGCCTTATGATAAACCGCCAAGCTGTCTGTAACGGCTCTATATTAGACCGCCAATGTTCTATTTTCTGTCAAATCGAGATATATTTAAGAACAGCCCATTAACTTATAAGTAGGTCTAGTTAACTATGTTCTAACCTATTTTAATGGTATTTCATTACTCTGAGTTTTAAATTACTGATTCATGACAGTGATCGCATGTTCTTTATCATACTTGGGATTATTTTAAAGCTTATGCTAATTTCATGCCAAAACTTATACTTTGTATTAAATACATCTTTCAAGGGTGATAATAAACGTGGTTCACTGATTGGTTTATCACTATTACAAATTCTCTTCTTATCTTAGAGTCATTTCTATAAGTACATGGCATACATTCCGATATATGACCATTAGTTACACTTTTGCACTATAGGGACATAATCTTGAACATGATAACCTCTCCTTTGGATATTGCTTCCAATGGACTAGGAAATCTTGTTTCAAGGCCTCCGTAATTCTCCTCGAGCCTGGGATTCCCACTAGGACGCCGAGTTGGTTGTACCATTAAAGCCCAAATTATCTACAAAGTACTATCGATGTTTTCTGAATTCTGTCCTGTAACGATTCAATACTCGACCGCTAAGGCCACTTAACGGTCCAGTATCTGACCGCCAAGTTCTCTGAAGTACAAACTGATTTCTTTCTGGTTTCAGCCCACTCTAGCGGCCCAATATCAGACTGACATATCAATATAGCAGCCCAGTTATAGACCGCTAAGTTTTCTGAATAGTTGACCCAAGGTTTGACCCAAGGGTTAATAGTCCTATAATCCTAGACTGACTAATGATAGTCTGGGACTTGTAACTTTATTCAAAGACATCTAAGATAAAGTATGAAAGATAAAGAATGTACCGTTATGCTGTCGAATTTTCTCCAAGGCACAACTTAGTTATTAATGCATTTCTTGAACTCATAAATCTATACTTGGTGCATTTTTATTATTGACATTGAGTCTTGAACACTTATTGAACTTATTACATGCGTGGCCAACTTTATTGCTATATACGTGGAAGTAGCTTGATTTATATTTGAAGATGCGGTTCGAGCACTGATTGTGTTCAGGGCTCTATGCTAGTCCCCTCGGCTGATTGTCGGAAACATACTATTATAAACCATGGGATATGGTGTTACTGGCGTCGCATTGCGCTTGGAGTACTTTCTTTATAAAGAAGTGAAATTATCCATGGCTCGTGAAGTGAAAATATCCACAGAAATTCACGAAGTGCTTATTACTAAGTGAAGAGTACATTCTTGCTTGACTTGCTAGTACATTCGCGTTACCTTCTTGATCATGAAAGGCCATAATTACATTCTTGCTTGATCATGCTTGCTCAATCATATCTTAACTTGATCATGTCTTGTTACTTTGGTTTATTCACGTGATTTATCGCATTCGCTTGATTTTACTTTATTCTCTAGAGCCCAAAATGCTAATCACTTTAATATTGCCTTCATGTTGATGCGAAGATACCTACTGGGTAAGTGTGCTCATTACCTATTTTTCAATCTTTCCAAGAGATACAAGTAGTTCGGATTCGGATTCGAGTTATTCAAGTGATGGGTCCGAGGGCGAATGAAGGTCACATAAGATTGAGAGAAGACTTAGGAAGTCAATGATGTCTAGATCGAGTTCATGTAATTTTCTCTTTATTGAGTCACGTAGTTGAATAATTGATGTACTTGAATCATTCTGATTATTAATAAAAGTGAAGGTTTGAATAAATTATTATGCAATTGCATCTTATGTGTGATTGTTATTGTGCTCTGATTATTCTTGCTTGCAAGATGCTTACCATGCCGGCTGTTCACGTTTCCCGAGATTATCTTCCGCTGTATTAAAGGCTCGGGGCGTGATAGTTAAGTTGGTATCAGAGCCTAAGTCCAAGGACTTAGAGAGAAAAGCCATGTCATAGGATAAGTCCAAAGTTTTAAGACCCATACCTATGAACTTAGGAAGAAATTCCCCACCTATGTGAGACATTGGGTAGAGCCCAGGGATAAGATAGTAAATTAGCTCTAGCTTAAACCCATTCATTCCATGGGAATTAGCAAATTCATTATTCTTCTCAGGTACCTTATTCTTATTGTAATGGCTTATCGCGTAGACTACAATGGTATGCAAGAGACCGTTGTGGGTCTTACACAAGCATTGCAAACCATGGCGCAAGCAGGCGCATGAGCAAGAGCTGGAGACCTACATCGCAACTTTCGGAGTCTAAACCCTGCACGGTTCTATGGTTCTTCTAATCCGGACGAGGCCGAGAATTGGATCGATGAAATGAACCGGATATTTGACGTCATACAATGTACAGAACAAGAAAAGATGTGCCTTGCTAATTTTCAACTCAACAAGGATGCACGTACATGGTGGAAGTCAGTACCGGCACCTCCAGCTGACGCACCACACATGTGGGAAGGTTTTCTTACCTTATTTCATGCCAAGTACTTTTCCGAGCATATTAAGGAGCGGAAGGCTATGGAGTTCGCTTCTTTACACCAGGGCATGTTGTCAGTGGCATAATATGAACTTCAATTTTCCCGACTGGCACCCCATGCTCCTCATCTGATTAGCACTGACTTGCTGAAGGCTAATCGATTTTTGGATGGATTAAGGACCGGATATATTCAACAACTGGGGACCCAGAATATCCGTACATACGCGGAAATGGCCCAACGGGCACACCTATGTGAAAGGACCTTAGAGAAGGTCGAGAAATTAAAAGGTAAGGGTGAAGAATCAAGCCGAAGATCAGATCGGCGTGATAAGAAAAGCAAGTTCAGCATCACGGAACCCTACAAATCCCGTGATAGTAAGAAAAGATCCTGAAATGGGAGTGGTAGTGGCTACCACAAAAACCAGAAAGTCAAGGAAGAAGATAAGTAGGTCGCCACGGCCTGTACCTTTTGTGAGAAGTTTGGACATTCGACCGAAGAATGTTGGAAGCGCCTTGGCGCTTGTCTACGTTGTGGCAGTTGGGAGCATCGCATGCCGGATTGCCCTCTTATGAAGGATCTATCTTCTGGAGGTGGACGTAAGAGGCAGGCTCGTCTCAATGCCGTTTTAGATGATGAAGCGCCCAGGGATGATGGACTTATGGAAGGTACCATTCATATCTGTTCACATCATACATTCGTATTATTTGATATTGGTGCTTCTCATTTGTTTATATCTACTTCCTTCGCAAGAACTTTACCTCTTTCATCAGTTCCTTTACCTACGGACCTGGCTATTACTACACCTTTAGGTCCCGGAACCAAACTCACAAACTATTATCCTGATAGTGAGATAATAGTAGAAGGACACAATCTTCCTGCAAACCTCGCATGCCTTGATATGGAGGGCTACAATGCGATTTTAGGGGTAGATTGGCTTGTAGATCATGATGCCTACATCAATTGCCGCAACCAGATTATTTCTTTTTGGAAACCTGGTCTTCCAAGATTTTCCTTCCTTGGTATCAAGTATAGGAAACATCCTACCATCATTTCTTCTCTTCACGCTTGCAAACTAATTTCGCAAGGATGTGAAGCTTTCCTTGCTTCTGTGATTGTTACCGAGTCTAAGAAGATAATCTTAGCAGACGTCCCCATCGTAAATGAGTTTCCTAATGTATTCCCATCAGATTTACCCAGTTTACCACCCGAAAGGGAAGTAAATTTTTCCATTGAACTCATCTCAAGAGTAGCACCTGTTTCAATAGCCCCCTATATGATGTCCCCTACAGAACTTAAGGAACTGAAGAGGCAACTTCAGGAGTTGTTAGACAAGGGTTTCATTCCACCTAGCACATCCCCTTGGGGTGCGCCCGTTCTTTTTATCTAGAAGAAGGATGGATCGCTCAGACTCTGTATTGACTACCGGCGACTGAATCAACTCACAATTAAGAATAAATATTTGTTGCCATGTATTGATGAGCTCTTTGATCAACTCTCGGGAGCAGAATACTTCTCCAAGATAGACCTCAGGTCAGGATATCACCAGCTCAGGATTAAGGATGAAGACATATTCAAAACTACTTTTCGAAGCCATTATGGTCATTATGAGTTTGTTGTAATGCCGTTCGGGTTAACCAATGTCCCTGCAGCATTTATGCAACTTATGAACAAAGTTTTCCAGCCTTATCTGGACCAGTTTGTGGTCATCTTTATTGATGACATTCTTATTTACTCCAAGACAAAGGAGGAACATTAAGAACATTTGAAAATAGCCTTGCAGACTTTAAGAGAACACAAACTCTATGTAAAGCTCAGTAAGTGCGAGTTCTGGCTAAAGGAAGTCTCGTTCCTCGGCCATATTATTTCAAAGGAAGCTATCGTAGTTGACCCTTCTAAGGTGGAAGTAGTTAAGAACTGGAGCCGGCCAACGACCGTGTCAGAAGTAAGAAGCCTTCTAGGTCTGGCTGGATATTACAGAAGGTTTATTAAGGATTTTACTAAGATTGTTGTTCCTTTGATAAGACTTACAAGAAAAGAAAATCCTTTTATATGGTCGAAGGAATGCGAAGAGAGTTTCTTAACTCTTAAAGATCATCTCACTATAGCCCCTATATTATCATTGCCCGTTGAGGGTGGTGGATTTAAAGTTTATACTGATGCATCTGGCATTGGCCTAGGGTGCGTTCTTATGTAAAACGGGAAAGTAATTTGCTATTCTTTAAGACAGCTAAAGCGTCACGAGGAGAATTATCCCGTACATGATTTAGAATTGGCGGCAGTTATATTTGCCTTAAAAATTTGGCGTCACTACCTTTACGGAGAAAAATTCACGGTCAACTCAGACTGCAAAAGCTTGAAATATTTGTTCTCCCAAAAGGAACTGAATATGAGGCAAAGAAAATGGTTGGAATACTTAAAGGACTTTGATTTTGCTATCCAATATCATCCTGGTAAGGCTAATGCTGTGGCAGATGCACTCAGCAGAAAACCAATGGGAAAACTATCAACTTTCATGATTAGTCTGACTAATCTCATCTCTCAATTTGCTCAGTTGAACTTAGATATTGACATGAAGAAGGAAGATTATTTTATAGCCAATATCCAAACTCAACCCACATTAATAGAAGATCCGGTCAAGCTACAAGACAATGACCCAGTAATATTGGAGATTAAAGCTAATGTTGAGCAAAGGCTGAATTTCTCTATTGCCAATGATGGAAGGTTGCTATTCAAGGGCCGGATTTGTATACCGGATCACGTTGATACTAAGAAACTGATCCTGCAAGAAGCTCATAGTTCCAAGTACACCATTCACCCTGGTGGTACTAAAATGCATCAAGATCTTAAAAGGAACTTCTGGTGGCCTAACATGAAAAGAGAAATAGCAGATTTTATGTCTCGTTGTCTCACTTGTCAACAAGTAAAGGCAGAACATTTAAGACCCGCAGGTAAAGTACACCCCTTGAATATTCTCGAATGGAAATGGGAAGGTATAGGGATGGATTTCATTATGGGTTTACCTAAACCAAGAGGTGGACACGATGGTATATGGGTAATCATAGATCGATTGACTAAGTCTTCACATTTTCTGCCAATAAAAAGTCGGTGGTCTGTGGATATTCTAGCGGCATTATACATAAGGGAAATCGTCAAATTACATGGTGTCCATATCACTATCATTTCTGATCGAGATCCTCGATTCACATCACAGTTCTGGAAGGGTCTACAACATTCTTTAGGTACCCGACTGAATTTTAGCACGGCATTCCATCCACAAATCGATTGTTGCCCCTGTGGTTTTGATGATGGTTTTGATGATTGGTCTTTGAAGTGAGTTATTCTCTGTGAGTCATCTAGCTGTGTCTTTTATATGCTTGATAAATTCATGTTTTATCATGTAAGTGAATGGAGTTCATATGGCTGTCAGATAACATGCTCTACTTTAATTCTGTCTACACTCTGTCTGCACAGTCATATGAAGTCTATATAGCCTGTTTGATTATTGAAGTCTGTACAGCCAATGCACTTAACTCAAGTCCATACACTGGAAGCTCTTCATTTGATTGAGTCTATACATTGTCCTAGGCTAAGTGTGTACAACATCTCATTCATGCTTTGATTAATGAAGTCTGTACATCAGTCTTCACATTCTAAGTCTGTACAGCCGTTGGGTTTGGACTCGGAGTCTGTACACTCGATTTACCTTTGAATTGGTCAAGTGTGTACACTCCTTCACTGTAGCTTTCACGTTTCCAAGTCTACACGTCGTGATGTCCATACACTGCCTTTAGGATTTAAAGTCTATACAGCCTGGCTTCACGTTCAGAGTCTATACATCGTTCCTCAAGGCTAAGTGTGTACATCCTTCCAAGCTTCAAGTCTACACATTGGGTTCTCAGGCTTCAACTCTATACATTCAATTGTTAGGCCCAAGTCTATACACTCGTTGTTAGAGGCCTGAACTTAACTGAAGTCTATACACTGGACCTTGTTTTACCAAGTCTCTACACTCGCTGCACTGTTCAAGACCATACACTGGCAGCTCTGCCTAAGTATATACATTCGTCTGAACCAAGTTCATTTACCTCTGTCTGTCTGCAGATGATTCAGGCCATCAAGACTTGGCATGTGATCCAAGAAGCTGAAATGTTGACACGTGGACACAGCAGTTCAAACAATCAACAAAGAAGCTTACTGGATTACTCTGGTGCGTCAACGCATTCATCAAGTGGGGTCGACGCAGCAGGTTGATGGATCGACAAGGTGACCAGAGAGTGTGAGAGGGCTGAAGCCATCTAAGTTCAGATGCTGGAACACTAATGCATCAACGCAGCATGATGAGAGCGTCGACGCAGCACGCCCATCTGCTGAAGACTTGATCACTGGATCATCAATGCGTCAACGCCACGGGTTGGAAGCGTCGACACAACAGTTAAAAAGGCTAGGCTGTTTGTTCACTGGAACGTATCCATGCGTCAACGCCACTGCTAGACAGCATCGACGCAGCCATTGAGCCTGATAGGCATCTAGCTTGGAGACAGTTTAGAAGGTTAACGCTGGAGTTCTTAGCGTCCACGCAGCATGCAAACAAGCCGAACTATTAGTTGCAGAAACACACCACTGCGTCAACGCTTTAGCCTAGCAGCGTCAACGCAGCATGTCTATCTGCCAAATACATTGATCACTGGACTGCCGATGCCGATGCGTCAACGCAGCAATCTGATGGAGTCAACGTAGCAGACTTGTGTCATGCTGGTCGAATGTCGTTGAATTGATGGGCACGTGATCCGAGGTGCCTGGCTCGTGAACCAGGATGCTGTCACGTGGTCCAAATTTCTAGGGCAGGAAACGTGGAAGCCACACTCGCCCAGTGTGCTGCTGCTGCTGCTATATATACGAGTCTTCATCCTCGGTAGAAGACTGATCGAAGAAGAAGCCTGGAGAGCAAAAAGCCCTTCGATCCAGAAAAAGAAAAGAAGAAGAAAAAAAGAAAGAGCAGAAGAGAAAGAAGAGAAAGAGAGAGATAGAAAGCTCGAGCAGAGAAAGATAGAGAGTGAGAGAGTAGAAGAAGAAAAAGAAGAGTGGCAGAGTGAGAGAAGCAGCAGAAGTAAAAAGAGAAAGAGAGAGAGAGCTCGCGAGTGAGAGAAGAAAGCAGAGAAGAAAAATAAGAGAAAGAAGAAGAGAGATCGAGAGATAGGAAGCTTCATCTGAAGACTAGTTCCTACTGGACCGTGGATCAGATCCAGGCCAGTCAGCTCCGTTGAGAGCCACATCTGTGTTTTCATCTTTTACAGCCTTCTGATTGCTGTGTTATTTTCGTTTATTGTTTTTCTTTATTTTCTGATTACCTTGTACTTCCGATCCTCTGGACTGAGGTCGGGTTCCTCCTGTGGACTCAGGAAAAGGGAGATCTGATCTCCGGTTCTGGGCTTGTGGGTTGCAAGTCCAGGGGTCCCTCCTAGTCTGGAGGAAGAGAGGTCCTCGACCTCTGGTTTGCTGGTGACTGGAAGTCACTGGTGGGTTCCCTCCTGGTCTGGAGGAAGAGAGACTTCGGTCTCTGGTTTCCAAGTGGCTGGGAGTCACTTGGGGTGTCCCTCCGGTTGGGAGGAAGAGGGGAGGTTGTTCCCCTGGTCAAGCTGTGTGGCAGCACCTTGTTCGCAGACTAAGTCTGCAGGTTTCTAGCTTGTGCTAGTGGAAGCCTCACTCCGGTTGGGAGTGAGGGGTGGATGTAGGTCTGTGGACCGAACCGCCTAAAAATCTCTTGTGCAATGGTTTGATTGTTTGCTTTGCTTCCGCTAGATGCTTGAATAGGCGCGCTCCAAGTGTTTGTATTTGAGTTGAATCGAATTGGTTATATTCTGTGTCTATCTCTAGCATCCAAGTTTTTATTTGGGCATAATTTGTAGAGGGATACATTCACCCCCCCTCTGTATCCGGGCCTAGCACCCTAACAGTTGGTATCAGAGCGGTGTCTGCTTAGAAGGTCCAGCGACCTGCAGATCCGATCTTGCTGTCTTAGGTGCTAATTTGTTTTTAGTGCATCAATATTCCTGTTGCATTAACTGTTGTGTTCTCATGGCTCATCCTCCACTATTCAGTAGTTCAAATATTAAATTCTGGCTATATCGTATGCACAAGCATCTTAACTCTATTAATCCACAATTGTGGAAGGTTATCTCTCACAGTCCACATGAACTTCCTAAGGATAAGTCCAAGTGGACTCATGTTCACAAGTTGAAAAATGATGATAATGTGAGAGCTCTAAATTTAATGAAGGCTGCAATCAGTTCTGATGATTTTTTCTCTTTCTCGGGTTGTAGCTCGGCAAAGGAAATATTGGATGAATTGCTTCGCATCCACAATGGAAAGGAAGAAGAATGTCTCATGGCAAGAAGGAGTGATCAATCAGATGAGTCCTCATCTCAGGTAAACTCTGAGACCGAGGATATTAGTCATGATGACCTAGTTGCCATGCATGAGCATCTACTGGAAAAATATGAAAGAATTAAGTCAGAAAAGAGAAAATTAAGAAAAGAGAAAAATGCTGAAATCACAAGTCTAAAGGCTGAAAATGAAAATCTAAAATCTGAATTGAAATTGAAAGAAGAATTTGAAAACAAGTTGATTGAAGAAAATTCTCATCTAAAAGATCAAAATAAAAGGCTAATGGTTCTTAATACTGTCTTTTCTGAAAAATGGTTGTCATTTGAAAAAGAAAAATCTGCTGATAAGGAAATTCAATTTGAAGATGAATTGAAACAGGAACTAGAAATTGTGAAAAATATGAATGACACCATGAAGAAACAAATTCTCACCTGTGAAGATGATCTAACAAACTCTGAACTACTCATCTCTTCTCTTAGGAATGAAATTTTGAATTTGAATAAGTCTCTGTCTGATTCTGCTAATCAAGAGAAGCAGAATGTTGTATCCACAGATAATTGCATGAAGAAGGTCAGTAGTTCTCAAGTTAAGCAGGGAATGAGGAATAAACTTCATACAACCTTCGTGCGTAGCTCAAACATAGCTAGCACCTCCACCTCATCGCCTAAACAAGTTGCTGATCAAGAAAATAAGAAAACAAAACAGAAAATAAATAAAAAGAATAATCAACATACTGAGGAAGTTCAAGGTGATAAGAAATCTCATGCTAAGTATGTTAATTGCTTCTACTGTGGGAAATTTGGTCACTTCATGTACAATTGTCATGTGCTCAACAAGGATGATCTGAATGTTGATAAAATACATGGTAGGAAGCTTCATGTTAAGAAACCTTCTTCTGTTCAAAAGAAAAGAATTCATTGCTTCTATTGTCATAAAATTGGTCATGTTATGCATGAATGTAATTCAATAAAACAAGATGACAAGGATGCTAAGAGATCTCATGCAAGAAATCATGATCATCTGAATGAGAAAATTTACTATTGTCACTGCGGCAAATTGGGCCACATTGCAGCCCAATGTTGGCATGCTCAGGGTAGGAAGTTTAACAATAAATCTGGTAAATTCCCTGTCAATAGAAATATTTCTCATAGACATGAATTTGTTTTTGAAAGGAAAACACTTGCATGTTTTGAATGTGAGAAGCCAGGCCATAGAGCTGCTGACTGTTGGCTGGCTTATGTTGGTAAACAGAATCTTAAATCTGTTAACAGAAAATTTCATGCAAATGCACATAGAACGTATGCTAATCAGAATGTGCATAAAACAAATCTGAAATCTGTTGCCTCTTGCTATTATTGTGGTATATTAGGTCATTCAATGAATAATTGCCATCTGATAAGATCTGATGACCTAAATGCTAAAAGGTTGTTTAGAACACCTACCAAAGGTGTCACTATTAACCATGCAGGACCCAAGACTGTTTGGGTACCTGCCCATGCAAAATAGTGTGCTAACTTGCAGGTGTGCCTTGGAAGCTGAAGAATAAAAAAAAAGGGGGGGGGGGAATAAACCAAGGCACTCAAGTTGATAAAACCCCATTCAGGTAAATTTCTCAAATCTGTTCAAATGAAAATTATGGTTGAGCTGAGAAGTCATAGCTTCATGCATACATGTTTTATTTTAATTGGTTCAACTCTTGCATTGATCTTTGTGGGCTTTCTTGTTTGTACTGTGAGCTGTATGCATATTTGGGAATGGCATAAACATGCACATGACTTACAATCATTGAAAATCTGATGCATATAGGACTGTTTGTATTGCATTGTCATACATGACCACTTGGTATATAAATGGAAAGCTAATAAAGGGCAGAGGAAATCTGTCTAGAGGTTCTTACTATGTGTGAGATAGTCTTTTAGGCCAAGTTCTCCGCCAAGTACCAAGGGTCAAATTTGCATATCAGAGAATGTCTGCATCCTCATGTGAATTTTTTGCTTCATGCCCCTGCATACATGAAATTAAGTGCATTGCATTTCCTTAAACTGAAAATGCTAAAAAGATTGTCTGAATGCATGTTGTCAGGGGGAGTCAATGCATTGCATGCAGGTGGTTAAGTGCATACATCTCTGTGAGAATTCATTGCATATCCCTTCCTATCATTTTTGTTGACAAACCTTGATCATATTCGGAAAACACTAAGCTTCAAAATCTCTCCTATCAATTGGTATCTTTTGGCTTCAGAATCCTATCAGTCTGTCATGAAGATTTCAATGGGCTATCTCGATCATAAATCTGAAAACTTTTGAACTAGAAATCTTCTATTATACGTTTTTATGAATGACTGAAATAACTCATGTGGTTTAAGTTTAATGTATTCATGGAGTTTGACTTTAAAATCTCTTAAAAATATCTGAAGCATGTTTTAATAAACCTTAACCATCTATTTCATGCTGTGTCTTGTAAAATCTTCTGAAATCTGCATTATTGAATACATGACTTTATTTGGTTAAGTACATGAGATTAATATTGACTTGAAGCAAAGGAATTTGTCTGAATTGTCTAAAGGGTAATTGTTGTCAGAGCAATGACTTTGGTCACTGAGAAACCATGTCCAAAGGACTGTGTCATGAGGTGTCTTAGTCAACTCTGTAGAATAAAATTCATTGAAAAATCAGGCAGAGCAATGGCATGCACACTGAAAAATACAATTCACTCATCAAGAAATGATTTGCAGTATGTCATGATGTGTAAATGCTATCTCTGTTCATATGAAGCATGACAGTTAGTCACACTAAGTGCTTAGGGATATTAGCCTCTGATCAAGGTATATCCTCTAGTTACAAGGTGTGCACCGAATTAGAGTGCTCGTAAAATTTGTAGCATGAAAAATTATTGAACAAATCTCAATATCTGAATATTGATGCTAAAATCAAATTGCTACAACCCTAGACAAAATCATATGACTTCAAAATTACTTGATTTCAATACTGATGCATGTAATTCCGAAAGAAGTCAATAAAGTTGATTGTGTAAGAGAAAGGAAGATTTATCAAGATAAATATGAGGGCTTGATTCATTTTTATTAAACCATGGTTTTAGATATCAATACAGAATTTTATTGAAAAACTCTGCATACATCATGTTTAAACCATGCTGATCAATAAAATTCATTCATAAGCCCTTATAATGGAAGACTTTGAAATATTCTGATTTGGATTTATGAGAATGACATTTCCTTGAAAATCTGACTGAAATTCTTGTAGTTGAAGCCTCTTTAGAAATCTGCTAATTGAACCTCTTCTGCTCATTGACCTGAACTTGTCCCTGTTTGCCCCTGCGGTCTCCTTCTCATCTATCTCATAAGATTCCACTAAGTGAGGGGGAGCTTCCATGTCATGCATCACTTACATATCAATTGGCATTTATTCAGGGGGAGTTTTCATGTCGTATGCATCATGCTGCATAGAAACTCTTAAAGGGGAAGAATTGTGATCTTGCATTTTGAAATCTCCATCTGCATATGCATTCTTACCCTCCCATGATTCATCTTGGCTATATCAAAGGGGGAGATTGGTTTTCAATTATAGCATGCTGGTTGCTTTAATTTCTCAAACTATTTTCGTTTTGATGAAGTCAAAGGGGGAGAATAGTTTGAGTCATCAGATGACTCACTGTGTAGTGTTGCCATCATCAAAAAGGGGGAGATTATTGTGCCCCTGTGGTTTTGATGATGGTTTTGATGATTGGTCTTTGAAGTGAATTATTCTCTGTGAGTCATCTAGCTGTGTCTTTTATATGCTTGATAAATGCATGTTTTATCATGTAAGTGAATGGAGTTCATATGGCTGTCAGATAACATGGTCTACTTTAATTATGTCTACACTTTGTCTGCACAGTCATATGAAGTCTGTACAGCCTGTTTGATTATTGAAGTCTGTACAGCCAATGCACTTAACTCAAGTCCATACACTGGAAGCTCTTCATTTGATTGAGTCTATACATTGTCCTAGGCTAAGTGTGTACAGCGTCTCATTCATGCTTTGATTAATGAAGTCTGTACATCAGTCTTCACATTCTAAGTCTGTACAGCCGTTGGGTTTGGACGCAGAGTCTGTACACTCGATTTGTTTTTAAATTGGTCAAGTGTGTACACTCCTTCACTGTAGCTTTCACGTTTCCAAGTCTACACGTCGTGATGTCCATACACTGCCTTTAGGATTTAAAGTCTATACAGCCTGGCTTCACGTTCAGAGTCTATACATCGTTCCTCAAGGCTAAGTGTGTACATCCTTCCAAGCTTCAAGTCTACACATTGGGTTCTCAGGCTTCAACTCTATACATTCAATTCTTAGGCCCAAGTCTATACACTCGTTGTTAGAGGCCTGAACTTAACTGAAGTCTATACACTAGACCTTATTTTACCAAGTCTCTACACTCGCTGCACTGTTCAAGACCATACACTGGCAGCTCTGCCTAAGTATATACATTCGTCTGAACCAAGTTCATTTACCTCTGTCTGTCTGCAGATGATTTAGGCCATCAAGACTTGGCACGTGATCCAAGAAGCTGAAATGTTGACACGTGGACACAGTAGTTCAAACAATCAACAAAGAAGCTTACTGGATTACTCTGGTGCGTCAACGCATTCATCAAGTGGCGTCGACGCAACAGGTTGATGGATCGACAAGGTGACCAGAGAGTGTGAGAGGGCTGAAGCCATCTAAGTTCAGATGCTGGAACACTAATGTGTCAACGCAGCATGATGAGAGCGTCGACGCAACACGCCCATCTGCTGAAGACTTGATCACTGGATCATCAATGCGCAAACGCCACGGGTTGGAAGCGTCGACGCAGCAGTTAAAAAGGCTAGGCTGTTTGTTCACTGGAACGTATCCATGCGTCAACGCCACTGCTAGACAGCGTCGATGCAGCCATTGAGCCTGATAGGCATCTAGCTCGGAGGTAGTTTAGAAGGTTAACGCTGGAGTTCTTAGCGTCCACGCAGCATGCAAACAAGCCGAACTATTAGTTGTAGAAACACGCCACTGCGTCAACGCTTTAGCCTAGCAGCGTCAACGCAGCATGTCTATCCGCCAAATACATTGATCACTGGACTGCCGATGTCGATGCGTCAACGCAGCAAGCTGATGGAGTCAACGCAGCAGACTTGTGTCCTGCTGGTCGAATGTCGTTGAATTGACGGGCACGTGATCCGAGGTGCCTGGCTCGTGAACCAGGATGCTGCCACGTGGTCCGAATTTCTAGGGAAGGAAACGTGGAAGCCACACTCGCCCAGTGTGCTGCTGCTGCTGCTATATATACGAGTCTTCATCCTCGGTAGAAGACTGGTCGAAGAAGAAGCCTGCAGAGCAAAAATCCCTTCGATCTAGAAAAAGAAAAGAAGAAGAAAAAAAGAAAGAGCAGAAGAGAAAGAAGAGAAAGAGAGAGATAAAAAGCTCGAGCAGAGAAAGATAGAGAGTGAGAGAGCAGAAGAAGAAAAAGAAGAGTGGCAGAGTGAGAGAAGCAGCAGAAGTAAAAAGAGAAAGAGAGAGAGCTCGCGAGTGAGAGAAGAAAGCAGAGAAGAAAAAGAAGTGAAAGAAGAAGAGAGATCGAGAGATAGGAAGCTTCATCTGAAGACTAGTTCCTACTGGGCCGTGGATCAGATCCAGGCCAGTCAGCTCCGTTGAGAGCCACATCTGTGTTTTCATCTTTTACAGCCTTCTGATTGCTGTGTTATTTTCGTTTATTATTTTCCTTTGTTTTCTGATTACCTTGTACTTCCGATCCTCTGGACTGAGGTCGGGTTGCTCCTGTGGACTCAGAAGAAGGGAGATCTGATCTCCGGTTCTGGGCTTGTGGGTTGCAAGTCCAGGGGTCCCTCCTGGTCTGGAGGAAGAGAGGTCCTCGACCTCTGGTTTACTGGTGAATGGAAGTCACTGGTGGGTTCCCTCCTGGTCTGGAGGAAGAGAGACTTCGGTCTCTAGTTTCCAAGTGGCTGGGAGTCACTTGGGGTGTCCCTCCGGTTGGGAGGAAGAGGGGAAGGTTGTTCCCCTGGTCAAGCTGTGTGGCAGCACCTTGTTCGCAGACTGAGTCTGCAGGTTTCTAGCTTGTGCTAGTGGAAGCCTCACTCCGGTTGGGAGTGAGGGGTGGATGTAGGTCTGTGGACCGAACCACCTAAAAATCTATTGTGCAGTGGTTTGATTGTTTGCTTTGCTTCCGCTAGATGCTTGAATAGGCGCGCTCCAAGTGTTTGTATTTGAGTTGAATCGAATTGGTTCTATTCTGTGTCTATCTCTAGCATCCAAGTTTTTATTTGGGCATACTTTGTAGAGGGATATATTCACCCCCCCTCTGTATCCGGGCCTAGCACCCTAACATCGATGGTCAAAGTAAAAGGACAAATCAAGTGGTGGAAGATATGCTTAGGGCTTGTGCTATTGATTTTGGAGGAAGTTGACATGATCACTTGCCTCTAGTAGAATTTGTATACAATAATCGCTACCAAGCTAGCATTCAAATGGCACCATTGGAAGCTCTATATGGAAGAAGCTGTCATTCCCCTATTTGTTGGAATGAAGAAGGAGAAAGGCAATTTCTCGGTCCTGACATTATTAGGAATACTACCGAGAAGATTAAACTTATTCGAGAAAGACTCCAGATGGCACAAGACCGGCAGAAATCTTATGCTGATAATTGAAGACGCGACTTGGAGTTCCAAGTGGGAGATCATGTGTATCTTAAAGTTTCTTCGGGTTGTGGTATTCGAAGATTTGTCATTAAAGGCAAGCTTACCCCAAGATTCATTGGCCCATTTGAAATTCTAGAAAGGGTCGGTGAAGTGGCATAACGACTAGCTTTGCCTCCACAACTAGTAGGAGTTCATGATGTATTCCATATTTCTATGTTGAAGAAATATGTTTATGATCATTTCCATGTCATCACCTATGACAATCTGGAGATTAAGAAGGATTTGACATATGAGCAAAAGCCAATGAGGATCCTTGAACAGGAGGTACGTCAACTTCGGAATAAAAGTATTCCTGTGGTCAAGATCCAGTGGACAAAGTCAGGAGAAATATGGGAGACGGAGGAAGCTGTGCGTAAGAAATATCCAGAGTTATTTAATTGTAAGTACACTCTCCATACAATCCATGTATTGAATTTGGGGACCAAATTCTCTTAAGTGGGGGAGGGTGTAATGCCCCGAAATTTTATAATTTATTTCTAAGAATTTTTTGAAATTTAAAAAGGCCCAAAATGAATTAATAAATGAATAATTATTAAGGCCCAATTATGATGAACAATTAATCTAGCCTATTTAAATAAAGCCCAAAGGATTTAAGGACCAAGCCCATGAAGTTTGGCCCATATTCTAGAAGATTAATTAATTTATTCACGGAATATAAAGATAATAATCCATTAATTGGATAATGGGGTGGATAATAGAATAAAAGAGTTTGAAGCAATTCAAATTCGACGCCTAGGATCTGTGGCGGTCTATCGTGCAACCGCTACATCCAAGAAAGTGGCCCATTATTCGACCGCTTCATTCTGCCAGTTCCGTGAATTGAAGAAAGAGCAAAAAGATTAGATTTTTAAGGCTCTATCACCTAGGGATCGAGATGGGAAGGCTAGTAAACATGCTAAGGACTCTCAGAAGTCTGTATAGTACCAACTAAGGACTCTAGAACTGATCTAATCCTCAAACCCTAGCGAAACCCTATAAATAGGACCTAGTTTTGACCTGCACGACCCTTACATTTGGCTCGCGTGGAATCAAGGTAAGAAAGTATTATTTTGGGTAAGTTATTTAGAAGTTTTTATTCCCAATACATAGGACTAACATCCCTCAAAATTTTGTGCTTGGAGATCAAGCACACAAGGAGATAGAAGCCTGCAAAGTTGTTGGTTCCACATTAATGACCTAGGAAACTGTGCGAAAGTCCGGTAAAGATCAAGGAATTAGGAAACCAAATCGAGGTAATTAACATTAGTACCTTTAGAACTTTTTGTTCCCCTTAGTATCTACTTCTTACCCTCCAAATTTCATGTCATTAGGTCAAGTGGATCAAGAGATAGCAGGATGTGAAGTTTCTGTGTTGTCACAAGAAGTGCAGAATTAGGGTTGACTTCCAACATCGAATTCCAAGCCTAAAAGCCTTAGCAGAGGTAGGTCATCTCATGAACAGATGAAATCTCATTCTAGGGATAAAAGCCCTCTTGTTTCACTTGATTTCATGCTTTATAGACCGAGAATTTCATATTTTATGGATATAGTATACATTCATGCATATTCTTAACCCTAAATAAGTTGAGAGGAACTTTCTTGTTGATTCATAGAAAACCCAAGCATATTGTTAGCTTAACCTTCGTTCTATCATGATAGGGAAGTTTATACATGTTGATTTTTAGACATGACGTGTTTTAGACATAGTTCTTCTTATTTTAGTTTTACTGTCAGACGTTCTCTAGCGGCCTAGTCTTCGACCGCAATCCTTGTGTAGCGGCCCTACGATAAATCGCTAGACACTATGTAAACTCGATTCATATGAAATCTCTGACGGACCATAGATAGACCGTTAAAGTCCCTTTGGCGGCCTTACGATAAACCGCCAAGCTATCTGTAACGGCTCTATATTAGACAGCCAATGTTTTGTTTTCTGTCAAACCGAGATAGATTTAAGAACAGCCCATTAACTTATAAGTAAGCCTAGTTAACTATGTTCTAACCTATTTTAATGGTTTTTAATTACTCTGAGTTTTAAATTACTGATTCATGACAGTGATCGCATGTTCTTTATCATACTTGGGATTATTTTAAAGCTTAAGCTAATTTCATGCCAAAACTTATACATTGTATTAAATACATCTTTCAAGGGTGATAATAAACGTGGTTCACTGATTGGTTTATCACTATTACAAATTCTCTTCTTATCTTAGAGTCATTTATATAAGTACATGGCATATATTCCGGTATATGATCATTAGTTACACTTTTGCACTATAGGGACATAATCTTGAACTTGATAACCTCTCCTTTGGATATTACTTCCAATGGACTAGAAAATCTTGTTTCAAGGCCTCCGTAATTCTCCGCAAGCCTAAGAATCCCACTAGGACGCCGAGTTGGTTGTACCATTAAAGCCTAAATTGTCTAGAAAGCACTTCCGATATTTTTTGAATTCTGTCCTGTAACGGTTCAATACTCGACCGCTAAGTCCCATTAACGGTCAAATATCTGACCGCCACATTCTCTGAGTCCAATTGATTTCTTTATAGATTCATCCCACTCTAGCGGCCCAATATCAGACCGCCATATCAATATTGCGGCCCAATTATAGACCGCTAAGTTTTCTGAATAGTTGACCCAAGGTTTGACCCAAGGGTTAATAGTCCTATAATCCTAGATTGGCTAATGATAGTCCGGGACTTGTAACTTTATTCAAATACATCTAAGATAAAGTATGAAAGATAAAGAATGTACCGTTATGCTGTCGAATTTTCTCCAAGGCATAACTTAGTTATTAATGCATTTCTTGAACTCATAAATCTATATTTGGTGCATTCTTATTATTGACATTAAGTCTTGAACACTTATTGAACTTATTACATGCGTGGCCAACTTTGTTGCTATATACGTGGAAGTAGTTTGATTTATACTTGAAGATGCGGTTCGAGCACTGATTGTGTTCACAGGCTCTATGCTAGTCCCCTCGGCTGATTGTCAAAAATATACTATTATAAACCATGGGGTATGGTGCTACTGACGTCGCATTGTGCTGGGAGGACTTTCTTTATAAAGAAGTGAAATTATCCACGGCTCGTAAAGTGAAAATATCCACAGAAATTCATGAAATACTTGTTACTAAGTGAAGAGTACATTCTTGCTTGACTTGCTAGTACATTCTCGTTACATTCTTGTTCATGAAAGGCCATAATTACATTCTTGCTTGATCATGCTTGCTCAATCATATCTTAACTTGATCATGTCTTGTTACTTTGGTTTATTCAAGTGATTTATCGCATTCGCCTGAGTTTACTTTATTCTCTAGAGCCCAAAATACTAATCACTTTAATATTACCTTCATGTTGATATGAAGATACCTACTGGGCAAGTGTGCTCATTACCTATTTTCCAATCTTTCCTGGAGATGCAAGTAGTTCGGATTCGGATTCGAGTTATTCAAGTGATGGGTCCGAGATCGAATGAAGGTCACATAAGATTGAGAGAGGACTTAGGAAGTCAATGATGTCTAGATCGAGTTCATGTAATTTTCTCTTTATTGAGTCACATAGTTGAATAATTGATGTATTTGGATCATTCTTATTCTTAATAAAAGTGAAGGTTTGAGTAAATTATTGTGCAATTACTTTATGTGATTGTTATTGTGCTCTGATTATTCTTGCTTGCAAGAGACTTACCATGCCGGCTGTTTACGTTTCTCAAGATTATCTTCCACTGTATTAAAGGCTCGGGGTGTGACATCAAAAGCCTGGAGGAATGCTTCAACCCTTAGCAATTCTGATGTGGAAATGGGATCATGTTGCAACAGATTTTGTTATGAGTTTACCCAGAACTTCACAAGGCTATGATGGAATCTGGCTGTTAGTTGATCGCCTGACAAAGATAGCAAGATTATTGCCAATCAAAGTTGCTTAGAGTGTTCAGAAATTGGCCGAGCTCTATATTGTAAAGATTGTGCCGTTGCATGAAATTCCAATATCAATTGTATCAGATCGTGACCCACGATTTACTTCTGGATTCTGGGGCAGTTTTCAAAAGGCGTTGGGCACAGAGTTGGCTTTCAGTTCAGCGTATCATCCTCAATCTGATGGTCAGTCAAAAAGGACTATTCAGACTTTAGAAGATATGATGCGATCGTGTTGCCTAGATTGGCAGGGTTCGTGGAGTCAGCATTTGCCATTAGTGGAATTTGCATATAATAACAGTTATCACACCAGCATTGATATGACATTGTATGAAGCTTTATATGAGCGTCCTTGTCATACACCATTAAATTGGTTTGAGTCTGGTGATCGACTATTGACAGGATCGGATATGGTTCAGCAATGTGCTGATGTGGTTCGCTTGATCAGATAGAAAATGTTGACAGCTCAGAGTCGACAGAAAAGCTTTGCAGATCAGCGCAGGCGACCATTGCAGTTTGAGTATGGAGATATGGTGTTTGTAAAAATATCTCCGATGAAAGGTGTCATGCCCCGAGCCTTTAACACAGTGGAAGACAATCTCGGGAAACGTGAACAGCCGACATGGTAAGTCTCTTGCAAGCAAGAATAATTAGAGCATAATAACAATCACACAGAAGATAAAATTGCATAATAATTTATTCAAACCTTCACTTTTATTAATAATCAGAATGATTCAAGTACATCAATTATTCAACTACGTGACTCAATAAAGAGAAAATTACATGCCTTGATCTAGACATCATTAACTTCTTAAGTCTTCTCTCAATCTTATGCGACCTTCATTCGCTCTCAGACCCATCACTTGAATAACTCGAATCCGAACTACTTGCATCTTATGGAAAGATTGGAAAATAAGTAATGAGCACACTTGCCAAGTAGGTATCTTCGCATCAACATGAAGGCAATATTAAAGTGATTAGCATTTTGGGCTCTAGAGAATAAAGTATAATCATGCGAATGCGAAAAATCACATGAATAAACCAAAGTAGCAAGACATGATCAAGTTAAGATATGATTGAGCAAGCATGATCAAGCAAGAATGTAATTATGGCCTTTCATGAACAAGAATGTAACGAGAATGTACTCGCAAGTAAAGCACGAATGTACTCTTCACTTAGTAACAAGTACTTCGTAAATTTCTATGGATATTTTCACTTCACGAGCCGTGGATAATTTCACTTACTTATAAAGAAAGTACTCCCAGCGCAATGCGACGCCAGTAGCATCATACCCCATGATTTATAATAGTATGTTTCTGACAATCAGCCGAGGGGACTAGCATCGAGCCATTGAACACAATCAGTGCTCGAACCGCATCTTCAAGTATAAATCAAGCTACTTCCACATATATAGCCATAAAATTGCCCACGCATGTAATAAGTTCAATAAGTGTTCAAGACTCAATGTCAATAATAAGAATGCACCAAATATAGATTTATGAGTTCAAGAAATGCATTAATAACTAAGTTATGCCTTGGAGAAAATTCGACAGCATAACGGTACATTCTTTATCTTTCATACTTTATCTTAGATGTCTTTGAATAAGGTTACAAGTCCCAGACTATCATTAGTCAATCTAGGATTATAGGACTATTAACCCTTGGGTCAAACATTGGGTCAACTATTCAGAAAACTTAGCGGTCTATAACTGGGCCGCTATATTGATATGGCAGTTTGATATTGGGCCGCTAGAGTGGGCTGAATCTAGAAAGAAATCAAATGGACTCAGAGAACGTGGCGGTCAGATATTGGACCGTTAATGGGACTTAGCGGTCGAGTATTGAACCGTTACTGGATAGAATTCAGAAATTATCGGTAGTGCTTTCTAGACAATTTGGGCTTTAATGGTACAACCAACTCGGCGTCCAAGTGGGAATCCCAGGCTCGCAGAGAATTACGGTGGCCTTGAAACAAGATTTCTTAGTCCATTGGAAGGAATATCCAAAGGAGAGGTTATCAAGTTCAAGATTATGTCCCTATAGTGCAAAAGTGTAACTAATGGTCATATACCGGAATATATGCCATGTACTTATAGAAATGACTCTGAGATAAGAAGAGAATGTGTACTGTGATAAACCAACATAGCGTTTAAACTATAATGTAATATAAGATTATATGGTTTTGGGGCATGAAACTATCATATGCTTAAAATAATTCCTAAGTACTATAAAGAACATGAAATCACTATTATGAATCAGTAAATAAAAACTCAGAGTAGTAAATAATATTAAAACAGGTTAGAATCATAGTTAACTAGGCTTATTATAAGTTAATGGGCTGTTCTTAAATCTATCTCGGGTTGACAGAAAATAGAACATTGGCGGTCTAATATAGAGCCGTTAGACAGCTTGGCGGTTTATTGTAAGGCCGCCAGAGGGACTTTAACGGTCTATCTATGGTCCGTCAGAGATTTCATAAGAATCGAGTTTACAGAGTGTCTAGCGATTTATCGTAGGGCCGCTACACAAGGTTTGCGGTCGAAGACTAGGCCGCTAGAGAACGTCTGATAGTAAAACTAAAATAAGAAGAACTATGTCTAAGACACATCATGTCTGGAAATCAACATGTATAAACTTCTCTATCATGATAGAACGAAGGTTAAGCAAACAATATGCATGGGTTTTCATGTATTACGTCAAAGAGAATTATCTTAGTTCATTAGGGCTAAGAAAGATGCATGGATGTATAGATCCTATTAAAACA
The DNA here is from genome assembly GCA_022559845.1 of Amorphophallus konjac. Classification (NCBI taxonomy): domain Eukaryota; kingdom Viridiplantae; phylum Streptophyta; class Magnoliopsida; order Alismatales; family Araceae; genus Amorphophallus; species Amorphophallus konjac. The sequence continues at coordinate 96,948,388 of CM040129.1, read as the reverse complement.
TGAAATTCTCCGTACACAATTCATGAAATCAAGTGCAATAAGAGGGCTTTAATCCTAACATGATAATTTAGCCGTTCATGAGATGACCTACCTCTGCTAAGGCTTTTAGGCTTGGAATTTGATGTTGGAAGTCGACCCTTAAGACTGCACTTCCTGTAGTAAATCAGTAACTTCACGTCCTAATATCTCTTGATCCACTTGACCTAATGACATGAAACTTGGAGGGTAAGAAGTAGATACTAAAGGGAACAAAAAGTTCTAAAGGTACTAATGGTAATTACCTCGATTTGGTTTCCTAATTTTTTGATCTTCACCGGACTTTCGCACAGTTTCTTAAGTCGCTAATGTGGAACTAGCAACTTTGCAGACTTCTATCTCTTTGTGTGCTTGATCTCCTAGCACGAAATTTTGAGGGATGTTAGTCCTATGTATTGGGAATAAAAACTTCTAAATAACTTACCCAAAATAGTACCTTCTTACTTTGATTCCACGCGAGCCAAATGTAAGGGTCGTGCAGGTCAAATTAAACTAGGTCCTATTTATAGGGTTTGGCTAGGGTTTGAGGATTAGAACGATCCTAGAATCCTTATTAAACCTTAGATTGACTTCTGAGAGTCCTTAGCATGTTTACTAGCCTTCCCATCTCGATCCCTAGGTGATAGAGCCTTAAAAATCCAATCTTTTTGCTCTTTCTTCATTTCACGGAACTGACAGAATGTGGCGGTCGAATAATGGGCCGTTTTCTTGGATGTAGCGGTTGTACGATAGACCGCCACAGATCCTAGGTGCCAAATTTGAATTGCTTCAAACCCTTTTATTCTATTATCCACCCCATTATCCAATTAATGGGTATTTATCTTTATATTCCATGAATAATTTAATTAACCTTCTAGAATATGGGCCAAACTTCATGGGCTTGGTCCTTAAATCCTTTGGGCTTTATTTAAATAGGGTAGGTTAATTGTTCATCATACTTGGGCCTTAATAATGACTTATTTAAACCAATATTCATTTATTAATCTATTTTGATCTTTAAAAATTTTTAGAGAATATTTAATAATTTGGCAATATTTTATAAAATTTTCGGGTCATTACACCCTCCCCCACTTAAGAGAATTTGGTCCCCAAATTCAATACATGGATTATATGGAGAGTGTACTTACAAAATAACTTCGGATATTTCTTGCGCATAGCTCCCTCCGTTTCCCATGTTTCTCCTGACTTTTTCCACTGGATCTTGACCATGGGAATACTTTTATTCCGAAGTTGACGTACCTCTCATTCAAGGATCCTGATTGGCTTTTGATCATATGTCAAATCCTTCTTAATCTCCAGATTGCCATAGGTGATGACATGAAAAGGATCATAAACATATTTCTTCAACATTGAGACATGGAATACGTCATGAACTCCTGCTAGTTGTGGAGGCAAAGCCAGTCGATAAGCCACTTCACCGACCCTTTCTAGAATTTCAAATGGGCCAATGAATCTTGGGGTAAGCTTGCCTTTAATGCCAAATCTTCGAATACCACGACCCGGAGAAACTTTAAGATACACATGATCTCCCACTTGAAATTCCAAGTCGCGTCTTCGATTATCATCATAAGATTTCTGCCGGTCTTGTGCCATCTGGAGTCTTTCTCGAATAAGCTTTATCTTTTTAGTAGTATCCCTGATAATATCGAGTCCTAAAAAATGTCTCTCCCCTACTTCATTCCATCATATCGGTGATCGACAGCTTCTTCCATACAGAGCTTCAAATGGTGCCATCTGTATACTGGCTTGGTAGCTATTATTGCATGCAAATTCTACTAGAGACAAGTGATCATGCCAACTTTTTCCAAAATCAATAGCACAAGCCCTGAGCATATCTTCTACCACTTGATTTGTCCTTTTAGTTTGACCATCGATTTGTGGATGGAATGTCATGCTAAAGTTCAGTCGGGTGCCTAAAGAATGTTGTAGACCCTTCCAGAACTGTGATGTGAATCGAAGATCTCGATCAGATATGATAGTGACACGGACACCATGTAATTTGACGATTTCCCTTATGTATAATGCCACTAGGATATCCACAGACCATCGACTTTTAATTGGCAGAAAAGGTGCAGACTTGGTCAATCGGTCTATGATTACCATATACCATCGTGTCCACCTCTTGTTTTAGGTAAACTCATAATGAAATCCATCCCTATACCTTCCCATTTTCATTCGGGAACATTCAAGGGGTGTAACTTACCTGCAGGTCTTAAACGTTCTACCTTTACTTGTTGACAAGTGAGACAGCGGGATACGAAATCTGCTATTTCTCTTTTCATGTTAGGCCACCAGAAATTCCTTTTAAGATCTTGATACATTTTAATACCACCGGGGTGAATGACGTACTTGGAACTATGAGCTTCTTCTAGGATCAGTTTCTTAGTATCAACATGATCCGGTATACAAATTCGGCCCTTGAATAGCAACCTTCCATCATTGGCAATAGAGAAATCTAGCCTTTGCTCAATATTAGCTTTAATCTCCAGTAATACTATGTTATTGTCTTGTAGCTTGACCAGATCTTCTATTAATGTGGGTTGAGTTCGGATATTGGCTATAAAACACTCTTCCTTTTTCATGTCAATATCTAAGTTCAACTGAGCAAATTAAGAGATGAGATTAGTCATACTAATCATGAGAGTTGATAGTTTTCCCATTGGTTTTCTGCTGAGTGCATCTGCCACAGCATTAGCCTTGCCAGGATGATATTGGATAGCAAAATCAAAGTCCTTTAAGTATTCCAACCATCATCTTTGTCTCATATTCAGTTCCTTTTGGGAGAATAAATATTTCAAGCTTTTGTGGTCTGAGTAGACCGTGAATTTTTCTCCGTAAAGGTAGTGACGCCAAATTTTTAAGGTAAATATAACAGCCGCCAATTCTAAATCATGTACGGGATAATTCTCCTCGTGACGCTTCAACTGTCTTGAAGAATAGCAAATTACTTTCCCGTTTTGCATAAGAACACACCCTAGGCCAATGCTAGATGCATCCGTATAAACTTCAAATCCATCACCCTCAACGGGCAATGATAATATAGGGGCTGTAGTGAGATGATCCTTAAGCGTTAAGAAACTCTCTTCGCATTCCTTCAACCATATAAAAGGATTTTCTTTTCTTGTAAGCCTTGTCAAAGGAACAGCTATCTTAGAAAAAACCTTAATAAGCCTCCTGTAATACTCAGCCAGACCTAGAAAGCTTCTTACTTCTGACACGGTCGTTGGCCGGCTCCAGTTCTTGACTGCTTCCACTTTAGAAGGATCAACAGTGATACCTTCCTTTGAAATAATGTGACCAAGGAATGAAACTTCCTTGAGCCAGAACTCACATTTACTAAGTTTGGCATAAAGTTTGTGTTCTCTTAAAGTCTGCATGGCTATTTTCAAATGTTCTTCATGTTCCTCTTTTGTCTTGGAGTAAATAAGAATGTCATCAATAAAGATGACCACAAACTGGTCCAGATAAGGCTGGAAAACTTTGTTCATAACTTGCATAGATGCTACGGGGGCATTGGTTAAACTGAACGGCATTACAATAAATTCATAATGACCATAACAGCTTCGAAAAGTAGTTTTGAATATGTCTTCATCCTTAATCCTGAGCTAGTGATATCCTAACTTGAGGTCTATCTTGGGGAAGTATTCTGCTTTCGAGAGCAGATCAAAGAGCTCATCAATGGGCGACAATGGATATTTGTTCTTAATTGTAATTTGATTCAGTCGTCGGTAGTCAATACAGAGCCTGAGCGATCCATCCTTCTTCTTGACAAAAAGAACTGGCACACCCCAAGGGGATATGCTAGATCGAATGAAACCCTTGTCTAATAACTCCTGAAGTTGCCTCTTCAGTTCCTTAAGTTCTGTGGGAGACATCTTGTAGGGGGCTATTGAAACAGGTGCTGCTCCTGGGATGAGTTCAATTGAGAAATTTACTTCCCTTTCGGGTGGTAATGTAGTTCCCCAGAAATTATATAAATAATTTTGGATTATAAATGAAATTTTTCTAGAATTTATCAGGAATTTATAAGAGCTAAATAGATTAATAAATAGATTGTTGAACTAATAAATGGGTTATAAGGCCCAATGGTGTTAAATAATTAGCCTAGCCTATTCAAATAAGACTCAAAAGGTTTAAGGACCAAGCCCATTAAGTTTGGCCCATATTCTAGAAGGTTATTTAGCCTATTCATAAATTTTAAGGATAAATACTATTTTTATAGATAATTATATAGATAAAACGAATAAAAGAGTTTTATTAAATTGAAACTCTGCACACATTGGACGTAACAGTCTATCGGGCGAGCGCTACAGTGATGTAACGCACCTAGACACGACCGTTACACCCTGCTGATTCTGTAAGTTGAAGAACTTACAAAAAGATTGGATCTTTAGGATCCTATCTACTAAGAGACCTAATTAGAAGGGCGTGTAAGGTTGTTAAGGACTCTTAGGGATCAGGTTTTGTCTAACTAAGGACTCTAGAATCGATCTAACCCTTGAACCCTAGCCAAATCTCTTTAAATAGACCCAGTTCTGAACTGAGCGACCCTTACTTTTGGCTCGTGAAGAATCAAGGTAAGGAGATAGAATTTCGGGTAAGTCCTTGGGAACTTTTTGTTTATAATACTAAGGTCTAATAACTCTCAAAATTTTATGTTTGGAGATCAAGTAACCAAGGAGATAAGGGCTTCTAAAGTCACTGATTCTGTCATAGCAACCTAGGATTCAGAGCAAAGGACCACTGAAGATCAAAGAATTAGGACGCCTAAACGAGGTAATTAGAGTTCGGTGTTTTAGAACTTTTTGTTCCCCTTAGATTAATATTCTTACCCTCCAAATTTCACCTCTTTAGGTCAAGGGATTAGAGAGTTAGGGCAATGTGAAGTTGCTGAAAAACTATAGGAAGAAGAGAACTAGGGCATATCTTGAAGACCCAAATTGGAAGTATAAAGCCCAGGGAAAAGGTAGGTCATCTCATGAACAGCAAAAAGATCTCGTTAGGGATAAAAGCCCTCTGATTTGACTTGATTTCATGCATTATAGATTGTGAATTTCATATTTTAGTAAGTTCAGGCATACATGCAAACCTTTAGCCTAACCAAAGATAAAAGATATCATCCGGTTTATTCACTACGACCTATGCATATACCTAGCCTTTACTTCATTTATCATGACTAGACTAGTTACTGATTATGATTCTTCTTGCATGGACATAGTTTCTTATCTTTACTGTTAGCAGAAGCTCTGACGGATGAGGGTAGGACCGTCACATTACTGTAATGGCATTACGATAAGCCGTCACACTCTCTGTTGTATTTAAATTGTTCCGTTGTCTCTGACGCACCATAGCAGGAGCGTTACCATACTTTAACGTTCCCTCGACAAATCGTCACACGGATTGTAACGCACCTATGCTAGACCGTTAGAACACTATTTTCTGTCAAATCGAGACGGAATGGAAATTAGTCAAGTCTACTTATAGATAAGCCTAGTTATCTAAGTTTTGACCTGATATCATGACTTTGAGTTTATTTATTGATTCATGATAGGAATTGCATGATTACAAGCATTTGAAGTTATTTTGAGGTATGTTAATTTCATTGGCTAAAACTTTATAGTTGTATTTAATTTATGATATCAAATGATGTATTGACGGAGTTTTATCATGATTTTACACCGTTTCACATTCTTTTCTATCTATAGAGTCATTTTCTCTAAGTGCATGGCATATATTCCGGTCTATGGCCATTAGTTCACACTTTGCACTATAGGAACATTATCTTGAACATGAGGACCTCTCTATTGGATATTCATTCCAATGGACTAGAAAATCTTATTTCAAGGCCTCCGTTATTCTCCGCGAGCCTGGGATTCCTACTAGGACGCCGAGTTGGTTGTACCATGAAAGCCCAATCATTAGAAAACACTAACGATGGTTTCTGATTTTAGAGATGTAACGGATCAATGTTAGACTGTCAGGCTCATCTAACGGCCCAATAAACGACCGTCCCATTGTACTGAGTCCAATTTCTGGTTTCGGGATTCAGACCATTGTAACGGCCCAATACTGGAGCGTCACGTTATGTAACGGCCCAGTATAAGACTGTCACAGTTCTTGAGTACATTAACCCAAGGTTTGACCAAAGGGTTGATATTCAAAAGTTCCTAGATGGATTGTTGATCTAGGACTTGTCATATTGTCCAAAGAAACTTAATTTAAATTATGAAAGTTAAGAAATGTATCATTATGCTGCCGAATTATTTCCATGAGCATAACATAGTATAAGTCATTCTTGATCCCTCATATTCTAAATTGAAGCGTTCATTCATTGATTATTATTATCATGGGCTTATTGAACTTATTGCATTCTTGGCCATACTTTGTTGTTACATGCGTGGAAATAGCTTGATTTATACTTGAAGATGCGATCGACCACTGATTGTGTTCAAGGGCTCTATGCTAGTCCCCTCGACTGATTGCCGAAAACATATTATTATGAACCATGGGGTATGATGCTACTGGCGTCGCATTGCGCTAGGAATACTTTCTTTATAAATAAGTGAAAATCCACGGCATCATGAAAATACTTGTACATGACTATTACTTGATATTCCACAGAAATTCACGAAGTACTTACTCATAAGTAAAAGATGCTAAAGTGATGATTATGTGGCTTGCTAGTACATTCTCGTTACGTTCTTATTCATGAAAGGCCATATCATGTTCTTGTGACATTCGTGCTAGTTCTTAATTGCTCATTCTATCATCTTTGTTACTTTGGTTATTCACATGATTGATCTCCTTCGCATGATTTTACCTAAATTCTTTAGATCTAAAATGCTAATTACTTAAACATTGCTAATCATGTTGATGCGAAGATACTTACTGGGCAAGTGTGCTCATTGCCTATTTTCAATCTTTTTCAAGAGATGGAAGTGATACGAATTCGGATTCGAGTTATACAAAAAGTGGGTCCGAGAGCGAATGAAACTCATATCAAATTGAGAGTGAAGACTTAGGAAGTCTACAATGTTTAGATTAAGTTTATGTAATTTCTTGTTTCTTGAGTCTAGTGGAATGGAAAAAGAATGAAAAGATTATTGTACTTGAATACTTGATTATTAATGAAATGAAGTTGGAGTTTGAGTAATTATCGTGTGATTGCATTCTTATGTGTGATTGTCTTGCGCTCTGATCGTTCTTGCTTGTAAGAGACTTACCATGCCGGCTGTTCGCGTTCCTCGAGCGAGTCTTCCGCTGTAATAAAGGCTCGGGGCGTGACAGTTAAGTTGGTATCAGAGCCTAAGTCTCAGGACTTAGGAAGAAGAATCATGTCATAGGATAAGTCCAAGGCTTAAGGACCCCTACCTATGAACTAAGGAAGAAATTTCCATACCATGTGAGAATTGGGTAGAGCCCGGGATAAGATAGTTAATTAGCTTTAAGATTAATTTTCTTCCAATTTCATGAGAAATAACAAGTTTCCATATTTCTCTCAGGTACCTTATTATTACCATGGCTCATCGCGTAGATTGGAATGGCATGCAACAAACGATTGCCGGCCTTACTCAGGCATTACAAACCATGGCGCAAGCTGGCGCAGGGACAAGAGCTGGAGATTTACATCGCAATTTTCAGAGTTTAAACCCTCCGCGTTTCTATGGTTCTTCTAATCCGGACGAAGCAGAGAACTGGATTGACGAGATGAACCGTATATTTGACGTCATCCAATGCACCGATCAAGAGAAGGTGCGTCTTGCAACTTTCCAACTCAACAAGGATGCCTGTACATGGTGGAAGTCGGTTCTGGCACCTCCGGCCGATGCACCTCATACGTGGGATGGTTTTCTCACCTTGTTCCGTGCTAAGTACTTTTCTGAGCATGTGAAAGAAAGAAAGGTTGTGGAGTTCACCTCTCTTCGACCAGGAATGATGACAGTGGTAGAATATGAATTGCAATTCTCAAGGCTAGCACCTTATGCACCGCATCTAATCAGTATCGATCTATTGAAGGCAAACCAGTTTATGGATGGGTTATGACCTGGCTTTATTCAGCAGCTCGAGACCCAGAATATCCGTACTTATGTGGAAATGGTTCAGCGGGCATATTTATGTGAAAGGACCTTAGAAAAGGTCAAGAAATTGAAGGGGAAAGGAGAAGAGTCCAGCCGACGATCTGATCGGCATTATAAGAAAGAAAGGTTCAGTATCACGGAGCCTCACAAAAGCCGTGATAGTAAGAAGCGATCCAGGAGCGGGAACGATGGAAGTTCTCAGGAGAATAAAATGATTAAGGAGGAGGAACAAGTCTCCACGGCTTGCACTTTTTGTGAAAAGTTCGGCGATTCGGCTGAAGAGTGCTGGAAGCGTCTTGGTGCTTATTTACGCTGTGGAAGTAGGGAGCATCGCATGTCGGATTGCCCCCTTATGAAGGACCAGTCATCTAGTGGTGGACGCAAGAGGCAGGCTCGCCTCAATGCCATTTTAGAAGAAGAGGAAGCGCCTTGGGATGGTGGGCTTATGGAAGGTACTCTTCAAATTTGCTCTCATCCTACATTTGTGCTATTTGATACTGGTTCCTCTCATTCTTTTATCTCCACTACTTTCGTAAAAATATTACCAATTGCATTAGTTCCTCTACCTTCAGATTTTGCTATTACCACACCCTTATGATCTGGAACTAAGCTTACCGAATATTATCCTGATAGTGAAGTGATAGTAGAAGGTCATAATCTTCCCGCAAACTTAGTATGTCTTGACATGAAAGGTTATGATGTCATTTTAGGGGTAGATTGGCTTATAGATCATGATGCTTATATCAATTGCAGAAATATGATTATATCTTTCTGAAAATCAGGTCTTCCAAGATTCTCTTTCCTTGGCATCAAATACAAGAAACACCCCACTATCATATCTTCTCTTCACGCTTGCAAACTCATCTCACAAGGATGTGAAGCTTTTCTTGCTTCTGTCATTGTTCCCAAATCCAATGAGATTATCCTAGCGGACATTCCCATTATAAATGAGTTCCCAGACGTGTTTCCATCCGAATTACCCAGTTTACCACCCGAAAGGGAAGTGAACTTCACTATTGAACTCATTCCAGGAGCAGCACCTGTTTCTATAGCCCCTTACAGGATGTCCCCCACAGAACTCAAGGAACTAAAGAGGCTGTTGCAGGAGCTACTAGACAAGGGTTTTATTAGACCTAGCATATCCCCTTGGGGTGCGCCAGTTCTTTTTGTTAAGAAGAAGGATGGCTCTCTCAGGCTATGCATCGACTACCGGCGACTGAATCAACTTACAATCAAAAACAAGTATCAATTGCCACGTATTGATGAGCTCTTCGATCAACTTTCGGGAGCAGAGTATTTCTCCAAGATAGACCTCAGATCAGGTTATCATCAGCTTAGAATTAAAGAAGAAGACATTTATGAATCGGCTTTTCGAAGTCGTCATGGCCACTATGAATTCATAGTAATGCCATTCGGGTTAACAAATGCCCCAGCAGTATTTATGCAACTTATGAACAGTGTTTTTCAACCATATCTGGACCAATTCATCGTCGTCTTCATCGATGACATCTTGATATATTCCAAGACAAAAGAGAAACATGAAGAACATCTGAGAATAGCTTTGCAAACACTTAGAGAACATAAAATTTATGCCAAGCTTAACAAATGTGAATTCTGACTCAAAGAAGTTTCATTCCTAGGCAACATTATTTCCAAGGAAGGTATGGCTGTAGATCCTTTAAAAGTGGAAGCTGTCAGAAATTGGAGCCGGCCAACGACTGTATCAGAAGTAAGAAGCTTTCTGGGTCTAGCCGGTTACTATAGGAGGTTCATTAAGGACTTCTCAAAGATTGCAGCTCCTTAAACTAGACTCACAAGAAAAGAAAATCCTTTTGTCTAGTCAGGGGAATGTGAAAAGAGTTTTCAAACGCTTAAGAATCATCTTACTACATCACCTATTTTAGCACTACCGGTAGAAGGTGGTGGATTCGAAGTATATACGGATGCATCTGGCATTGGCTTGGGATGCGTTCTCATGCAAGATAGAAAGGTAATATGTTATTCCTCAAGACAATTGAAACGTCACGAGGAAAATTATCCCATGCACGATTTAGAACTAGCAGCTGTTATCTTCACCTTGAAAATTTGGCGTCATTATCTCCATGGAGAGAAGTTCACGGTCTATTCGGACCACAAGAGCTTGAAATACTTATTTTCTCAAAAGGAGTTAAATATGAGGCAGAGGAGATGGTTAGAATATCTTAAAGACTTTGATTTTGCTATTCAATATCATCCCGGCAAGGCGAATACTGTAGCAGATGCACTCAGCAGGAAACCAATGGGAATGCTATCAAGTCTTATGATTAGTATGACTAATCTTATTCCACAATTTGCTCAGTTGAACCTAGATATTGACATGAATGAAGATTGTTTCATAGCTAATATCTAAGCTCAACCTACATTGATAGAGGATCTGGCCAAGCTGTAAAATGATGATCCCGTACTACTAGAGATTAAAGCCAATATTGAACAAAGATCGGATTTCTCTATTTCTAATGACGGGAGATTGTTATTTAAGGGGCGAGTGTGTGTACCAGATCATGAGGATATAAAGAAATTGATCATAGAAGAAGCACATAATTCTAAGTACACCATTCACCCAAGAGGTACAAAGATGTATCATGATCTTAAAAGAAATTTATGGTGGCCCAATATGAAGAGAGAAATAGCTGATTTCGTGTCCCGTTGTCTCACTTGCCAACAAGTAAAAGCAGAGCATTTTAGACCCGTAGGTAAATTGCATCCCTTAAATATTCCCGAATGGAAATGGGATAGTGTAGGGATAGATTTCATTATGGGTTTACCTAAGATCAGAGGAGGACAGGATGATATATGGGTAATCATAGACCGATTGACAAAGTCTGCACATTTCATACTCATAAAAAGTCGATCGTCTGTGGATATTCTAGCAGCATTATACATAAAGGAAATTGTCAAATTACATGGTGTCCCTGTCACTATTATATCTGATAGAGATCCTCGATTCACATCACATTTCTAGAAGGGTCTACAAAACTCACTAGGGACTAGATTAAACTTTAGTACAACATTTCATCCACAAACTGATGGTCAGACGAAAAGAACAAATCAGGTAGTAGAAGATATGCTCAGGGTCTGTGCTATTGATTTCGGAGGAAGTTGGCATGATCACTTGCCTCTAGTAGAGTTTGCATACAACAACAGTTATCAGGCCAGCATACAGATGGCACCCTTTGAAGCTTTATATGGAAAAAGTTGTAGATCACCAATATGTTAGAATGAAATAGGGGAAAAGCAATTCCTAGGCCCCGATCTTATAAGGGATTCTTCAGAGAAGATCAAGCTCATTCAAGAAAGAATGAAGATGGCGCAAGATAGGTAGAAATCTTATGCTGACAATCGAAGACGTGACTTGGAGTTTCAGGTGGGAGATCATGTATATCTGAAAGTTTCTCCAGACCGTGGTATTCGAAGATTTGACATTAAAGGAAAGTAAACTCCAAGATTTATTGGTCCATTTGAAATTCTTGAAAGGGTCGGTGAAGTGGCTTATAAACTGGTTTTACCTCCACAATTAACAGGAGTTCATGATGTATTCCAAGTCTCTATGCTGAAAAAGTATGTATATGATCCTGACCATGTTATCACTTATAGATTCAGAAGGACATGACATACGAGCAAACACCAATAAAGATTTTGGAACGAGAAGTGCGTCAACTAAGAAATAAAGTTATTCCTATGGTCAAGATACAATGGAAGAAAACATGGCCATATGAAGCAACATGGGAAACCGAAGAAGCTATGCGGAAAAGATTCCCAGAATTATTCAACTATAAGTACACTCTCCAAAATCCATGTATTGAATTTGGGGACCAAATTCTTTTAAGTGGGGGAGAGTGTAATGCCCTAGAAATTATATAAATAATTTTGGATTATAAATGGAATTTTCTGGAATTTATTAGGAATTTATAAGAGCTAAATAGATTAATAAATAGATTATTGAACTAATAAATGGGTTATAAGGCCCAATGGTGTTAAATAATTAGCCTAGCCTATTCAATTAAGACTCAAAAGGTTTAAGGACTAAGCCCATTAAGTTTGGCCCATATTCTAGAAGGTTATTTAGCATATTCACGAATTTTAAGGATAAATACTATTTTTATAGATAATTATATAGATAAAACGAATAAAAGAGTTTTATTAAATTGAAACTCTGCACACGTTGGACGTAACGGTCTATCGGGCGACCGCTACAGTGATGTAACGCACCTAGACATGACCATTACACCCTGCTGATTTCGTAAGTTGAAGAACTTGCAAAAAGATTGGATCTTTGGGATCCTATCTACCAAGAGATCTAATTAGAAGGATGTGTAAGGTTGTTAAGGACTCTTAGGGATCAAGTTTTGTCCAACTAAGGACTCTAGAATCGATCTAATCCTTGAACCCTACCTAAACTCTATAAATAGGACCCAGTTCTGAACTGAGCGACCCTTACTTTTGGCTCGTGAAGAATCAAGGTAAGGAGATAGAATTTCGGGTAAGTACTTTCGAACTTTTTGTTTATAATACTAAGGTCTAACAACTCTCAAAATTTCATGTTAGGAGATAAGGGCTTCTAAAGTCGTTGATTCTGTCATAGCAACCCAGGATTCAGAGCAAAGGACCACTGAAGATCAATGAATTAGGACGCCTAAACGAGGTAATTAGAGTTCGGTGTTTTAGAACTTTTTGTTCCCCTTAGATTAATCTTCTTACCCTCCAAATTTCACCTCTTTAGGTCAAGGGATTGGAGAGTTAGGGCAACGTGAAGTTGCTGAAAAACTACAGGAAGAAGAGAACTAGGGCGTATCTTGAAGACCCAAATTGGAAGTATAAAGCCCAGGGAAAAGGTAGGTCATCTCATGAACAGCAAAAAGATCTCGTTAGGGATAAAAGCCATCTGATTTGACTTGATTTCATGCATTATAGATTGTGAATTTCATGTTTTAGTAAGTTCATGCATACATGCATACCTTTAACCTAACCAAAGATAAAAGATATCATCCGGTTTATTCACTACGACCTATTCATATACTTGGCCTTTACTTCGTTTATCATGACTAGACTAGTTAGTGATTATGATTCTTCTTGCATGGACATAGTTTCTTATCTTTACTGTCAGCAGAAGCTCTGACGGATGAGGGTAGGACCGTCACATTACTGTATCGGCCTTACGATAAGCCGTCACACTCTCTATTGTATTTAAATTATTTTGTTGTCTCTGACGCACCATAGCAGGAGCGTTACCATACTTTAACGGTCCCTCGACAAACCGTCACACGAACTGTAACGCGCCTATGCTAGACCGTTAGAACATTATTTTCTGTCAAATCGAGATGGAATGGAAATTAGTCAAGTCTACTTATAAATAAGCCTAGTTATCTATGTTTTGACCTGATATCATGACTTTGAGTTTATTTATTGATTCATGATAGGAATTGCATGATTACATGCATTTGAAGTTATTTTGAGTTATGATAATTTCATTGGCTAAAACTTTATAGTTGTATTTAATTTATGATTTCAAATGATGTATTGATGGAGTTTTATCATGGTTTTACACCGTTTCACAGTCTTTTCTATCTATAGAGTCATTTTCTCTAAGTGTATGGCATATATTCCGATATATGGCCATTAGTTCACACTTTGCACTATAGGAACATTATCTTAAACATGAGGACCTCTCTATTGGATATTCCTTCCAATGGACTAGGAAATCTTGTTTCAAGGCCTCCGTTATTCTCCGCGAGTCTGGGATTCCCACTAGGACGCCTAGTTGGTTGTACCATGAAAGCCCAATCATTAGAAAACACTAACGATGGTTTCTGATTTTGGAGATGTAACGGATCAATGTTGGACCGTCAGGCTCGTCTAATGGCCCAATAAATGACCGTCACATTGTATTGTGTCCAATTTCTTGTTTCGGGATTCAGACCATTGTAACGGCCTAATACTGGAGCGTCACATTATGTAACGGCCTACTATAAGATCGTCACAATTCTTGAGTACATTAACCCAAGGTTTGACCAAAGGGTTGATATTCTAAAGTTCCTAGATATATTGTTGATCTAGGACTTGTCATATTGTCCAAAGAAACTTAATTTAAATTATGAAAGTTAAGAAATGTATCGTTATGCTGCCGAATTATTTCCATGAGCATAACATAGTATAAGTCATTCTTGATCCCTCATATTCTAAATTGAAGCGTTCATTCATTGATTATTGTTATCATGAGCTTATTGAACTTATTACATTCTTGGCCATACTTTGTTGTTACATGCGTGGAAATAGCTTGATTTATACTTGAAGATGCAATCGAGCACTGATTGTGTTCAAGGGCTCTATACTAGTCCCCTCGGCTGATTGTCAGAAAAATACTATTATAAACCATGGGATATGATGCTACTGGTGTCGCATTGCGCTAGGAGTACTTTCTTTATAAATAACTGAAAATCCACGGTATCATGAAAATACTTGTACATGACTATTGCTTGATATTCCACAGAAATTTACGAAGTACTTGCTCATAAGTAATAGATGCTAGAGTGATGATTATGTGGCTTGCTAGTACATTCTCGTTACGTTCTTGTTCATGAAAGGCCATACCATGTTCTTGTGACAATCGTGCTAGTTCTTACTTGCTCATTTTATCATCTTTGTTACTTTGGTTATTCACATGATTGATCGCATTCGCATGATTTTTCCTAAATTCTTTAGAGCTAAAATACTAATTACTTAAACAATACTAATCATGTTGATGCAAAGATACCTACTGGGCAAGTGTGCTCATTACCTATTTCCAATCTTTTTCAGGAGATGGAAGTGATACGAATTCGGATTCGAGTTATACAAATAGCAGGTCCGAGAGCGAATGAAAGTCATATCAAATTGAGAGTGAGGACTTAGGAAGTCTACAATGTTTAGATTGAGTTTATGTAATTTCTTGTTTCTTGAGTCTATTGGAATGGAAAAACGATGAAAAAGTTATTGTACTTGAATACTTGATTATTA
The DNA here is from genome assembly GCA_022559845.1 of Amorphophallus konjac. NCBI lineage: Eukaryota > Viridiplantae > Streptophyta > Magnoliopsida > Alismatales > Araceae > Amorphophallus > Amorphophallus konjac. The sequence goes on along the minus strand of CM040129.1, from coordinate 96,933,242 downwards.
ATGAAATAAAGTTGGAGTTTGAGTAATTATCGTGCGATTGCATTCTTATGTGTGATTACCTTGTGCTCTGATCATTCTTGCTTGCAAGAGGCTTACCATGCCGGCTGTTCGCATTCCTCGAGCGAGTCTTCCGCTGTAATAAAGGCTCGGGGCGTGACAGGTAAATTAGGTAAATCTGATGGGAATACATCAGGAAACTCATTTACGATGGGGACGTCTGCTAAGATTATCTCCTTAGACTCGGTAACAATCACAGAAGCAAGGAAAGCTTCACATCCTTACGAAATCAGTTTGCAAGCGTGAAGAGAAGAAATGATGGTAGGATGTTTCCTATACTTGATACCAAGGAAGGAAAATCTTGGAAGACTAGGTTTCCGAAAAGAAATAATCTTGTTGTAGCAATTGATGTAGGTATCATGATCTACAAGCCAATCTACCCCTAAAATAGCATCATACCCTCCATATCAAGGCATACGAGGTTTGTAAGAAGATTGTGTCCTTCTACTATTACCTCACTATCAGGATAATAGTTTGTGAGTTTGGTTCCGGGACCTAAAGGTGTAGTAATAGCTAGGTCCGTAGGTAAAGGAACTGATGAAAGAGGTATAGTTCTTGCGAAGGAAGTAGATATAAAAGAATGAGAAGCACCAGTATCAAATAAAATGAATGCAGGATGTGAACAGATGTGAATGGTACCTTCCATAAGCCCATCATTCCTGGGCGCTTCAACATCTAAAACGGCATTGAGATGAGCCTGTCTCTTACGTCCACCTCCAGAAGATAGCTCCTTCATACGAGGGCAATCCGGCATGCGGTGCTCCCTGCTGCCACACCGTAGGCAAGCACCAAGGCGCTTCCACAATTCTTCAGCCGAATGATCGAACTTCTCACAAAAGGTACAGGCTGTGGCGACCTGCTTGTCTTCTTCCTTGACTTTCTTGTTCTTGTGGTAGCCACTACCACTCCCATTTTGGGATCTTTTCTTACTATCACGGGATTTGTAGGGTTCCGTGATGCTGAACTTGATTTTCTTATCACACCGATCTGATCTTCGGCTTGATTTTTCACCCTTACCTTTTAATTTATCGACCTTCTCTAAGGTCCTTTCACATAGGTGTGCCCGCTGGACCATTTCTGCGTATGTACGGATATTCTGGGTCCCCAATTGTTGAATATATCCGGGCCTTAATCCATCCAAAAATCGATTAGCCTTCAACAAGTCAATGCTAATCAGATGAGGAGCATAGGGTGTCAGTCGAGAAAATTGAAGTTCATATTCTGCCACTGACAACATGCCCTGCCGTAGAGAAGCGAACTCCATAGCCTTCCGCTCCTTAATATGCTCGAAAAAGTACTTGGCACAAAATAAGGTAAGAAAACCTTCCCACGTATGTGGTGCGTCAGCTAGAGGTGCCGGTACTGATTTCCACCATGTACGTGCATCCTTGTTGAGTTGAAAAGTAGCAAGGCGCACTTTTTCCTGGTCTGTACATTATATGACGTCAAATATCCGGTTCATTTCATTGATCCAGTTCTCGGCCTCGTCCGGATTACAAGAACCGTAGAAACGTAGAGGATTTAAGCTACGAAAATTACGATGCAAGTCCCCAGCTCTTGCTCCTGCGCCTGCTTGCGCCATGGTTTGCAACGCTTGTGTCAGACCCGCAACGGTCTCTTACATACCATTCTAGTCTACGCGATGAGCCATTACAATAACAATAAGGTACCTGAGAAAAATAATGAATTTGTTAATTCCCATGGAGTGAGTGGGTTTAAGCTAGAGCTAATTTACTATCTTATCCCCGGGCTCTACCCAATGTCTCACATAGGTGGGGAATTTCTTCCTTAGTTCATAGGTATGAGTCGTAAAACTTTGGACTTATCCTATGACATGACTTTTCTCCTTAAGTCCTTGGACTTAGGCTCTGATACTAACTTAACTGTCATGCCCCGAGCCTTTAATACAGTGGAAGAAAATCTCGGGAAATGTGAACAGCCGGCATGGTAAGCCTCTTGCAAGCAAGAATAATCAGAGCACAATAACAATCACACATAAGATGCAATTGCACAATAATTTATTCAAACCTTCACTTTTATTAATAATCAGAATGATTCAAGTACATCAATTATTCAACTACGTGACTCAATAAAGAGAAAATTACATGCACTAGATCTAGACATCATTGACTTCCTAAGTCTTCTCTCAATCTTCTGTGACCTTCATTCGCTCTCGGACCCATCACTTGAATAACTCGAATCCGAACTACTTGCATCTCCTGAAAAGATTGGAAAATAGGTAATGAGTACACTTGCCCAGTAGGTATCTTCGCATCAACATGAATGTAATATTAAAGTGATTAGCATTTCAGGCTCTAGAGAATAAAGTAAAATCATGCGAATGCGAAAAATCACGTGAATAAACCAAAGTAACAAGGCATGATCAAGTTAAGATATGATTGAGCAAACATGATCAAGCAAGAATGTAATTATGGCCTTTCATGAATAAGAATGTAACGAGAATGTACTAGCAAGTCAAGCAAGAATGTACTCTTCACTTAGTAACAAGTACTTCATGAATTTCTGTGGATATTTTCAATTCACGAGCCGTGGATAATTTAACTTATTTATAAAGAAATTACTCCCAGCGCAATGTGACGCCAGTAGCATCATACCCCATGGTTTATAATAGTATGTTTCCGACAATCAGCCGAGGGGACTAGCATAGAGCCCTTGAACACAATCAGTGCCCGAACCGCATCTTCAAGTATAAATCAAGCTACTTCCACGTATATAGCAATAAAGTTGCCCACGCATGTAATAAGTTCAATAAGTGTTCAAGACTCAATGTCAATAATAAGAATGCACCAAATATAGACTTATGAGTTCAAGAAATGCATTAATAACTAAGTTATGCCTTGGAGAAAATTCGACAGCATATTGGTACATTCTTTATCTTTCATACTTTATCTTAGATGTCTTTGAATAAGGTTACAAGTCCCGGACTATCATTAGTCAGTCTACGATTATATGACTATTAACCCTTGGTCAAACCTTAGGTCAACTATTTAGAAAACTTAGCGGTCTATAATTGGGCCGCTATATTGATATGGCGGTCTGATATTGGGCCGCTAGAGTGGCCTGAATCCAGAAAGAAATCAATTGGACTCGGAGAACATGGCGATCAGATACTGGACCGTTAATGGGACTTAGCGGTCAAGTATTGAACCGTTACAGAACAGAATTCAGAAAACATCGGTAGTATTTTCTAGACAATTTGGGCTTTAATGGTACAACCAACTCGGCGTCCTAGTGGGAATCCCAGGCTCGCGAAGAATTACGGAGGCCTTAAAACAAGATTTCCTAGTCCATTGGAAGGAATATCCAAAGGAGAGGTTATCAAGTTCAAGATTATATCCCTATAGTGCAAAAGTGTAACTAATGGTCATATACCGGAATATATGCCATGTACTTATAGAAATGACTCCGAGATAAGAAGAGAATGTGTACTGCGATAAACCAACGTAGCGTTTAAACTATAATGTAATATAAGATTATATGGTTTTGGGGCATGAAACTATCAGATGCTTAAAATAATTCCTAAGTACTATAAAGAACATGAAATCACTATTATGAATCAGTAAATAAAAACTCAGAGTAGTAAATAATATTAAAACATGTTAGAATCATAGTTAACTAGGCTTATTATAAGTTAATGGGCTGTTCTTAAATCTATCTCGGGTTGACAGAAAATAGAACATTGGCGGTCTAATATAGAGCCGTTAGACAGCTTGGCGGTTTATTGTAAGGCCGCCAGAGGGACTTTAACGGTCTATCTATGGTCCGTCAGAGATTTCATAAGAATCGAGTTTACAGAGTGTCTAGCGATTTATCGTAGGGCCGCTACACAAGGTTTGCGGTCGAAGACTAGGCCGCTAGAGAACGTCTGATAGTAAACTAAATAAGAAGAACTATGTCTAAGACACATCATGTCTGGAAATCAACATGTATAAACTTCTCTATCATGATAGAACGAAGGTTAAGCAAACAATATGCATGGGTTTTCATGTATTACGTCAAAGAGAATTATCTTAGTTCATTAGGGCTAAGAAAGATGCATGGATGTATAGATCCTATTAAAACATGAAATTCTCCGTACACAATTCATGAAATCAAGTGCAATAAGAGGGCTTTTAATCCTAACATGATAATTTAGCCGTTCATGAGATGACCTACCTCTGCTAAGGCTTTTAGGCTTGGAATTTGATGTTGGAAGTCGACCCTTAAGACTGCACTTCCTGTAGTAAATCAGTAACTTCACGTCCTAATATCTCTTGATCCACTTGACCTAATGACGTGAAACTTGGAGGGTAAGAAGTAGATACTAAAGGGAACAAAAAGTTCTAAAGGTACTAATGGTAATTACCTCGATTTGGTTTTCTAATTTTTTGATCTTCACCGGACTTTCGCACAGTTTCTTAAGTCGCTAATGTGGAACTAGCAACTTTGCAGACTTCTATCTCTTTGTGTGATTGATCTCCTAGCACGAAATTTTTAGGGATGTTAGTCCTATGTATTGGGAATAAAAACTTCTAAATAACTTACCCAAAATAATACCTTCTTACTTTGATTCCACGCGAGCCAAATGTAAGGGTCGTGCAGGTCAAATTAAACTAGGTCCTATTTATAGGGTTTGGCTAGGGTTTGAGGATTAGAACGATCCTAGAATCCTTATTAAACCTTAGATCGACTTTTGAGAGTCCTTATCATGTTTATTAGCCTTCCCATCTCGATCCCTAGGTGATAGAGCCTTAAAAATCTAATCTTTTTGCTCTTTCTTCAATTCACGGAACTGACAGAATGTAGCGGTCGAATAATGGGCCGTTTTCTTGGATGTAGCGGTTGTACAATAGACCACCACAAATCCTAGGCGCCGAATTTGAATTGCTTCAAACTCTTTTATTCTATTATCCACCCCATTATTTAATTAATGGGTATTTATCTTTATATTTCGTGAATAATTTAATTAACCTTTTAGAATATGGGCCAAACTTCATGTGCTTGGTCCTTAAATCCTTTGGGCTTTATTTAAATAGGCTAGGTTAATTGTTCATCATACTTGGGCCTTAATAATGACTTATTTAACCCAATATTCATTTATTAATCCATTTTGATCTTTAAAAAATTCTCAGAGAATATTTAATAATTCAAAAATATGTTATAAAATTTTCGGGTCATTACAAAAGGTGTGATGAGATTTGGAAAGCGTGGAAAGGTTAGTTTCCGTTACATTGGTCCGTTTCCTATTCTGGAATGTGTGGGCCAAGTGGCTTATCGACTCCAGGTGCCAGCGGCGATGCAAGCAATCCACGATGTATTTCATGTTTCCCAGCTGAGAAAGTGTGTTCCTGATGCGTCTCACGTTCTAGATGATTCAGTTTGGCTTGAAGTGACAGCGAATTTGTCCACACCAGAGTAACCAATTAGAATTGAAGATCGCCGTGAGCAACGATTGAGAAATAAGGTAATCCATCTGGTTAAGGTTGTATGGCAGCGTCACTCAGGTAATGAAGCTACTTGGGAATGTGAGGATGAAATGCGTCAGCATTTTCCTTTCTTATTCAAATAAGGTATAATGTCTTTCAGTTCTCTCCTTGTTCTTCATTTTAAATTTCGAGGATGAAATTGTTATTATGAGGGAGGGACTGTAAGGCCCGTTCTTTAACGGATCCTTACCGGTATCGAAATAGAATTTAAACCATGAATTTAGGAATTTTTAATGGGTTTAATGGGCTTTTTCAATGCATTTAACCCATTTATTAAAAGAGTTTTAGAAATTTAATGGGCATATAAGCAATTTTGCTTATTTGTGGGTTATATGGGAATTAAAGGTTAAAATAAAAAAAATAATATAATAATTTTTTTACCCTAATCGGCTGACCCTCTCACCCCCCTCTCTTATTTCCTCTCTCTCCCTCACCCTCTCTCTCCCACGATCGCCCTCTCTCCCTCTCTCGGGGTGCGGCCTGACCGGGCCACTGCAGGAGACGCAGGAGGTACTGTTGGAAAACTCACGACGCGTGGAGCGCATTGATGCCAACATTGGGGTGAATCACGGAGCGTGGAGGTGTGTGCGGGTGAGGGAAGGCGTGGTTACCCTCGGTCCGTTCGGCGTCGTATCGACGGCTTCGTCACGTAATAGGTTGGGGGATGGATTCCTCGTCGCCTTAGGATCGTGCATGCACTACATGCATGCCCATCGTACTATGTTTTCCTATATTTTGGAGCAAAAATCATGAACATTGTATTTGTGTTTTAATTTGTGATAAATTATTGCATGGCCATCGTCTTTATGTTTTTGATGGTTTGGATGTTGTGGATGGGTTGTGGAAAGGCAGGTTGCATGTTAGAAATTGTTTTCCCGTCGATTTGGCTCGACCGGGAGGGGATTCGATGGGGTTTACCCCGTTCTCGGGTTCCTGGTAATTAAACGGTCCTACCAGTGACTGTTCTGAATCCACGGTCTTCGTCTAGACCGTTTTAACCCATTAAACGTACATCATGAGACCGTGTAGGAACAAGAGCGGCCGACCCTCGACCGCGTAGGAACTTTAAATAGTAAGGCGGCGTAGATGGTGTTGTGCCTCTTAGGCACAAGCATGTGCATTGTGTTTTGATGATAGCATGCTGATTTGTTTAGATGATTGCAACACAGGCAGTGCATTATGATATTGTGTTTTGAATAAGGCTGCTGATTTGATTGCATAGGACTGTGTCTGATATACAGCATTGAATGCATGAGTTTGCATGAGTATTACATGATGCGTTGACGCATGGGATCATTGCGTCAACTCACTGGTCTGTCCCAATGCTGGTCTATAAGATGTGTCAACTGGTGCGTTGACGCAGTGGACTCAATGCGTTGACGCATTGGAATCGCTTTGAAAGAGCTCTTGCTTTGCTTCATACATTGGTCTAGTATCTGAGTCCGTACAACGTTAAGTTCTCTTTGGAAAGTCTGTACAGCGTGAAGTCTACACATTGGCACTGTAGCTCACTTGTGTAAGTCTGTACATTGACTTCGTATCTACAAGTCTGTACACTGGACTTCATTTCACCAACTCTATACAATGGTCTTCACACTTCAAGTATGTACATCCTCCGCCAAGCTTTCAAAGTCTGTACAGCCAAAGTTTGCACATCCTGTTCAGTTAAGTCTATACATTGCATCATATTGTTATGCAGTGTCTGGGTGAAGTCTATACAGACTGTTCATGCATTCAAGTTCAAGTATATGCATCCGTCCGTCTCTGTTAGCGTCTCATGAACGTCTATACAACGCATCAGCATTTAGAAGTCTGTACATTGGCCTTTGCATTAAGTTTCAAGTCTGTACAGCCTATCTTCAAGTGTTTGGCCAACTCTGTACATCCGTGTTGCCCTTTCATTGTTGAGGCAGAGTCTGTACACTGGCTTAGACTTCCCAAGTCTACACAATGCTTCCTCATTGAAAGTCTATACATCGTGGCCTTGAACTTTCAAGTATGTACAAGGCTGCTTTGTCAAAGCCTGTACATCGCAGCTATGTTGAAGTATGTACAGCTAGTTTCTTGATCAAGTCTGTACTAGCGTGATGTCTGCACTTTGGTCTTCATCTCCTGAAGTCTAGTCATTGGGAAGTATATACACTGAGCTCACAAGAAGACTTCCAAGTCTCTACACTCTCTCAGTGTACATACTTGCCCATTTGCTGTTTCAGAATATATACACTCAGTGTTATATGATTTAAATAACCACTTGTTCTATGATATGATTATAAGATTTTTGTGTGTGTAGGGTTAACGCAGAATGACCACAGCGTCCACGCAGCAAGTATACTAGTAGAAGTATTAGCTGCTGGAACACATCACTGCGTCAACGCCACGGCCTGGTAGCGTCCACGCAGCAAGCAAACAAGCTAAAGTATTAGCTGCTGGAACACCACTGCGTCAACGCTATGGGCTAGCAGCGTCGACGCAGCACGCCTATATACTGATGACATTGATCACTAGACACCAATGCGTCAACGCCTTGATCAAGTGGCGTGGACGCTGTAGTTCAAACAATCAAGAAAGAAGCTTACTGGATTACTCTGATGCGTCAACACTGCGGGTTGGAAGCGTCAACGTAGCAGACTTGAGCTTTGCTGATAAAGTATCTCTGAAGGCTGCGTCAACTCCTTGGAGCAAGTGGGTTGATGCCATCTAACTCCAGTTGCTGAGCGTACTGGTGCTGGGCACGTGATCCGAGGATAAGGAGAGTGCCCAGATGAGGACACGTGTACTGACAGCCTGCTGGATGCTGCCACATGGTCCGAATTCTTAGGGCGGGAACTGTGGAAGCCACACGCGCCCTGCTGCTGCTGCTGGTATATAATAGAGCCTTTGTCTTCAGATGGAGGTTGATCGTGATCGAAGCCAGGGAGCAGAAGCTGAGAGAAGAATAAGAGAAAAAGGAGATAGAGCTTCCACGATCCAGCAAAGGAAAAGAAGAGAAGAGTAGAGAGTGAAAGAAGTGTGAAGAAGAAGAAGGAGAAAGAGATAGAGAGCTCGAGCAGAGTGTGAAGAAGAAGAAGAGAGAGAGTGAAGAAAGAGAGTGAGATCGAGGGAGATCTGTTCTTGATGGACCGTGGATCAAATCCAGGCCATCCAGCTCTTTAAGAGCCACATCGTGCTTCACTGTTTACAGCTTTCAGATTGTTGTTTATTTCCATTTTCTGTTTTCTATTTTACATCTTCTTCAAGCTGTTAGTCAGCGAATTACAGAGGTGCTGCCTCTGGACGGCTAAGCTGTATTGCCCACCGGTTTGCAGTGGAGGATTCCACTGGACAGCAAGCTGTGTTGCTCAGCGGGGCGAGGAGGATTCCTCGGACGGCAAGCTGTGTTGCCCAACGGTTGTAAGGCAAGCTGTGATGCCCAGCTGTTCAAGTTGTGAGTCAGCAGCAAGCCACACTCGGGTTGAGTGTGGGGTGGATGTAGGTCTGGAGGACCGAACCACCTAAAAACATTTGTCTTCTGTGTGATTGTTTTGTGGTTTGCCTAGCTTCTATATTTCTATCTTCGCATAGTAGATGTATGCTTAGGACGGTTCTTCATCTGTTCTGGGTGGCATTCGCATTGTGCCCACTATCTGTTTAGTAGAAGTTTTCATTCCGCATTTGATTCTGCTGCAGTAATTTTTAACCGGTGATTGATCTATTCACCCCCCTCTAGATCACCCTTTAGCGTCCCAACAATTGGTATCAGAGCCTAACTCTTTGTGCAGGACTAACATCCTAAAGAGGATCGGCCATGGATGCTAGAGGGCTAACAGCAGAGGGTCAGTCAACTACGAAGCCACCATTCTTCGATGGTTCCAACTTCCCATATTGGAAGAACCGGATGCAGGTCTTCCTCAGAGCCAAAGATTACGAGGTATGGAAAATTGTGAGCAAAGGTCCTTATGAGCTACATGAGAATGAGGAATTATGGACAAGAGAAGAAGTCCGGAAATCTACTCTGAATTGGAGCGCTATCAACGCCATTCAGTGTGCACTCCATCCCACTGAATTTGACAGAGTGTCATCCTGCAAGATAGCGAAGGAGATGTGGGATACCCTCGAAGTTATCTATGAGGGAACATCTGAAGTGAGAGAGACGAGGGAAAATATGCTAGTGTCAAAGTATGAAGCATTTCGGATGAAGCCTGGTGAGACAGTGACCGAAATGTATGCTCGTTTGACCATCATCACAAATGGTCTAAGAAATCTGGGAAAGAGTTATACTGATCATGAAGTTGTAAGGAAGATCCTTCGATCGTTGACTCTTATATGGCATACCAAAGCAACTGTGGTTGAGGAGTCAAAAGATCTACAAAAGATGAAACCCAATGAGCTGATAGGTTCCTTGATGGCGTACGAGCTGAATTTACTACAAGCTGAAGAGCTTGAAAATAGGAAGCCTATTGCTCTGAAGGCCAAGCATGGCTGCTCAAAACAGTCCAGCAGCATTGGATCATCCAGTGATCGGAATTCATCTGGATCAGATCTTGAAAAGGATGAAATAGCTATGATCACAAAAGAGTTCAGTAGATTTCTTAGAAGAGAAGGGAAGAATCTCTACAGAAAATACCACAGCAGGAAGCAAAACAGGTATAAATTTAACCCTGCTGAAAAATCTGATGTTAATGCTTGTTATCATTGCAGGAAGACAGGTCATATGAAGGCTGATTGTCCAGAGTTACAGAAAATGAAAGGAAGACCATGGAAGAAGGCGCCAAAGGGAAAGGCCATGGTCAGTACATGGAGTGATGAGGAAGAAGGCACGCTGAGCACTTCCTCAGATAGTGGAAAATCAGAAAAGGACAACTGCTTGATGGCTAGAAATGGAGATGAAGAAGAAGAGTCTGATCAGGTATCATCCCTTTTCGAACATTACACTATTTCTGATTGGGCAGATGCTTATGGAGACCTGTTAGATAAAGCTAATGATATTAAGAAGGAAAACAGACTCTTAAAGAAGAAAATGAACTCTCTGGTTAATGATAAATCTCTCTCTGATATAGTTGCATGCTTACAATCAGAGAATGACAAATTGAAAAATGCATGTTCTGATTTTGATGAATTAAAGCATGTTGTGATTGATCGTAGGAAAGAAAATAATTTGCTGAAAAATGTTGTTGATGAGTTGAAATTGAAAATTCAGAAGTCTGAAAATGAAATAAAGACTTCAAATGAAAAATATGAAGCTGTTTTGTCAGTGAATGCTGAATTAAAGAAAACTATTGAAAATCTGGAAAATGAAAATTCTGAAAAAATGAAAATCATTGAAAGCATGACCCAAGGAACTGAAAATCAAAATGCCTTGCTAGGGTCAAAAGTTAATTTCAGAAAGGAGGGTCTTGGTTTTAATCCCTCAGCTAAAGAGAGCTTTGAATTGAAAATCATTTCATGTGTGGGAGAAAAGAATAGAGGACCACTCATAAAAATGGTCAATGAAAAATTTGCCTTCAATAATGTTAAATCAAAAGTGTCCAATGCTAAGGACAAGGGAAAGCAGAAAGTTGTAGAGCCTAGAGCTGCATGCTCTTCTTCCAAGGATAAGTCCAAGGCTAGGGGTCAGCCAGCTAGCACATCAAAACCCCAGCCCAAGGCTGCTAAGTCTCCTTCACCATCAACTTCTCAGAAAAAGACCCAATATAAGTCAGTTCAGAAACCTAGAGGGTCAAAGGTGGCAGGGAGACCAAGTGCAGCTAGGAACCCATTTGCTCATCCCTATTTCCCTAGAGCCCAAGTCTATCATAACTTTCATCCTCAACCACTTAATAGGATTGGGTGGAACCCTGTACACATGAGGTTCGGGTATCAGAATTTCCCCACTTGGTATCAGCCATATAGACCTCAGCCAGCTAGGAGATGGGATAGTCAGTTTAGGACATGGAGTCCTAGTCACCAAAGGTTTTTTGGTCAGCCTAGGACCAATTTGGGCCACAACTTCCAGTACATTCATTGGCCAAGGCACTGGCAGAAAAATAAAAAAAAATTTAATAAAATTAATGCCAGGACTACACAACAACCATCACAGCACCAGAAAAAGAAAACTAAACATGTTGGTGCTGAGAAAAAGAAAAATAACAAAAAGAACTCTCAAGCTGTAGAATCCACCAAACCTTCCATCTTTACACAAATGTGGATCCCTAAACAGTTGTTGTCATGTTTTCACTCTCAAGTATCTGGTTCTGTCTTGGGGCCCAAAATATCTTGGGTTCCAAAACCTGCTCCCTAAGTGTGTTTGCAGGTATGTCTAGTAGCCGGGAACAAACTGATGAAACAGAAAAAGCTACTTCAGGCATATGACAAGAGGCAGGGCCAAAATCCTAAGAGCTGAAGGAAATTGGAGGCCTTGTCAAAAATCTGATGCAACACCAAGGGTAAAAATAAATCAATCTGGTAAAGCAGGTAAGTGATTTACCTTCAGAACTAAATTGTGAATTTCATGTTGATCTGCTTGTCTGAATTTTGATGATCTCTTCACTGAATTCAATTCTGAAAATATTTGATGCTCTTCTCATGCTGTTGTTTGCACTAAATGAATGAGATGCTAGATGCACTGCATTTTGCACTAGGCTAAACGGTTCTTTAATGTATAGAGTCGATGCATGTGTTTTGTGTCAATGCATTGCATGCTTGTTATTAAATGCATAACTTGCTGATTGTGAATGGTTCAGTTAGTACATACAGTCAATGCATGTGTCTAATGTATGCATACATCATTTGCATGACTGTCAATGAAATTGTTCAATGCATATAGGACAGCTTTCCACTGTATTTCTTTGCATGACCACTTTGGTATATAAATGGTAAGTTACTAAAAGGCAGGAAAATTTGCCCGGAGGTTTCTACCATGTGTGAGATGGTCTTTGAGACCAGGTTCTCCGCCAAGTACCATGGGTCCTGTCTTTATGTAGAACAGTGCACTGCATCATATGTTGAAAAATCTGAAAAAGGATGAAAATGCTTATAACTTGGATGCATAAACCTGAATTGATTGCATACTTGTCTCATGTATCCATGGTGCATAGTCTGCATGTAGGACAGTATGTTGCATAGCATATCTCTTGCATCATGATGTCAGGGGGAGCTGAGAGTTCTATTCAATTCATTGAATCCTATTCACCTCTCAGTGTTCTCATTCAAATGATTCATATTCTTTGACATCAGTTGCTCACTGAACCATATTGCCAATTGCTATCTTTTCCCCATCATTTTCACTAAATAACAGCTTTGCATCTGGTTTAGTACATTGAATGGTGATTATTGCAATTGTTCACTTATAAGAATCACACTTACAAATTGAAAGGAACTAAAGGTTTAACCTTTATAAATTGGAGAGTTAAGTGTCTGCACTTCAGAATTTGAGATAAAAGAAAACTTTTATAGCTCTTAATCTTTGTCTCATGGCTAAAATAGAAAAAGTTTTTGTAATGCCTAAATGTGTTGAACTGGATATGTCTAGAACAGGCTAATAAGAGTGTGTATTGATTTTTTAAACAATCACTCTAAAAGAATTAAGGGCAGCAGTAAATAAGATCATTAATGTTAAGAACTGAACACAGTGACAGAGCAATGGCTGACTGCACTAAGAAATTGTGATCTCCTCCAATGAAGCAGGAGAACTCATAGTCATGAAGTGCTTCAGAATATCTCTGTTCATAGGGTCAAATCTATAGGGGGAGTCCTCACCAAGTAACTGAGGGTACTGGCCTCTAATCAAGGTGTACCCTTAATGTCAAAAGTGAAGACTATCCTCTGTGGGTTCTGATCTGAAATAGGTCTAGTAGTTTATGCCTAGTAACTGGGGGTATCTGTCTCTGATCAAGGTGTACACCTAATGTCAACAGCATAAATGCCACTGATCTATTTACTTAGTTCAGGTTCTGAAAAATTCAAAAGTGAAAATCAAACTGCTGTAACCTTTCGAAAAATCAAAAGTCAATGAGTGAAAATCATTTTTATCAATACATGTTCAAGTTGCCTCTCTTGAATTTCCTTGTTTAATCACAAAAGGGTATTATTTCTGACTTATCTATTAATACCATGTGCCCTAGATTCATTGCTATAAATGGAGTCTATAAACTCTTTTTCCAGGGGTCAGGTGTTTTACTCTAGATTTATCACTGTTAAACCTGAATTTTTGAAAATTGTATGTTGCTGATTCTTATACTTTAACAGTTGTTTATAATCATGCTTCCTTTCTGAACCTATGATTCAGCTGTTGTCATGTGACCCTCCTACCTTCTCTTCCTTGTTTGTCTGTTCATATTCCTTCTCAAAGGGGGAGCATTTATTTAGGGGGAGAAATAATTCAGGGGAGTCTTACATTCAGGGGGAGAATATTCTAGAGGAATTTGCATGCATAATGCACTTTGCACTCTTGTTTTTACTATTTTTCTCTTTTTGATCATGTCAAATGGGGAGAAAATCTTGTGTGTGACTCACTGTCACATTGTGTTGCCATCATCAAAAAGGGGGAGAATGTTGTGCCTCTTAGGCACAAGCATGTGCATTGTGTTTTGATGATAGCATGCTGATTTGTTTTGATGATTGCAACACAGTCAGTGCATTATGATATTGTGTTTTGAATAAGGCTGCTGATTTGATTGCATAGGACTGTGTCTGATATACAGCATTGAATGCATGAGTTTGCATGAGTATTGCATGATGCGTTGACGCATGGGATCATTGCGTCAACTCACTGGTCTGTCCCAGAGCTGGTCTATAAGATGTGTCAACTGGTGCGTCAACGCAGTGGACTCAATGCGTTGACGCATTGGAATCGCTTTGAAAGAGCTCTTGCTTTGCTTCATACATTGGTCTAGTATCTGAGTCCGTACAGTGTTAAGTTCTCTTTGGAAAGTCTGTACAGCGTGAAGTCTACACATTGGCACTGTAGCTCACTTGTGTAAGTCTGTACATTGACTTCGTATCTGCAAATCTGTACACTGGACTTCATTTCACCAACTCTATACAATGGTCTTCACACTTCAAGTCTGTACATCCTCCGCCAAGCTTTCAAAGTCTGTACAGCCAAAGTCTGCACATCTTGTTTAGTTAAGTCTATACATTGCATCATATTGTTATGCAGTGTCTGGGTGAAGTCTATACAGACTGTTCATGCATTCAAGTTCAAGTATATGCATCCGTCCGTCTCTGTTAGCATCTCATGAACGTCTATACAACGCATCAGCATTTAGAAGTCTGTACATTGGCCTTTGCATTAAGTTTCAAGTCTGTACAGCCTATCTTCAAGTGTTTGGCCAACTCTGTACATCCGTGTTGCCCTTTCATTGTTGAGGCAGAGTCTGTACACTGGCTTAGACTTCCCAAGTCTACACAATGCTTCCTCATTGAAAGTCTATACATCGTGGCCTTGAACTTTCAAGTATGTACAATGCTGCTTTGTCAAAGCCTGTACATCGCAGCTATGTTGAAGTCTGTACAGCCAGTTTCTTGATCAAGTCTGTACTAGCGTGATGTCTGCACTTTGGTCTTCATCTCCTGAAGTCTAGTCATTGGGAAGTATATACACTGAGCTCACAAGAAGACTTCCAAGTCTCTACACTCTCTCAGTGTACATACTTGCCCATTTGCTGTTTCAGAATATATACACTCAGTGTTATATGATTTAAATAACCACTTGTTCTATGATATGATTATAAGATTTTTGTGTGTGTAGGGTTAACGCAGAATGACCACAGCGTCCACGCAGCAAGTATACTAGTAGAAGTATTAGCTGCTGGAACACATCACTGCGTCAACGCCACGGCCTGGTAGCGTCCACGCAGCAAGCAAACAAGCTAAAGTATTAGCTGCTGGAACACCATTGCGTCAACGCTATGGGCTAGCAGCGTCGACGCAGCACGCCTATATACTGATGACATTGATCACTAGACACCAATGCGTCAACGCCTTGATCAAGTGGCGTGGACGCTGTAGTTCAAACAATCAAGAAAGAAGCTTACTGGATTACTCTGATGCGTCAACGCTGCGGGTTGGAAGCGTCAATGCAGCAGACTTGAGCTTTACTGATAAAGTATCTCTGAAGGCTGCGTCAACTCCTTGGAGCAAGTGGGTTGACGCCATCTAACTCCAGTTGCTGAGCGTACTGGTGCTGGGCACGTGATCCGAGGATAAGGAGAGTGCCCAGATGAGGACACGTGTACTGATAGCCTGCTGGATGCTGCCACATGGTCTGAATTCTTAGGGCGGGAACTGTGGAAGCCACACGCGCCCTGCTGCTGCTGCTGCTGCTGCTGGTATATAATAGAGCCTTTGTCTTCAGATGGAGGTTGATCGTGATCGAAGCCAGGGAGCAGAAGCTGAGAGGAGAATAAGAGAAAAAGGAGAGAGAGCTTCCACGATCCAGCAGAAGAAAAGAAGAGAAGAGTAGAGAGTGAAAGAAGTGTGAAGAAGAAGAAGAAGAGAAAGAAGAAGGAGAAAGAGATAGAGAGCTCGAGCAGAGTGTGAAGAAGAAGAAGAGAGAGAGTGAAGAAAGAGAGTGAGATCGAGGGAGATCTGTTCTTGATGGACCGTGGATCAAATCCAGGCCATCCAGCTCTTTAAGAGCCACATCGTGCTTCATTGTTTACAGCTTTCAGATTGCTGTTTATTTCCATTTTCTATTTTCTATTTTACATCTTCTTCAAGCTGTTAGTCAGCGAATTGCAGAGGTGCTGTCTCTGGACGGTTAAGCTGTATTGCCCAGCGGTTTGCAGTGGAGGATTCTACTGGACAGCAAGCTGTGTTGCTCAGCGGGGCGAGGAGGATTCCTCGGACGGCAAGCTGTGTTGCCCAGCGGTTGTAAGGCAAGCTGTGATGCCCAGCTGTTCAAGCTGTGAGTCAGCAGTAAGCCACACTCGGGTTGAGTGTGGGGTGGATGTAGGTCTGGAGGACCGAACCACCTAAAAACATTTATCTTCTGTGTGATTGTTTTGTGGTTTGCCTAGCTTCTATATTTCTATCTTCGCATAGTAGATGTATGCTTAGGACGGTTCTTCATCTGTTCTGGGTGGCATTCGCATTGTGCCCACTATCTGTTTAGTAGAAGTTTTCATTCCGCATTTGATTCTGCTGTAGTAATTTTTAACCGGTGATTGATCTATTCACCCCCCTCTAGATCACCCTTTAGCGTCCCAACAGATGGCACGGCCCAACATAGGTCCATTCAGTTCGTAGGACGGCCAGTCGTGGGACCATCTAAGTGACTATCCATCCCATTGAACGACCAGTCGTGGAATCACCTATGTTCTTGCACAGCTCAACCTTGACCACGCCATGGATAGCAGTATGAGCCACGCGGCTCAGTTATAACCGTTTATGTCCATTAAGCGGCTAGTCGTGCGACCGCGTACGACTGGAGCGGCCCTTTCTTGACCGTTTAATTCCTACATAATTCAATTGTTAGCCTATTCATTCAATTATGCTTTTATTATTGCATATTCGCCATGTTTAAATCATTTTACAAACTGTGGCTCATTTTTAGATCCCAATAGAGTTGCTTTCTCTTTCCTTGTGATAGAACCACTAGTCCTAGCCCGACGACTTCTAGTGTCGGCCCACCTGGGAGAGGTGGCGGGGTAGTCTGAGTTTACGATTTTTAAGCTAGTTCCTGTGGGCCCCCTTGCTTGGCAGTAGCGTCCTACTGGGGGGGGGGAAACTAGCTAGAGGTCTGGCTCAAGGCATTGAGCCTATGTGTGCACACGTGGTCAGGGGCTTGGACTGGCACTGACAAGTGTTACCCTGACTAGTTCTTGTCTTTTGGTACTGTTACAGGTCTCACTTGTCGCAATCTAGACTTGTGTAGATACTTGAGACGCAGTGTAAGCTATCAGTGGACGCATATGGTTTCTCTTTCTGATGCTCTCTCCTGTCACTTGGAAATGCTGAAGTTTATTCTATTGGTAGATTTAGTTCCTAACGCTCGTGTTTAAATTAAATTGGCAACATAGTTACCTGTTATTAAACTATTTAGATAGTTTTACAACTTTATTAAACTATTGTTTAATTCTGCCATTGCATGCTTTAATTTCTTTCCTTTGTTTAGTGGTGAGGTAGGGATCCGCGTGACCCCTACTGAGTCTGGTTGTGGGACTCACCCTTACTTTTCCAGGTGAGCAGCCTCAGCCGTCTTCTGAAGCTTCCCGTGCTTTAGACGGCCGTACTTAGGGCCAGTAGTGGTCGGTCAGTAGGTTGTTAGTGGTCTTTTACCTTGCCTATACTTTTTGACCGGGGATGCCCCGAGTAGTTGTATATTTTTCACTCTTGTTCAGTGGTTGGACTTGTATAAGTTGTGGATCTGGACTATTGTACATATTATCACTCTGATATTTAAATTTCTTCCGTTTATAGTTCAAATTGTTGCTATAATTAATATTGCGCGCGTGTAATTCCAATTCGTTATGCATTACCTCGACACAACCCTTCAACCCTTACGAGGCCTCATCAGTCTCTTGGGTGGCTTCCCCGAGTTCTTGGTATCGGTTTACTGGTATCCGGATCTCCAGGTCATTACAGATAGACTACCCTAGACTCAACTTAGCTCTGATACCAATTTGATGCGGGACGAGATGAGACTCAAAACCAATGAGATGCGAATATGGGACTCTAGGCGACGACGCGACTAATTTGACGACGTGACCAGCGACGACGCGAACCACTCGACACCAAAGATCTCCAGAAGAGGAGTATGTGTCCTCAACAAGAAATGCATGCTCACTATCGTCCCATGCGAGGGAAACGCGCGGATCTGCATGGTTGAGAAATTGGCAGTGAGTCAAGGGTGGTCGGCTCTTTTCACGTGCTCGGGTTGAGTCACGGGATGGGTCACGCTCTTTCTCTCACAGCGGTGATCAAAAAATGATAACGAGCTAGAATCCTATCACTCAAGTAGCAGTATACGAGCATAAACGAAATAAGCAAATGCCGATAGAGATAGAGAACGATACCTCTACGCTCCAGGTGTGGGGAAGACAACCCCGGCCAAGATTCGTAACTCCCGATACAATAAATATTAATAATTACAGCATTGAATTTATAGCCCACTCCAAACAGGGAGGTAAAGGGCTACAACAGCAAACCAGGAGCGTCGATCTTGGGTTGACGGGCGGCAAGCCGAAGGGCTTCTCGGACGGAGACGGGCTGCTGGTCCGGATCGATTCAAACCTGCTGGACAGCAAGCGCGTTCGACACGTGGGACGGCGGCTTCCGGTTGACTTCTGGCCGAGAAAGTTGGCTGGGACCTTGGTGGGAGGTCTCTCTTCGATCCCTGAAGTCGGCAGTGGCTGAATCGGAGCTGAAGGACCGACGGGGATCTTAGATCCCAGACCTGTCCCGCAGCCCTGTGGTTGGACAGATATGCGTGACCCGACGAAAATAATTACTGTGCTCAAATCCGGAGGCAGATCAGAACAAAATTGTCACCTTTGGAAAGTAGACTGGAAGAGCTGCGACATATATAATTTCCACACCCATCCAGCAATAGGATTGTAAATGAAAAAACTTTGTGCTCCTGTAACTTTTCTGGCTCAGATTACAGAACAGACATGACATATTGTGATCTGTCTGAGAATGAAGTTTGACTGAAGGGTAAATGGTGGACATGGGTGATGAAATTAATTTGGGTGAAAGAGGGGGATGTGCGGGATGTGCACAAATTTTTTGATAATTTTTTGAGATGTTTTAGGGTGTGGGAAAAATAGATGAACTAGGTACTGTCACGCAGATCTGCAGAAAGGCAG
This sequence comes from Amorphophallus konjac, assembly GCA_022559845.1. Classification (NCBI taxonomy): domain Eukaryota; kingdom Viridiplantae; phylum Streptophyta; class Magnoliopsida; order Alismatales; family Araceae; genus Amorphophallus; species Amorphophallus konjac. The sequence continues at coordinate 96,913,933 of CM040129.1, read as the reverse complement.
ATTGCACAGGTGGAAAGAATTAACTGGGAGGAGGGGCAAACAGTGGCGGATTGACATGAAATTAAAATTGGGAGGAGGTAACAACAAGGGGGATGATCTATCAAAATTTGAAGATCATCAGATAACTAGATTGGGAGTACCAACCTTTTCTTTAACCCTCTATCCTGAACCTCAGAATTCTGGATAACAGAGCATTGATCGGGTTATGGCGGCTCGGATGGCGGCGGCGGCGGCAATAGTGGCTGAGAGTCACACCCAGCAGAGGTGATAAATCTTGGAATCACTCCAAGAACAAGGCTTCAGACCTTGGAAGAAGGCAACCTTCACAGTTGCAAGGAGAGAGGAGAGAGGGGCGCCCTTGGGCCTTGGGAGAAATTCAGATTTTTCTTCATAAATTCTCATGAAAATACTGAAATACAAGAGTTTTATATGAAATGGAAATCACCTTAACTATCCTCAGATTTTGGGTTAGGGAGGGGCACTTAGGAGATAGAATATTCTCATTCCTTAAGAAGCCAAGCTTGAATTTTCTTCGTGGTCCAAGTCAACCATGGACCATGGACTAGCCCCTATGGGTCCTAGAAGCTAGGTGGCCCAATGGGAGAGAGGGTGGGTGTAGCAACCCGTATAAAATTAAAAGAAATAAATTTAGATAAATTGAAATAAACTAAAAAAAATTACGTGAACAAATGAAAAAGGTTAAAACAAGAAGAACAAAGCCCTGATGAAATTAACGCCTTGGAGCAAGGCGCTACTTGACAAGAAACGCCCTCACCTAAGGCGTGTTTTTAGAAGGGACGCCCACACTTCAAGGTGTCAAATCTTAAACAACCAAAATTACATAAAAAGGCAAGTATTTAAAACGCCCTTTGCTTGGACGCGTTTCCACAAGAAACGACGCATGCCAAGGCGTCAATTTAAAATTCGACGCCCTAGAATAAGGCGTTAATTCCATTCCAGTTTCGTTCGAACCGGGAACTTATCCAGGGTAAGTTGATAACTATGAGAAAGAGTTCGAATGTAGTAATAACTCTATCATGGAAGTGTTACTTCCAATCGAACACTAACCTTATTAGGATTTCCAGAATCCTATAAATACCTTGATGGATCGAACCCTAGAAAGCTATTTGGTCGATCGTCTCTGCTACGGTAGGTAAAGAACTAACAGTTCTTCCTTTGGTTTTCCTTCTCTTCCGATAGGATAGTATGAAGAATAAATCTTCTTCATCTTCTTCCACTTACAGGTTGAGGAGCTCTTAATCTACTGAAGAACGTGTGTTCTTCATCATAATCGTCTACAACTTCTCCTTCAGTTTCTTCTTCCGGTGAGCACTCTGTACAAACAAAGTATCGTTCTTCTCTTCCCAGAACCTGCATACGTTCAAAATCTTCATTAAGGTAGGTTTCCTCAAGCACTGTAGCCCAAATCACCATAATAACTATGTTAAACCATATATATTAGTTCATGCATATAGTTTTCGTGAGTTTTAAATGTTTCTATTATTGGAAAGAAACGCCCTTTCCAAGGGCGCTACTTTAATACGCGACCCAGATAAGGGCGCTACTTTGAAAGAAACGACCATGCCCAGGTCGTCAATTCCAGATTCGACACCCTATACACGGACGTCAATTTTCTCAATTGTTAATTATCCAATATTCACTTAAACATGATTCTAAAATCAGTGCATGATCATATCCCGATATTTTTCCTGTCATGACCATGTCTCTTATTTTTGGAAATTATAATACTTGAAATCTGAAAATTCTTGAATTCACGACCCTGTATAGGTCGTCTCTAGTTTGACTAACGCCCCTGTTCAGGGCGTGAATTGAAGAGTAACGCCCCTGTCTAGGGCGTGTTTTTGATAAATTTCTGAATATATATACTGCAAAAATAGAAGTAAAGAATGAACGACCACTGTATACGTCGTCAACTTGTAAATAAACGCCCCTTACCAGGGCGCGTTTTTGGTAAAATACTGAAATATTGAAATCTTGCAAAAATGTAAAATAGATAAATGCCCTTACTGAAGGTGTTAATTACTTGAGTAGTAACTTTACTTAAGTCGTTATTTTCCTGTAAAAATGTTTTTACCTGTTTTTGACAACCGATGGTTTCAGTATATCTATATATATGTATATCGGCACTATATCTCCACTCCGTGAGTATAGTCCCACGTTTCATGATGTTTTATCGATCACCCTCAATTCTCATTGACATACAAGCTCTCCATTGGACATTCCGTTCCTTTGGACTAGTGAGTTAGTCATAGAGACCTCCGTAAGACTCCTCGAGCCTTGGATTCCCTCAAGGCCGACTGAGCTGGTTGTACCCTAAAAACCCATTACACTATTGAACGCCATGTCACTCTAAAGAAACATGGTATACCGGCCCTTATGATATGCAAAGAGTATATCATGAGAATTCTTAATGGGATGATGATATCATGCCATTTGTTGATGTTCATGTGGACCTCAATTCTATAATAAGAATGAGGGTATCTTACCTTTGATATACTGTTCATGTGGACCTCAATTCTATAAAAAGAATGTCCATACTTGTTTGTCATGGTACCCGAGTTAAGGGAACCTAATTCCACCTAGTTTCATCGATAAATCGTGTTTATACCGTTATTATCGCCTCTCTATGTCCAATGTTATATTTTTGGACTCCATTCTCTCAAAGTTATCCTACGTATCTACAAGCTTAAAATGCTGAAATTCCATATTGGCTACATATATATACAAGAGTGGATGTCAAAAAATACATGATAAATGCCTGCGCATATAGGGCCCGATCTGGTCCTGGGAGGAGCACCCGAAAGTACTTGTGCCCATGGGAGTTGAATGATAAGGTATCTGGCATTATACCGAGTGCATGACTAGCTTGATTGGACATTCCACATAAATCTTGTACTTGACTCGTACTTGACTTGACATGACTTGCGTGACCCGAAAAAAAAAAGGGTAATTACTGGTTTGCTTGATACATGATAGCCAAAGTTCTTGACATGACTTGCTAAAAAGTACTTGCTTGAATATCTGTTATCTTTTCTTGAAAGCTCATGACTAGTTCATCTTGCTGTCTTATTGATAAATTCTTTCTCTATCTTGTCGTTTTATGCGAGCATGCATAGCTATAGTACATTCATGAAAAATGTAATTACTTAACCCCTTGCTAAGCGCTTGAGATATAATTTCCTACTGAGCGTTCGCTCACTCCGTGTGTTCCCTACTTTTCAGATAATTCCGACGACGAGGGAAGTCAATCGGATGGGAATGGTCAAGAGTGAAAGAGATAGAACTTCTCCAAGTGTCATCTAGTCTTTTTCCTATTTTTGAGTCAACTATGTACTTTTCCTTTTGTTTTTTTTTTTGAATAGAGTATTGGATTTGTAATAGTCTATCCATTATGAAATAAAGGATTGGGTTATCTTTCTATTTTGCGCATCTCTGTTTTGGTGTCGAATACACTACTACTCTGATTGACAAGATTTGATATAAACTCGTCGCGCATATCCGAGTATCTTCCGCGCTCGGGGCGTGACAGTTTTTGTGGTATCAGAGCCTAGGGTATTCAATTCCTAGGAAAACCCAAGTCCAAGGATATGTTCAAACCTTTAACCAGTGAGATTGGGTAGAACCAAGGGTTAAAGTTAACATAGAATGCTAGTCTTTAAGATACAAATCACGTATTAATCTAGTTATTATAATTGTAGGATAATGGCTGCCGAACGTGCTCAATGGCGCAACATGCAGCGTACACTGCAAGGCATGACTCAAGTGCTGCAGCAAGTAACACTAGGAGGTGGACAACGAGCAGGAAGTCTCCACCAGACCTTCAAGAACATGAACCCGCCCAAGTTCACGGGTTCTACTGATCCAGATGACGTTGAACACTAGATTAGGGAAACAGAAGGAATATTCCGTGTTATGCAATGCACGGATCAAGATAAGGTCTTATTAGCTACTTTTTAGTTAGAAAGGGATGCTAGATGCTGGTGGGAATCAATAGAGGCTACTATAAATCATGTTGAGTCCTAATAGTGGCAATCAAGAGGGGAGGGGTGAATTGATTGGCTAATAAAAGAAATTTTTCCTTAAGAACACAATGCTGATTAAACAAACAACCACTAATATTCGCACGAATAGGATCACACTTGTGAGTGCATGTGGAATGTGTTTGAATAGCTGGTGTGATGATCTCTCAACTCACCGTGAAGCCCACTCGACAAGAATCGGAAAAATCACAGCTCATGAGACACAGATTTTTTAGGTGGTTCGGTTACACATCTGTGTCCCCTACGTCCACCCCTCACACTTGAGGATTAAAGCTTCACTAACAAGTGAATCACACATACATGCTGTTTAGAACAGCAAACACACACACAAACACACACGGCTTCCGATCTGGTAGCCAAACGCGCACAAGCGCACAAACACACACGTTCGTGTTTCCGAACACGAACACCACACCCAAATATCTGATATGATGATTACAAACGAATGCTCAAGTTTAAACTAAATGATTCGGAATGGAAAGAGTGAAGAAATATTGAATTATCCTGATTGGAGCTCCCCCTTTCTCTTCTGCGAATTTTATCAAGCACTTGTGCAGCACGACGACCGTTCTTGACGATCTTGGCTCGGATGGTGGCTGAATCTTGATTTCGCTTACAGTTAGCAGTAGAAGCTTAATTGGAACCTTGATTCCTCCTTCTTCCCTTCACATTCACGGACACACCAAGGTGGAACAAGGGTTGGAGATGGCTGCTGCGACCTGCACACACAAGTGTTAGAAAAGAAAACCACAAATCAGGAGATACGAACTCTTCTTTTAGGTTTTCAACTCAATGAGATGATATATAGCCCAAGGTCGGTCAAGGAGCGGCCAAGGGACAAAATCCACTTATTCAGGAGTGGATTACGGACAGCCAAACAAGTGTGTTTGGACCATTGGGTTGAAACACCAAAAGTCTACATTCACGGCGCCGCCCAGACCAGAAAGGGTCGACCCTTGGGGTCGACCCTCGAGCTGTGCTAAAGGTCCAGAAGTCATGGGTCGACCCCAGGGGTCGACCCTCTCAGAACCAGGTTCTTGTTCAACAAAAACAGCACAAAGATCTGTAGGGGTCGACCCTCGGGGAATGGGTCGACCCTTGGGGTCTACCCTTTCAGCAAGAGAAAAAGGGGGCTGATGCGGTTTCAAAAGAATTGCCAGGGGTCGACCCTTGGGGTCGACCCTTGAAGCTGGGGGTCGACCCTTGGGGTCGACCCTTTCAGCAGGGGTTTTAAACTATTGCTAAGCTCCACCGTATGACTTGGGGATCGACCCGATGGATTGTCCCACGAACCACAACATTCACAAACTATATTTCTAAGCCCAAGAACACATCTAGATGCTATAAGATGAATTATCAAAAAAACATGATTAGCATGAAGCATAAGCCATTTGGCAAGATAAAATCTTAGATGCTTTCTAGATGGACTTATGAAAATGAAAGGGCTCAAACCATATTTCCATGATTCAAAAATAAGTTAGATCTCACCCATTGTCCTGGAGTTGTGGTCGACTGTGGCCATTGTCGATTGTCCTGTCAAAACATATTTTGAATTGGATTTCTTTCATGAAATTTAAATGACAAACACTTACCCTTGATGTGAAGTCCTTCAACTGTCCAAAACCTTATATGTTGCAGTACTTACAAAGTCATTAGTGAATCTCATTTTCAGTTCAAGAGAATATCATTTGGTTATCATCAAAATAAATAACACATGATACAAGAGGAGGGGGTTCAACAATCTCCCCCTTTTTGATGATGACAAAATGCTATTAGAATGTCCTTCCATCTACAATTGAAACCTCATTTGCATAAACCATTTCAACAAGAGCAACATAATATGTAGGATTGATTAGCATTGCACACACGGTGTTGCCGACAACTAGTGGAAGGAAGGCAAGTCTGAAATGCATTTAACAATATGCCATAACTAAAATGCAATGTCTGATGAACTGAAATGCAACACAGTGAACTGAAATGCAAAAACTAAAATGAGATGCAACACACGCATGCATACACACAATACATATAATAGCCGAGATGGTCTTTCTCCCCCTTTGGCAACATCAAAAAGGAGGGGGTGAAACAAGTAAGGACTATGCCATAATGAAGAGAGAGCGGCTAATCGTCATCCTCGTCATCATCCGGAGTAGAAGAGCCCGGTGGACGCCTAATATACTCCGAAAGATCGGCTAGCAGTTGGGCTTGATGGGCCAAGGCGTCAGTGATAGAGTGAGAATGCTCCTGATGGGAAAGTTTCAGATCGCGTAGATCACGTTGCAATGCTGACATAGTCTCCCCATACTCGTCCAACCGATCATCAATGGTGTCCAATCGGTCCATGAGAAGCTGAACCCCCTCAGAAGGCATGTCGGCAGCAAGTGGGGGTGGCGGCATATCGTCCTGTGCATCGTCTTCATCGTCTTCAGCTGAACTAGCATCATGGGAAGCACTCTTTAAGATGCGGACCAGAATACCATCATGAAGCTCATAGCCCATATTGTGGCAGATGGAATGGATAGTAAAAGTATCTGCATCCCTGATGTCTTGTGATGGTTCTTTTGACAGATTTATATCCAAACAAGCAAATATAGCAGATAATGCGGCAGCATATGGAAGAGTGCGGTGCTTGTGCTTCATGCTTGTGCACATATGTGCTAAGAAAATAGCTGGAAAGTTAATTGGAATGCCACCCATAAGACAATAAAATAGGAACATATGATTTTCGGTGACTTTGTCATGACCGCCTCCTCTAGGCAGCAAAATAGTAGTGATCATGCGGTGCAAGATATGCTGTACGGGAGGAAAGTGGTTGGCATTTAAGCCAGCAAGAGATCGTCCTCCACGTTCTTCACCGGTCATCATTTGATACACAGCATCTTCCGGAACAACCAAATCTCCAAAAGTGAATCCTTCAATCGGAAGATGGAAAACCATTCCCAAAAATTCAGTGTTGAGAATTATTTGCTGGCCATTAACCGTGGTGGTCGGATGCTCCCCGGACAAAATAAGATTTCCATAAAACTGATTTACCAACCGTGGATATGTTCGGCGATATTCAGACATAAAGGAATCCAGGTTGGGCTGACTGCATAATACATCCACGAGACTCGGAAGATAGCGGTTCAAGTTGATGAATGATACCACACGAGGGCGTAACACCTTCCGATCCAGAACTTTGCTAGAGGGCGCCGAATCACGCTCAAATGCAGCCGTTCGTCCACGACGTGCCGGGGCCGCACTAGACTCGCCGCGGCTGCGAGGGATGCGCTTCTTGGGGGCCATCTAAACATAAACCAAAAGAATCCATAGGTGGGGAAGGATCTCGATGGTTTGACGAAATGAGCATGCTTAAATGGGAAGCTAGGATCCTCCACAAGCATCAAGAGCATACCTCAAGAGTGGAGAGGGCAAGGGATCGACGCCTTGAGCTCCAAGAAGGAAGGCGCGCGCGGGTGCCACCGGAAGAGCCGCGCTAGGGCTTGGAGGGTGGAGAGCCAAAGGATGAATTTGAGGTTTGGAAGAAGTGGTGGCAAGGCTAAAAAGGGGGAAAGATGTTTTTATAGCCGGAGGAAGGTCCACCTTAAGGGTGGAACTAGGTAGGAGGCGGCTAGGGCACCAAAAGGGAGCCGCCGGCCGGTTTGGGTCGACCCTAAGGGTCGACCCCTGGTTCGGTTCCCCCGTGCGCCCGAACCGGCACCTCGAGGGTCGACCCTTTGGGTCGACCCTTCTTCTGGGTTGGCGAGGGTCGACCCTTGGGGTCGACCCTTCATCTGGGTTGACAAGGGTCGACCCTTGGGGTCGACCCGTTCCCTGTTTTGCACCCAAGAAGAGGAAGCAAATATGCGGAGTGTCAACAATTGTCCGGCTCGAGTCCCCAAGTGAAAAACACATGAATTCAAGAATTGTGAGTAAAAATATGGGGTTTAATTCATTTGGGGAAGTGCAGTCGAAATATGGAGATATGCTAGACGCGTAGAGTCTTTGTGATCCGGATTTGACTATGAGCAGATTAGCTCTTCTCTTGGCAAAGTGTATATTAGTCAAAAGTGATTTCGGCCATAGGAATTTCAAGCAATAGTGTGTATTAGCAGTAGACATAGAAGGCATGCAGGAACACAAAAAGAATTTTGTTGCTTTTTCTTTCACACAGTATGATGCAAGTGCATGACAAGGAATTTAACTAAATGCTCAATATTTGATGCAATGACATGTGATGCAGTGACCTAATTATGCATGATGCACATGACTGTAATCCAGACTAATCTATCCTACAAACCCCTAGTTCTCTTCTCAAAGATGTGAACCTATCTTCACTGAGAGGTTTGGTGAAAATGTCGGCAATTTGTCGATCTGTTTCAATAAAACTGATATCAATATCACCCTTGCTCACATGATCTCGAATGAAATGATGCCTAATTTCAATATGCTTAGTGCGAGAATGATGAACTGGGTTTTTAGACAGGTTTATGGCTGAAGTGTTGTCACAAAGAATTGAGGTGTTTTTAAAAGATATGCCATAATCAATCATTTGCTGTTGGATCCATAACACCTGGGCAACACAACTACCGACAGCCACATACTCGGCTTCGGCCGTTGATAATGCCACTGAATTTTGTTTCTTGGAGGCCCATGAGACCATGCATCCTCCAAGAAATTGGCAATACCCACTTGTGCTTTTCCGATCCATTTTACAACCCGCGTAATCAGCATCAGAATATGCAGCTAGTTCAAAACATGAAGTACGCGGAAACCACAATCCCAAGTTAACTGAACCAGCAATGTATCTAAAGATTTGTTTAACAGCTGACAAATGTGATTCTTTAGGATTCGATTGAAATCTTGCACACAAGCAAACTGCAAACTGAATGTCAGGCCTGCTGGCAGTTAAATACAATAGTGAACCTATCATACTCCTAAAGAGTCTTTGGTCCACTGATTTACCTGTCTCATCTTGATCTATTTTCATTGAAGTTGACATGGGTGTTGGTTGAGGTTTTGTTGATGCCATGTTGAACTTTTTCAGCAACTCCATTGCATACTTCTTTTGATGAATGAATAACCCATCTACCGTTTGATTGATCTGCAATCCCAAGAAGAATGTTAGCTCTCCCATAAGACTCATTTCAAACTCACTTTGCATCAAATTTGCAAAGTCGTTGCTAAGAGTGTCATTGGTGGAGCCAAAGATAATATCATCAACATAAACTTGAACAATTAAGATTTCCTTACCCTTCAATTTTGTAAAAAGGGTTTGATCAATGTTACCTCGTTTGAAGTCATTTTGAGCGAGGAAATCGCTTAATCGTTCATACCATGCACGGGGTGCTTGTTTCAGACCGTAGAGAGCTTTGTTCAACTTGTATACATGGTCTGCATGCGTTGGGTCTTCAAACCCCGGTGGCTGCTCCACGTACACGTCCTCCTGAATATAGCCATTTAAAAACGCACTCTTAACATCCATTTGAAATAACTTGATACTATGACAGCATGCAAATGCTAAAAGAACCCTCACAGCCTCGAGTCTTGCTACGGGAGCAAAAGACTCATCAAAGTCTATACCCAGCTCTTGACTATAGCCTTTGGCAACAAGCCTGGCCTTGTTCCTAGTAACCACTCCTTGATCGTTTGTTTTGTTACGGTAAACCCACTTTGTTCCGATCACGGAGTGATTCTTAGGACATGGAACGAGGAACCATACTTCGTTCCTTTGAAACTGGTGTAATTCCTCTTGCATGGCTAAAATCCATGACTCATCACCTAAGGCTTCTTCTATGGATTTGGGTTCAAATTGAGAGAGCAGAGCCATAAGATCTTGATTTTGAACTTCCCTGAACGAGGCTCGTGTCCGTATTCCTTCTTCAACATCGCCCATTACATTGTCCGACGGATGATCCTTTGGAAAACTCCATTGAATTGGTGGCTGCTGTTCAGCTTGATTTTCTGGATTAGTCTCAACTTCTTGTGGTTCTCCTTCTTGTTTCTCCACTTTTCTTTCTTTCTTCCCGATATCTCCAATATCCAACTGATCATCCTGCAAGACAGGTTTGTCATTAGTTTTATTTGGAGATGATTCATCGATAATAACATGGGGGCTTTCCTCAACAACAAGAGTTCTCAAGTTATACACACGATATGCTCTTGAGCTCAGTGAGTACCCAAGAAAAATACCTTTATCACTTTTGGGATCAAATTTCGCCAGGTCTAACTTACCATTGTTGTGAATGTAGCATGTTGAGCCAAACGGTCTAAGATGTGAAATGTTTGGCTTCTTACCTCTATACAGCTCATAGGGGGTTTTCTTCAATAATGGTCTTACCATGGCACGGTTGATTATGTAGCAGGCCGTGTTCACTGCTTCAGCCCAAAAGTACCTTGGCAGATTATTCTCATTTAGCATCGTTCTTGCCATTTCAATCAGGGTTCTATTCTTCCTTTCAACAACGCCATTCTGCTCAGGGGTTCTTGGTGCGGAGAAGTCATGAGAATAGCCTTGAGCCCTGCAAAAATCGCTGAACTCATGGTTATCAAATTCTCTGCCGTGATCACTCCGCACGGTTTTGATGCAAACCCCTTTATCATTTTGTACCACCCTGCAAAATGCTTCAAATTCCGTCAAGGCATCATTTTTATGTGAAAGGAAGTAAACCCAACAAAATCTAGAATAATCATCCACAATTACAAAGCCGTATAGTTTACCACCCAAGCTATGTGTCCTGCTTGGTCCAAAGAGATCAATGTGGATGACTTCTAGAGGCCTCGATGTGGTCACATCATTCTTGCTTTTGAATGACGTCCTTGTCTGTTTTCCCATGCTGCACGCCCCACATACTCCGTCTTCGACGTCCTTCAACTTTGGCAGTCCAATTACCAAATCTTTCCTTGATAATTTCAGCAAGACATTGAAGCTGGCATGTCCAAGCCGGCGATGCCATAGCCACGCATCATCCTTGTTCCTTGCAATCAAACACAAACCCTCATGAGAAGCATCATTTAAGTCTATCATATAAACATTGTTATACCTGAATCCAATGAACTTAACCTCATGAGTGTGTCTGTTTAAAACAGTGCAGTGATTAGAATCAAAAACAACATTGCATCCCTTATCACAAAGTTGACTTATGCTTAAAAGGTTGTGATGCAAACCTTCCACAAGCAGCACATTTTCAATGGTGTGATTTTGATTCTTACCAATCTTACCTTCTCCGATGATTTTTCCTTTGTCCTTACCACCGAATGCTACCATTCCACCATCCTTTTCATGCAGGTCCACAAACCATTTCTTGTTTCCCGTCATATGCCGAGAGCAGCCACTGTCCAAATACCATTTGTTCCTTTGAGCTCTCGAGTAGACCTGCAATTCAACCAAAGTGCTTATGGAGATTTTGGTACCCAAGCAAGCTTGGGTCCATGATGGTTAGAGGCATGATGCATATATGATCTATTTCTGTATCTAGCAGAAGTTTCTTCATCATATTTCAGAATTCTACAATCATACATGTCATGACCCATTTTACCACAATAGAAACAAGTGATGGCTCTATCTCCTTTTCCCTTTCTTCTAACATTAGAAAAGGAGTTGTGCATGTGTTTCTTGGGTTTTGATGATGCTGAACTTATGGAGGCCCAATGGGTTGTTTGAACTTTTGATTTTTCAAGGATGGCAAGGGCATCCTTCAACATATTTATTTCAGCCAATTGAGATTGGCTTTCTTTTTCAGCCTTTTCTTTTGCTTCATTACAAGCTGAGCTTTGAAGCTTTTCTTGTTCCTTTTCATTTTCCAAATCTTCATGCATTTTCAGATATGTGGATTGTTCCACTCTCATGCATGATATTTCCTCTTCAAACAGTTCAATTTTGGATGCAAGAATTTCATTTTCATTTTTCAAGTTTTCATTGACTGTTTTTATGGCAAGGCACTCTTCACATGATTTTTTAGTATGCACAAAATGATCAATTTTCTTTTTCAAATTTCTGTTTTCAGATTTGAATCTTTTACATTTTTCATATAAAGACTCATATGCAATTTGCCATTGTTCACAAGTAAGAGTTTCAGTTTCAGAATCTACCTCATTTCCTTCGTCGTCATTTGCCATGAGGCATAGATTCTGGACTAGCTCATCTAATCCATCTTCATTTCCGGATTCCTCCTGATCTTCATCACTCCATGTGGCCATCATGGCTTTGGGCTTTCTGAACTTGCCTTTCTTCACCTTCTTGATGAGATCGGGGCACTCACCCCGCATATGGCCGGGTTTCTTGCATTCATAGCAAATCACTTCTTCTCTCTTGCTATTTTCTCCTCTGTTTGGACCTTGCCTTCTCGGTCCTTTTCTGAACTGACCACCAAAATTTCTGGTTCGTTTCACAAACCGTCTTGCTCTTTGTGTGATCATGGCAACTAATTCTTCATCTTCAGTGTTGCCTATTGAATCATTTTCACTGCCCTCTGAAACGTGTGGATTCACCTTTAGAGCCATTGTGGTAACAACTTTCTTTTTCTTGTGATCCTCCTCGCTCCTTTTGATATTTATCTCATAAGTCATCAGCGAGCCAATTAACTCGTCCAGAGTTAAAGTGCTTAGATCCTTGGAGTCTTCAATTACAGTGGCCTTTGTATGCCACTGTGGAGTGAGGGATCTTAGGACTTTTCTGACGAGTTCCTTGTTAGAATACTCCTTGCCAAGTCCCTTTAGTCCATTGGTAATTTCTGTTAGCCTTGCAAACATATCAGAAATTGATTCTTCTGGCTTCATTGCGAACAGCTCATAGTCCCGAACTAAGAGATTGGCTTTTGTTTCCTTGACTTCCGATGTTCCTTCATATATAAGCCGCAGCTTGTCCCACATCTCCTGCGCAGAGGCACACATAGATATTCGTGAGTATTCGTTAGGATGAACGGCACATTGAATTATATTCATAGCCTTAAAGTTAGTTGAACACTTCTCTATATCTTCTTCATCCCATTCTTCTTCTTTTTCAGATAAAACATATGGACCCTTACTTATGACACGCCAAACATCATAGTCCTGGGCACGTAGGAAAACATACATTCTATTCTTCCAGTAAGGGTAGTTCGATCCATCAAAGAACGGAGGTCTTTGAATGGAATGCCCTTCGGGCATCATCCCTCTGTTTGCCATTTAACGGGATCTGCTCTGACGACGTGAGATCGTAAATCAACCAGAGACCAAAGCTCTGATACCAATTGTTGAGTCCTAATAGTGGCAATCAAGAGGGGAGGGGTGAATTGATTGGCTAATAAAAGAAATTTTTCTTAAGAACACAATGCTGATTAAACAAACAACCACTAATATTCGCACGAACAGGATCACACTCGTGAGTGCGTGCGGAATGTGTTTGAATAGCTGGTGTGATGATCTCTCAACTCACCGTGAAGCCCACTCGACAAGAATCGGAAAAATCACAGCTCATGAGACACAGATTTTTTAGGTGGTTCGGTTACACATCTGTGTCCCCTACGTCCACCCCTCACACTTGAGGATTAAAGCTTCACTAACAAGTGAATCACACACACATGCTGTTTAGAACAGCAAACACACACACAAACACACACGGCTTCCGATCTGGTAGCCAAACGCACACAAGCGCACAAACACACACGTTCGTGTTTCCGAACACGAACACCACACCCAAATATCTGATATGATGATTACAAACGAATGCTCAAGTTTAAACTAAATGATTCGGAATGGAAAGAGTGAAGAAATATTGAATTATCCTGATTGGAGCTCCCCCTTTCTCTTCTGCGAATTTTATCAAGCACTTGTGCAGCACGACGACCGTTCTTGACGATCTTGGCTCGGATGGTGGCTGAATCTTGATTTCGCTTACAGCTAGCAGTAGAAGCTTAATTGGAACCTTGATTCCTCCTTCTTCCCTTCACATTCACGGACACACCAAGGTGGAACAAGGGCTGGAGATGGCTGCTGCGACCTGCACACACAAGTGTTAGAAAAGAAAACCACAAATCAGGAGATACGAACTCTTCTTTTAGGTTTTCAACTCAATGAGATGATATATAGCCCAAGGTCGGTCAAGGAGCGGCCAAGGGACAAGATCCACTTATTCAGGAGTGGATTACGGACAGCCAAACAAGTGTGTTTGGACCATTGGGTTGAAACACCAAAAGTCTACATTCACGGCGCCGCCCAGACCAGAAAGGGTCGACCCTTGGGGTCGACCCTCGAGCTGTGCTAAAGGTCCAGAAGTCATGGGTCGACCCCAGGGGTCGACCCTCTCAGAACTAGGTTCTGGTTCAACAAAAACAGCACAAGGATCTGTAGGGGTCAACCCTTGGGGTCGACCCTCGGGGAATGGGTCGACCCTTGGGGTCGACCCTTTCAGCAAGAGAAAAAGGGGGCTGATGCGGTTTCAAAAGAATTGCCAGGGGTCGACCCTTGGGGTCGACCCTTGAAGCTGGGGGTCGACCCTTGGGGTCGACCCTTTCAGCAGGGGTTTTAAACTCTTGCTAAGCTCCACCATATGACTTGGGGATCGACCCGATGGATTGTCCCACGAACCACAACATTCACAAACCATATTTCTAAGCCCAAGAAAACTTCTAGATGCTATAAGATGAATTATCAAAAAAACATGATCAGCATGAAGCATAAGCCATTTGGCAAGATAAAAATCTTAGATGCTTTCTAGATGGACTTATGAAAATGAAAGGGCTCAAACCACATTTCCATGATTCAAAAATAAGTTAGATCTCACCCATTGTCCTGGAGTTGTGGTCGACTGTGGCCATTGTCGATTGTCCTGTCAAAACATATTTTGAATTGGATTTCTTTCATGAAATTTAAATGACAAACACTTACCCTTGATGTGAAGTCCTTCAACTGTCCAAAACCTTATATGTTGCAGTACTTACAAAGTCATTAGTGAATCTCATTTTCAGTTCAAGAGAATATCATTTGGTTATCATCAAAATAAATAACACATGATACAAGAGGAGGGGGTTCAACAAATCAAGATTAGGCTACGTGGGAGGAATTTGTTGAACACTTCAACGCAAAATATTTCTCGGACCGAGTTCAGGAAAAGAAGGCTGCAGATTTTGCTGCATTAAAGTAACGATCTTTGTCAGTGGCCGAGTATGAGGCCCAATTCTCTAGATTGTCTCGGTATGCTAAGCATCTAGTTAGCACCGAGAAAATGAAAGCTAGGAGGTTTCTTAATGGGCTCAGGCCCCAAGCTATTACTCAACTGGCACCGATGGACATTCAAGTCTACTCGGAGATAGTACGCCGAGCTCAACTATTAGAAGATGCCACAGAACTGTCTGATAGGATTCGTGGTAAGGATAAGAAGGAACAAGTTACAGGTTCGGGTTCCTTTAAACCCAACTTCAAGAAGAGGCCTAGCAATGGAGGTATTCCCTCGCAAGAGCAAAAGTTCAAGAAGACCAAGCCCTTCTCTATCACCACTACCTCTCCAAATACAGTGTGCAAATATTGTGATAAAGCGGGTCATAGAACAGAAGAATGCTGGAGGAAACTAGGAGCATGTCTCCGTTGTGGGAGTCGTGAGCATCGGATTCCCGATTGCCCACTACTAAATAATCAAGCCGATGACGGAAAACGCCCAGTAACCAAGAATGCTCGTCTTCATGCAATCAAGGAGACCGAGCAAGAAGAAGAAGGTGGCTTAGTGGAAGGTACATTGAAAGTTTATTCCAGGAATGCATATGTCTTAATTGATACTGGTGCATCGCATTCTATTGTTTCTAAGAAGTTTGCTGACCCATTACCCCTAGAACCGGAATGGATAAAGTTAGTTTTGTCTACTCCTCTGGATGATGAGACTGATATTACACATCATTACCAAAACTGCGAAGTATTGGTTCAGGGTAGAAATCTCCCTATTGATCTCATATGTTTAGATCTGAAAGAGTATGATGTTATACTAGGAGCAGATTGGTTATCCAAGTATCAGGCAACGGTTGATTGCCGCAATAGCAAGGTTACATTCAAGGAATTTCCAGAACTAATCTTGACTAGCCCCAAGGGTCGGAGCAGATCCCCTCTTATTTCAGCTCTCCGAGCTAGCAAGCTCATCAGGAAAGGATGTGCATCTTTCCTTGCCTTTGTCACAGTTAAAGAAGCTAAGGAAGCTAAGCTAGAAGACATTCCAGTGGTACAAGAATTTTTGGACGTATTTCCGGAAGATTTGCCGGGATTACCCCCGCAAAGAGAAGTGGCCTTCACCATTGACTTAGTCCCTGGTGCTGGTCCGATTTCAAAGGCGCCTTATAGGATGTCACCTGCTGAACTCAAGGAGTTAAAGGAGCAATTGATGGAACTCATTAAGAAAGGATTCATTAGACCAAGTACTTCCCCGTGGGGAGCGCCTGTATTATTTGTAAAGAAGAAAGACGGATCCATGAGGTTATGCGTCGACTATCGACAATTGAATCATCTCACTATCAAGAACAAGTATCCACTGCCGAGAATCGATGAATTGTTTGATCAAATTTCAGGATCCATGTACTTTTCCAAAATTGATCTTAGGTCAGGATATCACCAACTAAGAATCAAGGATGAGGATATTCATAAAACCGCATTCAGAAGCAGGTATGGCCATTATGAATTTGTTGTTATGCCTTTCGGACTAACGAATGCCCCTGCTGCCTTTATGCAGTTAATGAATATTATATTCAGGCCTTATTTGGATCAATTCGTGGTGGTCTTTATTGATGATATATTGATTTATTCCAAGACCAAGGAAGAGCATGAGGAACATTTGAGGATTGCATTACAAATATTGAGGACAAATCAATTATATGCAAAACTTAGCAAGTGTGAATTCTGGCTTGAAGAAGTGACTTTTCTCGGACATGTTATATCAAAGGATGGCTTGTCTGTAGACCCATCAAAGATTGAAACTGTAAGGAACTGGGAAAGACCGACCAATGCTAGCGAGATCCGAAGTTTCTTAGGTCTTTCCGGCTATTACAGACGATTCATCAAGGATTTCTCTAAAATCGCCGTGCCACTTACGAGGTTAACTCGCAAGGAGATCCGTTATGAATGGGATGAGGAATGTGAGAGAAGCTTCCAAACTCTCAAGGATCATCTTACTACAGCTCCTATCTTAGCATTGCCAATTGAAGGAGAAAAGTTCGAGGTATACACTGATGCTTCTGGCATTGGCCTCAGGTGTGTTCTAATGCAACAAGGGAAGGTTATAGCCTACTCTTCTCGTCAATTAAAGAAGCATGAAGAGAACTACCCCGTCCATGACTTAGAATTGGCCGCGGTAGTATTTGCACTCAAAATATGGAGACATTATCTTTATGGAGTACAGTTTACTGTATACTCCGATCACAAGAGTCTCAAATATCTTTTCTCACAGAAGGAACTAAATATGAGGCAAAGATGAAGGCTGGAATATCTCAAGGACTTCGACTTCAATATACAATATCATCCCGGAAAGGGTAATCATGTAGCAGATGCCCTTAGTCGAAAGCCGAGAGCACTGTTAGCCAATTGTATGATTCAAGAATGGAAATTGCTGGAACAATTCTCTGAACTCAATATAAGCATGGACACGGACCCTAGAGGTGTCACATTATCTCATGTAAGCATACCGTCAGATTTATTGTCTAAAATACAAGCACTTCAGAATGATGATCCTACATTAGTAGAAATCAAGGGCAGATTAGAAGGACAATCGGATTTCCAATTAGCTTCTGATGGAAGATTAATGTTCAAGAATAGAACTTGTATACCAAACTGCCCAGAATTGAAGAAGAAGGTCTTAGATGAAGCTCATAGGTCAAGGTATACGATTCATCTTGGATCTACCAAAATGTACCAAGATGTAAAAAGAAATTTTTGGTGGCCCAACATGAAAAGAGAAATAGCGGACTACGTATCACGCTGTCTCACGTGCCAACAAGTCAAGGCGGAACACCAAAAGCCTGCTGGAAAACTACATCCTCTAGATATCCCTAAATGGAAGTGGGAGGATATTGGTATGGATTTCATCATGGGTTTATCTAAATCAAAAAGAGGACATGATGGAATATGGGTTATCATTGATCGATTGACTAAATCAGCGCATTTCTTGCCAATCAAGAGTCGATGGTCAGTTGATGTCTTAGCTGCACTATACATCAGGGAAATAGTCAGATTACATGGTATTCCTGTTTCAATCGTGTCTGACAGAGATCCCCGTTTTACTTCTCATTTTTGGAAAGGACTACAACATTCGTTGGGAACGAGACTTAACTTTAGCACAGCCTTTCATCCTCAAACGGATGGTTAGACCGAGAGAACCAATCAAGTAGTCGAAGATATGCTAAGAGCATGCATTACTGATTTTGGTGGGAACTGGCATGATCACTTTCCACTGGTCGAATTTGCATATAATAATAGCTACCAGGCAAGTATACAAATGGCACCTTTTGAAGCCTTATACGGAAGGAGTTGTCGATCACCCTTATGTTGGGACGAAGTTGGAGAGAAACAACTGTTAGGTCCAGACATGATAAGGGATACTACCGAGAAGATACAATTAATCAGAGAAAGACTACAAGTTACTCAGTCTAGATAAAAGGCTTATGCTGACACAAGAAGGAGAGATCTTGAATTCCAAGTTGGAGATCATGTATTTCTCAAGATATCACCTGGACGTGGAATACGAAGATTTGGTGTTAAGGGCAAGCTTACACCAAGATTTATCGGACCTTTTGAGATACTAGAAAGAGTTGGCAAGGTTGCTTATCGCATCGCATTGCCACCTCAACTGTCCGAAGTAAATGATGTGTTCCACATATCTATGTTGAAGAAGTATGTGCATGATCCATCACATATTATTGAGCATGGAAATCTAGTAATCCGGAAAGATCTCACATACGAGCAGAAGCCCATAAGAATACTAGATCGAGAAGTACGAACCCTAAGGAATAAGGTTATTCCCATGCTAAAAGTACAATGGAATAAGAATTCAGAACATGAAGCTACATGGGAGACCGAGGAATCTATGAGGAAGCGATTTCCAGAGTTATTTTAGAAGGTATAAACTCTACACTCTCCATATGTAAATATATGCTATGAATTTGGGGACCAAATTCTTTTAAGTGGGGGAGAGTGTAGCAACCCGTATAAAATTAAAAGAAATAAATTTAGATAAATTGAAATAAACTAAAAAAAATTACGTGAACAAATGAAAAAGGTTAAAACAAGAAGAATAAAGCCCTGATGAAATTAACGCCTTGGAGCAAGGCGCTACTTGACGAGAAACGCCCTCACCTAAGGCGTGTTTTTAGAAGGGACGCCCACACTTCAAGGCGTCAAATCTTAAACAACCAAAATTATATAAAAAGGCAAGTATTTGAAACGCCCTTTGCTTGGACGCGTTTCCACAAGAAACGACGCATGCCAAGGCGTCAATTTAAAATTCGATGCCCTAGAATAAGGCGTTAATTCCATTCCAGTTTCGTTCGAACCGGGAACTTATCCAGGGTAAGTTGATAACTATGAGAAAGAGTTCGAATGTAGTAATAACTCTATCATGGAAGTGTTACTTCCAATCGAACACTAACCTTATTAGGATTTCCAGAATCCTATAAATACCTTGATGGATCGAACCCTAGAAAGCTATTTGGTCGATCGTCTCTGCTACGGTAGGTAAAGAACTAACAGTTCTTCCTTTGGTTTTCCTTCTCTTCCGATAGGATAGTATGAAGAATAAATCATCTTCATCTTCTTCCACTTACAGGTTGAGGAGCTCTTAATCTACTGAAGAACGTGGGTTCTTCATCATAATTGTCTGCAACTTCTCCTTCAGTTTCTTCTTCCGGTGAGCACTCTGTACAAACAGAGTATCGTTCTTCTCTTCCCAGAACCTGCATACGTTCAAAATCTTCATTAAGGTAGGTTTTCTCAAGCACTGTAGCCCAAATCACCATAATAACTATGTTAAACCATATATATTAGTTCATGCATATAGTTTTCGCGAGTTTTAAATGTTTCTATTATTGGAAAGAAACGCCCTTTCCAAGGGCGCTACTTTAATACGCGACCCAGACAAGGGCGCTACTTTAAAAGAAACGACCATGCCCAGGTCGTCAATTCCAGATTCGACGCCCTGTACACGGACGTCAATTTTCTCAATTGTTAATTACCCATGTTAATTATCCAATATTCACTTAAACATGATTCTAAAATCAGTGCATGATCATATCCCGATATTTTTCCTGTCATGACCATGTCTCTTGTTTCTGGAAATTATAATACTTGAAATCTGAAAATTCTTGAATTCACGACCCTGTATAGGTCATCTCTAGTTTGACTAACGCCCCTATTCAGGGCGTGAATTGAAGAGTAACGCCCCTGTCTAGGGCATGTTTTTGATAAATTTCTGAATATATATACTGCAAAAATAGAAGTAAAGAATGAACGACCACTGTATACGTCGTCAACTTGTAAATAAACGCCCCTTACCAGGGCGCGTTTTTGGTAAAATACTGAAATATTGAAATCTTGCAAAAATGTAAAATAGATAAACGCCCTTACTGAAGGCGTTAATTACTTGAGTAGTGACTTTACTTAAGTCGTTATTTTCCTGTAAAAATGTTTTTACCTGTTTCTGACAACCGATGGTTTCAGTATATCTATATATATGTATATCGGCACTATATCTCCACTCCGTGAGTATAGTCCCACGTTTCATGATGTTTTATCGATCACCCTCAATTCTCATTGACATACAAGCTCTCCATTGGACATTCCGTTCCTTTGGACTAGCGAGTTAGTCATAGAGACCTCCGTAAGACTCCTCGAGCCTTGGATTCCCTCAAGGCCGACTGAGCTGGTTGTACCCTAAAAACCCATTACACTATTGAACGCCATGTCACTCTAAAGAAACATGGTATACCGGCCCTTATGATATGCAAAGAGTATATCATGAGAATTCTTAATGGGATGATGATATCATGCCATTTGTTGATGTTCATGTGGACCTCAATTCTATAATAAGAATGAGGGTATCTTGCCTTTGATATACTATTCATGTGGACCTCAATTCTATAAAAAGAATGTACATACTTGTTTGTCATGGTACCCGAGTTAAGGGAACCTAATTCCACCTAGTTTCATCGATAAATCGTGTTTATACCGTTATTATCGCCTCTCTATGTCCAATGTTATATTTTTGGACTCCATTCTCTCAAAGTTATCCTACGTATCTACAAGCTTAAAATGTTGAAATTCCATATTGGCTACATATATATACAAGAGTGGATGTCAAAAAATACATGATAAATGCCTGCGCATATAGGGCCCGATCTGGTCCTGGGAGGAGCACCCGAAAGTACTTGTGCCCATGGGAGTTGAATGATAAGGTATCTGGCATTATACCGAGTGCATGACTAGCTTGATTGGATATTCCACACAAATCTTGTACTTGACTCGTACTTGACTTGACATGACTTGCGTGACCCGAAAAAAAAGGGTAATTACTGGTTTGCTTGATACATGATAGCCAAAGTTCTGGACATGACTTGCTAAAAAGTACTTGCTTGAATATCTGTTATCTTTTCTTGAAAGCTCATGACTAGTTCATCTTGCTGTCTTATTGATAAATTCTTTCTCTATCTTGTCGTTTTATGCGAGCATGCATAGCTATAGTACATTCATGAAAAATGTAATTACTTAAACCCCTTGCTAAGCGCTTGAGATATAATTTCCTACTGAGCGTTCGCTCACTCCGTGTGTTCCCTACTTTTCAGGTAATTCCGACGACGAGGGAAGTCAATCGGATGGGAATGGTCAAGAGTGAAAGAGATAGAACTTCTCCAAGTGTCATCTAGTCTTTTTCCTATTTTTGAGTCAACTATGTACTTTTCCTTTTATTTTTTTTTGAATAGAGTATTGGATTTGTAATAGTCTATCCATTATGAAATAAAGGATTGGGTTATCTTTCTATTTTGTGCATCTCTGTTTTGGTGTCGAATACACTACTACTCTGATTGACATGATTTGATATAAACTCGTCGCGCATATCCGAGTATCTTCCGCGCTCGGGGCGTGACAGTGGGGGCCCTGCCGGGCCTACGTGGCCTTTGAGGCCCAATATGAGAATAAACTCCTATTGGACTCTTTTAAGGAAAGAAATCCCTTAACTCCTAATGACTAGCCCATTGGCTTATAATTGCCTTACAAATGAACCCAATTGACTCAATGATGTAAATGCAAATTAAAATGTTAGATGCATTGCTTTGATCCCCATCATAACAATTATTGACCATCTCATGCATAAAATCAATCAATTTTACAGGTGGGGACTGGGCAATGGGCTAGGAACCTCAGCTTCTGAACATAGGTAGGCACCATACTACCATGTTTACGGATGTCTGATCTAGCCATCACTCATCAGCAATGAAAAACAAGTTAAATGACATAGGGAAGCAGCAATAAGCAATCAAATGAAGAAATCCTTGACATTTTTGAAGAATCTGAACCCAATGATGTATACGAGAGAATCATTATATCCAGTACTAGGAATGAACTCTGGCATGGTCTATAGGACCTCAACCTCCAGAACAAATGCATAAAAAGCCTTTAATTCATTTTTATCTTTCAAATAATTTTTTTGGTAGAATATAATTACTGGAATTGCAGCATCCTTTGTCCATAAGGACTGAATGACAAATCCTCAGGAAGTGAAATTACAAGAGGTAGTAAGAGAAAGCAGATGGAATATGCTTAACAATGAAAATTCGAATGACAAAATTTAACATATAATAGACAGAAGGCGGTCATAAATACAATCATGAGTCATAACACAAGGAAAAACACAAATGAAACATATAAAACTGTCATTGAAGAATAAAGGACTTATAAAACATATAAATCCTCATGATATGCATGTAAATGAAAATGTAGGGGTGATGCATCATCAATTTAATTTTTAACTATGGTTTATATGCCAAAACCCTAAATTGAATCCACTTTAACAATTCAAAACACCCAACGTTAAGCACAGTAATATGCAACTTACAGCAACAACATGTTCCCAAAGTCTAGCAATAGTCAAAGCATTTTTATTCCCTGCCAAACATATTCATCAAGAGTGTCAGACCACATTTCTCCATACAAAATAGACATCAACATCCATAGAATCAACCATCAGCTATTTTAAAACACTTCTACCTAACACTATACAAATAAAAAAATGCAACATATGTAAGCCACTGAATGTCAAGATTTTGAAGAGAGTTTGGCATAAGTACACACAATTAATAAATGACCATAAGGCATCCTTTACCTCCACTCCACCTGATATAAATTGCCTTCTTGAAGTTAATGGCAACGGTTGAACTGGAGTTTTTGTGCTTTCCCCTTGTAAAACCCAAAAGAAAAAAAATAAAAAGCCATACACTCACATTTTGCCAATATTGGAATGCCAAGGATTCTTTACATATTGCTTGATATGCAGATGCTCGAGGGGAGCTTTAAACCAAAAAGAAAAAGAAAACCTGCATCTGATCTGTGTTGCTATAATATCAACCGTACTCTATTATGAAACTACCTATCATTTACAAACACCTTTTCTGGTCGAACCCCACTTGGGTAAATCAATACAGAGTCAACACAAAGGCCACCTTTCGTATATGTAGAGTCGATCTGTGTCATCGAGAACTTTATCTTCATAAGAATATCAGAGTTCTCCACCACAAAATCACCAACTGGATAATGAATCCAGCTCCCTGGTCCATCCATGAAACACTGCGTTCGAATGTGTTTCCCAGCTGACGTTGAAAGCTAAAAATGCACAGGCTTTATATGCCACCCGTGGATGTGCTCTGGGTTATAGATTCGACACCCAAGTCTCTTAGAGACCCATCCCAGTTGAAGCCTAAAGAACAGACTATAGACACCTGCCGGAAAGTAGAACTCAATTTCCCCATCCACCTCAAACCACCAAATTTGCTGGAGGTATGCCACCGTATGGAACCTATAGCATGATTACAATGGAGTCAGAATTTCTGATTCTCAGATTAACTGGCATCCTTAGACACCACTTCCTAGAGAAGACAGCTCTGCTAATCATCCATGCCACTACTCTCCCATTTAAACCCCAAAAACAACTGCGGATGTTTTTGTTGAGCAAATGTCTGAACTTTTTTTTCTACCATGAGATCTCAGATAGAAATTATTTATCAGATACATTGGATTCCAAGTACTGAAGACTCGGGTACTTTAAAAGTTAATCTTATAAATAAAGCCTGTTTGATAGCAAGTTAATCACTTTTTTCTAAATTGTTGAGCACATCCTTCACTGTTAGGCTTGTTCATGGATTTGTTCTTCCTTCTTTGAACTTGTGGCATGTTTCCTAATATAAAATTGAGTAGAAACTTGTACTACTAACTCAGGTGCCAAGTATTGGATGTATCATATGCGATACACATTGAAAAGAAAAAGAACACATGGAAAAAAAAAATAACTAGCATATTCTTCCAATCCTTTTCCATCAATCTATACTCTGTCCATCCTATACTTGTAAAGAGCATGTCAATCATTACATAAATGCTAAAGGACAACATATTTAAAATTTTGCACAAAGACATGATTATCATATTCATATATTGTAATATCCTAGATTCTTCGGATCAGAATCAGAGAGCTTTCGAAGCGCTTTCGTGGGTCCTGAAACGTGTTTTACGATCAACTCGGGTTTTTCCCTTGTATAACTTGCGGAACCTTGTGGAGAGTGAACCATTGACTTTTGAGACTCAGGGACACTACAGGTGCGTTGTGCTCGTTCCGAGAATCGCGAAGACTATTTTTTCATATTTTTATGAATTTATGAAAGTTTATGCAGAAAATCAGATTTTAGGAAAATTGCATAATTGCATAATTTCCTAATTTCTTTTTCTTCTTAACCCTTTCTCTCTCCTCTCCCCCCTCACGTTTCTCTCATTTCTCACCCTCTGTTTTCTATCCTCTCTTCTCCTCTCCCCTGGGCGCGCGACCGGTGTGGAGCTGGGTGAGGTGGCGACGGCATGGAGCTGACCTGAGGCGTAATGTCACGAGTATCGGAGCGTGGCGTTGGCGCGATCCTGAGCGTGGATTCAAAGCCGACGTGGGTTGTTCGTGTGATGGTTTTCGACATGGTGTGGCCATTTCGGCTCGCGAGATCTTCGGTGGAGATAGAGGGGTAGATACTCTACATGTTCCTACTTTCCCTCACGATTTGGAGCCAAATGGTGTGAGTTTGAGCGGGTTTTGCCATGTTTAGGTGAAATGCATGTCCGGGGGCCGGGTGTGAGCCGTGTTCGCCATTTCAGGCGACGGTTTGTAGTTTAAATGGTTTCATTTGAACCCCTAGCATGTTGGAATTCATTCCCCGCCAGTTTTACTTCGTTTGGTTGAGAATCGGGGCCGGTATGAGCCTGGCTGTCCATGTGAGTCATTTTGGGTTGATTCGTGGGAATCGCCCGTTTCTTGCAGTTGTGCGCATGGTTTGATCCCTTCCGGCTTATGGAAGGTTGATATCGACGTTAGGAATGTTTCCCCGTCGTTTAGACACGATTGGGGAGTGGAAAAATTGGGTTTTGGGTAGTCCCATGGTTTTCCCACTGGAACGGTTTGGCGGCCTTACCAGGGACCGCTATTTGAGCTTGGCGGCCCTCTGGCGACCGCTACGTGGAGTTCCATGTTAGGTTGGTTTGGCGGTCTCGTGACAGACCGCCAATCTGGTTTAGCGGCCCTTGGGCGACCATTATTCAACGTTTAAGTTGGTTTGAGTCGGTTCGGGCTAGCGGTCTAGCTCCGACCGCTTGGTGACTTTGGCGGCCATAGGGTGACTGCCATTTCCTTGA
This sequence comes from Amorphophallus konjac, assembly GCA_022559845.1. Lineage (NCBI taxonomy): Eukaryota > Viridiplantae > Streptophyta > Magnoliopsida > Alismatales > Araceae > Amorphophallus > Amorphophallus konjac. The sequence continues at coordinate 96,888,014 of CM040129.1, read as the reverse complement.
AACGGTCATAGGGAGACCGTTAAATGGTTTTAACTATTTTAAGTCGATTCGCTGGCAAATGGCCATGTGACTGACTGCCTGGTGCTAGTAGCGGCCTTAGGCAGACCGCAAGGTACCTATTGCTCTGTGTTAAGGGTAGCGGCCCTTTGAATGTCCGCCATTTTGGTTTAGCGGCCAGGGGTAAGACTGCCACCTTCCCAGAGTGCTCTTTTGTGATGATTTGGTTTCCAGTTAATGTGGCTTCGACCCCTTTGGTTAGCTCATTATTCCATGGATCTCTTGGACGTCCTATGAGGGCTGTGAGCGTGTTATAGGGTGTCTGGGAGTGCCACTGTACTGAGCAGTGTTTTGTATTATTTCGAGGGTCTTTATGGTTTCTGGTCAACCCGGTTGTGACCCAGTGGTTGACACGTGACCTCGTGAGTGTCTCGTCTATCTTTTGAGGATCGAGACCTGGTTCTGAACGCTTGGAGGTATTATCTTACCTCAGTTTACGTGCCATGTGGTTTGAGGGCTTCGACAATCCCTCAGGTTCCGTGTTTCGTGTTATACGGAGTAGTGAGTCCATTGTGCGGCTCGGAGGCCGAGGACTCATTATTGTCATTATTGCTATTATGGATCTGACTATTATGTGTCATTTTCCATAATGTGTTTTACCGTAGTTTTTGGCTTACGGACTAGGATGATTATCAGCGTGTTGCTGTGATGTGCGACAATCTTGACCTGAGTCTTGTGACTCAAGGATCATTGTCAGCAGGTCTAGTTGATTGTCCTGAGTCTGGTAGCAGTTGTATACTACTTTGTGCTCCGTAGTACGTGTGACATGTGCGTACTTACCCTGTATGTACTTCGATATTCACTATTTTGAGTCTCTATGTCTAGTGAGCTTCCACTAGTCATAGCCTGACGACACCTTCCGGTGTGTCAGCCCACTTGGGAGTGGTGGCAGGACAGTTCCCGGTTGAGACGGTTTGTAGGCTAGTTACCGTGGGCCCCCTTGCTTTGCAGTAGCATTCTACTAGGGGAAAACTAGCTAGAGGCTTGGCTCAAGGTATTGAGCTTGTGTGTGCACACGTGATTAGAGGCGTTTGGACGGACATCGACGGGCGTGACCCTGACTAGTCACTCGTTACTGTTGTCCCTTGTACTTCATTCTTGTTGAGTGTCTCAGTTACCGCCGTTCTAGGTGTGTGGGAGATACCTGTGGCGCATTGTAAGACGTTAGTGGACGCATCTGGCTGTTCTTCTAGTAAGGAGGTGCTTCTGTCACTTGACACATGACTTGTGTTTTCGTGACTTGTCCGAGTAGCCTGTGCTTGGCTTTACTCGAGGTCAGTGTAGTGTACACGACAGAGAGATCGCGTATGTCTTATGCTTTCAGACCGTATGGTCTTGAGTCAGACTTTTGTCTCTGTAGACGAGCCTGCACGACTGAAGTGTCGTGACGTATTCTGGCAATGTAGCCAGAGTTTCCTTATATCTGTTTAGTGATTCCTGACTGTGTGTCTGGGGATCTGTGTCTTTGACGATTCGGAGTAGTTTAGTGGGCCGAGGTTCCTTCGGCTACCGTGTTTTCGTGGTAAGGCTGTTTTCCTCTTTACTATCATTCCTACCCCTGCTGTTACTGCTTTGCTTTAGTTGTTAGCACTATTGTTACTGCATTGTTGCGTGGTAGGGTTCTGCGGGATCCCTACGTTGGTCCCGGGAAGGCGAGCGGACAAGAAGGGGGGGTTGAATTGTCCCCCACTTAAAATGGTAAATTAAAAACTAACTATGCAGAATTAACAATTTTGACAAGATTGAAGGGATTAACCTAGACAGTGTAAGCTAAGTTCACTCAATCTCTTCCGACTCACTCGGGCAAGTAAACACAATTGTCAAACAAGTATGACACACAGTGGAATTTAGACAATCAAGCAATGTGTGTGAACAATGTATGATTTGAAACATAATCTTCTGTGAATGAGGTAGATGATAAGGAGGTAACCACACAAGACAAACCACATGACATGGAGGTTTTTAAGGTGGTTCGGGACCACGACGGGCTCCCTACGTCCACCCCTTACCAACTGGTAAGGCTCCACTCGCTAGATAGACCAACACGGGAAAAACTCCCCAACACGGATCAAGGCTCCAACACACACGGGGATAAATCCCCAACACGGAGCAATGCTCTAACACACACACACGCAGGAATACGCCTGCACACACACACTGGGACGCACCCCAACACCCACACAAACACGGAGACAGAGTCTCCAACACGATCCAACACCGGATCACAATGCACACAGACTTGCCTCAACAAATGCAGCAAACGACATACACAAACACAAGCTGCAACACCCGCAGCACCGAAATCACACGACCGTACACAGACGGTCACACACACACGAAAATCTTTATGAGTTGAGGAAATGAAAACACATACTCAAGATATGCTCAGACACAAATGAAACCTTTAAGAACAATCACAAATGGATAGGAGTGAGATGTGGAAGTTGTTCCCCCTTCGATTTTCAGGCCGAATGATGATGTTCTTTGATGCTTGATTCGGAGGTAAGCCGGATGCCGTCGATTTGAACATCAATGCATTCCTCTCTTCAATCCGCTTCACTTTCTCTTCATGCACGATCTCCAAATCCTCCTGGATGTTGATCAAATCTCCTTGGCTTGAGCTCTTCCTTGCTATCTCCTCTTTCTCCACCTGCAAGAAGGAAAACATCAACACATTAGGGTTCAGAGTTGTTAAATTCGTAGCTCTCACTTAAGCCAATATAGAGAACACCAAAAGACCAACATAACCCTTCTAGAATCCTCCAAAAGACCCCTAATAAGTCTACCACCAACCCAGGGACAAAGGGACATAAGGTTAGGCACTTTTTGACTCGGTTTAGATGAGTTTCGGAAACATGTTTTTGAGTTTTTGACGTTGGCGGTCGACCGAAAATTAGGGGCGGTCGACCGGAAATTCACAGACCCCGAACCTTTTGGTTTTGGGAATTTCGGTCGACCGGAATGAATAGTGTCGATCGACCGGAATGAACAGTAATGAACAGTGTTCCAGATTTTGAGAAGTTCAGTCTGATATATAAAAACTTGATATTTAAAAACCCAATGAAAGACTGAAAAGGTTAGATGATAAATGACTAACAACCAAGTGTTCCTTGGTATTAAACAATGTAAAAACATATACCAACCACTTCCATCAAGATCAAAAAACTCCAAAAGGAAACTTACCATTTTCTCCCAAAAAAACATACACATGCAAAGTACCAAGTTCTCACCATGATCTTTGATACCTTTGCATATGGGATTGGCATTATTTTCCAAACCTACATAACAAGATAAATGAAGTTAAAATCATATGATGTGTATATGAAAAACACATGATCAAGTTGCATCAAAGCATTTTGAACATTCAATAATCACAACATAGGATTATGATCATAAGGCATAAGTGTGAACAAGGTGTGAGTAACTTGTAACCATGAAGAAGGTGCAGAAAGCACATACATTAAAATCCATGGTCAATGTGCATAAAAGCACTTTGGAAAACATAGCAGCTACAACCTTATAAGAAGATCATATAGTCTTGAACTTTTTGCACTTAGAATGAGCATGATAACCAAATTCACATGAAAAGAATAGGACTCTAGCTCAAGGGTCCTATGAACACATCCATGAACATACAAGATGAAAATATGCAAGCTTATTGATTTTACACTCCATCATCAAGATTAAATAGCCCATATCAACCCAAGTAACTCATTTGCAAACAAGCCAAATGAAGACCATATCTTTTGAGATCTAATGAGCTATACATGCAACCCAATGACATCAATTCAAAACAGCTTCATGAGCCATGCATTTAGACTCCATGAAAATCTCATTCAAGCTCATTCAATACAAAACCATCTTTCAACTCATCAGTCAAGATATAAACATGTTGCTCAATGAAACACATACAAGCACAATCGTTTTGTTATCATTAAAATCGAACACTAAACGTCAACATGGGAATGCATCAATCTCCTCCTTTTTGATGATGACAAAACGATGTGTGTGATAGAGTAGTTGCAAGCATCTTTATGAAACATAGCAAGCCACACAAACATTCTCCCCCTTTTTGTCATCTACAAAAAGACTGGGGGGTCATAGGACATGAGATGAACATGGGTGTCCTGCTACATGAAAGTATGCAAATTGTTGAAATATTAAGTTGAAAGCCCAAGTGACAAGGAGTATATGAACATGTAGAATATCATTCAACCCTTCATATTTGCCAACCAAAATGTAGTATCAATCAACCAAAAGCTCGATGTGATGTCCAAAACACAACCATTGTTTGATTTAGAATCTGGAGCATATGCACATCAGTTAAGATTCCTCCATGAATGTGAACAAGGTGGGAGAACAAAAAGGCCAAATTTCTACCAATCTCCACAACCCCCATGGGACAGAGAGAGTGAGACGATATTACCATGTATACATGTGATGTGTGAGTGGGAGCCAACCAATTCTTTCCTGCAAGTAACACAATGTAGCCATGTTAGTATTGAGTTGATAACTTGATGCTCATTTATCATGACCATTCCTCACAAACAGCTCAAAAATCCATATGGTAAATGCATGAAGGTCATGTATGAAATCTCATGAACGAGGTTCAATCACGCATTTGAACATGACTATTCCTCACAAACTCCACAATCAAGACAAAGTTGAGATCATCATGTGTCTAGGTAATAGAACCATTATCATACCAACTTCCATTTAATTATGCATGATAAACTTAAACATGTGAGACCTGAAGAAGTGATACCAATTTTGATACCAATGGTTGCTGATTTTTGGCCCCAAAGATTGGATACCATTGTTGGAAGATGATAGCACTCAATTGTTGGTAGATTTGTGCAGCATTTCAGATACCATGACAAGATGATAGCACCCAAAATCCAAAGCCCATTGCAGAGTTTCACAAGAGGCAAGAGCAAGGCAACGGCAAGATGTTTGATGTTAAATGCCTTTATTTTTAGAGTTTCAGTTTTTTTATTTTTAGATTTTCAGGTTTTTCTTTTGAATGCATACAAATGATGACACATGACTTGATTTTCTTGATTTTTTTTTTGATATCATGTATGAACTATATGCATGCTTAAAATGTCATATATGCAAGTATGCACACCATGAGCTTCACCTTTCAAATACAATGAATATGCACTATTTAAATACTAATCATGCAAGATATGAAGCTATGCACATAATGACTTCCATCCTTCAAATGCAAGGTTTATGCTCAGAATTAGACCCGAGAGGAATGCATGAACATGCAAGCATACAAGCACAATCGTCATGTATACAAATATCATATATAGTAACTCCCCTTAAATGAGGCATGTGTTAAGAAAAGAGTAGGTGATTCAAATTCAAGAATGTAAGACATTAATCATAACTAAGAGAATTGTGCATACACAACTAGAAGTACTACATAAACCATGAATATGAGCTAATTCATAGAATACATACATCACAAAAATGCCCATGTGAAATGTGATTCAATGAATAATGAGCTTCAAAATATATGGATTTTCATATTTTCTAAAGAACACTAGAAGGTAATCTCCTCTCTACACTTTCATTTTAGATTCTCGACTTTCGGTAGCTTCGCACAATTCCTATTTTGTTTCTTGTAATAGACTTCACCTTTCGACGCGAGTCACCTCATGTGTCTCAATGGGGTTTCCCGGCTACTAGGATTCATCACACGTGTGGATTTATTTCTCCTTTCGACACGAGTTTTCTCCTTTGTTTCAGGAGGGATTCCCGGTTACTCGGATCTACGTTCCAATTATTGAATTTTTGTGGGGTAGGCAGCTTTTTCCTCATGATTACTCTTTCATGTCCATGTAGAGATTCAAGTTCCCTTTAAAGTGTTGGAAAGAATTTCTTAAATCATTATCAATGAAAGTCATTAGATTCATTATGTGCAAGAGTGTGGGGGTGAATTTTTATTTTGCATGTACAAAATGAATTTGTCAAGACATAGCTATGACTCCCCCTAAATGTATGCACGGTCAGAAATAAATCTTCCCCCTTAGTATATGACATGTATCACATATGAACCAAATCATTGCATTGTTATTTAGCAAGGGGGTAAGGCCTTAGAAAGGTCAAGAAATGGTTTATAAGCTAACTACATACACACATGCAAGGATTCACGAAACATTCATGCAGGCATTCATGAGTCATGATATGTGATTATCATGAAATATATGCATATGCTCTATATGCATGAATATGCAATATGCATCTTTTTATGATTTTACTAGTTCATAAATCATGACATTCAAGGATAAATAAGTCAAAGTATGCATGCGACTCAAATTCACAATGCATGATCTATGAATGATATGCAAATATGTCAATGCATTTTTTTATACAGTTTTCCAGTTTTTATGTATTCTTGAATATTCAATCAAGCATGAAATTACTAAATACATGAGATGAGTTTTCAATGAATTTAGCACAGAACCATGACCAATTCATTTCAGATTTCTTCATGATGAACCATTTTCCTTAGAGCCCAAACATTCAACCATGTTCATTCAAGGCAACTTTGGATTGGATATGAGCTTCAGTTTGAACATGATATGACTTATGTGTTTGAGCATGCAAGATGTAATTTGGATGCGCATGGTCAAGTTTCCAACAACTTTCAACCAGAGTTTGATAATCAAGCAGGATTAGTGTTTGAACATCTATTATCAAGATGAAGATTTTTGAACATGTCAAACAGCTTATCACCAATTCAAGGAAAACACACAAAGTCATTGAGCTTTAAACTAAGCCAAGGTCAACATTCAATACCAATTGTTGATATATTGATGCATTTGATCAAGCAAGTCCATAATTCAAAAGTTTTGCCTTTTTGAAACAAGAGAATTTTTTAGATTCAGTTTAGATGATATTACAGTTCAAAGGTAAATTCAATTCATTCAAAGCACATGATTCCTCATAATCCAAGCAATTCAATTTTTGAATTTGGTACAAGGTGGAGAACTTTGATCCGAGGATGCAACTCACGCATAGTGATAGCTTCCTAACAGGCTTAACCTGTCATTTCACACATCACCATTTGATATACCAAATATTCATTCAGTAAGAGCATGTATGGCTTGTGAAGAATTGAGAGCACAACATGAGAACACACCAAAAACTCATACCAGAACATCAAAAGCATCAAGTTTGACAATGAAGGAGCAAAGTTGGGATTTTACCATCTGAGTGTGTCTTATTCCATTTTACTGGAACCCCTTTCATTCTTTATTTACCTCAAGGCACACCTTCACCACAACTGACTCATTTGTCAGATTTTGGCACCCAAGCCTTCTTGGGTCCTTAGATGTTAGAAGTATTTCTTCCAAAAAATTTCTTTGACTTTTTAATTACCACCTTGTCATTACTTTCCATGATCCCGCAATCCTCAATGACATGTCTATGGTTGCCACAATAACAGCATTGAGGGTTGGCAACTTTGGCAAAAGATTTTCTTTTAACATGATCAAGAGAGTTTTCAAAAATATTCCTTCTTCTGTTTCCAAAATTTCTAGGTCTAACAAAATCAAACCTAGCATTCATTCTAGAAACATAGAAATTCTCAGTTTTCAAAAACTAACATTCATTCATGACATGACCGTATTTCCCACAATAAAAGTAATAGGGAGTTGTGGGTCTACGAAATGATTTCTCATTATTTGCATGAGTTTTTGGAAACAAGTTTCCATTATAAGATGAAAACCTTTGATCATGGGAGGCATGTTTTTCATTGAATTTTCTTTGAAAATTGAACTTAGCATTCTTAGCAAAAAGTTCATCTTTTTGCTTCACAAAGTAATCGTCCATGACATGGCCAAGTTTGTGACAGTAGAAGCATGGAACATTCCTTTTTCTCTTGAAGGCATCTTGTTCAACTTTCTGCTTTGAAAAATAATTTTTCATCGTGTGGCCTAGCTTACCACAATGAAAGCAAGAAACATTTCTTTGTGATTTAAAAATATTTTTCTCTTTGCATGTAAACTTATCATCCTCTTTCATGACAATACAGTCATTCATTTCATGGCCTTGCATGCCACAGTAAAAGTATTCAACATTCAAGTTCATTTTTCGCCCAATCAGAACTTTTTGAAACCCTTTTTACATTGTGGGTTTTGTGTTGAGATTTTTCTTTTTCTCAAAACTATTTTCAGAAGTTTTCTTTTGAAAAATGGGAGGGGGAGCTTTGGAGGTGCTCGGAATGTCGGATGAATAAATAAAAGAGGTTGTCATTTTATGTTCAAAAGATTTTTTATTGACCGGGGTGTATCCAATACCCTCTTTTTGAAAATTTACCTTGACACCTAGCATTTTGTCTAAGTTCTCCTTCCCTTTGACAAATATAGACAAGTCATTTTTCAAATCATTTATCTCTTTTTCACATGCAAGGATTTTCTCACTAAGCAAGCAATTCACAGATTCCAAATTTTCATTCTCTTTCAAGATTTCCTTGTTTTCATCATTCATGGCATGGAGTTTTTCAGTTAAGTTTTCAAGAACTTTCTCAGTTTCAACAAACTTTGAAATCTTAACAAGCAATTGTTCATTTTCAGATTTCAACAAGGAATTTTTTTTTTCAAGCTTATCAAAGCATTTCAATCTTCCCTCAAGCAAGGAGTTCTGAATTAACATGGCACCATTTTTCTTTTTAAGATCTTCATTTTCATCTATGATGCTCTTGCTATCAATTTCAGAATCAAGTAGCTTTTCAAACATTTTATCATCATCAGACAAAGAAGCTAACTTGTTCTTAAGATATTCTTCATTTTTCTCAAGCATGGAGTTTTTAGACATGAGGAATTTATTTTGCTCACGCAGCTCATCACACTCATTTTCAATTTGAAAAGATGTGTTATATTTTCTAGCCATTTCAACATCTTCATTCAAATAGGAAATCTCTTCTGAAAACATTTCAACTCTTGAGTCAAGAGATTCATTTTGCTCTTGCAGATGTTCAATTTTTAACTCCAAGATTTTGCAGTTCTCACAGGAGGAATTAGCATGCCCATTCTCATCATTTCTCTTTTTCAACCTCTTGATTTCAGATTTGTATTTTTTGCATCTGTCATGCAAATCGGCACATGCTAATTGCCATTCTTCAATTGAGGGTTCTTCAGAATCAGAATTTACCTGACTCGAGCTTTCCTCATCATTAGCCATCAAGCATGTACCCACTTGGGAATCTTCTGGGTTTCCTTCAAATATAGCCAGTTTATCCCATAGATCTCTGGCTGACCTGCAAGAGGAGATTTGGGAAAGAACATTAGACTTTATACAATTCCTTATAAAATTCAAAGCTCGAAGATTGATTTCATTTTTCTTTTCATGCTTTGCACTCCATTCTCTTTCATTTGATGGAAGTTTATGTGGACCATTACATATAACTTCCCAGATTTCACGCTCTTTCATACCAAGATAGAAAGACATTCTATTTTTCCAAGAAATATAGTCGTGACCATCAAAGCAAGGAGGAAGGGAAGACAAACAAGCATAGGACATGATGCTCAATGAAACTCGCCGAGAGATCACTCTAAAGGTCGTTAGACCCAAGGAATTAGAGCCGTGCTCTGATACCAATTGTTGGTCCCGGGTAGGCGAGCGGACAAGAAGGGGGGGTTGAATTGTCCCCCACTTAAAATGGTAAATTAAAAACTAACTATGCGGAATTAACAATTTTGACAAGATTGAAGGGATTAACCTAGACAGTGTAAGCTAAGTTCACTCAATCTCTTCCGACTCACTCGGGCAAGTAAACACAATTGTCAAACAAGTATGACACACAGTGGAATTTAGACAATCAAGCAATGTGTGTGAACAATGTATGATTTGAAACACAATCTCCTGTGAATGAGGTAGATGATAAGGAGGCAACCACACAAGACAAACCACAGGACATGGAGATTTTTAAGGTGGTTCGGGACCACGACGAGCTCCCAACGTCCGCCCCTTACCAACTAGTAAGGCTCCACTCGCTTGATAGACCAGCACGGGAAAAACTCCCCAACACTGAGCAAGGCTCCAACACATACGGGGATAAATCCCCAACCCGGAGCAACGCTCTAACACACACACACGTAGGAATATGCCTGCACACACACACGGGGACACGCCCCAACACACACACAAACACGGAGACGGAGTCTCCAACACGATCCAACACCGGATCACAATGCACACAGACTTGCCGCAACAAATGCAGCAAACGACATACACAAACACGAGCTGCAACACCCGCAGCACCGAAATCACACGACCGTACACAGACGGTCACACACACACGAAAATCTTTATGAGTTGAGGAAATGAAAACACATACTCAAGATATGCTCAGACACAAATGAAACCCTTAAGAACAATCACAAATGGATAGGAGTAAGATGTGGAAGTTGTTCCCCCTTCGATTTCCAGGCCGAATGATGATGTTCTTTGATGCTCGATTCGGAGGTAAGCCGGATGCCGTCGATTTGAACATCAATGCATTCCTCTCCTCAATCCGCTTCACTTTCTCTTCATACACAATCTCCAAATCCTCTTGGATGTTGATCAAATCTCCTTGGCTTGAGCTCTTCCTTGCTATCTCTTCTTTCTTCACCTGCAAGAAGGAAAACATCAACACATTAGGGTTAAGAGTTGTTAAATTCGTAGCTCTCACTTAAGCCAATATAGAGAACACCAAAAGACCAACATAACCCTTCTAGAATCCTCCAAAAGACCCCTAATAAGTCTACCACCAACCCAGGGACAAAGGGACATAAGGTTAGGCACTTTTTGACTCGGTTTAAATGAGTTTCGGAAACACATTTTTGAGTTTTCGACGTTGGCGGTCGACCGGAAATTCACAGACCCCGAACCTTTTGTTTCTGGGAATTTCGGTCGACCGGAATGAATAGTGTCGGTCGACCGAATGAACAGTAATGAACAGTGTTCCAGATTTTGAGAAGTTCAGTCTGATATATAAAAACCCGATATTTAAAAACCCAATGAAAGACTGAAAAGGTTAGATGATAAATGACTAACAACCAAGTGTTCCTTGGTATTAAACAATGTAAAAACATATACCAACCACTTCCATCAAGATCAAAAAACTCCAAAAGGAAACTTACCATTTTCTCCCAAAAAACATACACATGCAAAGTACCAAGTTCTCACCATGATCTTTGATACCTTTGCATATGGGATTGGCATTGTTTTCCAAACCTACATAACAAGATAAATGAAGTTAAAATCATATGATGTGTATATGAAAAACACATGATCAAGTTGCATCAAAGCATTTTGAACATTCAATAATCACAACATAGGATTATGATCATAAGGCATAAGTGTGAACAAGGTGTGAGTAACTTGTAACCATGAAGAAGGTGCAGAAAGCACATACATTAAAATCCATGGTCAATGTGCATAAAAGCACTTTGGAAAACATAGCAACTACAACCTTATAAGAAGATCATATAGTCTTGAACTTTTTGCACTTAGAATGAGCATGATAACCAAATTCACATGAAAAGAATAGGACTCTAGCTCAAGGGTCTTATGAACACATCCATGAACATACAAGATGAAAATATGCAAGCTTATTGCTTTTACACTCCATCATCAAGATTAAATAGCCCATATCAACCCAAGTAACTCATTTGCAAACAAGCCAAATGAAGACCATATCTTTTAAGATCTAATGAGCTATACATGCAAACCAATGACATCAATTCAAAACAGCTTCATGAGCCATGCATTTAGACTCCATGAAAATCTCATTCAAGCTCATTCAATACAAAACCATCTTTCAACTCATCAGTCAAGATATAAACATGTTGCTCAATGAAACACAAACAAGCACAATCGTTTTGTTATCATTAAAACCAAACACTAAACATCAACAAGGGAATACATCACCCTACTGAGCCAGTGATAGGAGGCTCACCCTGACTTTTCAGGTGTAGCTGTTCTTCCTCGAGCTTGGAGGTGCAGTGCGTGGTTTATAGTTGCTAGCGTTTGCCAGTGTCGGGCTTCCCCCGACTTGAGAGTACGTTCTCTTTCCTGTTGTACTGTACTTTTGTTGGACTGGATTCTGTTAGTTTTAATTGTTATTGAAAATGTAATTTTATTTCTGCTACTTTAGCAATCCTGATCATTGAAATTTAATTGCTTACTGCTTTATCTGGAAGTTCAATGTACTCTCGCGTACCTTTCTATCCCTTCGGAGCTTTTCCACTCTTGGGAGGCCTTGCAGGTTCGAAGTGGTATCAGGTTCACCCAGCATCCGGAGTCTGGATCGTTACAGATGGTATCAGAGTAGACTTTAGAGTTGTTTAGAGTTTTCTTGAGCTAGCTGAGCTTGTGTTTGTGAAGTACATGGGAATTCAAGATATCGCAGTGCTCAGAGTCCATAATGTCTAGTACAGTCGGCAGCTGGTACACGTTTTACGACTGTTTATCACTTTGTTTTCGTGTGAGGTCTTATGCGTGCTCTGTTGGCACTGTGCGAGATGATTTTGCTCTCGTCAGGATCTGATGAAGCACCTTTCTTTCGTCATGGTTTTTGTCTCGGTTGTGCTGCGCTTGGCAGAGTTCGCCAACAGGCGTGAATCTATGGTGCGGTGTTTGAGATTTTTTCGTGGCTTGTTCAGGTGGCTGTTAGGAATTGTCATTGGTGTGATGGCCGTGCACATTTTCATGTTATTTTGGCCGTCCCAGCTTGAGGTTTGTTCAGCCCCTGAGGTGTTAAGGTTGTGTTGAGGTGGTCGATTTGATGCCTTGTTTGAGAGAATGCTTAGGCGAACCTAGGATTTCCCTCCTGGTGAGCTACTGTTAGACAAGCTTGACTCTTCTCATTTTGTCTTGTGGCATTTTTTCGAGGTAAGTGTAGATATTTTTATGATGGTGTGTGTTGATGATGTGATGTGATATGTATAGTGAGTGTGAATATGGTGTGAGCAAGTGTTGCACTAACTCAAGCAATCAATATCAAGCATGAAATTCGTGGGCAAGTCATCTTAACGGTGCAGAAAAAAAGGAAAACACACACCAGGACGTGGAGCAAAGGGAAAAAGGGAAAGCACACATCGTGGGTGTGGAGTAACTAAGAGTAAAGAAAGAAAAATAGAAGAGATGATGAACTAGATGACAAATACTGAAGGAAAGAAGGATGTGATCACCACCAAGGTAAACAATGCAGTAAAGCCACACTATGTACCTTGGAAAGAGCTGAATGAAGCCACCCACCCACGGGAGAAAGAAGCCAGGCGCTACGATAGAAAATGGTCTTCAAGACGACCGCCAGACGACGTCAAACGGTCCTGCGATAGATCACCTGAGATCAGCAAACGGTCTTCCAAACGGCCACAAGAGCACCCAGAATAGCAACGTGGAACTTGAATATCCACCCCTCCTGGCCGGCCAGAAGAGCTGGGCCTCGTGCAATGAACTCTGTAAACCTGCAGAAGAATGTAGACACGAAGAAAAATAATCCAATAAGCCCTTGGACTAGTGTAGTATCTATAAAGCAATTAAACTAAGATGCATAAAAGGAAGGGTGAATACCTGGGGGTTGGTGGTTTTTTAACTCCTGTGGGGTGTGTAAAAATAGAAGAAAGTTTAAAAACGTGATGTGAGTGCAGAAGAACAGGGAAGAAGAAGAGAAAAAGATGCTATGAAGATGCAAGAGGGAGACTAAGATTAAAAGAGGGAAAGATAAAAGAACACTAATGAAACTTGATACTCCCTAGACCTGATGACTTAAGGACGTAGAAACGACTTCTCCCTGATTGGTACTCACTCCAGGATGTAGCAGCACTTCGACGCAAGTCCCAAAAATCTCCCCTTTCAAGCCATGAAGTCAAGGGTTGTATTTATAGACCCCCAAAACTCTCTGGTCGAGTTGGAGAGATAATGACACGAAAAAAAGACCTGAACTTAGATAAATCTCGAAGATAATACTCCCAAGAGTCCATAGAAACAAACATAAGCTTCTGAGGATCACTATTCAAAGAGAAATCATCAAATCATGGACTCTAGTTCGACCACGGCCAAAGAGAGGAAGAACAATCAGAGCAGGACTCATTGTCTCCCCTAACGGTCTTGCGATAGACCGTAAGGCTCCATAAACGGTCGACTTATAGACTGCATGGCTCAGTCGTCCAGAAAGAGATAAGATCGAAGAAACCCAATAGGACTCTTGCTGCCTAACGGTCTAGCAAAGGATCGCTAGAGAGCTCCTAACGGTCGTGCGATAGACCGCATGAGCTGATAGGCGTGGTAAAAGAGATAAAGGCCAATAAATCTTCGTATAAATCTACAATAAAATCCTTATTATCCCTTATCCAGGTCCAATAAGTCCAAATGTCGAAAGATAAAAGGAACCAAGCCCAACCAGGGAGAGTGACCCATAAAAATAAGCTCAAAGGTAACCAAAATAGCCCAATAAGCAGTGAATAACTAAGGACATCATAAAATAGATAAGGAGATGACCCAACTCATTGGTCATAAAACGGGTGTCAACAGATGCCCCTTCTTAACGTCCTCCTTGCAGGGGAGCGAGCAGAGGTGAAGCGAAAGTGAAATGGAACATGGAGATGAAGCGGAAATGTAGTTGAGTGGGACTGAAAAGTGGGCGTTAAGGTAAACCGACACCCGTCTTCAACCAACGAGCGATAAAAAATCTTCCGAAAAACTTCGAACCAATCACAAGGAACGGCCAAACCGAATGACGCATGCCTGGAGGAACTAAGGAAAATAAAACACGACCAACCTCCTCACTGGAACGCACAGCTGATAGGTGATCGGAGCAAGTGGAAAATAAAGAGACGAGTAACTAAACTCCAGACAAGAAATCCTCAGCTAACCAAACCGAGCAAATAGATCGAAGAAAACCTTCCAACTCTGAGTGGAATGACTCTCCTTATCCAAGACCATGGATACAGCTATCCACCAGTACTGAGACACTTTAGATAGATGAGGGCACATGAATCCTCAAAGATGCGTATGATGCATGCTGGGCTAAAATAAGGGAAATCATCAAAACAAATGCGACGAAAAGAATAAAATAGGAAAATACTCGAGAATAGTATTGCTAGATCGGATAAATCAGGGTCAAGATACTATCTGCAACCACGGCGTGCAAGACAGAACCATCGTCCCCCAACTCTCCCAACCTAACGGCCTATCCAACGATTAAACATGTGCACCTAGATTATCATCATTTTTGTTAAAGGGGAACATCAGATCTCAGAACACATGAATGACCAGCCGGTTCTCGAGGTAATATATCATAGATACCATATAGTAATGAATTAAGGGACTAGGATCGAGATACTTACCTGACGTACCTGCTTGGCGAGAAATGATGGCATGATGGCGTTTATGATTTTGACAATAAGAGGGGTTAGCCATCAACAATTATATTCATGATGTATATCTGAGATGAAGACCACACAAGAATGGAACAAAGAATAGAGCAAATATAGTATTCCAAACCATCAATCATGCAGCTGCTCCAAACGGTCTAGCAAGGACAGCAACGAGTGATGGGGACATCAGAGCAAGAGCAATGACATTTTAATTTATATTTGTGTCCTTTAGTTTATTTTTATATCCTTGGGAAAGTATATGTGCAATTGTAAAGCTTTATAAGCCAATGTGTCATTCCCTTGGATTCTTTAGGTTTTTGTGTAAATTGTCAGTAGGTCCAGCAAGGGGGCCCTCACTCCTTCCCCATTGGTCCATAAAAGCCATATGGGTCCATGTGGGGGCTGGTCAAAGTCCTAGGTGGCATCTAGAAGGTCAATTGGACACATGGGAGACAAGTGGTTGAAAATTTCAAAAGGAGGCTACCTACCTTGTCCATTGGTCAAGGCCCCCCCCCCCTTTTATGGGATTTTTGATTTTTGTAAAAAACCTATTAGAACTAATTAGTTCTATCCCTTATGTACCCCCTCCTAACCCTAGATCTAAGGGTAGTTAAGGTCTTTTTTACTTTTCTATAAATACCATGTATTTCCATTTTATGTAGAATTAATGAGAAAAATTGTGGCATTTGCTCCAAGGAAGGGTGCGCCCCTCTCCCTCTCTCCCTAGTTCGTCTCCTTCCTCCAGCCCTCCAGGGTGTGAATCCCATTCTCCTTAGCCCCTCTGAGTTCCATTTCTGCCGCCGCCGCCATCGCGCCACCGCCACCATCGCCAGATTCTATCTACATCAGGATAGAAGCTCATCTCTAGATTTTTATCTCTGGTTCTTGTTCTATAATAGAGCCCTAATTTTGAGGGTTTGTTATGTCCATCTCTCCTAACCTCTAGTTCAAATTTCGTGTCATTTGGACTTCATTTGGTATTTTTATCGCATTTATTGTTCTTCCCCCTGTAATCTATCATTCTACAGATCTACGGGACAGAGTCACCTTTTTGTATTTTTTCCACCCCCTTATCAATTTCTAGCAAATCCCAAAAAATTCCTCAGTGTTCCTCACATATACCTTCATCCACCATAATTTTCTTGGAGTCTAGAAAAATCATTTCCCCTTCGGTCAAAGGTCCGTTTCAAGCAGATCTCTTGCTGTCTTGAGTGTCTATAAACAGATCCACAGGAAAACCCGTAGTTTGTAGAGTTTTTCATTTCTAATCCCTCCTCTGGATTGACAGGAAAAACATATATGTTGTAGCTCTGTGGGTGCTCTTTCCAACGGTACCAGCCACGCCTCGAACGGCCTCCGGATCTGAGTACCATAATTCTTTCCGCCGAGGCGCGCAAATTTGTTCTCTGTGCAGATCAGAAAAATCAGTCCGGGATTAATTCGTGCAAAAATATCAAAAGTCAACTTCTGGAACCGGCACTTCATGGAGTCGATCAAGGACATCCCGCCATCATCCTAGCCAAGCGGCACCTTCAGAAGACCTCAGGAGGGCGACGTTCCTTTGGAAACCGTGCCTTACTGTCCAGCGAGTCAGAACCGAGTTGGCGCAGTACCGAGTCGGCGCAGTACCGAGTCAGACCAACAGGCGGAGTTCGTGCCGAACGCACCTCTAGATTGATGCCCGTCAACCCAGGGTCGGTCCTCCCGGGCCCCACTTGTAGCCCTTTACCTCCCTATGTGGAGTGGGCAATAGATTTCACAGTTGTAACTAAACTTTTACCGTTGTTACCGGGAGTTACCATAACTGGTCGGGGTCATCTTCCCCACGCTCGGAGCGTGGAGGTAAACTCGCCCCCACTCTTTATCACATTTTGCTTATCTTGTATATCTTTGAATGCAGCTGCGAGTGTAGGTTCCTAGCTATATATATCATTTGTATCACCGCTGCGAGAGTGAGTGAGTGACCATCCCGTGACTCAATCCGAGTTAACGCGGAAAAGCCGATACCCGAGACTCACGGCTAGTTTCTCAACCGCGTCTGGTCCCACGTCTTCCCTCGCTTAGGGACGATCGCTAGCTAGAGTCCCAAGTCGCGTGTCCGTCCCGCATCAATTTGGTATCAGAGCGCCAGTTGAGTCTAGGGTAGTATTTGGTTCAAAACACACAAAAAAAGAGTCATTTAAGTCGAGTCTAAGTCTAAGTCGGTCTAAGTGTCACATTTGCATACCATTAATCGGTATATCAAAAGGTGTTGTCCGAACGTTAGACTACGCCTATCGGGAAGGCCGCACACTTGTGCGAGTGATCTTCAGATTGATTAACTCCGCCACGTACCGAGTCTTGGTTTAAGTCTAGGGTCCTTAGTGTGCATTAGTTAGTGCATTCCAACCTTGCATAGTCGTGTCTAGTGTCTTGCCCAAGTGTCGGCATGTCTAGCATATAGTTTTCCCCTCAATCTCCAATGGACTCCCGGTCGCCAAGGCGATCTGACCGTTGGCCCACCCATGGGTTGGGCAACCATCCTCTCCACTTCTGTAGGCCCGAAGCCTCGGACTTTTATGGCTCCAACGACCCGGGCGACTACCTACGTTGGGAAGCCACCATGGAAAAATACTTCGCTTGCTATCCCATGTCTGAGGCCGGACAATTCTATTTTTCCAAGGATAGGCTTCATGACCGGGCTGCCGAAAAATGGAGAACCATCAAAGGCTTAAGGCAGGTTAGGAGGCAATGGCCCCTCGAATCATGGTGGGACATGAAGAGAGAACTTAGGAAGGTCTATGTTCCTCAACCGGTCTCCTCCAACCAGTCCCACCCAGTCACCTCCAGCCAACCCTGCCCATTCATCTCCAAACAAGTGGGTCACACCCCCAGCCGACCCCACACCCTCACCTCCAACCAAGTGCGATATAGTCGGAGGCAAGAAGCCCCACCGGTAGCCGAGCCTAGGTCCGCATCTAGGCCAAGAGATGAGGAGCGAGTCCACCCCGAGGCCCCTACTCCAACCCGCACCTTAGATGAAATCAAGAAAATGCTTTCGGATTGGTTGGATAGGATGGAAAGGACACGTGCTCCTTCACCACCCACGAGAGCTCCAATGCCACCACCATCTACTTTCGATCTTTATTCGGAACCATCTCATTTGAAGCCACTTCATTCCGAGCCACCCGTGTTTCTAACGGGTATGCTTTTCATCGTCGAGCCACTACTTAGTTGGCTCAAGGATGGCTTGGTCCCACCTCCATATCCATCAATGGACCCCACCTTACCTTTAGTGTTCGTCAACTCCTACTACATGACATTCCGGTCTAGTCACCATGTTGATACATTGGGTGACCTTATTTTGGGTTTAGGTTGGCAATGGAAGTTGACGCACTTATTGGCCCGAGGCTTCGACAAACCCACTAGTCGTAGCTTCACCCATCTGGCCATAGGGTCCATTACCTCCGTGTGCACTGTGGGTTGTGTCACCACGGAGGTTCTCTTATTCCTCCCTATGTCGGTCGAGCCTAGCTTCATTCCCTCTTGCCCAAGGGAGGAATCTTATTTTTTTCACATGACCACCATCCCATTCACCATGACGGATGAAGGTGACCACCCACACCTTCAAGAATTTCACAATTGGGACCGTGACTTGTGGGAATCCATCTCACGGGGTCATACCTTCTTTGATCCTTTTGACCCCTTCGCTAGTGAACCTCTCGAGCTATCACATTCACTCCACTTCTTCCAAGGAGTACACTATCACACCCCTACCCCTCGGTCTAGTTGGCATGCCTTACCTACATCCCGGGGTGATGACGAAGGCAGTTTTGGATCTCCTAGCCATTCCCCACCCAATTCCCATAGGTCGCCAATGCATAAGTGGTACCTATTAGGATGTCTAGGATTCCATTCCGTCCACCATTGAGTGCATCTTGTGTATGCATGGCACATATTCGGGTGTCCTGGTCCACCATCGCCTATGCGTAGGTCGGACTAACATTAGGTGTGTCTAGGGCCTTGTGTGTCTGTGCATACATCGAGTCGCGTCGGTTTTGCACGCTAGCATTGTTAGTCCCTTTCGAGCATGAGACTTGTCAGACTTTGGGATCGGTTCTACTTCATATCGGATCTAGTCACATAAGGGACAAGTGGTGATTCCTAGTGAGTCTTCGAGCCGCCTTCCCTCCTTTGAGAGTGACCCCACCCCGGAGTGTCCACCTCTAGCCTCTTCCCCAATAGCGTGTGCATATCAAATCTATACGGGATGAGCAGGTGTCGATTAGTTGGAGTGGAGCGTACTCCGCGCTTCCAGGTTCGGTGACTCATCCGCCGGAGCTACTCGAGCAGCCGCACCCCTTACTCGACGGGGTCGAGTTCTTCCCACCCGGGGAGAATTGATGGGGACGTCAGAGCAAGAGCACTGACATTTTAATTTGCATTTGTGTCCTTTAGTTTATTTTTATATCCTTGGGAAAGTATATGTGCAATTGTAAGGCTTTATAAGCTAATGTGTCTTCCCTTGGATTCTTTGAGTTTTTGTGTAAATTGTCAGTAGGTTGTTGGCACTCAAAATATAATCCATCGGCGACCAAGCCGCAAAGATGAATGATACGGCCCACTGAAGCACAGAAGCCGATGAAGATCAACTTACTAAAGATTCCTCAAGTTGCCAGAGCCCCGAGTCGCCTTGAAGTGAGCACCGGGGTCTTTACCTCAGGAGAGTCGGAATGAATCCACAACCAACCGGCAGCGCGATCAAGCCTGCCTAATGATCCGGCATCGACCTCATCATGCCGC
Source organism: Amorphophallus konjac (assembly GCA_022559845.1). Taxonomy (NCBI): domain Eukaryota; kingdom Viridiplantae; phylum Streptophyta; class Magnoliopsida; order Alismatales; family Araceae; genus Amorphophallus; species Amorphophallus konjac. The sequence continues at coordinate 96,867,795 of CM040129.1, read as the reverse complement.
TACCTTACATCCATTGCCCGACCAAGGACGACGGTCTACCCGGTGACTCTCCTAAGGAGGAAGAATGTCCTCGACCGTCCACAACAGGGGGCCGAAGGTTCTGTCAGCCGAAGGCCCCGATCACCCGACACGGGTTCAGCTTCTCGCCATAGTGGGCCCGTTAGTGGCCGATTGATCGCCATTCAAGGTGGAATTACCCCGGATGCAATGCCATCCCGCAAGGAAGCTTCGAGCATGAGTCTGTCTCAACTAGAAGCACAAATCATAATGCCGAAGGCCGTGCCAGCAGGATACCCATGTACTCGGGCCAGACACACGCGAAGTTCTGATTAAGGCCATCCGTCATATCGAGAGCTTCGTCAACGCCCCGTCAAGGTTTTCCATGGGCCATGGCGAGAGGAACAGTCAACGGGAGCTTTCGGAACCATCCCCGGACCCATCGGCGACCCGCGCCGAGCAAACAAGTTAAAACGGCGCGTGAAGGGTCATCGGCTCCGCTTAATACGGTGCCCCCAGATCCGGCGCGCTCATCCGATCGGGGACTTGTTCTCGGCGCCACCAAATCCGGCGCGCCCCCTTCCCAGGGTGCCGTATTAACGAAGGCTACATATAGCCTGCCTTCGAAACAGAAAAAAAAAAGAGGAAGAGAGGAAAAATCAAGAAGAAAAAAAAAAGAGAAGATAACAGAAGAGAGCGAATACGAGGGGAGAGGGTTCATTCGAGAGAAAAACCCTGGGGGAGAAGTAGGGTTTCCACCGAGGGTTCTCGTCGTCGTCTTCCTCATCTGCTTGTCTGAATATCTCCAGAGCCGGAGAAGAAAAGCATGTGGTCTGATACACTGTTCTGGAGGAAGGGTCTAGGTGGGTTTCCGTGTTTTTCCTTCCGATCGATCCCCCTTTTCTTCTTTGGTTTTCTTCCCCTGATATAATGTAAGTGAGAGAGGGGAGGGGCGATGATACGAGCCTGACCTCCCCCCCTCACCATCGCATCTGCCCTTCTCTTCGTCTGTAATGATCTTCTTCTATTAATGTAAACGGCGGCCGAGCGACAACGCCGACGCCAGAATATATATGATGTGCATATCTACCTGTATCGTTCGCTGAATGAATGAAATGCGATTTTGGCTGATGCCGTATCTCTCTTTCATGCCCTCTCTAATTTCTTCTCAAATGTGCATTTAATGATTTCCCGACGTACATAGTTCACGTATCTATTTCCCCGACGCTGGATATGCCCTTGGGGCTACATGAATCGTTCCTCCCCCCTCCCCGGGGTTCTCTCTCTCTCTGTTCCAATGCAATGGTCGAGCTCTGCACCATGTGTGCCACGGGTTTTGTGATCGGAGGTGCACTTGTGTGCATATCTCTGTCCATCCCTGTCTAGGGAGCAGACCCTTCGCCGTCCCTGTGCCCTTCCTCATAGGCCAGAGGGGAGGGGAAGATCGCCTCTGTCGTTCCCTCTTCATCCTGTGACGAGCCCCTATTGGTTTGTTTCTGAATATGATATATACATCCCTTCCCCGGATCTCTATGTTAATCATATAGCGTGCCAGTATTAACTTATTTAGCCCGCGGGCTTCGCCGTTCTAATATGTTTCTGGCAGTTCGTTTGTCTACTTGTCGTCAAACGATGTCTTCCGCCGCTCTCTCCACCCCGTCCGCATCTTAACAGGAGTATGCTCTGTAGCATCGCTCCAGTACCCGGGGAGGGGGATATTCCCCCAATCTTCTACATCAGCCACTCGGCCAACAGGGGACTCATCCATCGATGACGAACATCCCTACGGGCCATTGAGTGCACAGTAACGGGGCTAAGCCCTACAGTTCAAATCCACGGTCCTTAATGGACTTTATGGTGGCCGTGGGTTACGTTCCCCTTGTAGGCTAGCCCTCGGGGTTTCCTTCCCTCTATCGATCGTCCCGATTTGAGCATTGTGTCGACTCGGGTCACGTGCCCCTCGCAGGCCAGCCCTCGGGGTTTTCGCTCCCATAATGAGTCGCCTTATTTCTTTCACTATCGCCCAAGGACTCGGTGCCCCTAGTAGGCTAGGCCTCGGGGTTTTTCTTTCCATTCGGGTTTGTCGGCCGCCGTTGCGCCACCCGGCTCTTAGGGGTTGCTCCGCCACGTGAGTACTCCTCGCTTCTCCCTGACAATCCTCCAGGATGGGGAGATGCTGCCGAAATATCGGCTCGAACGAGTCTGACTCGGAACAATCGCCGCGCTCGAGTGTGAACCTCGCGCGAGCCTGTGACTCGACCCTCGGAATGCCCCGAGGTCGATCCTTTGAATCAATAACTTAAATAAACTTTCAAAGTTTGCCAAAGTATTTTAATAAGCCCAAGAAAAATGAATAAAACCTCGGTTTCCTTGAGATCGGGCTAAACCGGCGCCGTTTATATACGGTGCGCCTTAAAACGGCGCGCTCTTCCCGGCGCGCCTCTTCCCGGCGCGCCCCAAACGGGCCACGCCATTTTAACCTCCCTCATCTACCTACGGTTTCCCACGCCGTTTTAAGTCCTATACCTACATTTTCTGACGCCGTTTCTGATCATTTTGCTGTCTAATCCCTGGCTCGCCCCCGGGGCAATCCTGGCCTCCCGTGGTCGAGATTGGCAGCCCCAATTAGCAGTAGATTGAATAAGGTAAGGGCTGTTTATGCCCAGAATAACCTTTCTATCATGTTCGCTATCATACGTATTAGCACTGTGCTTTCGTCATCACCTTTGTGTTACCGTTTCCCCCGCTGGCGGGGCTTAATAAATGTGATTGAGCTCTGCTCGTCTTCATAACTATGTTGCCATGCTTAGCACAGTCATGAACATCATGTATGCATGCTTGCATAGACCCTCGGGTATATTAAATGGCGTTGACAGAAGGTCGGGTTACGCCCGATCGGAAGTCTCCGCTATGAGCGATGGTGGTCTCCGGACCTACGTCCTCCGCCGTGTACCAAGGGTCTCCAGTTCAATGAACCATGCCTCTCCTGCATGATAGATAGATGCATCTCGCATGATTCCGTCATGTTCATAACGTCGCATCCTTTATTACGGTCTCGACAGCCCACTATCTCGGCAATTAATCAAAGGTGTTCCCTCCTCGTGGGGGATGTAATTAACGCCATAGCCTTTATGGTATGGCGAACTGCTGGTCCCGACCGAACCTCACTTTCACCCGACACGGGTCAGAATGAGCGCATAATAAACTCGTCACTCATGTGACTGGCACACCCGCGTCGTCAATCAGTCAGTTAATTACTAGCTAGTTAATTGGTTGATCGACACGTGAAATAAGATGCATATATATGTATACACACATATGTATATAAAAATAATAAAAATAATAAGAAGATAAAAAAAGATCACAAACAAGTCTGGCACGCCCGGTGGGACCAGTGTCACCTTTCATCTCTTTACCGAGATACTTGGGCTTCGAGGCCCTCTCAAAGGCTACTGATCGTTGGCTTGTTTGTCTTTGCAGGCGAACGATGACAACAAATGGATTAACTGGCGTCGGCTTCGGTCCTTCGATCGTTGCTGGGCATGCACAAGGGTACCTGGCGGTGCCCATGAAGTTCGGCAGCTTCCCTCCCGTCGTCGGCTTCCCCAACTTCTTGGGGTTGGCCTTCGTGGACATGCTGGAGATTGAAGCCCCGGAACCTGTCGAGGAAGCTGTGGGGAAAATGGAACCTCTGAAGGCTCCTTGCTGCAACGACTCATCCAAGAGTCCGGCCCCGACCGCTAGCTGTCTGGTGCACCACGCCATACGTGGGGCCCGCCCCAATATTGTCAACAAGCACCCTGGAGGACGTCAACGTCGCCAAGCCCACAGGAGTGCTGCTGTGATTACCGGGACTCTATCTCAGTCCGGGAAATCTATGATGGTTGGCGGCATGCGCGTCTTCCTCAACGGACGCAATGCACGGGTGGCCCCAGATCGAGTCATCCCCGCCATCCCTGTCCACAATACATACCAGGCCCTCGCTGGAAGGAGGGCAGAAAGAGAAGAAATCGGCCACTATGGCCAAGGAAGGTCGGCCCCCAGGCCGAGAAAGTTCAAACAGGTGTGGGTTCCCAAGCGGGCCCAACCTGTCCACCAGCTGACACCCATTCGCCGCCGTCCTATGTATGACGGGGCGGAAGAGAGAAGAGAAAGGGGCTTGCCCCCGAAGAAGGAAGAAGAAGTGGTTGCAGATCCTCCGCGCCGTAAAAGTTTCCGGGCTGCTGCCTGTCAAGCCAACGTCCCAGCCACGGGACGAAGATTCCAACAACCTGCCGACAGAGTTCGGCTGGCTTATATCCCTCCTGCAGGAGGTCGACAATCATCCCCCGTGTTACATCAAGAGCGGGGTCAAGAAGAGATGACATGTCTGGTCAGAAACTATTTTCGAGGGTTAGGCAACCCCTTGCTTGGGCAACAGCGACTGATGCAGACAGTCGCCGCCAATGAAGACTGCTGCCCGTCAACGGCAGATGAAGAAGATAAGGAGAAAGAATGATGGTGTCGTCATTCGACGACAATGGATATGATAACGGCTTCGAAATCGAAGCCGATGAAGCCATCCCCGAGCGGGAAGAAGGAAGAAGAGTTTCTGTGTTCGATAGGCTGACCTTCCCGTAGCAAGCTAAAAGGAGGGTCCATCGACAGAGGAGAAGGATGCAGGTCTTCACCTGCAACATGGCTGGTATATCCAACCGATATGGGGGAATTCCCGAAGATCCCCGAGAATTGGCTTAGTTGGCCGCACGGCCAGGGCCGAGCACTCGCAGAACAGAAGCAGCAAGGGAGCTCCTGATAATGACTAAAGGAAAACAACCCCAGGTCTACCATCAATGGGATGATAAGGCTCCCGTCCTGACCGCTAATGTGGTGACGGTAGAGGAAGAAGACGACGTCCCCCTCGACATCCTGCCCGAGGGTACGTCCGGGGACACAGCGGAAGTTATCCCCACTACAGCCACTATAGACCCATCGGTCTTGATATTACTTCAGAAATATCGGCAAGAGATAGACTTGCTGAAGAAGCAGCTGATGGAGAAGACTGAACAATCCTCAGCTTCCAAACCACCCGAAGTCCAGGGTGAATCATCTCGGGGAGCAGTCCATCATGATGGCCCTCCACCACTCTACACACTGCCCCAGTCGTCAGAACCAAGCATGGCGACAATGCAACAGCGGTCACCACAGCTCCAGCCGCTGCTACCACCGGTGCTCCCTCAAGTGCACCAGACACCCCCACTGCCGCGTCCTCCACAGGTGACCACCCTGGTCACCCCGTACCTGCAGCCGGCACACTTCTATCCAGAGCCGGTTGACCCTGCAGTCATGAACCGGATGATGGTGAAGAGAATGATCGAGCTGAAGCTCGCAGAAAGGGGTGAAGGCGACTACATCGCATTTGATGCATACCGGGTGCCATACCCGCAACACCATGCTGCTAAGCGGCTTCCCCCGGGAATCAGCAAGCCGCCCAAGTTCGATAAATTCAACGGGAAGGGATCCCCGAGAGAACACATAGCCTATTATATGACTGTCATGGGCGACTTGGCCACCGACGAGTCATATCTGCTGAAGTTTTTCGGGTCCTCGCTGACGGGGCTCGCATTTGAATGGTATTCTAGCCTCTTGGCCGGGTCGATCAGCGACTGGTCAGATATGCAGAAGAAGTTCAGAGAAAGATTCCATGTCACAGAGAGGGAGGTCACAGTGGCCAAACTCTACTCAACAAAACAGAGGGCCGATGAGACAGCCCTCGATTATATTAAGAGCTGGAGGAACCTCGGAATGAGGTGCAAGCTGCCCCCGCATCAGGAGGACGCTGTGCAGATATGCAAACAGAATCTCAGAAGGGAGGTTCTGGAAAAGATGATCAGAATGGAAATACGGTCATTCGACCGATTGAATAATATCATGGCCAAGGTGGAAGCTTTCCTGGCCAGACCTGCCCCTACATCTGCTGCCGGCATGACCCAAAGGGCAAGGCGGTAGAGCGGCGCTCCTCACCTAGAGAAGCGAACGCTCTTGACATAAAGGCGTTCGAACAACAGAAAGGTGAAGGCAAGAAGGGAGTCACCCAACAGCCTGTAGAAGCCCCAGACGGCAAAGAAGGTCCTTCGCTGAGGGGCAAGATGAAGAAGGCCTATTCCTTTCCAAAAGACAAGACCCGAGTCCTGTTCGACTGGGTAACAGAATATAGCATGGTCACCCTGCCAGAGCCAAGAAGGTCGGAGGACCTGAAAAGAAAAGGCAGTCTAAGATTCTGCCCCTACCACCAGATGTTGGGACATCTAATCGAAGACTGCTATGTTTTCAAGGACATCATCGAAGGGATGGTGAAGAAGAATGAAATTGAGCTGGGAGAGTACAAAGTGGACCCTCCTCAGCCACATGAAGCCCCTCGGAGGAGGGCAGCAGTTAACATGATCTCCTTATACCAGGCATTGCCCGAGGAGATCTCCGAAACAAGCACGCGGAGCACCTATGAAACTCATTTCTTGGAGTCCGCGAAAGAACAGCAGGGATGGCAGCAGGCCCCTGTAAAGCACAAGAAGAAGAGGGCACCCCGCCCGAAAGAGGGGGCACAGATCCGTGGTGTTACACCCCGGCCTGCTCCGCCAGTGGTAGCACCCGCATGGGCCACTCCACCTACAGCTATCAGGATACATACACATAATCGGAGAAGACAAACTCCGCTGCCAGTGATTAAGGAAACCAATCCTGGGGTCCTTCGACTGCAAAACCTCATTGAGGGGCTGGACGAGTATGTGCAGCCCGAATTGAAGCCTTTGCTGGTGCGGGACCACGTCCCATGGCAAGAATTAGAGCAGCTCTCACTTGGACAAAAGGAGGAAGCAGAAGAGGTACCCGACAGAGAGGGCAGTCTATTCTAGGGGCACCCGCCCGCAGAAGCAAAAAAGAAGAAGAAACAAAAGAAGAAGAAAAGGAAGGCCGCTGAGGCCGATAAAGTGCAAGTTGTCTCTTGTAATACTCTATCAGCACTTTTTCAACCTATCCGGAGAGGAGGAAGAAGAGGAAATTTGCTTCACACCCCATGCTGGGGGAGGCAAGGCCGAGGCTGCAACTGCTGCACATGCCACCCGGTCAGGCCGAAAATGGGGGCGCCAGCCGTCACCCAACCACAACATCATGTTCAGAGGGGAGCAACCCTACAAGACACCTCCGCCGGAGGTCAAGGGAGTCCAAATCCCTCCTCCGTCAGGCCTATATAACAAGAGTGGGGGCAAGGGGGTCCCTTCATTTCTTGAATTCATGAAGATGTCCAAGGGAAAGTAGCCTTGTCAGGAGGCTAACCCTACACCCGGGGACGTTCACCCGCAGCTGGCACAATCTGCCGAAGAGCCAAATGTAGACGGAGCTTGCCCCACAGCAACTAACAAAGAAAACCCAGAAGCCGGTACCAGCCAGAAGGGCGCCGAATCTGAGGAAGATGAAGTAGGTCCGTCAGGGCCCGCAAATCAAAACCTCCCAAAGCCCAGATGGGCTGAAGAGATGAAGCTCTCCAATGTCCGAGCTGGGAGCCGAATAATGAAGCTACTCAAGAAGCTCCGTGCTCGATTTATAATCTGGGAGATCATTTCTCTGAGTGAAGAGACCCGGCAGGCGATTATTATTGCTCTCCAGACGCCTACTCATTTTGAGACATGTCTGGCTAAAGCAATGCTAGAAGCCAGTATGACCTTCACTCCAGAAGACATGCTACTGCCTACCATCAGCCACAACAGGCCGCTGTATATGAAGGGGCACCTGAATGGAAGGGAGCTGAACAGAATTCTGGTTGATCCCGGTGCAGCGGTCAACATCTTGCCATATAGAATATATGAGAGGCACCACTTTAATGTGCATCTCGAAAAAGTCGGGGATATGCGTATCGCCGGCTTCAATCAAAAATGTGAGGTGTCCATGGGAGTGGCAGAGTTCACCCTCACCTTAGCAGATTTCACTACGACGGTGCAGTTCCATGTCATTGACTCCCGCACCTCGTACAAGGCACTGCTCGGCCGCCCATGGCTGCATGAAAACATGGTGGTGCCCTCCACGCTCCACCAATGCATCAAATACAGTCTCCAAGGGAAGGAGGAGAGGATATTTGCAGACCCCCACCCGTTTGAGGTGTTTGAATGTCATTTGGTAGATTCCAACCTATATACAGTGCCTTCCCAGAAGACCTCTGAAGTTAAGACCCCTGCGGGGGCATCGAGAAGCACATCCGGCAGCAGTTGGTATCCACCGCCGCCGCACGGATATGTCAAGCCTAAGGTGGTCTGCCATATCACAGCATCTGGGGACGTAGGCAGAACATCACCTCCAACATTATACCCTGAAGCTAATGAAGTGCGGGTCGTTCGGCGGCACAATCATATTGAAATCCCGGATGGCCTTACCAAGCCGACTCCTGGCCTTGACAACCCAACTGTCGAACCTTTCAAGACTTGGGAGGTGACACAGGAAGATGGACCCAGCAGCTTGTTCTATACAGCTGAGGAGCATCCTACTCGGGAAGACACAGACTGCAGCCTCCCCGAAGATATAAGCAACCCACCGGTTCCCGTCCAGGGTCTGGCATTTACAACTGATCGGATGGCTAGGATGTTTCAGAAGCAACACATCCCCCCCGATCAGTCTCAAAAATGCAAGGAAGCTTTCCAGAAAATGTGGTATCCTGCAAATCTGGATAAAGAAATGAGACGTGTCTCTCGACATCCGGGGTTGGGTTTCACCTTGGAGGAATATTATTACAGTGGGCGATACAAGGTGGACACCATCTCCGCCTTCTACCCTACTGAAGATAGCCCGCTGGGGGCAGCTTTTGATGAATACCCGGTGGAAGCTGAGCATGTTGAACTGGCTCGACCTGAAAATCAAGAAGCAGAGACCATGGTCCCCTGCCGATGCTGGGAGCAGGTCTATCCTGAAGAGACGGCCCTTCAAGCCAAATTTGATACGGCTAGCAGCAGTGATGCCGAAGATACTGAAGAAGCAGGAATTTCTCCCTCCAGTGGAGCCCTACTGATGATAACTTCAACACCTCTTCTACCAATCAGGGCAGCCTCGGTCGACTCCGATCAAGGGGAACCAGCTACCAAGAAAGGAAAAGCCACTTCTACGGAAGATACAACTGTCCCAGAAGGCGAGACCTCCTCAACTTCTGCTACGAAATCGGGATGCTGTCCTGGCCCGGCAGTAAACAACTATCAGCCCGTCGCGGCTATAGCCTTATCTACAAACACTGAAGCTGCTCTCTTGCCCTTGGGAGCTGCGACGGCAGTGGATTTGCTAATAGAACAATCCGCGCAGCCGCTGGCACAAGAAATAGAGAAACCTCAAGAAGCTCTAGTGGTGTCTGACGAGGAAGTCGAAGTACTCGACCCTCAAGATGGTATTCCAGATTTCGTTGACCACCAGCCGGCACCTCCGGAGATAGAAGACGGAGGCCAGGCCACAGTCGATGTGTAGCAACCCTGATAAAATATTAATAACAATAAAGATTTTAAAATAAATCAAATAAATAGATAAATAAAATAATATAAAATAACGCCTCGGATAAAGGCGCTATTTAAATTATAAACGCCTCTAGCAAAGGCGTGATTCAAGAAGGGACGCCCTGACAACACGGCGTCAAATTCTAAACGCCAAAAACGGTAAGGCCAAGATACGCCCCTATCTTGGGCGTGTTTTAAACAAAGAAACGCCCTAACGAAAGGCGCTTCTTAAGAAACTACCTGAACCAGGTCGTCAATTCAAGAATCGACGCCCTGACCAAAGTCGTTAATTCCATTCGAGTTCCGTTCGACACGGGAGCTTATCCCGGGAAGGATTATGTTAATCTAGTAAGTATTTAAATAGGGCAAGGACTCTATATTGGAAGCATTACTTCCACTAGGACTCTAACCCTAATAGGACCCCCTAAATCCCTATAAATAATTTACTGCTCGAACCCTTCAACACTATTTGGCGTTCAGAATCTGCAAGGTACGTGAGAGAGGAATAGTTCCTCTGATTTTCTCTACGTCTGTTACATGAAGAACTAACAGTTCTTCATCTTCTTCTGTTATAGGTTAAGAAGGCGGCGTACGCGAAGAACAAAGGTATTGTTCTTTTTCCCTTTTTACTTTCGGTCAGGTAGTATGAAGAAATACTAATGTTTCTTCTTCTGTTCTTGTAGGAGTTACATAACCGAAGAACAAAGGTTCTTCACCAAAGCCTTCTCTTCCTCCTACTGTGGTTATTGTTGCTGTGAAGCAACACGTCCCCCTTTTCATATCAATCTTCAAGTCTTCAGGTAGGTTTTCTCAAGTTACTGTAGCCCAAATGAAATTAATGCAAGATATATATATACAAGCATGTCATGCATATGGTTATTATAGTTTCCATGCGTTTTCTACAATATTTTGAAAGAGACGCCCCTGTCAAGGGCACTAATTCACATGAAACGACCCTTTCCAGGTCGTAAATTTCATGTTTAACGCCCCGTACTCAGGCATTAATTTCTTTAAACCGTTAATCACCCATCTTAAGAACTGATTATCTAAGAAATCATGATTATAAATATATGCATGATCCTATGTCTTCAACCTGCTAACTTTACTGTCATGATATTACATTCGTTCCTTTGTTATCCTGAAATTATTACTGTCCTTAAAGTTTCTGAAGGAACTTGAATTAACGACTTGGACAAAGTCATTTTCCACATATTAGCGCCCCCTCATAGGGCGTGAATCTGAAATATAACGCCCCTTCCTAGGGCGTGTAACGGTTAAAATCCTGAAATTTATATATTCTGAAAAATAGAATTAAATAGTAACGCCCCTACCCAGGGCGCGTTTTGATAATTCCTGAAAATTAACTATATTCTGTAAAATATGTAAACAATAAGACGCCTTCTGGTGTAGTCGTCAGATCTTGAAGAAACGACCCTGACCAAGGCGCGTTTTAGATAAATTATTGAAATATTGAAATTTTGCAAATATGGAAAATAGATAAACGCCCTTCTGTTAGGCGTTAATTACTTGATAAACGACTCTGCTTAAGTCGTTACTTTACTGTAAAACTGATTTTCCACTGTTTCTGTTAACCGATGGTTTCATATGTTATATAATATATATATCGGCACTATTCTCCATTCCGTGAGTTTAGTCCCACGTTTCACGATTGTTTTATCGATCACACTCAATTCTCATTGACATACAAGCTCTCCATTGGACATTCCGTTCCTTTGGACTAGCGAGTTAGTCATAGAGATTTCTGTAAGACTCCTCGTACCTTGGATTCCCTCAAGGTCGACTGAGCTGGTTGTACCCTAAAAACCCATTACACCATTGATGCCATGTCACTCTAAAGAAACATGGGATACCGGCCCTTATGATTATACAAAGAGTATATCATAAGAAATTCTTAATGGGATGATGATATCATGCCATATCATGTCGTTCTTGTAAAAAACCTCAATTCTATGATAGGAATGAGGGTATCTTACCTTTGATATACTGTTCATGTGGACCTCAATTCTATATAAAGAATGTCCATATTGATTTGTCATGGTACCCAAGTCAAGGGAACCATATTCTACCTAGATTTTTATCAATATCGTGATTATACCGTTATTATCGCCATTCTATGTCCTTTGTCATATTTTGGACTCTATTCTATCAAAGTTGTCATACGTGTCTACAAGCTTGATTATTGAAATTCTACGTTGGCTATAAACAAGAGTGGATGTCAAAATACATGATAAATGTCTGCGCATATAGGGCCCGATCTGGTCCTGGGAGGAGCACCCGAAAGTACTTGTGTCCATGGGAGTTAAAATGATAAGGTATCTGGCATTATACCGAGTACTTGACTTGCTTGATTGGACATTCCACACACATCTTGTACTTGAATCGTACTTGACTTGACATGAATTGCGTGGCCCGAAAAAGGGTAATTTACTTGCTTGCTACATGATAGCCAAAGTTCTTGACATGACTTGTTAAATGTACTTGCTTGAATATCTCAAATGTCTTGATTATCTTATTGAAAGTTCATGATTTGTTCATCTTATTTCCTTGATATTGCATTTTCTCTATCTTGTCGTTTTATGCAAGCATGCATAGCTTTATTGCATTCATGAAAGATGTAATTACTTAAACCCCTTGCTAGTACTTGAGATATAATTTCCTACTGAGCGTTCGCTCATTCCTTTTGTCCCTTTTTACTTTTCAGGTAAGTCCGACGACGATGGAAGTCAATCGGATGGGAATGGTCAAGAGTGAAAGTGATAGAGCTGCTCAAGTGTCATCTAGTCTTTTCTATAGTTTCTTGAGTCAAATATGTATTCTTTTCCTTTTTATTAAACAGAGTATTGGACTTGTAATAGTCTATCTATTATGAAATAAAGGATTGGGTTATCTTGTTATTTTACGCATCTCTGTCTTCGTGTCGAATACACGACCACTCTGATTGACATGATTGATATAAACTCGTCACGCGTCTCCGAGTATCTTCCGCGCTCGGGGCGTGACAATTTTTGTGGTATCAGAGCCTAAGGTATTCAATTCCTAGGAAAAACCCAAGTCCAAGGATAAGTTGAACGTTTAACCAAGTGAGATTGGGTAGAACCAAGGGTTAAGAGTCAATAAGTCTTTTAATGAGATCACATTGGTATAATACTAATATAGTTATGGTAATTGTAGGATAATGGCTGCCGAACGTGCTCAATGGCGCAACATGCAGCGTACCCTTCAAGGAATGACTCAAGTGCTACAACAGGTAGCACAGGGTGGTGCTCCACGAGCTGGAAACTTACACCAAGCCTTTAAGAGCATGAATCCCCCGAAGTTTATGGGATCGACCGATCCGGACGATGCCGAGCATTGGGTTCAGGAGACTGAGCGTATATTCTGTGTTATGCAATGCACGGATCAGGACAAAGTTCTATTAGCTACATTCCAGTTAGAGAAAGATGCTAGATGCTGGTGGGAGTCTATTGAAGCAACCATCGACCCTACTCAAGTAACATGGGAAGAATTTGTGGAATACTTCAATGCTAAATATTTCTCGGACCGAGTCCAAGAAAAGAAGGCTGCAGAATTCGCTGCATTAAAGCAACGATCTTTATCATTAGCAGATTATGAAGCTCAGTTCTCCAGGTTGTCTAGATATGCTAAGCATCTTATTAGCACGGAGAAGATGAAAGCCCGTAGATTTCTTAATGGGCTTAGGCCCCACTATAATACTCAACTGGCGCCTATGGACATCCAAGTTTATTCTGAAATAGTGCGCCGAGCTCAATTACTTGAAGATGCCACGGAACTATCTGATAGGATCCGTGGAAAAGACAAGAAGGAGCAAGTCACAGGTTCGGGTTCTTTTAAACCCAACTTTAAGAAGAGGCCTAGTAATGGAGGTCCTTCCTCTCAAGATCAAAAATTCAAGAAGACCAAGCCCTTCTCTATCACCACTACACCTTCAAACGTAGTGTGCAAGCATTGTGACAAGGCTGGTCACAAGACCGAAGAATGCTGGAGGAAATTAGGAGCTTGTCTCCGTTGTGGGAGCCGCGAACATCGGATTCCCGATTGTCCATTAATGAATGACCAAGCCGGTGATGGTAAACGCCCGGTGACAAAGAACGCTCGACTTCATGCAATAAAGGAGACCGAACAAGAAGAAGGTGGACTGGTAGAAGGTACATTGAAAATTTGTTCCAAAAGTGCTTATGTCTTATTTGATACGGGTGCATCGCATTCCTTTATTTCTAAGAAGTTTGCCGACCCATTACCATTAGAACCAGAATGGATAAAAATAGTTCTAACTACTCCTCTTGGAAGTGAAAATGATATTACTCATCACTACCAAAATTGTGAGGTAATGGTTCAAGGTAGGAATTTACCTATAGATCTCATATGCCTCGATCTAAAGGAGTATGATGTTATACTGGGAGCAGACTGGTTATCCAAATACCAGGCAACGGTTGATTGCCGCAATAGCCAAATTACTTTCAAAGATTTTCTAGAATTAGTCTTTACTCGCCCCAAGAGTCGGAGCAAATCCCCTCTTATTTCGGCTCTTCGAGCAAGCAAGCTCGTCAGGAAAGGATGTGTATCCTTCCTTGCTTTCGTCACTGTTAAAGAAGCTAAGGAAACCAAGATAGAAGACATTCAGGTAGTGCAAGAATTTCCAGACATATTTCCGGAAGATTTGCCGGGATTACCCCCTCAAAGAGAAGTGGCCTTCACCATTGACTTAGTCCCTGGTGCTGGTCCAGTTTCAAAGGCACCCTATAGAATGTCCCCTGCGGAACTCAAAGAGTTGAAGGAGCAGTTGATGGAACTAATTCGAAAATGGTTTATTAGACCAAGTACTTCCCCGTGGGGAGCACCAGCCTTATTTGTGAAGAAGAAGGACGGATCCATGAGATTGTGCATCGACTATCGACAGTTGAATCATCTCACTATCAAGAACAAGTATCCACTACCGAGAATCGATGAGTTATTTGATCAGATTTCAGGATCCAAATATTTTTCCAAAATTGATCTCAGGTCGGGATATCATCAGTTAAGAATCAAGGATGATGACATTCACAAGACCGCATTCAGAAGCAGGTATGGCCATTACGAGTTTGTTGTTATGCCTTTTGGACTAACAAATGCCCCTGCTGCCTTTATGCAGTTAATGAATAGCATATTCAGGCCTTACTTGGATCAATTCATAGTAGTCTTCATTGATGATATATTGATATATTCCAAGACTAAGGAAGAACATGAAAAGCATTTGAGGATTGCATTGCAAGTCTTGAGAACAAATCAATTATATGCAAAACTCAGCAAGTGTGAATTCTGGCTTGAAGAAGTGGCTTTTCTAGGACATGTGATTTCAAAAGATGGATTATCAGTAGATCCGTCAAAGGTCGAAGCTGTTAGAAACTGGGAAAAATCAACCAATGCTAGCGAGATCAGAAGTTTCTTAGGCCTTGCAGGATATTATCGGCGATTCATCAAAGACTTCTCCAAGATCGCCGTGCCCCTCACAAGGTTAACTCGCAAGGAGATCCGATATGAATGGAGTGAGGAATGTGAAAGAAGTTTCCAAACTCTCAAGGATCATCTCACTACAGCTCCGGTGTTAGCTCTACCAATAGAAGGAGAGAAATTCGAGATTTACAATGATGCTTCTGGCATTGGCCTCGGATGTGTCCTAATGCAACAAGAAAAGGTCATAGCATACTCTTCACGTCAACTGAAGAAGCATGAGGAGAATTACCCCGTCCATGACTTAGAACTGGCCGCGGTGGTATTTGCCCTAAAGATATGGAGACACTACTTATATGGAGTGCAGTTTACTGTATACTCCGATCACAAAAGTCTCAAATATCTATTTTCACAAAAGGAGCTAAACATGAGACAAAGACGCTGGCTAGAATACCTCAAGGACTTCGACTTCAATATACAATATCATCCTGGGAAGGGTAATTATGTTGCTGATGCCCTTAGTCGAAAGCCGAGAGCAATGATATCCAATTATATGATACAAGAATGGAGGTTGCTAGAACAATTCTCCGAGCTCAATATAAGCTTGGACAAGGAAGCCAAATTTGTCACCTTATCTCATGTAAGCATACAGTCATATTTATTATCTGAAATACAAGCACTTCAGGATGATGATCCTATATTAGTGGAAATCAAAGGCAGAGTAGAAGGACAATCTGATTTTCAACTAACTTCTGATGGAAGATTACTATTCAAAGGTAGAACTTGTATACCCGACTGTCCGGAATTAAAGAAGAAGATCTTAGATGAAGCACACCGATCAAGGTACACTATTCATCCAGGATCAACCAAAATGTACCAAGATGTAAAGAGGAACTTTTGGTGGCCTAATATGAAAAGAGAAATATCGGACTATGTATCACGCTGTCTCACATGCCAACAAGTCAAGGCGGAACACCAAAAGCCTGCTGGTAAACTTCACCCTCTAGATATTCCTAAGTGGAAGTGGGAGGATATTGGTATGGATTTCATCATGGGTCTATCTAAATCAAAAGGAGGGCATGATGGAATCTGGGTTATCATTGACCGATTAACTAAATCGGCACATTTCTTGCCAATAAAAAGTCGATGGTCAATTGATGTGCTAGCTGCACTATACATCAAAGAAATAGTCAGGTTACATGGAATTCCTGTCTCAATCGTGTCTGACAGAGATCCCCGTTTCACTTCTCATTTTTGGAAGGGATTACAACATTCGTTGGGAACAAGGCTCAACTTTAGTACTGCTTTCCACCCACAAACGGATGGTCAGACCGAGAGAACTAATCAAGTTGTTGAGGATATGCTAAGAGCTTGCATCATTGACTTTGGAGGAAGCTGGCACGATCACTTGCCACTAGTGGAATTTGCATATAATAATAGCTACCAAGCTAGTATCCAAATGGCACCTTTCGAAGCTTTATATGGAAGGAGTTGCCGATCACCCTTATGCTGGAACGAAGTTGGAGAGAAACAACTATTAGGTCCAGACATGGTAAGGGATACAACTGAGAAGATACAAGTAATCAGAGAAAGATTGCAAGTTGCTCAGACCAGGCAAAAGGCTTATGCTGACACAAGAAGAAGAGATCTTGAATTCCAGGTTGGATATCATGTATTTCTTAAAATATCGCCTAGACGTGGCATACGAAGATTTGGTGTTAAGGGCAAGCTTACGCCAAGATTCATCGGACCATTTGAGGTACTCGAAAGAGTTGGCGAGGTTGCTTATCGCATCGCGTTGCCTCCTCAATTGTCCGACGTGCATAATGTGTTTCACATATCTATGTTGAAGAAGTATGTGCATGATCCATCTCATATTATTGAACATGGAGATCTGGTGATCCAGAAAGATCTCACCTATGAACAGAAGCCTATGAAGATCTTAGATCGAGAAATACGAGCTCTAAGGAATAAGATTATTCCCATGCTCAAGGTGCAATGGAATAAGAATCCAGAACACGAAGCGACATGGGAGACCGAGGAATCTATGAAGAAACGATTTCCCGAGTTGTTCTAAGAGGTATATACTCTACACTCTCCGCGTGTATACATGATATGCAATTGAATTTGGGGACCAAATTCTTTTTTAAGTGGGGGAGGGTGTAGCAACCCTGATAAAATATTAATAACAATAAAGATTTTAAAATAAATCAAATAAATAGATAAATAAAATAATATAAAATAACGCCTCGGATAAAGGCGCTATTTAAATTATAAACGCCTCTAGCAAAGGCGTGATTCAAGAAGGGACGCCCTGACAACACGGCGTCAAATTCTAAACGCCAAAAATGGTAAGGCCAAGATACGCCCCTATCTTGGGCGTGTTTTAAACAAAGAAACGCCCTAACGAAAGGCGCTTCTTAAGAAACTACCTGAACCTGGTTGTCAATTCAAGAATCGACGCCCTGACCAAAGTCGTTAATTCCATTCGAGTTCCGTTCGACACGGGAGCTTATCCCGGGAAGGATTATGTTAATCTAGTAAGTATTTAAATAGGGCAAGGACTCTATATTGGAAGCATTACTTCCACTAGGACTCTAACCCTAATAGGACCCCCTAAATCCCTATAAATAATTTACTGCTCGAACCCTTCAACGCTATTTGGCGTTCGGAATCTGCAAGGTACGTGAGAGAGGAATAGTTCCTATGATTTTCTCTACGTCTGTTACATGAAGAACTAACAGTTCCTCATCTTCTTCTGTTATAGGTTAAGAAGGCGGCGTACGCGAAGAACAAAGGTATTGTTCTTTTTCCCTTTTTACTTTCGGTCAGGTAGTATGAAGAAATACTAATGTTTCTTCTTCTGTTCTTGTAGGAGTTACATAACCGAAGAACAAAGGTTCTTCACCAAAGCCTTGTCTTCCTCCTACTGTGGTTATTGTTGCTGTGAAGCAACAACGTCCCCCTTTTCATATCAATCTTCAAGTCTTCAGGTAGGTTTTCTCAAGTTCCTGTAGCCCAAATGAAATTAATGCAAGATATATATATACAAGCATGTCATGCATACGGTTATTATAGTTTCCATACATTTTCTGCAATATTTTGAAAGAGACGCCCCTGTCAAGGGCGCTAATTCACATGAAATGACCCTTTCCAGGTCGTAAATTTCATGTTTAACGCCCCGTACTCAGGCGTTAATTTCTTTAAACCGTTAATCACCCATCTTAAGAACTGATTATCTAAGAAATCATGATTATAAATATATGCATGATCCTATGTCTTCAACCTGCTAACTTTACTGTCATGATATTACATTCGTTCTTCTGTTATCCTGAAATTATTACTGTCCTTAAAGTTTCTGAAGGAACTTGAATTAACGACTTGGACAAAGTCGTTTTCCACATATTAGCGCCCCCTCATAGGGCGTGAATCTGAAATATAACGCCCCTTCCTAGGGCGTGTAACGGTTAAAATCCTGAAATTTATATATTCTGAAAAATAGAATTAAATAGTAACGCCCCTGCCCAGGGCGCGTTTTGATAATTCCTGAAAATTAATTATATTCTGTAAAATATGTAAACAATAAGACGCCTTCTGGTGTAGTCGTCAGATCTTGAAGAAACGACCCTGACCAAGGCGCGTTTTAGATAAATTATTGAAATATTGAAATTTTGCAAATATGGAAAATAGATAAACGCCCTTCTGTTAGGCGTTAATTACTTGATAAACGACTCTGCTTAAGTCGTTACTTTACTGTAAAACTGATTTTCCACTATTTCTGTTAACCGATGGTTTCATATGTTATATAATATATATATCGTCACTATTCTCCATTCCGTGAGTTTAGTCCCACGTTTCACGATTGTTTTATCGATCACACTCAATTCTCATTGACATACAAGCTCTCCATTGGACATTCCGTTCCTTTGGACTAGCGAGTTAGTCATAGAGACCTCCGTAAGACTCCTCGTACCTTGGATTCCCTCAAGGTCGACTGAGCTGGTTGTACCCTAAAAACCCATTACACCATTGATGCCATGTCACTCTAAAGAAACATGGGATACCGGCCCTTATGATTATACAAAGAGTATATCATAAGAAATTCTTAATGGGATGATGATATCATGCCATATCATGTCGTTCTTGTAAAAAACCTCAATTCTATGATAGGAATGAGGGTATCTTACCTTTGATATACTGTTCATGTGGACCTCAATTCTATATAAAGAATGTCCATATTGATTTGTCATGGTACCCAAGTCAAGGGAACCATATTCTACCTAGATTTTTATCAATATCGTGATTATACCGTTATTATCGCCATTCTATGTCCTTTGTCATATTTTGGACTCTATTCTATCAAAGTTGTCATACGTGTCTACAAGCTTGATTATTGAAATTCTACGTTAGCTATAAACAAGAGTGGATGTCAAAATACATGATAAATGCCTGCGCATATAGGGCCCGATCTGGTCCTGGGAGGAGCACCCGAAAGTACTTGTGCCCATGGGAGTTAAAATGATAAGGTATCTGGCATTATACCGAGTACTTGACTTGCTTGATTGGACATTCCACACACATCTTGTACTTGAATCGTACTTGACTTGACATGAATTGCGTGGCCCGAAAAAGGGTAATTTACTTGCTTGCTACATGATAGCCAAAGTTCTTGACATGACTTGTTAAATGTACTTGCTTGAATATCTCAAATGTCTTGATTATCTTATTGAAAGTTCATGATTTGTTCATCTTATTTTCTTGATATTACATTCTCTCTATCTTGTCGTTTTATGCGAGCATGCATAGCTTTATTGCATTCATGAAAGATGTAATTACTTAAACCCCTTGCTAGTACTTGAGATATAATTTCCTACTGAGCGTTCGCTCATTCCGTTTGTCCCTTTTTACTTTTCAGGTAAGTCCGACGATGATGGAAGTCAATCGGATGGGAATGGTCAAGAGTGAAAGTGATAGAGTTGCTCAAGTGTCATCTAGTCTTTTCTATAGTTTCTTGAGTCAAATATGTATTCTTTCCCTTTTTATTAAACAGAGTATTGGATTTGTAATAGTCTATCCATTATGAAATAAAGGATTGGGTTATCTTGTTATTTTGCGCATCTCTATCTTTGTGTCGAATACACGACCACTCTGATTGACATGATTGATATAAACTCGTCACGCGTCTCCGGGTATCTTCCGCGCTCGGGGCGTGACACGATGAACTGATAGAAGTCAACTTGGGAAATGAGGAGGACCCTAGGCCCACCTTCCTCAGTGCCCAGCTGTCCCCAGAAGAACGGGAGCTGTACGTCCAGCTGCTGCTAGAATACCGGGATTGCTTCGCCTGGACTTACAAAGAAATGTCGGGTCTGAGCCCCGCTGTCTCACAACATGAGCTGGCAATCAGTCCTGAGGCCGAGCCGGTGAAGCAACCACCGCGGCGCATGAGGCCAGAACTCATTACTCAAATTTGTGCTGAAGTCAACAAGCTCATTGACGTGGGATTTTTTTGAAGAAAACCAGTACACCACATGGCTGGCGAATATCGTCCCCGTGAAGAAGAAGAATGGACAGATCCGGATATGTGTCGACTTCCGAGATCTAAATAAAGCCTGCCCCAAAGATGACTTTCCGGTGCCAATAACAGAAGTCATGATCGACGCCACAACCGGTCACGAGGCCCTGTCGTTCATGGACGGGTCATCCGGTTACAACCAGATCTGGATCGCGGAGCATGACCGGGTCCATACTACTTTTCGAACCCCTAAAGGCATTTATCATTATAAGAGGA
The DNA here is from genome assembly GCA_022559845.1 of Amorphophallus konjac. Classification (NCBI taxonomy): domain Eukaryota; kingdom Viridiplantae; phylum Streptophyta; class Magnoliopsida; order Alismatales; family Araceae; genus Amorphophallus; species Amorphophallus konjac. The sequence continues at coordinate 96,847,038 of CM040129.1, read as the reverse complement.
TGCCGTTCGGACTAAAGAACGCTGGCGTAACTTATCAGCGTGCAATGACCAAAATCTTTGACGAGTTGCTCTACCACAAGGTCGAGTGCTACATAGATGATCTGGTGGTCAAAACCAGAAGAAAAGAAGACCATCTGCAAGACCTCCAGATTGTTTTTCAGAGGCTGAGGCAGAATGAGCTGAAGATGCACCCCATGAAATGCGCGTTCGGAGTGTCGAGTGGAAAATTCTTGGGCTTCATCGTCCGATATCGGGGGATCGAGATAGACCCCGCAAAAATCAAAGCAATTCAGGAGTTACCTCAGCCAAGGAACCTCTCCGAGTTGAGATCACTACAGGGCTACTTGGCTTATATCCGGCGGTTCATTTCCAACTTGTCAGGGTGATGCCAGCCTTTCCACAAGCTGATGATGAAAGATGTTCCCTTTTATTGGGATAAAGATTGCCAGACAGCCTTCGACAAGCTGAAAGACTACCTGAAGACTCCTCCAGTGCTGGGTGCACCGGTGAAAGGACGGCCATTGATACTATATATAGCAGCTACACATAACTCCCTGGGGGCAATGCTGGCCCAGAATAATGAAGAAGGGAAAGAGCAAGCCCTCTATTACCTCAGTCGGAGACTGGTCAGAACTGAAGAGAAATATACTTATATTGAGAAGGTCTGTCTGGCACTGGTCTTCGCAGTTAAAAAGCTCTGACACTATATGTTGTCACATGAAATCAGCTTGGTATCCAAAGAGGATCCCCTGAAATATATTATGTCCCAGCCGGCACTCAAAGGTCGCCTGGGCAAATGGGCGGTAATCCTCATGGAGTTTGACATCTCCTATGTACCGCGCAAGGCCGTCAAGGGTCAAGCTATTGCGGACTTCTTCGCTGAGCACCCAGTACCCGGGGACTGCCCGCTGGAACCGGAGCTTCCTGAAGATGAAACCCTGGAAGCCGTTCAGGTGCAGCCCTCCTTATGACAGCTATATTTTGATGGCGCTTCCAAAATTGACACCTCTGCCACTGGATCGGCCAGGGTCAGGGCAGGGGCAGGCATAGTCCTGAAATCCCCAGAAGGAGAAGTGGTGTACACATCCTGCTCCATAAACAAGCATTGCACAAATAATGAAGCGGAATATGAAGCCCTGATAATCAGGTTGCAGATCGCTCTGTCCATGGGAATTCAGATGCTGGAGGCATTTGGAGATTCCCTGCTAGTTATAAAATAGCTAGAAGGAGAGTTTGATGTGCGAAAGCAAGAGCTTCTCCCCTATCACCAGCTGGCAACTCGCCTGATGTCAAGATTCTACTTCATCAGCATCAAGCACATCAACCGAGGTCAGAATGCTCAGGCAGACGCCCTCGCTAAGCTGGCCAGTTCATTGGCGGTCCCGCCAGATGCAAGCCTGAATATAACAGTGATCAACCATCGACAGGTCCCCAATGTAACAGAGGTCTTGGCCGACGAACAAGAGATTGAGATGGTAGCCGTCGAGGAGATTCAGCAGCCCAATTGGCGAGAACATCTCCTGCGGTGGTTCCAACACCAACAGCTCCCGAAAGAAAAAGAACAGAGAATGAAGCTCCTAAGGGTCAAGGACTCTTACGAGATGAGAAGCGGAACCCTATTCCGAATAATGGCAGATGCCCGAAGGAAAGTCCTACTTCGTTGCTTGTCTTCGACAGAAGCGGGACAGGTGATGCAAGAAGTCCATGCAGGATCAACTGGAGCGCACCAGGCTGGCCCAAAGATGAAAATTGAGAAAAAGAAATTGGGCTACTATTGGCCCACTATATTTAATGATTGCTGCAAGTTCACCAAGGCTTGTCAGAAGTGTCAAGAACACGCTAACGTGGCAAGGAGACCTCCAGTGCCACTGCATCCGACCCTACCAAGCTGGCCGTTCGCGCAGTGGGGCACGGACGTGGTGGGGCCACTACCAACATCTTCATCAGGGTGCAAGTATATCTTAGCAGCTACAGACTACTTCTCCAGATGGGCAGAGGCGGTAGCACTCAGAGATGTGATGGGAGAGCTAGTTGCGAGATTCTTCCGGCAGAATATAATATTCCGATTCGGGATCCCCAGCCGAATCATCTCTGATAATGGCAGCCATTTTAGGAACCAGAAGGTTTATCGGTTAGCCGACAAGTACAAGATCGACTGGAGGACATCGTCCCCTTACAACCCTCAAGCCAATGGACTTGCAGAAGCCTTTAACAAGACACTATGCACGTTGCTGGCAAAGACTGTCAAGTCTAATAAAAAAGATTGGGAAGAAAGGATGTACAAAGCACTCTGGGCCTATCGTACTGTCTACAAAACCCCAACCAACTGTTCGCCTTTCTCCCTCGTCTATGGGTCAGAGGCTGTGGTGCCGATTGAACTAGAAGTTCCTTCGCTGCGAGTTGCCATCTAGCATGGACTAGCCAGCGGTGAACAAACCAATGTAGAAAGAAGATTGGAAGAGCTCGCTGAGCTCGAAGGAAAACGCCTCCGGGCGCAACAAAACATCCAACTCTACCAAGCTCGCATGGCCCGTGCTTTTGACAAGCTGGTCAAAGGCTGAGAATTCAAGAAAGGAGACCTGGTGATGGTCAAAAGAAGAGAAGTGATGGCCTCCAACCCCAAAGGGAAGTTGGTCGAAAACTGGATCGGACCATATATCATCCGCCGAGTATATGAAGGGGGTGCCTACGTCCTGGTGGACTACAAAGGAGTCATCCAGTTCTCTCCCCTCAACGGAAAGCATATAAAGCTGTATCATGCAGCACAACCAACATTCCCCGAGTGATCGGTCGGAATACCTTTATCTCGGTCTAGTGGCATTTCACCCTAATCGAGCTACCCTTATCTCGGTCTAGTGGCATTTCGCCCTGATCGAGCTACCCTCACCTTGGTCCAGTGGCGCTCCGCCCTGATCGAGCTACCTTTCCTTGGTTTAGTGGCACCCCGCCCTAGCCGAACTACCCTTATCTTGGTCTAATGGCATTCCGCCCCGATCGAGCTACCTTTCCTTTGCCTAGTGGCACTCCGTCCTAGCCGAGCTACCCTTATCTTGGCCTAGTGGCACTCCGCCCTAGCCGAGCTACCCTTATCTTGGTCTAATGGCATTCCGCCCTGATCGAGCTACCTTTCCTTGGCCTAGTGGCACTCCGCCCTAGCCGAGCTACCCATATCTTGGTCTAGTGGCATTCCGCCCTGATCAAGCTACCTTTCCTTGGCCTAGTGGCACTCCGTCCTAGCCGAGCTACCCTTATCTTGGCCTAGTGGCACTCCGCCCTAGCTGAGCTACCCTTATCTTGGTCTAATGGCATTCCACCCTGATCGAGCTACCTTTCCTTGGCCTAGTGGCACTCCGTCCCAGCCGAGCTACTCATATCTTGGTCTAATGGCATTCTGCCCTGATCGAGCTACCCATATCTTGGTCTAGTGGCATTCAGCCCTGATCAAGCTAACTTTCCTTGGCCTAGTGGCACCCCGCCCTAGTCGAGCTACCTTTCCTTGGCCTAGTGGCACTCCGTCCTAGCCGAGCTACTATTATCTTGGCCTAGTGGCACTCCGCCCTAGCCGAGCTACCCTTATATTGGTTTAGTGGCATTCCACCCTGATCGAGCTACCTTTCCTTGGCCTAGTGGCACTCCATCCTAGCCGAGCTACCCTTATCTCGGCCTAGCGGCACTCCGCCCTAGCCGAGCTACTCTTATCTTGGTCTAGTGGCATTCCGCCCTGATCAAGCTACCCTGATCTTAGTTTAGTGGCATTCCGCCCTAGCCGAGCTACCCATATCTTGGTCTAGTGGCATTCCACCCTGATCGAGCTACCTTTCCTTGACCCAGTGGCACTCCGCCCCAGCCGAGCTACCCTCATCTTGGTCTAGTGGCATTCCGTCCTGATCGAGCTACCTTTCTTTGGTCTAGTGGCGCTCCGCCTTAGCCAAGCTCTCAAAAGAATACACCACATTACCGTTACGGGCCTTACATCCGAATTAGCAAAAGATCATTCCTTTACGTTAGCACTCAGCCCTCGCTAACGAATGAACCATTCTGCTCGGCACAAGGCTCGGTGCTCCCGTCAACAGCCGTCTACTACCAACCAAGGGTCGGACAACACGCTTCGACCTGCCACCCTTTATATCCAAAAAAAAAAAGAGAAGTAAGAAAAATGGGGTTAAAAATAGAGATACCTCGCCAAACTTGCTCCTATATCAGGACAAGTGCAAAAATGGTTATAACCCAGCTGTGGCGAAAACCCAAAAGGGCGCTGCAGACAAAATCGGGTACCCCACCACGTGAAAACCCGAGAGGGCGCATGGGCAAAAGCAAGAGGAGGCTGGCTTAGGCGAAAACCCGAAAGGGCGCTTGGGTCGGTAAAGTGGTAATTTAAAAGTTCCTCTTTTGTTCTCCACCCGATGAAACTCCAAAAGGGACAATCATCAAAAGTCCCATCGGAAATCCTTTAATAAACCCATGTTCGACCCTCGTCATCATCAGCGAGATCGGTCGATCTCTATCCCTATCTTGGACCCTCCGTCCCTGTTAGTAATCCTACCTTATCTTCGGCATGTCACCCATGCTGATGAACAAACCCATGTTCGACCCTCGTCATCATCGGCGAGATCGGTCGACCTCTACCCCTAACTTGGACCTTCCGTCCCTGTTAATAGTTCTACCCTTGCTTCGGCATGTGACCCATGCTGATGAACAAACCCATGTCCGACCCTCGTCATCATCGATGAGGTCGGTCGATCTATACCCTTAACTCGGATCTTACATCCTTGTTAACAAACTGTGATCTTTACTTCGACATTTAACCAGTGTCGACGAACTAAGCCAGAGACCAATCCTTGTCATCATCGGCGAGGCCGGTCAGCATTCTCGCAGTCGAATTCTTCTGCACTCCGAATTCAAAAAGAAAAAAAATAAAAGAAAAATGGGGTTAAAAATAGAGATACCATGCCAGACTTGCTCCTATATTAGGACAAGTGTAAAATGGCTATAACCTAGTTGTAGCGAAAACCCGAAATGGCGCCGCAGGCAAAATCGGGTACCCCGCCACGTGAAAACCCGAGAGGGCTCGTGGGCAAAAGCAAGAGGGGGCTGGCTTAGGCGAAAACCCCAAAGGGCGCTTAAGTCGGTAAAGTGGTAATTTAAAAGTGCCTCTTTTGTTCTCCACATGATGAAACTCCACAAGGGACAATCATCAAAAGTCCCATCAGAAATCCTTTAACAAACCCATGTTCGACCCTTGTCACCATCGGCAAGATCGGTCGCTACCCTTTCGACCCTTGTCACCATCGGCAAGATCAGTCGCTACTCTTTCGACCCTTGTCATCATCGGCAAGATCGGTCGCTACCCCTTTCGACCCTTGTCATCATCGGCAAGATCGGTCGCTACCCCTTTCGACCCTTGTCATCATCGGCAAGATCGGTCGCTACCCTTTCGACCCTTGTCACCATCGGCAAGATCGGTCGCTACTCTTTCGACCCTTGTCATCATCGGCAAGATCGGTCGCTTCCCCTTTTGACCATTGTCATCATCGGCAAGATCAGTCGCTACCCACCCTTGTCACCATCGGTAAGATCGGTCGCTACTCTTTCGACCCTTGTCACCATCGGCAAGATCGGTCGCTACCCTTTCAACCCTTGTCAACATCGGCAAGATCGGTCGCTACTCTTTTGACCCTTGTCATCATCGGCAAGATCGGTCGCTACCCCTTTCGATCCTTGTCATCATCGGCAAGATCGGTCGCTACTCTTTCGACCCTTGTCATCATCGGCAAGATCGGTCGCTACCCCTTTCGACCCTTGTCATCATCAGCAAGATCGGTCGCTACCCTTCTCGACCCTTGTCACCATCGGCAAGATCGGTCGCTACTCTTTCGACCCTTGTCATCATCGGCAAGATCGGTCGCTACCCTTTCGACGCTTGTCACCATCGACAAGATCGGTCGCTACTCTTTTGACCCTTGTCATCATCGGAAAGATCGGTCGCTACCCCTTTCGACCCTTGTCACCATCGGCAAGATCGGTCGCTACTCTTTCGACCCTTGTCATCATCGGCAAGATCGGTCGCTACCCCTTTCGACCCTTGTCATCATCGGCAAGATCGGTCGCTACCCTTTCGACCCTTGTCATCATCGGTAAGATCGGTCGCTACCCCTTTCGACCCTTGTCATCATCGGCAAGATCGGTCGCTACCCTCTTGACCCTTGTCATCATCGGCAAGATCGGTCGCTACCCTTCTCGACCCTTGTCACCATCGGCAAGATCGGTCGCTACCCTTTTCCGGTTCTTGTCACCATCGGCAGAACCGTCTACCCTTTCGACCCTCGCCACCATCGACGAGCCCGGTCAACTAACCTCCAACCTGGGCCTTCCGCCCTCGTTGATCAATAAAGCATCATTGCGTCGACATTTAACCCATGTCGATGGTTATAACACACTTTTCGTCATCATTGGCGAAGTTCATTAGGCACATCCGCCTACGCTACCTGTGTCCCGCCCCGGCAAAAATCCTGCTCCGGGAACGACTGCGCCGCGGTGGAGCAAACACCTCACCCCTTCCCTGAAGGCGTGAGCGCTCTCCTGCGCCATCAGCACGTATCCCCAGGTTCGGACGGTCGGCCAGAAGAAAGAAAAGAAGAAAAGAGGGAAAGAAGTCGTGATTGAGGCAACAAATAGATATGTTTTCATTAATAAAAGCTGTCAGAATACATTGGTGTCCGGGGCATTCCTCAGGGGTACATAAGCTCTGAAGGTAGAAAGAGGAGCAGAACCCGATGCAAGAAGAAAAGCAAAGCAAAGCTACGGCAAAGGACGCCAGAAAATATCTGCCAACTCCAAGAGGCCTAGTGAGGGGTATTGGGTCAATTCCTGCAAACGGGCCTCGGTGGCTGTCAGCTGCAATAGCCTCTCATCTAGTGTGGCAAGTCGTCCTTCGGCCAGGTCAGCTTCCTCCGTTGTCTGGACCTCTAGGCGCTCGCCTTCCTGTAACTCGGCTTCGACCTTAGCAAGTTCCACGTGTAACTCTTCCATCCGCGTCGTGAGGAACAACCGACGTTCTGAGATATTGCCGGCAACGGTTCTCAATTGTTCCACGGTCACCCTCAACGAAGTAGTGGCGGCGCGGCAATCTGCCCTCTCCAGCTTCACAGCCGTCAGCTGATCAAATACCTCTCGGCTGAGGAAATCCCGCCTGTTGGCGTGCTTTAACAGCATTGTAACCCGCGGGGTCCAGTCATCCATTGGGCAGCCGAATGCTAATAATGATCATGAGAGGTGGTCTATCAGGCCTCTCAGCTGCACATAAGTTAGACCCGGGGAAGCTGACATGGCCCGCTGGAGATTGTCCAGAGACTGCCACACCATGTCACTGGAAAATTGTAAGCCTAGTGGCGAAGTCTCAGGGAGCTGAAAGTCCACCTTGCTATCTATCTCGGCCCAGATATCATCGGCCACCGCGAGGGATGTCGACGGAATAGTCTGCACGGCACCGACGCCCAGCCCGACGATTACAGCTGCAGCAGCTGAAGGGCTCTCCACGATGGCAACTTCCTTGCCCGCCCTTTGAGGTGAGGCTATGACAGCCGTATCAGCAGCTGAGGGCGCTTGCTCCTCCTGAATAGTCTCACCGGCCGCTAAAGGAGGGGAGCTGTCTATGACAGACAAGGCTTTAATAGCATCGGCCTCTTCTGCAATAATTTCTCCCGCCTCTATTTCCGGGGGACCACTTGGCTTCAGCAATAACTCTTCGCCGGCAACCAAGGCTTGAGTCCCTGCAACCTCGGTCAGGTCGCCAACTTCAGCAGTTGCACCGGGCTCCTTTGAGGCCGCTGCAGCAAGATAGGTCCGTGGAAGCCGCAGGGCGATGGGCCGCACAACAGGTGGAAAGGCTGACTGGGTCGTGCCCAAGTCAGGGAAGAGTATGCGAACCATCACAGCTGGCGGTACCACCTCAGCCTGCATCACATGTATGTACATCAGCCAGCTGACTTGGAAATAAAAAGAAGTGCTGCGGGCGGGAGTCGGAACATTTCCTACCTCAACCGGCACTATATTTAGGCCTCCAAAAGTGGCCTTTGAAGATTCTGGCACTTCTCCTGCGGTCGGTTATGATGGCCCGTGCTCGGCTCCCAGTAGTCTCGGAGGGCTGAATGTTAAAAGGTCACTTTCATAAGCTGAAGAAGCCCCGGCGTCTTCGGCCTCGGTGTCAACCGGCGGGAACCCCTCGTCGTCGCCAGAGCCGCCACCGTAATCAACTCGCTCAGAGGAGGATGATTCTTCCGCCTGTTCTCCAATCTCCAGTATCTGAGCAGAAACCATGCTGCTAGGAGAAGGCCCCTTAGCCAGAACCTCCTCGGTGATCTCCGCCTCGGAAATACCTGTTGGCTGAATATCTTGGGACTTCTCCCTTGGAAGCACCTGCTCGCCAGTGGCAGCTCCTGCCGTGGCACCGACTTCGGGGAGCGTCGTGGGTCTAATGTCGACTGCAGATGGAAGACAATAGACAGTCAAGACCCGACTGAAAGCACGATAAACCGTCGAGCTCTACGGGCAAGCTGCAAAGTTACCTTCTATCTCCTGATGGGGTGTCGGTGAAGGCAAATCGCCCTCAACAGAGGCTGAGGGGGCTTCCTCCTCCCTCTCTTCGACCGCGGCTCCAATCACCGCCTCCAACCCGACAATGGCGGAGGTAGTACCAGCAGCTAATGAAAGGAAAGATGATCAGCCAAGGCGACAGAAATAAGCAAATAAGCCATATAAGAGCAAGAAGTTACCTTCACCCTCAGGCCCTTGCATCCAAGCAGCCTCAAACTCGGAGAATGATGGAACCCGAGGAGAGGTGACTATGGGCTCATCTTCAGCAGTGATGGGGTCATCACCATCCGTCCTGACACTCTCGACCATTCTCGTCACCCCGGAGGCATACATCATGGTCTAGTCATTTATTTTGAGTCCTATGTATGTTTCTTTATTTTATTTGAGTCATATCATTGTAATTTCCCTTTTATTTGAGTCATGTCCCTAGGTCTTGTGCTTATTTCCCTAGGTTTGAGTGTCATTAGGTTTATTAGTTAGCTATTGGGCCCAATTCATTGGGCTTGGCCCATGGGCGCCCCTATCTTATTGGTTATTAGTCAATGTGTCAAAAGTCAGGGTCTTATTGTAAATTGTGGGATCCCTATAAATAGGACCCCACTCTCTCCATTTTGAGGTAATGAATCAATGAATGAAAAACTTACCATTTTGAGAGTTCAAACTTCTTATCTAGTAGAGAGATTCCATTATTTGGGTGAGAGACCCTAGGGGAGAGATTCCCCACCCATCCCTCTCTTAATCTCTCTCTTTCACTCCCCTTTCTCTCTCCTCCACACCCAATTTTGAAAATTTTCTCTCTCCTCCCTTCCCAACTACCACTCTCCCACCTACCCCCATTAAAGGCCACTCCCCTTCCCCACACATCCCATTACTCCACCCCCTAGTCCCAAGAGAGCTTCCACCAATCCTAGCTCCACCTCCCAACCCCCAACTACCCCACCCAGTTCCCCAAGCACCCTTCCCACTACCCCAAGCACCCCTTCCCTTCCGCAACACAACCCCTCCCATCCCCAAGACCACCATTGAATACCCTCCATTAAGGAAAATTCAAACTCACCTTCCCTCCACCCACTTATGCCCCCCTCACCTTCCCCTCTCCCTCCAAGCCCAAATTCGCAGCTCCTCTCTCACCCATAGCAAACACCCCCTTCCAGCCCCCATTCTCCCCTTCCCACACCTTGAAACCCACCCTCCTAGACCCCCTCACAGCTGGGGGTTGCCCCTATACACAACCACCTCATTTCCCCTCCCATCTACCCCATTCCCCATTACCTATCTCCACCCTCTCAAGTTCTAGTTGCAGGCAGCAGACTGGCCGCAGGTTGCAGAGGCCACCCCGTCGTCCCCTGGGAGCTTCAGGTGGCATACCATATATCTACGAAAGCGTCTGCCTATTTTCTTCGCAACGGTGGTGGTGCCGTCCCATTCCGAGTTCGTGATCGACCAGGAGAGCCATTCTCCCACAACTGCGCAGATCCCCCTGGCAGGAGACCAGAGCCGGATTGGAAGCTCAAATGCGACGATCGTGTTGGGAATCGGATCGAGAGTTCTTCTTCAAACATCTTCTACTACGAGGCTTCTAACATCTCCAAGAAGCAGAGCCCCATTTGGCGACCAGACCTGAAAGTTATCAATTTTCTTCCTCGGGTGCTCGGTTCTACTTCCACTTAGTCTGCACCGACCCCTCCTCAGTGTTCAGATCCTACCGGTCGACCCCAACATCAGTTGGCATCCCCGTCAGTCTTGCTTCGAAGAGGACTTGTCAACGGTTCCAACGACTATGGTGGCACCTGATTCTGAGCTCGGGAGCGACCGTGGCAACCTCTGCTCCCTGCTGTTGGGAACCTGAAGCTGTCAGATCCGAGGGTCTGCCACCATGTTCAAGCCCCTACCCCGACCAGCAGCGGTGCCCAAAGAAATCAGAAAAATTCAAGCATCATCCCGATCCAGCTACGAAGAATCTCCAAGTGGTCTCGTCTACAACAAATTTAGGTGCTGGCCACAGCGTCCAAAAGCCTGACTATCTATCCTGAGACACAGGCAGCAGGCAGAACCGGCTTCGGTGTCCTCCATTGCTTATAGCTCGAATTCCCCTCCCCGCTTGGCCAGCTGAAGGCCCCTCCCTGTGTGGAGTAATATTTTGGTTATAATTTGAACCCCCACCCCTAGTTCAACCCCCTTGCATGGGGTATAGTACATGTAAATCTGAAATTTCAGGATCGAAGCTTCATCGGCGCGACGTGTGGGGAACACACGCTTCCCCGCTCGCCCACGTCTCCGACCGGAGCCGGTTTCTTCAAACCGGCTAAGTAAAATCTCATCCCTTGCTCTCAATTATTCTTGTTCATTTAATATTCTCCAATTGCGCCATCGGTAAGGAAGAGAGCGCCCGATCTTAGGCTCCACCACACTTTGTGCGACCACCGTGGGTGTGAGTGAGTGATCCACATCCCTCGGCCAAGGCCAACACATTGAGTTGAGTATCCGCACCTCAAAGGGAGGTTTTCCTTAGACTTTGCTGGCCCTCTACCAGCAAGGGGCTTGTCCCGTTTCCTCGACTCGGCATCCCCGAGTTACCCCCCGGGTTAAAGTGTGTGCGCCATATGAAGGTCCGCTTACGTAGGCTTCATAGCCTTGTGGTTGTGCTTGTTAATTTAGGTCCGAGGGTGTGTCACATCAAATTGGTATCAGAGCAAGTTTTAGACTTGTCTCTACTAAGTCTAGTCCTTGGGCACATTTTCATTCATCAACATGGCTACCTCTCTTTGGTCACATTCATCCCACTCGAACCCTCACAAGGGACCGATCAACCCTCTATTTGACATAATCTCTTTTGAGGATCTCCTCTTCGATGGATCATGCTATAGTGCCTACCTAAAGTGGGAGGTCACCATGGAGAAACACTTTGAGAGAACTATGGTTTATGGACCCGCAAGAGTCCGCGTTGCCATGGGGCAATTTCGGGGTCAAGCCAAGGAGAAATGGAGGAACATAGTGGGCTTAAGGGACGTTAGGAAACAAGAACCCATTTCCTCATGGGATGATATGAAGAAAGAACTTCGAAAAATCTATATCCCCAAACATTCCCACCCCTCTTATTCAAGCACCCCTAAACCGAGGAGCACTATCACTCCTCCATCCCCACCCGGCCAACTTGGGGCCGACCTTTGGTCTCCATCTCCACTAACCCCAATAAGTCACCTCTCAACCATCATAACTACACTTCGCAACCAAGTCATCTCCCTTAAGGCCCAAATAAACCAAGCATCTACCTCTACACCAAATCCCCTAAGGGTCCCCACACTCCAACCAAAACCTCCTTCCGCAAACCTCACTATCCAAACTCAATTGGGCCCCATTTTCCCCCCTCCACAACCGGCCGATCCCAAGGGGAAGAGACCCCTAACCAACCCGATTTCCCTAATAAGGACCACCACTCAACCTATTCTCACCATTTAAACCCAAGTGGACCCCGAGTCCATCCCTCCACCTAGACCCATGACGGCCACCACCACCCAACCCACAATCCCTAACCAAACCCATACCCCACGATTCCCCTTGGTCCCCACCACTACCCCTCCATCATCCCCAAAAATAGGTACCCCCCCAAAATCCATCAACCCAAATCTCGTCACCCAACCCACCTTCCACTTCCAACCCCAATCCTACCCCAACCTAGGCCTCCACTACTTCCACTCCTAAACCCCACTCTACCAATCCCAATCCAAGTTTCCCTTTACCCTCCACCCCGGAAGCACCACACACCAACCCTCATCACCCCAAAAGACCCCCTCACCTCCTTGGTAGAAGAACTCATACCCGATCTAATAGTTGTGAGCACTCCAAACCCACCCCCCACCTTGGAGGAAACCCAAGTCTAAGTTGAAGAAGAAACCTCACACGATGGTCTTTACCTTACAGCACCCTCTCTAGTTGGGGCGGAGCTCATCTTAGGAGAACCCGTTGTTAGTTGGCTAAAGGAGAGCCCAATTAGAGAGATCCCGGCCCATGTTTTCCCTCCCATAGAACAAGACCTTCCCATAGTGCCATTCTTCTCCTATCACACCACAATCCAAGCATCCTATCAAGTGGAGACCTTAGAGGGCCTTCTCAAGGGCATAGTATGGCAATTAGAGATGACTAGCATGTGGACCCCTATAGTCGAACAACCTAGGAGCCTTAGCCTCCTACACCTATGCATAGGGTCTATCACCTCGGTTTGCACCATTGGTTGCTACACTAGCGACCTCCTTCTATTCCTCCCTACACCCGATGAGCCCAACCTTCTCCTCGATTTAGAGCTTCTTATCTCGGGTAGAAAGCCAAGCCCTCCACTCATGGCCGACCCACTTGCCAAGAATATTGGCCCAACTATCATGGAGAATGATGACTTAGCACCTTTTGAGGATCTTGAGGACATGGAGTTCCTCCCCCTAGGTAACCCATTTTATGATCCATATGATCCATTCCAATGGGAGTCAAGAGACTCGTGTGACCCAAACACTTTATACACCACCCACCTTTCCCTACACCAACTCACCATGTTTGACCCAATTCACTCCATCTTATACCCGAGTTACACCTTGGGAGCCATGACCTTGGGCCACATATCCCTAGGTAATGAGGTTGTGCTCCACCCCATGATGACCACCTTCTTAGATCCATTCGACCCTTTCCAATGGGAGTTCAAAGGTTGTCCCACACCTATACACATGGAAGTCACCCATAGGAAAAACATGCATGTGTCTAGGCTTACCACACCACTTGGCATGAACACTATATTGGGTCCATTCATTCATATCACCCACATGTCAAGTAGAAATCATGAGTGGTCCATATTCAGATGTATTGGTCCACCCTCATTCATCATGGGTCTTAAGCATGTCAAAAGCATCTACGGATGTCCGGGTCCCCCGACATTCATCACCACTTTTCATGATAGGTTCACATATGGTTGCCCCGGCCCACCTAGGCCCACCAAAGTCTACATGACAACATTGCATGATAAGTCCACATATGGTTGCCCCGGCCCACCAAGGTTCATCAAGGTCCATATGGCATCATGGCATGATAGGTCCATCTATGGTTGTCCAGGTCCACACATAACCACTAAAAGGACAGCATTCACAAAATTGCATGATAACCTTGCAAGCGCATCAACAAGAGTCATGAAATCTATAAAAGGCCGATCGACTCAATGGCGTCACCAAGAAATCCAAATGGGTGATTCCGGGATGGTGAGGAATGAGAGGCTCTCACATAGAGACAACTCAAGATTGAGGTTTTGTGGGATCATCCCCTTCCAGGTTTTGAGGTGCATTAGCCCCACTACTAAGTTAGGCCTCCTCAAGGGATACGGAGTTAACTTCAGTTTCAATGTGGAAAGCCTTGTGCCACACAAGGGACCCACGGTGGCACCAAGTGAGAATTTCAAGACCCCTTCCTCCCTTGAGAGAGCACCCACCCCACCCCATGTGAGCACCATCAGCCCAGAGAGCCCGACGTAAGCAACTTGAGAGAATATTGGATGAACATGTAATCATCACTCGGAGCAAGGTGAACGGGCTCTACTTCGCTAGGTGGAAGAATCGAGTTCTCAGCACCCAGGGAGTATGATGGGGTCATCACCATCCGTCCTGACACTCTCGACCATTCTCGTCACCCCGGAGGCGTACATCATGGTCTAGTCATTTATTTTGAGTCCTATGTATGTTTCTTTATTTTATTTGAGTCATATCATTGTAATTTCCCTTTTATTTGAGTCATGTCCCTAGGTCTTGTGCTTATTTCCCTAGGTTTAAGTGTCATTAGGTTTATTAGTTAGCTATTGGGCCCAATTCATTGGGCTTGGCCCATGGGCGCCCCTATCTTGTTGGTTATTAGTCAATGTGTCAAAAGTCAGGGTCTTATTGTAAATTGTAGGATCCCTATAAATAGGACCCCACTCTCTCCATTTTGAGGTAATGAATCAATGAATGAAAAACTTGCCATTTTGAGAGTTTAAACTTCTTATCTAGTGGAGAGATTCTATTATTTGGGTGAGAGACCCTAGGGGAGAGATTCCCCACCCATCCCTCTCTTAATCTCTCTCTTTCACTCCCCTTTCTCTCTCCTCCACACCCAATTTCAAAAATTTTCTCTCTCCTCCCTTCCCAACCACCACTCTCCCACCTACCCCCATTAAAGGCCACTCCCCTTCCCCACACATCCCATTACTCCACCCCCTAGTCCCAAGAGAGCTTCCACCAATCCTAGCTCCACCTCCCAACCCCCAACTACCCCACCCACTTCCCCAAGCACCCTTCCCACTACCCCAAGCACCCCTTCCCTTCCCCAACACAACCCCTCCCATCCCCAAGACCACCATTGAATACCCTCCATTAAGGAAAATTCAAACTCACCTTCCCTCCACCCACTTGTGCCCCCCTCACCTTCCCCTCTCCCTCCAAGCCCAAATTCGCAGCTCCTCTCTCACCCATAGCAAACACCCCCTTCCAGCCCCCATTCTCCCCTTCCCACACTTTGAAACCCCCCCTCCTAGACCCCCTCACAGCTGCGGATTGCCCCTACACACAACCACCTCATTTCCCCTCCCATCTACCCCATTCCCCATTACCTATCTCCACCCTCTCAAGTTCTAGTTGCAGGTAGCAGACTGGCCGCAGGTTGCAGAGGCCACCCTGTCGTCCTCTGGGAGCTTCAGATGGGATACCATATATCGACGGAAGCGTCTGCCTGCCTTCTTCGCAACGGTGGTGGTCCCGTCCCATTCCGAGTTCGTGATCGACCAGGAGAGCCATTCTCCCACAACTGCGTAGATCCCCCCTGGCAGGAGACCAGAGCCGGATTGGAAGCTCAACTGCGATGATCGTGTTGGGAATCGGATCAAGCGTTCTTCTTCAAACATCTTCTACTACAAGTCTTTTAACATCTCCAAGAAGCAGAGCCCCATTTGGTGACCAGACCTGAAAGTTATCAATTTTCTCCCTCGAGTGCTCGGTTCTACTTCCACTTAGTCTGCACCGACCCCTCCTCGGTGTTCAGATCCAACCGGTCGACCCCGACATCAGCTGGCATCCCCGTTGGTCTTGCTTCGAAGAGGACTTGTCAACAGTTCCAATGACTCTAGAGGCACCTGATTCTGAGCTCTGGAGCGACCGTGGCAACCTCTGCTTCCTGCTGTTGGGAACCTGAAGCTGTCAGATCCGAGGGTCTGCCACCATGTTTAAGCCCTTACCCCGACCAGCAGCGGTGCCCGAAGAAATCAGAAACATTCAAGCATCATCCCGATCCAGCTATGAAGAATCTCCAAGTGGTCTTGTCTGCAACAAAATTTGGTGCTGGCCACAGCGTCCAAAATCCTGACAGTCTATCCTGAGACATAGGCAGCAGGCAGAACCGGCTTCGGTGTCCTCCATTGCTTATAGCTCGAATTCCCCTCCCCGCTTGGCCAGCTGAAGGCCCCTCCCTGCGTGGAGGAATATTTTGGTTGTAATTTGAACCCCCACCCCTAGTCCAACCCCCTTGCAAGGGGTGTAGTGCATGTAAATCTGAAATTTCAGGATCGAAGCTTCATCGACGCGACGTGTGGGGAACACACGCTTCCCCGCTCGCCCACGTCTCCGACCGGAGCCAGTTTCTTCAAACCGGCTAGGTAAAATCTCATCCCTTACTCTCAATTATTCTTGTTCATTTATTATTCTCCAATTGCACCGTCGGTAAGGAAGAGAGCGCCCGATCTTAGGCTCCACCACACTTTGTGCGACCACCGTGGGTGTGAGTGAGTGATCCACGTCCCTCGGCCAAGGCCAACACATTGAGTTGAGTATCCGCACCTCAAAGGGTGGTTTGCCGTAGACTTTGCTGGCCCTCTACCAGCAAGGGGCTTGTCCCATTTCCTCGACTCGGCATCCCCGAGTTATCCCCCGGGTTAAAGTGTGTGCGCCATACGAAGGTCCGCTTACGTAGGCTTCATAGCCTTGTGGTTGTGCTTGTTAATTTAGGTCTGAGGGTGTGTCACATCAAGCGGCCTTCCTCCGACGCACCAGGGTGGTGTGGGAATCCGCCCTCTTGGCCTTCTTTGCCCTGCTGATAGCCTCCCTGACCTGGGACCTGGTTCGCTTTCGTGAATCCCCAGGGGGTAGTGGTGTTGTGGTCGGAGCTGGCTCTGGAATATTAAAATATGAAGGCTTCTGCGCCTTAGATATCAACTCCCTGCAATGTTTGGTCACCTCCACAGAGAGGTGAGCTGCAAACATGCATAGGTGAGAAAGATGCATGCTGACTATAAAGGATCAGCTTCAAGGCTGAAAGGAAAGACAAGCATTACCTGGTGGCCCTGTGTATCTGGGACTAAGCGACCAGTAAAGCAATACGGGTGCCTTGTCCCGGGAAGCCGCCTCACGGATAAGCCAGTACACATCACCAATCTTCTCACTTTTCTCCGCCAGCTGCGCCAAATCTTCATGGCCACAGGAGGATAAGTAATGATATAGGCCCAAGTGGTTGAATCCCCAGCCGTCGACATACTTGAAAGATACGTGGAGCTGATGGTCCCGGATGGCTTCTAGTGGACCAGAAATTGAAAGCCCATGAGAATGAAGCAGGGCGAATATCCAGGGGGTGCTGGAATACAAGTCAGCCCGTTTATCTTCCCTCCTGATGAAGGTCCGGTAGGGATGAAAACGGTCAGCTTCTGGGCGCCAACCCGCCACTGTAGGAAGAGGTTCTTCCACCAGAAGGGGGATCGTCTGGAGGGCAATCCGGTCACTGCTAACCCGGCACAGCCCTCAGAGAGTCTTGATATAGTCATCCTTCTGGATCTCTGGCATCTTCGGGTCGGCCTTGGATGACCTACCCTTCACGGCTTTCCTGGCTTCCAGATATGCCATCACCTCGGTGTTGGACCAGGACTTCAATTTCTTCAAATAGGATGGATCAACATCCAAAGCAGGCTCCCGCTGGGAATCCAAGAAACGACGTTCGGCGACATGCGAATAGTCTTTCCGAAAGTTCCGGTAGAAGCCCGTCTGTGCATTCCACCACTTGATGAAGTCCGGAGTCACTCAGGGCAGGCGGGCTGGGGTTGGCACCCTGAAGGATACATCCTCCCGACGATGGAAGTAATCCCACCATGTGTGGGCCTCATCCGTAGTCGTCTGACCAGCCCGATGTCTATTCGGGAGATTGAACCGGGCTGAAGAAGAAGGAATCTGCTGGTCATATCCAAAGTTTCGGCCAAAGCGGAAGGGATAGTACGGCTCCAGCCACAGTAAGCCGCTCTTTCTGAATACAAGGACACTGGGGCGGATAGACAGTGCCCAATCAATAAGTACTGGTTCCAAGATTGGCCTCGTGTTCTTGGCCCCGGTGAGCTGGTGAATGAATTCCTCTGTCTCGAACAACCGGCATTGCCGCATCCTGTTGACGAGAGGACTGGAGCTAGTAGCCAAGCTCCAAAAATGCAGAACTCCTGGGGAATCTGTCGGAACTGTAGTCAGCTTCCCCCGAATAGCAAAAAGCTGATCCGCCAGTGAAGACGGTTCAGCACTAGCAAATTCGAATATTTGCGGCAAAGGATGATCCGACTGCATTAACCGGGGAGCTGCTTCAGGGAACAAGGTGCAGACCCAGGCATTGAAGAAGTGGATGGGACCAACTGTCCGTGAATTCCTGGGGATGCGTGACTTGTGCAAATCCCCCAACATTTTGTATGTAAGGCATAAAGTCACCAGACACAGGGACAACTTTGTCCCCCAAGCCATCAGACAGGCATGGTAGATGGCCTCCGGCCTGATTACCGTCTCGTCCCCCTGGGGAAGGGTGAACGAGCAAAGCCAATAGGTCAGATATGTAGCACAATGTGTGACTGCGTCAACTCCTGTGGGATTCGGGCCCCCTTGCCGCCCTCTCCCTGAAACAGCAGGGTATGTCGCCTGGCGTCGAGCCCTCTTCTTCCGCTTCACCACTGTCGGAACTACCGTGGGGAAGTCCTCATATTGCTGCTCCCCATCAAAGAAATATTGAAGCCACGTGCCCATCTGCACGCGTCTCTTTTCGCCAGGCTTCCGCGCTTCCCACGAGTCAAGCGTCAGGCGCAGCAGGGTGCGGTATGCCTTCATCAAATAGCGATAGGCGAAGCCCGTAAAATATTTGCCTTCGCCATCTGTCTGGTCTTTCAGCCAGTCTGGAATACAAACTTCTTCATACGGCTCCCCGTCTATCGGCAAGCCGCTCAGCTGGGAAAGGCTCCAGAGCTCTAGTGAAGTCTCACCCTCTACAGTATAAAAAGTGTTGTATTCCGGGCAGAAGACTTCAATCATCCCGCAGCACAAGCCTCGGGAGATCGGATACCTGTACCGGGAAGCACATACACTCTGATAAACACCAGCATGTACCAGGATGGGAGCATATTGCCGCAATACAAAATCTGTAAATTCAACGGCGCCCGGTCTGAAGGCGTGAGCATCGGTGGCTTTGAGTTCTCCGAACCACCCTACTGCGACCTGATGCTTGAACCGGACCGCCAAGCAGTCCAAAAGGAAAGGCTCATCTCGGTACCCCCAATGAAGCGGGGCGAGGAACAAACCATATACGTGCTTCTCCCTGTCGACGTGCCCGGCAGTCTCATTCTAGCGGGCTGGTTGTACTGCGGTGCTCTCGTCAGTAGCCCAGCCTCTCGAGATAACTCCTGCACTCCAAGCACGGCCCCCCATTTTCTAGGCTCACCCGAGATATATATAGGCATACCGTGAGTGACTGACTCGGTCAGGCTGTCTCTCTCCGCCAGTAAAGCTCCCTCGGCTCGACGGATGAGAATTATATCGCGCTTCCCGCCAAGGTTGAAGCGCTCAAGGAATGCCATCAAGTGTTTGTCCTTGGGATGGTCCAATCTGACGCCATCCCCTCGCTCATACATGAAATGATTACCGTCGAGAATCAACAAGCGGCCGGTGTCGACGGTATCAGTCTCCGAGTCCGAAGACTCAGCTACCACGGCTATCCGTCGGGGCCCCCGATCAAGGGAGTGGACATTCCCCCATGTCACAGTGACCCGGGATGCAGAAGAAGAAGGGCCGGAGGCCATGTTATCTGTAAGATAACGTCTAGAAAAGAACAAGAAAAGTCAGAAATCAGTTGATCAAAGCAAGACTTCTGACAAAATTTCGGCAGCATCTCCCCAGCTCGGGGGTTTGCCAAAATAAAAGTGGAAGCCGTCCACTAAGGGAGCAGCCCCTAAAAGTAGCCATAGGCGTAAGCCAAGGCCAAACGGGACACACGGGGGATTTAGCTCCGAGGACAAGTCCTACTAGAAGCCTCCCGGGGCCGGAAGATGGATTCTAAACCCATAACAAAAACCCCTCAACCCACCTTCGACTCAGGCTCACTCGCTCATCGCTCGTCTCGGTGGAAGAGGGAGATGAAGAGAGAGAAGAAATTTTCACAAATGAACAGTTGTGAAGAAAAAATGAAGAAGAAGCCAATATATAGGGGGGCTCCACCCCTGTTAAAATGGCGCGCCTCGGGGCACGCCGTTTTAAGCAATTTGCGCGCCGTGAAGACGGCACCGTTTTAACCTCCGAAGCTCAAGGGCGCGCCGAATTTGGCGGCGCCGTTTTAACCTCTGAATAAAAGGGCGCGCCGTTTTAAGCGGTGCCGTTCAAGCTTCCTACCGCGCCAGATTAACATCCGAAGCCGGAATTAAGTGTCGTTTCGAGCTTTCGTCACCGAACGAAGCTCATCCGTAGGTCCTGCTGCACTCCTGCCTCGCTTGCACCACCCACGTCTGGGGGGCATTTGTTGGCACTCAAAATATAATCCTTCGGCGACCAAGTCGCAAAGATGAATGATATGGCCCACTTAAGCACAGAAGCCGATGAAGATCAACTTACTAAAGATTCCTCAAGTTGCCAGAGCCCCGAGTCACCTTGAAGTGAGCACCGGGGACTTTACCTCAGGAGAGTCGGAATGAATCCACAACCAACCGGCAGCGTGATCAAGCCTGCCCAATGATCCGGCATTGACCTCGTCATGCCGCTACCCTACATCCGTCGCCCAACCAAGGACGACGGTCTACCCAGTGACTCTCCTAAGGAGGAAGAGCGTCCTCGGCCGTCCACAACAAGGGGCCGAAGGTTCTATCAGCAGAAGGCCCCGATCACCCGACACGGGTTCGACTTCTCGCCATAGTGGGCCCGTTAGTGGCCGATTGATCGCCATTCAAGGTGGAATTACCCCGGATGCAATGCCATCCCACAAGGAAGCTTCGAATACGAGTCCGTCTCAACCAGAAGCACAAATCAGAGTGCTGAAGGCCGTGCCAGCAGGATACCCGTGTACTCAGGCCAGACACACGCGAAGTTCTGATTAAGGCCATCCGTCATATCGAGAGCTTCGTCAACGCCCCGTCAAGGTTTTCCAAGGGCCATGGTGAGAGGAACAGTCAACGGGAGCTTCCGGAACCATCCCCGAACCCATCGGCGACCTGTGCCGAGCAAACAAGTTAAAACAGCGCGTGAAGGGTCATCGGCGCCGCTTAATACGGCGCCCCCAGATCCGGCGCGCTCATCCGATCGGGGACTTGTTCCCGGCGCCACCAAATCCGGCGCGCCCCCTTCCAAGGGCGCCCTATTAACGAAGGCTACATATAGCATGCCTTCGAAACAGAAAAAAAAAAGAGGAAGAGAGGAAAAATCAAGAAGAAAAAAAAGAGAAGATAACAGAAGAGAGCGAATACGAGGGGAGAGGGTTCGTTCGAGAGAAAAACCCTGGGGGATAAGTAGGGTTTCCACCTAGGGTTCTCGCCACCGTCTTCCTCATCTGCTTGTCTGAATATCTCCGGAGTTGGAGAAGAAAAGCCTGTGGTCTGATACTCTGTTCTGGAGGAAGGGTCTAGGTGGGTTTCCATGTTTTTCCTTCCGGTCGATCCCCCTTTTCTTCTTTGGTTTTCTTCCCCTGATATAATGTAAGTGAGAGAGGGGAGGGGCGATGATACGAGCCTGACCTCCCCCCCTCACCATCGCCTCTGCCCTTCTCTTCATCTGTAATGATCTTCTTCTATTAATGTAAACGGCGGCCGAGCGACAACGCCGGCGCCGGAATATATATGCTGTGCATATCTACCTGTATCGTTCACTGAATGAATGAAATGCGATTGTGGCTGATGCCGTATCTCTCTTTCATGCCCTCTCTAATTTCTTCTCAAATGTGCATTTAATGATTTCCCGGCGTACATAGTTCCCGTATCTGTTTCCCCGACGCTGGATATGCCCTTGGGGCTACATGAATCGTTCTTCCCCCCTCCCCGGGGTTCTCTCTCTCTGTTCCAATGCAATGGTCGAGCTCTGCACCATGTGTGCCACGGGTTTTGTGATCGGAGGTGCACTTGTGTGCATATCTCTGTCCATCCCTGTCTAGGGAGCAGACCCTTCGCCGTCCCTGTGCCCTTCCTCATAGGCCAGAGGGGAGGGGAAGATCGCCTCTGCCGTTCCCTCTTCATCCTGTGACGAGCCCCTGTTGGTTTGTTTCCGAATATGATATATACATCCCTTCCCCGGATCTCTATGTTAATCATATAGCGTGCCAGTATTAACTTATTTAGCCCGCGGGCTTCGCCGTTCTAATATGTTTCTGGCAGTTCGTTTGTCCACTTGTCGTCAAACGATGTCTTCCGCCGCTCTCTCCACCCCGTTCGCATCTTAACAGGAGTATGCTCTGTAGCATCGCTCCAGTACCCGGGGAGGGGGATATTCCCCCAATCTTCTACATCAGCCACTTGGCCGACAGGGGACTCATCCATCGATGACGAACATCCCTACGGGCCATTGAGTGCATAGTAACAGGGCTAAGCCCTACAGTTCAAATCCACGGTCCTTAATGGACTTTGTGGTGGCCGTGGGTTGCGTTCCCCTTGTAGGCTAGCCCTCGGGGTTTCCTTCCCTCTATCGGTCGTCCCGATTTGAGCATTGTGTCGACTCGGGTCGCGTGCCCCTCGCAGGCCAGCCCTCGGGGTTTTCGCTCCCATAATGAGTCGCCTCATTCGCTCACTATCGCCCACGGACTCGGTGCCCCTAGCAGGCTAGGCCTCGAGGTTTTCCTTTCCGTTCAGGTTTGCCGGCCGCCGTTGCGCCACCTGGCTCTTAGGGGTTGCTCCGCCACGTGAGTACTCCCCGCTTCTCCCCGACAATCCTCCGGGATGGGGAGATGCTGCTGAAATTTCGGCTCGAACGAGTCTGACTCGGAACAATCACCGCACTCGAGTGTGAACCTCGCGCGAGCCTGTGACTCGACCCTCGGAATGCCCCAGGGTCGATCCTTTGAATCAATAACGTAAATAAACTTTCAAAGTTTCCCAAAGTATTTTAATAAGCCCAAGAAAAATTAATAAAACCTCAGTTTCCGCGAGATCGGGCTAAACCGACGCTGTTTATATACGGCGCGCCTTAAAATGGCGCGCTCTTCCCGGCACGCCTCTTCCCGGTGCGCCCCAAATGGGCCACGCCGTTTTAACCTCCCTCATTTACCTACGGTTTCCCACGCCATTTTAAGTCCTAGACCTACATTTTCTGACGCCGTTTCTGATCGTTTTGTTGTCTAATCCCTGGCTCGCCCCCGGGGCAATCCTGGCCTCCCGTGGTCGAGATTGGCAGCCCCAATTAGCAGTAGATTGAATAAGGTAAGGGCTGTTTATGCCCAGAATAACCTTTCTATTATGTTTGCTATCATACGTATTAGCGCTATGCTTTCATCATCACCTTTGTGTTACCGTTTCCCCCGCTGGCGGGGCTTAATAAATGTGATTGAGCTCTGCTCGTCTTCATAACTATGTTGCCATGCTTAGCACAGTCATGAACATCATGTATGCATGCTTGCATAGACCCTCGGGTATATTAAATGGCGTTGACAGAAGGTCGGGTTACGCTCGATCGAAAGTCTCCGCTATGCGCAATGGTGGACTCCGGACCTGCGTCCTCCGCCGTGTACCAAGGGTCTCCAGTTCAATGAACCATGCCTCTCCTGCATGATAGATAGATGCATCTCGCATGATTCCGTCATGTTCATAACGTCGCATCCTTTATTCCGGCCTCGACAGCCCACTATCTCGGCAATTAATCAAAGGTGTTCCCTCCTCGTGGGGGATGTAATTAACGCCATAGCCTTTATGGTATGGCGGACTGCTGGTCCCGACCGAACCTCACTTTCGCCCGACACGGGTCAGAATGAGCGCATAATAAACTCGTCACTCATGTGACTGGCACGCCCGCATCGTCAATCAGTCAGTTAATTACTAGTTAGTTAATTGGTTGATCGACACGTGAAATAAGATGCATATATATATATATGTATACACACATATGTATATAAAAAATAATAATAAAAAAAATAAGAAGATAAAAAAAAAGATCGCAAACATAGGTCCAGCAAGGGGGCCCTCACAACTTCCCCATTGGTCCACATATGCCATATGGGTCCATGTGGGGCTGGTCAAAGTCCTAGGTGGCATTTAGAATGTCAATTGGACACATGGGAGACAAGTGGTTGAAAAATTCAAAAGGAGGCTACCTACCTTGTCCCTTGGTCAAGGGGGCACCCGCCCCCTTTTTATGGGATTTTTGATTTTTGTAAAAAACCTATTAGAACTAATTAGTTCTATCCCTTATGTACCCCCTCCTAACCCTAGATCTAAGGGTAGTTAAGGTCTTTTTTACTTTTCTATAAATACCATGTAATTCCATTTTATGTAGAATTAATGAGAAAATTTTTGGCATTTGCTCCAAGGAAGGGTGCGCCCCTCTCCCTCTCTCCCTAGTTCTTCTCCTTCTTCCAGCCCTCCAGGGTGTAAAGTCCATTCTCCTTAGTCCCTCTGAGTTCCATTTCTGTCGCCACCATCGCACCGCCGTCGCGCCACCGCCACCATTGCCAGATTCTATCTACATCAGGATAGAAGCTCATCTCCGGATTTTTATCTTTGGTTCTTGTTGTCTGATCGATCTCTAATTTTGAGGGTTTGTTCTGTCTATCTCCCCTAACCTCCAATTCGAATTTTGTGTCATTTGGACTTCATTTGGTATTTTTCCTGCATTTATTATTCTTTCCCCTGTAATCTGTCATTCTGCAGATCTACGGGACAGATTCACCTTTTTGTAATTTTCCCACCCCCTTATCAATTTCCAAAAAATCCCAAACAATTCCTCAGTGTTTCTCACATATACCCCCTTCCACCATAATTTTCGTGGAGTCTATAAAAATCATTTTCCCTTCGGTCAAAGGTCAGTTTCAGGCAGATCTCTTACTGTCCTGAGTATCTGTAAACAGATCCACAGGAAAACCCATAGTTTTTAGAGTTTTTCATTTCTAATCCCTCCTCTGGATCGACGGGAAAACAATATATGTTGTAGCTCTGTGGGTGCCCTTTCCAACGGTATCAGCCACGCCTCGATCGGCCTCCGGATATGAGCACCATAATTCTTGCCGTCGAGACGCGCAAATCTGTTCTCTATGCAGATCAGAAATATCAATCTGGGATTAATTCGTGCAAAAATATCAAAAGTCAACTTCTGGAATCGGCACTTCAGGGAGTCGATCAGGGACATCCCGCCATCGTCCCAGCCAAGCGGCCCCTTCAGAAGACCTCAGGAGGGTGACGTTCCTTTGGAAACCACGCCTTGCTGTCCAGCGAGTTAGAACCGAGTTGGCGCAGTACCGAGTCGGCGCAAGACCGAGTCGGTCCAGCAGGCCGAGTTCGTGCCAAACGCACCTCCAGATTGCTGCCCGTCAACCCATGGTCGGTCCTCCCGGGCCCCACTTGTAGCCCTTTACCTCCCTGCGTGGAGTGGGCAATAGATTTCACTGTTGTAACTAAATTTTTACCGTTGTTACCGGGAGTTACCGTAACTGGCCGGGGTCGTCTTCCCCACGCCCGGAGCGTGGAGGTAAACTCGCCCCCACTCTTTATCGCATTTTGCTTATCTCGTATATCTTTGAATGCCGCTATGAGTGTAGGTTCCTAGCTATATATATCATTTGTATCACCGCTGCGAGAGTGAGTGAGTGACCGTCCCGTGACTCAATCCGAGTTAACGCGGAAAAGCTGATACCCGAGACTCACGGCCGGTTTCTCAACCGCGCCCGGTCCCACGTCTTCCCTCGCTTAGGGACGATCGCGAGCTAGAGTCCCAGGTCGCGTGTTCGTCCCACATCAAAGAGACTCCTAACGGTCTAACGATAGACCGCTAGACGAAGGGCGGTTCACATTCTTCGATGAAGGTGACGCAGATGACAAACGGTCTGCATGAAGACCGCTAACGGCTGCCTAACGGTCTGGCGATTGACCGCATGGCTCTGAAAGATTTCAAAACAGATCGACCGTTCCCTCCCCCCACTCTTCACACTCATTCCACTCCAAGTCCCAACACCAGCCACTCCGGTGACCACTGAGACCCCCACACCAACGACCACCGTGACCGGGCAACCATCCTCCCCATACGAGAATGGTGAAGAAGAGAGCCATTCATCGCTTCCAACAACGTTTAGAAGACGAAGAAGAAGCTCCAATGGCGGCGGCGAGCCCACCGGAGGGGGAAGAGGTCCCGTCGGGTCAACCGGCGGCGGAGGAGCTTTCTACGGCGGGGGATGGGCATGAGGAAGCTCCTGAGGATGAGGAGGGAGAGCATACTGCCGAAGAGGTCATCGGGGTGGCGATCGGAGGGTGATCGTCGGAGATAGGCCGAGACCTAAGACCCCACTTTTGATTGTTTTAAGCTCATGCATGCGGTTAGATTAGGATGGGAATGGGTTTGGGGACCTATTGGAATGATTGTACAGGCCTTTTAGGCCATTTCCCAATCCTGGCGAACGGGTTGAAACCAATCACAATGGCGAACGCCAAACAGTCCTTCCAGCGACCGCATGGACACCAAGCGGTCTGGGTCAGACCATTTGGAGAAGGGAAACGGTCTAGAGAAGACCGCTGGGGATTCTGAATGCATGAATTACTTATTCTATTATGGATGACTGATAAAAAAAATGCTTAAATGTGTACAGGGGAAGTGGTGGATGAGGATCTCCTGGCTGCAGGTCCGAGCAGTGTACCTCGCGCTGTCGGATTTCCAAAGAGAGAGGCTAGCAACTATGGGCTTCATAGAGTTCCTCGGGATGGAGGTAATGAGGATCGACATGGCGTTGCTATACGCGCTACACGAGAGATGGGACACGATCAGTCGAGCCTTCTTGTTCCCGTGGGGGCGCAAGATCCCTATGTTAGAGGACGTGGCGAGGATCACGGGGCTACGGGTACATGGAGCACCGGTGACGGGGACCACGCATGCCGACTATCGAGCGTTGGTGAGGGAGTTGCTGGACATAGAGCTGACATGACCGGGATGCCATTCGACCATGCTGGCAAGCGCGACGCTCCAGGAGAGCCTGGGGCTGAGAGGAGCGGTGATAGCCGTGGGGGAGCTACCTGAGGAGCACTTGGGATGGCTGACGGAGAGTGCTAGAGAGAGGGTAGCTGCGGGACCGGGACCGGAGGGAGACATCGTCCTGCGTCGCTTCCTGATGCTGATGTTCGAGAAGCTGCTCTTCGCGACGAGGGCGGACAGAGTGAGCTGCAGGCTCCTCCCACTGCTGAGGGACCTAGACGGAGTCAGAGAGTACGCTTGGGGCGCTGCTGCGTTTGCGTTCCTTTTTGACTCACTCAGCACCACCGACCGGCAGACGATGCTGGGCGGCTTTTCACCTTTGCTCTAGGTAAGATGCTATGCTCTTAAATGCGTATGCTCTATGCTTATGATTTGCTATATGCTAACATCAAACTAATGTAGGTGTGGAGCTAGCTGCACCTCCCTGGCCTAGGGCGGGGAAAGGAGGTACATCCGGACCGGTTACCCATCGTGAGGTGATGGATGGCGGTTTGGGACACGGGGTCGCTGCGACGCTTAGCGCGGGCGATCCAGGACGACATGGACACATTTACTTATGCATCAGTAAAACTCTAGACTTAAGACCTCCTAAATGCACTTGAATGCTCTTATAAATGATGACTTGATTTGATTGCCCCTTCAGGTGCGCTGGACACCGTAGCGTGATGAGGGTCACGAGGGACAGCCCTGGGTGAAGGTATCCCAGGCTTACGCGGGACGGGAGGTGTGGCTACATTGCATGAACATCATCGAGCCTCTCCATCACCACCTGATCATGAGGACCAGGGGCGTCCACCAGCCAGATGTGGAGTTCCCAGCGAGAGACGATGAGCGCGTAGGACGGTCCTCGAAGGGACTGAGCGGCGAGATCGATTGGGTCACCCGGGCGATCGACCAGGTGCGCGACTGGACGTGTAGAGGTCGGGTGGTATGAGCCCGAGCTACCAGTGATGAGGCCTACCTAAAGGCCTATGCTAGGAGGTATGGAGACTGATAGGATCGGTGCGATGGATACAGAGGGGGGTGAATGTATCCCTCTTCAAAAATGCCCAGATTAAAACCAATCAGAGACAATTAGATAGAAATCAACTGAACTGCTCTCTTATCACAACCGTGGACAGAGAAGCTCAGACTCACAAATGAGTTCTAATTCTTCTGAGCGAAAGAACAAACACTTCACAATCATATAAGCTCCCAAGGAAATCATAACAAATCAACCATGCATAACCTGTGAAGGGGAGATAGAAGACAAGGAGCAAACGCACAAGCCAAACCACGGCACAGATAATTTTTAAGGTGGTTCGGTCCACAGACCTACATCCACCCCTCACTCCAAACCGGAGTGAGGCTTCCACTAGCTAACGCTAGAACCGCAGACTCAGTCTGCAACAGGTGCTGCCTAACAGCTTGACCAGGGGAACAACCTCCCCTCTTCCTCCCAATCGGAGGGAAACCACCAGTGACTCACAGTCACTAGCAACCAGAGACGAAGTCTCTCTTCCTCCAGACCAGGAGGGAACCCACAGGTAGCAACCACTACCTGCAACCGGAGACCCAAGTCTCCCTTCCTCTGAAACCCAGAGGGAACCCACAAGTGACTCCCAGTCACTTGCAAACCAGAGGTCACGGACCTCTCTTCCTCCACACCAGAAGGAACCACTAGTGACACACAGTCACTAGCAAACCGGAGAACAACTCTCCCTTCTCCTGAAACCCAGGAGGAACCCCGATCCCAAACAAGGGAATCGGAAGGACAAGGTGAACAGATGGAAAGAACAAAATAAAAAACAAACACAAGAAAAACACAGCAACGTAAAGCTGGAAATGCAATGCAAAATGTAGCTCTCGCAGGAGCAAGTCTGACTTGGATTTGATCCAAATGCCAGTGAACAGATCTTCTGATGAATCCTCTTTCTTCTTCTTCACGAACCCTCTCTCTATCTCTCTTTCTCTTTTTCTTCTTCTTCACGAGCTCTTAGTCTATCTTCACACTTCTTCTTTTTCTTCCTATTCTCTCTGCTCTTCTTTTCTTTTCTTCTTTTGCAACTTCTTTCTTTTTCTTCTTCTTCTTCTTCTGCTCTCTGCCTCTCTGCTGCTCTCTTCTTCTATCACTCTCTGCTGCTTTCTCCTTCTTTCTCGATCAGTCTTCTTCTGATGGAAGAAGCTCCATATTTATACCAGCAGCAGCTAGGGCGTGTGCAGGGCTTATGCCCTCTTTGTCCTCGGATCACGTGCCAAGTGCCAACCTCGGATCACGTGCCCAGACATCTTTCTTCTCTAAGGATGTACCTGTCAAGCAGTCATAAGAAGATATTAGAGGGATGTACAGAGTTGGTTCAGGGAATGTGTAGACTTCGTATGCATTGAAAGGATTATACAGACTTTGTCTTGAAGGATGCATATGCATATAGGAAAGTATGTACACCGAATATGAATGCATAGTTATGACATCAAGACGTGTGCAGACTCTGCGAGCAGTGTGCAAGCAATGTGCAGACTTGCTAAACTACAGCACAAAACATATCAGCAGAGAATGTATAGACTATGCGTGCGTGCATGCTAAGGACGATGTACAGACTTTATGAAGGCAACGCTAAAGCATGTACAGACTTGACCGATGAATATTCAAACATTAAGTGCTTGTGTATGCATGAAACAACCGAATGTATAGACATGAAACAAAGGAGTGTATAGACTTGATGTTCACGTGCATGAGAAACCAATGTACAGACTTGCTGTGCCTGCAGCAGACGACACCAGTGTACAGACTTGCGAAGCTTTCGCTAAGTCTGTATAGACTTGATCATGCAGACTACGACACCGGTGTACAGACTTGAATGCTCGAAGCACACGATGTATAGACTTTGAAGCATGTGAACACAGCACTGTTCAGACTTATGGATGAATGGATGCACTGACTAAGCCACGAGCCAAGTGGCGATGTATAGACTTGTGTTATGCACCCAGACAATGTATAGACTTGCACATAGAGACGCTGCAGAGACGATGCATGCACAGACTTGGTCTTACAATGTATACACTTGAAAGATGATGCATGAGACGATGCATTGTATAGACTTAGCGATGCAATGTTCACACTCACTTAGACGCTGAGTGAGACGCTGGACAATGTACAGACTTTACAGTGAAGAATGTATAGACTTGATGAATGCGGGGGACGTTGTACAGACTTGCCAGAGTATGGACTTGGTAAGCATGCAGCACCCAATGTTCAAACTTAGTCATGCGTGCACAATGACTTGCAACGAACAATATACTGACTATGCCATGCTCACAGTTAATGCATGTACAGACTTGTATGAAGAACAGGCTGTACAGACTTCAGACTCAGCTGTGAACTGAGCTAAAGAATGTATAGACTTGCTCAGCTATCAGCTAATGGATGTACAGACTTAATGAGATGATGCATGCATGCACAATGAAGTGTGTACAGACTTCATGTATGTGCTGAATAAATAATGTATAGACTTTAAGTGCAATGCAAAGACTGTATTGACTTCGTGTGTGTGCTGAACAAACAATGTATAGACTTCAAAGTATGTGCAATGCAAAGGCTGTACAGACTTCAATGTAAAGACTTTGAACGTGTGTGCTGGCTATGTGATGTAGAGACTTTGAACGCGTGCATGACAATGTATAGACTTGTGTGTTGCAGCAAATTATGCACAGCCATAGCTCATGAATGTATAGACTTTACGAGCAAGAGGCAATGTTGACTGATGAATAGACTTTAATGATCCATGCACAAGACGCAGCAAGACTCTGTACAGACTTTA
Source organism: Amorphophallus konjac (assembly GCA_022559845.1). Lineage (NCBI taxonomy): Eukaryota > Viridiplantae > Streptophyta > Magnoliopsida > Alismatales > Araceae > Amorphophallus > Amorphophallus konjac. The sequence goes on along the minus strand of CM040129.1, from coordinate 96,816,227 downwards.
TGTTTATGCAGCATGACTCTGTACAGACTTAATAATGTTGTGCCCCCTGTGCTTTGATGATAATGTGGTGTTTTAATGATAGCAACATGAATGAGTCACCATATTATTTTGCTAAGAATATCACATTGAATGATAGCAATATGAATGCATATGACTGATCTATTCTGTGGAGAATGCATGAGTGTGCTATGTCTGATCTGTTATGTAGAGAATGCATGAGTGTGCTAAGTCATGTAGTGTTCCATACTAAGTGCATAAATTATTTTGTGCTTGATTTAAGGTCTGTGCATTGCTTCTCTGCTCATATGTTCAGTCTGTAGTTCAGCATGTCTATACATTGTCTAGCACACACACACATCAAGTCTGTACAGCCAGATCGGTCAAGTCTGTACAGCCATCCACTTGTAGCATTTCTTCAAGTCTGTACAGCCTGTGTGCATTAACATCTTATCTGAGTGTCATTACATGGAACAGGCTCTGTGCATTGGTGCATTTCATTTGGCATGTCATTGCATCATTTTGTAATGTTCATAGTCCTACACACGTGAAGTCTGTACAACGTGTGTTGCTGTAGTGTTGTCTGTACAGCCAGTGTCTCACTCTCTCAGCATAGTCTGTACACCTTAGACAGCCTGCCTGAACCTTGATAGTTGAAGTCTATACACTCATCTACTGTTAATCGATCAAGTCTGTACAGCCAATACATTTCATGCATCTCATGCATCATGTCAAAGTCTCTACATTGTTCTGGTCGCTCTCAAGTCCATACAGTGTCTTGTCTGCACGTTACATAGTCTACACAATGTTGCAGGCTAAGTCTGAACACTCTTCAGTGAAGGCTGTACACACTTCAGATGGCAAGTATGTACATCGCCAGTGCTATTCATGCTTTTTCTCACTCAGCGTCTTTCTGAGTCCATACATTGCATCGCGTCTTACAAGACTATACACTGTCTAAGCATGCACCGTCTTATTCAGTGTCTCATGAGCATACACTAAGTATGTACATCGTCCGTCTCACTTGAGCATTTCAAGTCCATACATTGTCTCGCACAGTTCATCCAAAGTCTGTACAGCCTTCCGTCTCATGTTACGTCTCACGGTGTGTCTCACAAAGCACTCAAGTCTATACATTGCATCGTCTCGTGCATCGTCTCATTCAGCGTCTTTGTGAGTCTATACATTGCATCATATGTTAAGTCTATACATTGCATCTTTACCTACGTTCTGAACTGAGCAAGTCTATACACTCCTTATCTTCACCTACGTTCAGTTCAGCAAGTCTGTATATTGGGCTATCACTTAAAGTCTATACATCACTGCATTGGCCAAGTCTATACATCGCTACTTGTTCATGCGTGTTAGCAAGTCTATACATTGACTGTGCATTCATTTGTCTCGCTGCATAACACTAAGTCTATACATTAGCACTGTAGCATGCACGAGCTCTAAGTCTGTACATTCGTTGCGTCTTGTGCATGCATCACTCAAAGTCTGTACAGCCTGTGTTCACAACACAAAGTCTGTACATCATTCTGCTTGCACAAATGCTAAGTCTATACATTGGCTTTGCTTGCACGAGCTGAAGTCTATACATTGTCCACTTGCAGCACTTACAATTCTGTACAGCCTATTCCTCATACAAGTCTGTACATGCATTAACTATGAGCATGGCATAGTCTGTACATTGTCTTTGCTGCACGCATGACTAAGTCTATACATTGTGCATTGCTCAAAGCAGAGTCTGCACACTCATTGTCAGCAAGTCTGTACATTGCTTCATGCATTGCACGAAGTCTGCACATCGCACGCAGAGTCTGCACACAATGCATTAGCAAGTCTATACAACGTCTACACATCATGCATTCAGGCTTAAGTGTTAAGCACAGAATGTCTGTACAGCATGTGCATCCTTTTGATTCAATGTCTACACATTGCATGTTAGCATGCTCGCACACACTAAGTCCATACATTACACAAAGTCTGTATAGCCATGCACTGCTTCGCTTGCATAAGTAAAGTCTGTACATGCCTCAGTGTTGCATTCACTAAGTCTGTACACACCTTAGCTTTACATCCACGAAGTCTGCACATGCCATAGCACTGCATATATGAAGTCTATACAATGCAGAGTCTATACACTCATAACCTTAGCCATTGCATTCTGTGCTTCAAGCATTCACAAAGTCTATACATGCTTTAGCTTTGCATTCACAACGTGAAGTCTGTACATGCTTTGTCTTCGCATTGCAAAGTCTACACACTGCATTGCCTTCATAAAGTCTGTACAAGCTGTTAGACTTAAACTGATATTCCTTTCGTCTGTCTGACAGGGACTCTTTGCTAAGCTTAATGAAGGCACGTGATCCGAGGTTGGCACCTGGCACGTGATCCGAGGCTGGAAGGGTTGACAGGATGCTGCCACGTGGTCTGAGGCTTCTGAGCGAGAAATGTGGAAGACACACGCCCTATCTGCTTCCTGCTGCTCTATATATATGAAGCCTCTTCCATCAGAAGAAGGCTGATCGACTGAAGCAGAGGAGAGCCTGCACGATCCAGTAAGACAGAGAAGAAGAAGAAGAGAAAGAAAAAGAGAGTGAGAGATCGAGAGCAGAGAAGAAGAAGAAGAAAAAGAGAGAGATAGAGAGCTCGTGAGTTGAAAGAGAGAGAGATAGTGGTTGTCTGGCATTTGGATCAAATCCAAGCCAGAACTGCTCCATCGAGAGCTATATTTCTTGTGCTTTATTTTCAGCTTTCTGTTGCTATTTGGTTCCTATTTTTGTTTTCTATTTTATACCTTTCTTCAAGCTGTTAGTCAGCGTTTGCAGAGGTGCTGCCTTTGGACGGGTCAAGCTGTAATCCCCAACGGTTGCAGTGGGGGATTCCACTGGACAGCAAGCTGTGTTGCTCAGCGAGCGCGGTGGATACCTCGGACAGCAAGCTGTGAGGCTCAGCGGGTTGTAGGCAAGCTGTGATGCCCAGCGGTTCAAGCTGTGAGTCAGCAATAATCCACACTCGGGTTGAGTGTGGGGTGGACGTAGGTCTGAAGGACCGAACCACCTAAAAACTCCTCTTGCATTATGGTTTGATTTGTCTAATTATGCTTCCGCTAGTTGAATGCTTAGGCGCGCTATACATGTTTGATTACTGGTTGAACAGAAGTTTAATTAGCTTTCAAATTGTTTGAATCTGTCTTGTAAGCATTCTAGATTTTATTTGAGTGAAAATTTTTAAAGGGGAGATTCATTCACCCCCCTCTGAATCTACTGCACCGAACCCAACACTTGGTATCAGAGAAGGTTGCTGTGCATAGGATCTAACAATCCGCAGCAGATCTTGCATTTATGGTTGGTGCATTACAGAGTGGGCTTCCTGTGTTCTGTGTTTTGTTTCACCGATTTAGTGTCTTGATTTGCTCATCTGACTTCAGTGTATTCATCATATCTCGATGGCTAATCCTCTGATATTCAGAGGTAATAACTTTGATTCTTGGTTAGAAAATTTCCATCGGTATGTAAAATCTACTGATCCAAATCTTTAGAAGGTAATAACTCATGGTCCACACAAATTATCAAAAGATAAATCTAGATGGACTGAGAAGGACAAATTGAAAGACTCTGTCAACACTAGAGCAGTAGTTTTAATAAAAGAATCAATTGACAGACCTCTAATCGAATGCATTTCTTCTTGCAGGTCTGTCAAAGAAATTTTGGAAAAACTAAAGCTAATCAGGAATCACAGCAAATGCTTGATGGCTGATCGGAGAAATGATGATGATGAAACCTCATCTCAGGTAAGCTCTGAATCTGAAGAACTTTCGATTGATGATCTATGGAATATAAATGAGGAACTTAATGATAGATGTGAAAGATTAAAATCTGAGAATAAAAGATTGAAAAAGAAATGTGATCAGATAAATTTGAAAGCTTCCTGTGAAAAATGTCCAAATCTGAAACAATCTTATGATGCATGTATGTTAGATGTTCAAAACTTTAAGGAACAAAATGGTTCTCTAAAACTTGAAAATCAAACATGTTTGGACAAGATATCTGAACTGGAGAATCAGCTTATTAAGATGAAAAATGAGCATCTAAAAGGCATGCAAGAATTGATTGAGATAAATTCTGTAATGGACAAACTGAAGTCTAAAAATGTTGAGGTTCAAAAGCATAATGAAGATCTCAAGGCTAGTCTGAATAAAATCAACAAGGAAGCAATGCATATTTCATCTGTAGAGTCAATCTGCAATTTGTGCTCAGCTCTAAGAGAATGTAATGAAGATCTTTTTAGTGAAAATGAATGGCTGAATAAGCAAATTGCCTCGTTTAAAGAGGATCACAAAAATCTGATTATTGAGAAAACTAAAGTGGAAGAAAGAGAAGAGAAACTAATTGAAAAGCTGGAGCTGGTGTCTGGAAGAGAAAATTATAATGAAGGAGTCAAGAAGCTGACTGAAGAAAACAAAGAATTGAGGGAACAAAACAAGAAACTGATGGTTTTAAATACTGTTTTCTCACAGAGGTTTCTGACTGTCGAAAAAGAAAAATTTGCTATTAAGGAAGCTCAACCACAAAAACTTAAGGAGGAAAACACTGAACTGAAAGCTGAAGTTAAAAGGTTAAAGTTGTTAAATACTGGCTTATCTGAAACACTTCTCACCTTAAAAAGGGGAAAGTTCACTTGTGATGGAGAATCACAAATGTTGAACAGTCTAGAACAAGAAATTGAGAAGTATAAAATTACAAACAAAGTTCTAAGCGAATGTGTTAATTGCAGTGAACAGGAGATAGCCAGTTATGAACTTCACATTGCTAGCTTGGAAAATAAAATTCATGATCTGGAAAATTCAGCAATTGAGTCTGCTAAAATAAAAGGAAAAATGTCATCTGTCATGAAAAGTGAGGATAAGAATTCAAAAAGGGGGACAAGCTGTAGTTCTGATGTTAAAGAAACTACTAGAAACCAGCTATACAGTACCTTTTTGCAAAGCTCTGATGTAGCCGGTACCTCAAGTTAATCCCCAAAACAAAACAAAAATCTGAAATCACCTCCATCATCTGTCTTTCAATTTAAGACACAGAAAGCTGAAAAACCAACAAGAATTGTAAACAAAGTTAAACAATTGAACAAGAATGGAAAGAAAGATGGGGTTAAAAATATCCCTACTTGTGTCATGAAATCAGTTCGCTCGGCTGAATTTGATGGGTCAATGCAAAATGCTCATGCCTCATGTACTCATTCGCATGCATCTAGGAATTCATCTGATAGAAACCATGCCCCTAGAAAATCTGATACTTCTTGCTATTACTGTGGTAAGTATGATCATATCATGGATGCATGTTCCATCATGAAACAAGATGATAAACTGCATGCTAGATCTTCTGATCATCATGGGTACAACAGAAACAAACTTAAGTTTAACCAGCACATCACATGCTTCAATTGCAACAAGCCAGGTCATAAGGCTGTTGAGTGTTGGTCAGGGAATTACAGGAATAATTCTGGATCTAGAAGTAAGCATGTTAGGTGCTTTGAATGTGGGAAATATGGTCATGCAATCAAGGACTGCTGGCATGTTCAGGGAAATCATATTAACTTCAAATCTGCTGAATTCCCCAGAACAAAAAGTGTGAATTTTTCATGTTATAACTGTGGCAAGTCAGGTCACAAGTATGCTGAATGTTGGTCATCTGGTAATAAGAAACAAAATGTTCATGTAAACAACAGAACATTTAATGCTCGGTCTCATAGGTCTCATGCTGCTTTTGGTATGCACCATAGGACCAGAAAATCTGATGTTTCATGTAGATATTGTGGCAAATTTGGTCATTTCATGAATAATTGTTACCTGATGAAATATGATAATGATGTTGCTAAAAGATTTTTTAGAACACCTGTTAGGGCTAATACAGGACCCAAGGCGGCTTGGGTTCCTGCAGGATCAAAATGATTGTTTTGCTGCAGGTGTGCCTTGGAAGCTGATGAATAAGAGGGGTAAATAAACCAAGGCACTCAAATGGGAACCCCAGGATTCTACTTTTCAGGTTTGTTCTGAATACTCATCTTAAATTCCATCATATGAACTTGTGAACTTGAAATGATTGCATATCATGCTGATTTGTTAAATTGAAAATTTCTGAAATGGAACTGCCCAATCATGTTCATAGTAACTCACTTATGTCTGAAGCGCATGGATTATAATTGAATGTCAAACTTGAAATCATGTGATGTGCTTTTATCATACATCATGCACCTAGTCAGGGGGAGTTAAATCATTCTTGATTAATCATACTGTTGTTCATACTTTGTTGCATATATGATGCATCTAGACAGGGGGAGCTTTTTCTGTCTCATCTCTTCATTTCTTGAACTCTCTATGTCTAGGTATCTGATCCATTCGCTACACTTGAGTGGTTCACCTAAAATTCCTTGTAGTCATTACTGAAATGGCTGATCAGTTCGCATTCCAGACTCAGCTACTGGATTCAATCTGAGGAACAACCTTGATGCTCTTCTCTTGCTATTTGTTGCACTACCGGCTGACACTCATCCTTCACATATCTCTTAGCTGGGGTGACTGATTTGGTTCTACTGTTGATTAGTTGGTCAGCTAAATTTATTGATTTGATCTGAGGAACTTAAGCTGCATGTCATGCATTTCAGTCTGAGAACTGTGTAGAAATTCCTATCATATAGGTTTAAGAATTACCACTGAATCAGACTGATATAAGATTAATGTATTCTCAGATTTATAATTAAATGAATTGAAAATATCTGAATGATGAGCTTTAATAAATTTTAACCATCTGTGTCATAAAAACCTTAGACTCACTCATCAGAAATCTGAAAATTTGAAATCAGGGCTACTTTGGTTAAGATGCATAGAGTGAGTATTGTTGTTAAACATTAACTTTGAAAAATTTGATAGGAAATAAAATCAGTGAGTATTGAAATGACTTTGTTTACTGAGAAACTGGGTTTTCCATCAAAGAAATGGAGTGAACCCAAGTCATGAAGTGTCATAGTCACTTAAAATGAAAATTCATTGAGAACCTGACAGAGCAATGGCATATCTGTGTTGAGTAACTGGGAAGTCTGGCCTCTGATCAAGGTGTCTTCTCATGTAAAAAGACACTTATATTGTTAACTCTGTTCTCGAAGTTGAGAGGCAATGACAGTTATCACACTGAGTAACTGGGTCACTTCACCTGAGACGTGTTGTGCCTCATGTAAAAAGGTGTTGATCAACCTAAATTGCTCAGGAAAAATAAAATGTGCTTCAAATGAAAATATTTTGAAAATTTTGTCAACTCATGCTCTTAGAAAAGTGTTTAACATCAGTACTAATCTGTGTATTTTTCAAAGGAGCTATTGAGATCATATGTGTAAGATAAAGATGATTATTTTTTAGTGTTATCTGACTAATTGGTTCACCTTTATTAAAACTTGGATTCAGATATGAGTATTGAGTTTAATTTGACAAATTTGGTATATATCATAATTAAATCAGATTGGTTAAGTTGCCACTTCATAACCCTTTATGATAGAAGAGTCTATACTTCTTAAGACTTATTGAAGTGGTGCAAGCATTAAAATCACTCATGATCAGATTCATTCATGATCAACAGTAACTGTATTGACAAATCCTCTCTTATCAGTTGACTGATTCCATCTGCATTTTTTTTAACCATACAAATGTGAGGTGCCACTCCCATTATTACCTTGTTCACTTGCAGCCTTCTGAACTTCAGAATCCTTATGGTGGTGGATTTCAGATTGCTTCCTGAGATGTACTCCTCTCCACACTGTTGGAATCTTCCATCTTGTTGTGCAACCAGTTCTGGTTCTGTGGATTTTCCACCTGTTTCATTCTGTTTAGGGGGAGTTATGGGTAATCTGCTTTTATGGGGAGAGTAGTCAATCACGCATGTTGATAGGGGGAGAGCTGTTTTATTGTCATAAGGGGGAACTCCATTTCAGTGAACCTTGTTTCCTTCTGTGTAGTTGTGTGCTGAATTTTGTCTCTCAAACCATCTCCTTTTTGCTTATGTCAAAGGGGGAGAATTGTTTGACGAGTCAGTGTGACTCATCATGTTGCCATCATTAAAAAGGGAGAGATTATTGTGCCCCTTGTGCTTTGATGATAATGTGGTGTTTTAATGATAGCAACATGAATGAGTCACCATATTATTTTGCTAAGAACATCACATTGAATGATAGCAATATGAATGCATATGACTGATCCATTCTATGGAGAATGCATGAGTGTGCTATGTCTGATCTGTTATGTAGAGAATGCATGAGTGTGCTAAGTCATGTAGTGTTCCATACTAAGTGCATAAATTGTTTTGTGCTTGATTTAAGGTCTGTGCATTGCTTCTCTGCTGATATGTTCAGTCTGTAGTTCAGCATGTCTATACATTGTCTAACACACACACACATCAAGTCTGTACAGCCAGATCGGTCAAGTCTGCATAGCCATCCACTTGTAGCATTTCTTCAAGTCTGTACAGCCTGTGTGCATTAACATCTTATCTGAGTGTCATTACATGGAACAGGCTGTGTGCATTGGTGCATTTCATTTGGCATGTCATTGCATCATTTTGTAATGTTCATAGTCCTACACACGTGAAGTCTGTACAACGTGTGTTGCTGTAGTGTTGTCTGTACAGCCAGTGTCTCACTCTCTCAGCATAGTCTGTACACCTTAGACAGCCTGCCTGAACCTTGATAGTTGAAGTCTATACACTCATCTACTGTTAATCGATCAAGTCTGTACAGCCAATACATTTCATGCATTTCATGCATCATGTCAAAGTCTCTACATTGTTCTGGTCGCTCTCAAGTCCATACAGTGTCTTGTCTGCACGTTACATAGTCTACACAATGTTGTAGGCTAAGTCTGAACACTCTTCAGTGAAGGTTGTACACACTTCAGATGGCAAGTATGTACATCGCCAGTGCTATTCATGCTTTGTCTCACTCAGCGTCTTTCTGAGTCCATACATTACATCGCGTCTTACAAGACTATACACTGTCTAAGCATGCACCGTCTTATTCAGCGTCTCATGAGCATACACTAAGTATGTACATCGTCCGTCTCACTTGAGCATTTCAAGTCCATACATTGTCTCGCACAGTTCATCCAAAGTCTGTACAGCCTTCCGTCTCATGTTGTGTCTCACGGTGTGTCTCACAAAGCACTCAAGTCTATACATTGCATCGTCTCGTGCATCGTCTCATTCAGCGTCTTTGTGAGTCTATACATTGCATCATATGTTAAGTCTATACATTGCATCTTTACCTACGTTCTGAACTGAGCAAGTCTATACACTCCTTATCTTCACCTACGTTCAGTTCAGCAAGTCTGTATATTGGGCTATCACTTAAAGTCTATACATCGCTACATTGGCCAAGTCTATACATCGCTACTTGTTCATGCGTGTTAGCAAGTCTATAAATTGACTATGCATTTATATGGCCAACAGTCATTTACTGTCTAGCTTACCTTGGAGTCGGCTGTGGTCTAAATGGCTTCCTACAAAAATATCAGTGCACTTATGGAAGATATTACACAACTGTATTCCGACAGATGACAATATACAAAGAGTGGGAATTGTGCTTTGTTCCAAATGTTTTTGCTGCAGGAATCCGACAGTGGAAGACCTTAATCATCTTTTTCTGCACAGTGATTTAGTTGTTTCAATCTGGACTGCTTTAACTGCTGCAGGCTTACAACTTGAAGGAAGAACAGCTAGGGAATTCGTTTTGAATTCCATCAGTCATGGTCAGCCAGGTTCGGCATATGCACTTCTTAATCTAGCCTCCATTGGATATGGAATGTGGGAAATATGGAAAGCAAGGAACACCATTAAATATGATCAGAAACATGTCAACAAAACCAGTTTCACTCATTACATCATGTCCCAAATCAGGGTGACTTGTTCGGCTGCTTCCCTTAAGGAAACTAAAACTTGCAACCAGAAATGCTTGGATCATTTGGGAATCATTTACAAAGCTACCAGTAAACATCAAATGAGAATTGTCAGATGGGTTTGCCCTCCTTGGCCTTCTATTAAATTGAATACTGATGGGGCCTATAAGCAGTCTGGAGATGCTGGGGGAGGAGGTATAATCAGGGATTCTAGAGGCAAGACCATTCTTGCCTTTTCTCATTACTATGGTCACTCGGATAGTTTAATTGCAGAAGCCAGAGCTCTTCTTGATGGTATCAAGTATTTAAAGACAGTGACTTCTACTCCAGCCTTCATTGAATGTGACTCTTTTACTCTTGTCAGGATAATCAAAAAGGAAGTAAACTGTCCCTGGTCCATTCTTAGCTATGTCAGAGAACTATGGAATGTCTTTTCTCAGCATGACTCTATATCGCATATTTTCAGAGAAGCCAACATTGCTGCAGATCTTCTTGCTTATTTAGCTTGCTCTACCAAATGTAATTCTTTTTATTCTTATAGTGAGCTCCCTTGCATTATAAAAGGTGCTGCTCGACTGGACTCACTAGGCTTCCCTAGTATCCGATTGATGTAATTCTTTATTTACCAATAATGGAATAAATTCGCCTCCTAGTGGTTGGATGGTGGAGTGGCTTTCTCCTTACCTCTGGTAAGGGGTGCACTCTCCCATTAACCCCTAGGTTAGGTTTTATATTAAAAAAAAATTGACTATGCATTCATTTGTCTGGCTGCAGAACACTAAGTCTATACATTAGCACTGTAGCATGCACGAACTCTAAGTCTGTACATTCGTTGCGTCTTGTGCATGCATCACTCAAAGTCTGTACAGCCTGTGTTCACAACACAAAGTCTGTACATCATTCTGCTTGTACAAACGCCAAGTCTATACATTGGCTTTGCTTGCACGAGCTGAAGTCTATACATTGTCCACTTGCAGCACTTGCAAGTCTGTACAGCCTGTTCCTCATACAAGTCTGTACATGCATTAACTGTGAGCATGGCATAGTCTGTACATTGTCTTTGCTGCACGCATGACTAAGTCTATGCATTGTGCATTGCTCAAAGCAGAGTCTGCACACTCATTGTCAACAAGTCTGTACATTACTTCATGCATTGCACGAAGTCTGCACATCGCACGCAGAGTCTGCACACAATGCATTAGCAAGTCTATACAACGTCTACACATCATGCATTCAGGGTTCAGTGTTAAGCACAGAATGTCTGTACAGCCTGTGCATCCTTTTGATTCAATGTCTACACATTGCATGTTAGCATGCTCACACACACTAAGTCCATACATTACACAAAGTCTGTACAGCCATGCACTGCTTCGCTTGCATAAGTAAAGTCTGTACATGCCTCAGTGTTGCATTCACTAAGTCTGTACACACCTTAGCTTTGCATCCACGAAGTCTGCACATGCCATAGCACTGCATATATGAAGTCTATACAATGCAGAGTCTATACACTCATAACCTTAGCCATTGCATTCTGTGCTTCAAGCATTCACAAAGTCTGTACATGCTTTATCTTTGCATTCACAACGTGAAGTCTGTACATGCTTTGTCTTCGCATTGCAAAGTCTACACATTGCATTGCCTTCATAAAGTCTGTACAAGCTATTAGACTTAAACTGATATTCCTTTCGTCTGTCTGACAGGGACTCTTTGCTAAGCTTAATGAAGGCACGTGATCCGAGGTTGGCACCTGGCACGTGATCCGAGGCTGGAAGGGCTGACAGGATGCTGCCACGTGGTCTGAGGCTTCTGGGCGGGAAATGTGGAAGACACACGCCCTATCTGCTTCCTGTTGCTCTATATATATTAAGCCTCTTCCATCAGAAGAAGGCTGATCGACTGAAGCAGAGGAGAACCTGCACGATCCAGTAAGACAGAGAAGAAGAAGAAGAGAAAGAAAAAGAGAGTGAGAGATCGAGAGCAGAGAAGAAGAAGAAAAAGAGAGAGATAGAGAGCTCGTGAGTTGAAAGAGAGAGAGATAGTGGCTGTCTGGCATTTGGATCAAATCCAAGCCAGAACTGCTCCATCGAGAGCTATATTTCTTGTGCTTTATTTTCAACTTTCTGTTGCTGTTTGGTTCCTATTTTTGTTTTCTATTTTATACCTTTCTTCAAGCTGTTAGTCAGCGTTTGCAGAGGTGCTGCCTCTGGACGGGTCAAGCTGTAATCCCCAGCGGTTGCAGTGGTGGATTCCATTGGACAGCAAGCTGTGTTGCTCAGCAGGCGAGGTGGATACCTCGGACAGCAAGCTGTGAGGCTCAGTGGGTTGTAGGCAAGCTGTGATGCCCAGCGGTTCAAGCTGTGAGTCAGCAGTAATCCACACTCGGATTGAGTGTGGGGTGGACGTAGGTCTGGAGGACCGAACCACCTAAAAACTCCCTTTACATTGTGGTTTGATTTGTCTAATTGTGCTTCCGCTAGTTGAATGCTTAGGCGCGCTATACATGTTTGATTACTGGTTGAACAGAAGTTTAATTAGCTTTCAAATTGTCTGAATCTGTCTTGTAAGCATTCTAGATTTTATTTTAAGCAAAAATTTTTAAAGGGGAGATTCATTCACCCCCCTCTGAATCTACTGCACCGAACCCAACAAATAACGTGCAGACATTATATATGCATGAAGAGTACTGGCTGTGGCTGTATAGACTTGATCGAATGAATCAACGTGAGGTTGTACAGACTAGCCACTAAGGAAGCCACTAAGGAATGTGCCGACATGCACACATGCTCAATGAATGCACCGATGCAGTGAATGCAGATAACAAGTGTATGGACTTGAAAATGCATGAGGGACATGAAATACATTGGCTTATCACATGCACCAACATTTCTGTATAGGAAATAGCATATGCACAGATCTGAGAGTAGACAGAGCATTACCTGATCGGACTGTGCACTGATCTTACCTGTCACTGGTTGACTTTTGACTTGAATTGACTTCATGACCTGTGAGTCATTCTTAAACCTGTTCTGACAATTTCTCATAATACATCAGGATTATATCATCAAGGATGAACATGTAAACATAACGAGACATAATATTTGTCATCATCAAAACTCCAGAACCACAGGGGACACAACAATCTCCCCCTTTTTGATGATGGCAATATTATGAGTCATTGCAATAGTTTCATCATGATGATTATGAACTTAGTCAAAAAAACATGTAAAGCACCATGTGATGCAAGTGTTGATTTGATGCAAATGATGACTCACAAAAGTTCTCCCCATTTGACAACATCAAAAAGAATGGAATGATTATTGACTGTTGAAGGAGATGATATAGGAGCTATTGTGCAAACTTTGTTGCTGTCATCTAGAACTCCCCCTGACAAGATACTCTCCTGAATGAATGGACATTGAACCACAGGGACATGCAAAAAATTCTCCCCCTTAGATGGACATAGATTGGAATGAAGAATTCTCCCCCTTTAACAACAGCAAGAAGAAAGGGACATGAAGGATGCTGACAAGATCTCCCCCTTTATGAATTACAATGCAGCATGATTCATATGATAGGGAAGCTCCCCCTGAATAGATGGAGTCTTATGAGGTGGATGAAAAGGAGACCACAGGGGCATGTAGATTTGACAAAGGTTTCACAGTCAATAGAAGTAGGTCGCAGATAGTTAGATGAAACACAGTCAAATACTGAGATCAAATGAGAGCAGAAGAACTAAGCATAGTCAGAATGTTTTCAAAAGTAGTGAAAGTTAAACACATTTAGCAAGATTATCAAAGAGTATACCAATTTCATAAATCTAACGAATTTTCCAACGAGTCTCCCATTATAAAGATTTATGACTAAACTTTATTGAACTCCATGGTTTAAAGATGATGTATACCAGGTTCGACAAACAGTTCTGTACTCATATCTGAAACCAAGATTTAATAACAAATGAACCAAAAACTCATATGTACATCTTGATTAATCTCCCTCCATCTTACTCAATCAATTTCAATGACTTCTTTAAGAAATACACTCTTAAGTATTGAGTTTAAACATGCATGAAATCATTTGATCATATCAAGGGTTATAGTAGATTATCCTTTGCATTCTTTTTCAAATATTACAATTTGTTCAACAAGAATTTTCATGCAACAAATTTCAAGAGCACTCAAGTTCAGTGCCCACCTTGTAACTAGAGGATATACGTTGATCAGACGCCAATATCCCTAAGCACTTAGTGTGACTAATAGTCATGCTTTATAATTAACAGAGTTGACTGTTCACCTCATGACATTACTTTTCTCATTTCTTTGATGAGTGAGATATGTTTCTTAGTGTGTCAGCCATTACTCTGCCTATTTTTCAATTATTTTTAGGCAGAGTTAACTAAGACACCTCATGACACAGTCCTTTGGACATGTGTTTCTCACTGATCAAAGTCATTGCTCATGCAAGATTCAACAGATTTGACCCTTAGACATTTTCAGGAAGTTTAGATGTTTAGAAACAATACAGATTTCATGTATTTCATCCAAATAAAGTCATGATTTCCATATTTTTAGATTATAGAAGATTTAACAAGACTTCACATGAATCAGTTGGTTAAGATTTATTAAAGTTGATTCAGATATTTTTCAGGACATTTATAGCCAACCTAACCGAATACATTAAATGTAAACCATTTTGATCTTTCTGATATTCATAAATCTGTATAATAGAAGATTCCTTATTGAAGTAATTATTCAGATTTATGAGCAAGGTATACAATTTGAGATCTTTTCAATTGTAGCTACATCAAGAAAGCTTTCAGAAACAGCCAGAGTACCAATGATGCCAATTGATGGTATATGATGCAGGAAGAGCACAGGCTGATGAATGAGTGAAAATGTGGTTGCACAGGCTGATATCAGGAGGTCAGGCATGCTTCAGGATTTTCAAGGATAACATGCAATGAATTCTGACAAGTGTATGCATTTGACAACCTGCATGCAATGCATTGACTCCCCCTGACCATATGCATTCAATCAATCTTTTTGGCATTTTCAATGTAATGAAATGCAATGCAATTAACTACATGTATGCAAGGATATGCAAACTCCCCCTAACTAAATGAATTGAATCATCATATATGTCATGAAGACAATGCATGGGACTTTATGTACGGGAAGTCATGAACTATGCTTATAGATGCATCGGGGGCATATGTAGCCCTATCAGATTTTCAGTGACTATCTAGGACACATGTGGCATAGAGATATGCAAGGTCTAGACAGACTCCCCCTGACATTATGCAATATATATGAGAATTCTAGAATGCACCAAATTGAAGACCATGCTCATGGGTTTATAGTCTTCTCTATGAACACAAACACATGTTAAAACATTAGTGTATGCAGATGAAAAATCACTTCAACATGTCTACACTGAATATATATGCACACACATTTCAAGGTACAAACAAGTAGGCCCATGTAGATCAATGCAAGTGTCAAAGCAAATAAAGGAACTTGTATGCATGAAACATGATATGAAGTTGAAAATAGATTCCTAAGGAATTCAATTAACCAAATGTGAAGAGTGCAAGTATTACCTGAAAAGTTCAGAAAGGGGTTTTCTTTTGAGTGCCTTGGTTTATTTCCCCAAATATTTTTCAGCCCCAAGGCACATCTGCAAGATACAAAACGTCATTTTGTATATTGAGGTACCCAAGAATTCTTGGGTCCTCCATGGTCAGTAGCACCTCTGAATGGTGCCCTCCACAGTTTTTGAGCATAAGAATCATCAAATTTCACCATGGAATAGTTAGGCATAGTGTGTCCAAACGGACCACTGTGATGACAAGTAACAGATCTCATGTTCTTTTTATGCACATTATTGTGAGCATTGAATCTATGTGCATGAACATTCAAATTTCTATTATGAACATGAGCATTCTGTTTTCTGAAACCTGTCAACCAGCATTGATATGCTCTGTGGCCAGGTTTTCCACAGTTAAAACAGTAACAAGTCTTTTTCATGAATTCAGTTTTCTCCTGATCAAAATCATTTCGATGAATAGGGAGTTTGACCAATTTATGAATGGGTTTATTCCCCTGTGCATGCCAACACCGTGCAACAGTGTGTCCTATCTTTCCACAGCAAACACAATGAGCTTTCCTTTTCTGATTAGTAGAAATGTTCTGAAAATCTTTAGCGTGCAAATTTCTACCCGGAGCATGCCAACATTTTGCACCAATGTGGCCTAATCTTCCACAATGAAAACATTGAAGTTTCCTTTTATGAGTTGCATGATTTTTAGCATGGATCAGTTTATCATGCACTCCAACAGCAGACAGGTCATCTATTTTCATCAGCCTACATTCATGCATGAGATGACCTATTTTATGACAGTAAAAGCATTGTGGCCTTTTGGTTTGAACAGAAGATGGTTTCTTCATATTAGAATTCCTAGCATGAATTCTATCAGATTTCAATTCATCCTTCTTCATGATAAAACAATCAACCATCTCATGGCCAAACTTTCCACAGTAAAAGCATTCAATGTTCTTGACAACAGATTTGTTGGTCTGAACTTTCTTAGCATGCTGATTGTTATCATTCTTTTTCAATATTTTCCTTTTCTGTTTTATTTTCTTATTTTCTTAATCAGCAACTTGTTTAGGGGATGAGGTGGAGGTGCTAGCTATGTCTGATCTACGCACAAAGGTTGTATGAAGTTTATTCCTCATTCCCTGCTTAACTTGAAAACTACTGCCTTTCTTCATGCAGTTATCTGTGGATACAACATTCTGCTTCTCTTGATTAGCAGAGTCAGACAGAGACTTATTCAAATCCAAAATCTCATTTCTAAGAGAAGAGATGAGCAGTTCAGAGTTTGTGATCCTTTCATTAAGCATAGTATTGACAGTTTTGTAGCTGTCTATCTCTTCCATTAATGTACTCACTCTCTCACACTCATTTTCAATTGAACTCTTCCCTTTTTCAAGTATTAAAAGCCTCTCAGACATAGCAGAATTCAGCAGCTTCAATTCTTCATTTTCTTGTTTTAATTTTTCTTCAGTCTTTTCATTTTCCTTTTCATTGAGCAACATTTCTTCTTTTAATGAATCAATCAAGGTTTCTTTTAGGCTCAAATCTGATTTCATGCTGTCACATAATTTTTTCAAAGATGAACAATCTTCACATGATCCTTCTTTATTTTTCAATTCTGATTTCAGATTTTCATTTTCAGCCTTCAGACTTGTGATTTCAGTATTTTTCTCTTTTCTTAATTTTCTCTTTTTTGATTTAACTCTTTCATATTTATCCAGTAGATGCTCATGCATGGCAACTAAATCATCATAGCTAATATCCTCGGTCTCAGAATTTACCTGGGATGGAGACTCATCTGATTGATCACTCCGATTGGCCATGAGACATTCCTGGTTTTCACGAAATGTGATCACTGAATCCCAGATTTCCTTCGCAGTCCTGCATGTAAGAATAGAGGAAATGACATTAACATCTACAGCATTCTTTAGAATGTTCAGAACTCTTATATTCTCACTGTTCTTTTGTTTATCCTTCTGGGACCATTTACTCTCCTCTCGAGGCAAAACATGTGGACCATATTCAATGAGATTCCACAGCTTTGGATCTATAGAGTTTATAAAAACACATAGACCGCCTAACCATTTCTCAAAGTTAGAACCATCAAAAATTACAGGTGATGCCATTATAAAACAATCGAATAGATTTAGATCTATGAGCTATAAGGCAATATCAGAAGAAAGCACCACACTGGAACTGTAAAACACGAAATCAAATCAGTAGGATCCTCTACAGATCGTTGGATCTGGAAGTCAGAGACCGCTCTGATGCCAAATGATAGGATCGGTGCGAGGGATACAGAGGGGGGTGAATGTATCCCTCTTCAAAAATGCCCAGATTAAAACCAATCAGAGACAATTAGATAGAAATCAACTGAACTACTCTCTTATCACAACCGTGGACAGAGAAGCTCAGACTCACAAATGAGCTCTAATTCTTCTGAGTGAAAGAACAAACACTTCACAATCATATAAGCTCCCAAGGAAATCACAACAAATCAACCATGCATAACCTGTGAAGGGGAGATAGAAGACAAGGAGCAAACGCACAAGACAAACCACGGCACAGATAATTTTTTAGGTGGTTCGGTCCACAGACCTACATCCACCCCTCACTCCAAACCGGAGTGAGGCTTCCACTAGCTAATGCTAGAACCGCAGACTCAGTCTGCAATAGGTGCTGCCTAATAGCTTGACCAGGGGAACAACCCCCCCTCTTCCTCCCAACCGGAGGGAAACCACCAGTGTCTCACAGTCACTAGCAACCAGAGACGAAGTCTCTCTTCCTCCAGACCAGGAGGGAACCCACAGGTAGCAACCACTACCTGCAACCGGAGACCCAAGTCTCCCTTCCTCTAAAACCCAGAGGGAACCCACAAGTGACTCCCAGTCACTTGCAAACCAGAGGTCACGGACCTCTCTTCCTCTACACCAGAGGGAACCACTAGTGACACACAGTCACTAGCAAACCGGAGAACAACTCTCCCTTCTCCTGAAACCCAGGAGGAACCCCGATCCCAAACAAGGGAATTGGAAGGACAAGGTGAACAGATGGAAAGAACAAAATAAAAAACAAACACAAGAAAAACACAGCAACGTAAAGCTGGAAATGCAATGCAAAATGTAGCTCTCGCAGGAGCAAGTCTGACTTGGATTTGATCCAAATGCCAGTGAACAGATCTTCTGATGAATCCTCTTTCTTCTTCTTCACGAACCCTCTCTCTATCTCTCTCTCTTTTTCTTTTTCTTCACGAGCTCTCAGTCTATCTTCACTCTTCTTCTTTTTCTTCCTATTCTCTCTACTCTTCTTTTCTTTTCTTCTTCTGCAACTTCTTTCTTCTTCTTCTTCTTCTACTCTCTGCCTCTCTGCTGCTCTCTTCTTCTATCACTCTCTGCTACTCTCTCCTTCTTTCTCGATCAGTCTTCTTCTGATGGAAGAAGCTCCATATTTATACCAGCAGCAGCTATGGCGTGTGCAGGGCTTGTGCCCTCTTTGTCCTCGGATCACGTGCCAGGTGCCAACCTCGGATCACGTGCCCAGACATCTTTCTTCTCGAAGGATGTACCTGTCAAGCAGTCATAAGAAGATATTAGAGGGATGTACAGAGTTGGTCCAGGGAATGTGTAGACTTCATATGCATTGAAAGGATTGTATAGACTTTGTCTTGAAGGATGCATATGCATATAGGAAAGTATGTACACCGAATATGAACGCATAGTTATGACATCAAGACGTGTGCAGACTCTGCGAGCAGTGTTCAAGCAATGTGCAGACTTGCTAAACTACAGCACAAAACATATCAGCAGAGAATGTATAGACTCTGCGTGCGTGCATGCTAAGGACGATGTACAGACTTTATGAAGGCAACGCTAAAGCATGTACAGACTTGACCGATGAATGTTCAGACATTAAGTGCTTGTGTATGCATGAAACAACCGAATGTATAGACATGAAACAAGGGAGTGTATAGACTTGATGTTCACGTGCATGAGAAACCAATGTACAGACTTGCTGTGCCTGCAGCAGACGACACCAGTGTACAGACTTGCGAAGCTTTCGCTAAGTCTGTATAGATTTGATCATGCAGACGACGACACCAGTGTACAGACTTGAATGCTCGAAGCACACGATGTATAGACTTTGAAGCATGTGAACACAGCGCTGTACAGACTTATGTATGAATGGATGCACTGACTAAGCCACGAGCCAAGTGGCGATGTATAGACTTGTGTTATGCACCCAGACAATATATAGACTTGCACATAGAGACGCTGCAGAGACGATGCATGCACAGACTTGGTCTTACAATGTATAGACTTGAAAGACGATGCATGAGACGATGCATTGTATAGACTTAGCGATGCAATGTTCACACTCACTTAGACGCTGAGTGAGACGCTGGATAATGTACAGACTTTACAGTGAAGAATGTATAGACTTAATGAATGCGGGGGACGTTGTACAGACTTGCCAGAGTATGGACTTGGTAAGCATGCAGCACCCAATGTTCAGACTTAGTCATGCGTGCACAATGACTTGCAATGAACAATGTACTGACTATGCCATGCTCACAGTTAATGCATGTACAGACTTGTATGAAGAACAGGCTGTACAGACTTCAGACTCAGCTGTGAACTGAGCTAAAGAATGTATAGACTTGCTCAGCTATCAGCTAATGGATGTACAGACTTAATGAGATGATGCATGCATGCACAATGAAGTGTGTACAGACTTCATGTGTGTGCTGAATAAACAATGTATAGACTTTAAGTGCAATGCATAGACTGTACTGACTTCGTGTGTGTGCTGAACAAACAATGTATAGACTTCAAAGTATGTGCAATGCAAAGGCTGTACAGACTTCAATGTAAAGACTTTGAACGTGTGTGCTGGCTATGCGATGTACAGACTTTGAACGCGTGCATGACAATGTATAGACTTGTGTGTTGAAGCAAACGATGCACAGCCATAGCTCATGAATGTATAGACTTTACGAGCAAGAGGCAATGCTGACTGATGAATAGACTTTAATGATCCATGCACAAGACGCAGCAAGACTCTGTACAGACTTTATGTTTATGCAGCATGACTCTGTACAGACTTAATAATGTGCAGACATTATATATGCATGAAGGGTACTGGCTGTGGCTATATAGACTTGATCGAATGAATCAACATGAGGTTGTACAGACTAGCCACTAAGGAAGCCACTAAGGAATGTACAGACATGCATACATGCTCAATGAATGCACCGATGCAGTGAATGCAGATAACAAGTGTATAGACTTGAAAATGCACGGGAGACATGAAATACATTGGCTTATCACATGCACCAACATTTCTGTACAGGAAATAGCATATGCACAGATCTGAGAGTAGACAGAGCATTACCTGATCGGACTATGCACTGATCTTACCTGTCACTGGTTGACTTTTGACTTGAATTGACTTCATGACCTGTGAGTCATTCTTAAATCTGTTCTGACAGTTTCTCATAATACATCAGGATTATATCATCAAGGATGAACATGTAAACATAACGAGACATAATATTTGTCATCATCAAAACTCCAGAACCACAGGGGACACAACAGAGACCAGGTCTTCTGCGGTGTGCGATTACCGGTACGACTTTCTAAACTCATGCTTTTAATTACTTCTAATGCACTGACACCTTGACTTGCTATATGTAGCTAGACCCCCAAGGATAGATAGCGGAGCTCCATGGTCTCCTCCACTCTACCGTGCAACAAAGGGATGAGTTCCAGCACGCGCTGGAGCTTCTGGTGAGTTTATTTAAACCTTAGACTTAATATGTAATGCTTATGCACTTGACTGACTTTGATTTCTAAAATGCAGCGAGCCGAGGAGGCATAGCGGCAAGGACCGTACACTCCATCCTCTTCTTCCCAGCCAGCGGACCAGGCGGAGCGAGATGCCGACTTTGCTCGGGCGGTTGCTCGGGCCGAGGAGGCCGAGGCCACTCTCGCAGAGAGGGTAAGCAAACCAACTGATTTCCTTTGACTAAATGCTATGAGAACGCAAATGACTGACCATGATGAATGTTTATGCAGGTGAGAGAGCTGACCACAACACTTAGCGAGGCAGAGCGCACTCGAGTGGAGATAGAGTGACTCAGAGCAGAGCTGGAGCAGTCACGAGTCGAGGCAGAGTGACTCCGAGCAGAGACGGAGCGACTCCGTACAGGAGTAGCGGACCTGGAGCGCTACCGGACCGAGGTGTGCAAGGCTCAGTGCCAGGCCTATGACTTGAGGATCGAGCTGCGAGCCATAGAGAGGACAGTGCAGATGATGGGCCGAGGACCCGAGTGGAGTGCCTCGCAGAGCGGCACGCGGAGTAGCGCGTTCCCTGACTTCCTTACCGGCTCCTCCAGCCATCGGAGGAACGAGGAGGGAGAGAGGCAACGGCGACGAGAGGAGAGGAGCACAGCCATGGGCCCGCTAGAAAAGCGGCACGAAGGCACCGGCGACAATGGAGGTTCAGGAGAGGGACCTGCTTGAGAGCTACCTTGTACTTATGCATGCATGTACATGATCTTTTGATTAGTAAAATGTGATCTTTTTGTCTTTTCAAATGCAAAATTTGTGGATGCGAATGCTGACTTACTAACAACGACCTCTAGGACTGACAAAGAGAGCAGGAGAGAGAGAGAGAGAACTGATGTTTAAGATGAGAAAAGATGATCAAACAGGACAGGAAGCTTGAGAATGGTCTAATGAAAGACCGCAGGGAGAGACAAACGGTCGCGACATGACCATTTGGCGAGAGAGAGAGAAGGCGGTGAAGGAAGGGAAGAAACGGTTGTCTGACGACCGCTTATGGGAGCATAGCGGTCGCGCGATAGACCGTAAGGGCGAAAACTCAGTTAAATCTGAGCGGGACTCTCCGGGAGAGTCCCAACCCATGGCTAAAAGCACCAAATCTACATGAAGACTTATCCTAACTTAAATTGAGGCCACCTAACCTTAATCCTAATGCACTAGGACTAGAATTAAGGCCCTATAACTAGGAATAGACCCAGATTTCGCAACTCACAGAAATCTATGCTTTAAGCTCTTGAAAACTTCATAAAAAGCACTCAAATCATCATGAAGAGGAGCTTTGAAGCTAGCACCATGGGAGAGGTCGTCTACACTAGGTCAAAGGCGGCTAGGAAGGAGCATGGAGAGCTGCAACGGCTGACTTCCATCCCCAAGCACTTGAGCACAAGCTCTTCAAGAGAGGTGAGTTCAAATCAATCTCAAAAATTTCATGAATTTCCTTAAGTTTCTTCTCATGGCATTCCTCTTCTTCTTCTTTTCTCTTTCATTTTTTTTTCTTCCTCTTTCTAGCTCCTTCCTGGCCCAAGATGCTACTCTAGCTTGAAGTGGGTGGCTCCCATGATAAAAGAACTTCCTTTAGAGGTCCTCTCAATCTTAAGGGCATGGCACCTTCATCCTTTAGTAGTCCTAGCCAAGAATTTCCAAAAAAATTCATTAGACTGGCCTAGCATTTCAGCTCTAGTGGAGTTATGGCACCTTCAAACACACACTTTCATATTCCCAACCTTTGAAGCTATTGTCCTTGTAGAAGAGGTAGAGACCTACCTAGCCCTTCCTAAGACTAAGGTGGGGGATGAAGACTTGGTGTGTCATACAGTTGAACCTATAGATCCATCACTCATCTTAGGGGATTTTATACACAACCCAAAGGATGTGAAAACCATGATTAGCTCCCACCATATCCATTTGATACCCATAGCCCAATGGGTCACTTCTCAGTGCAAAAATAAGTGGGGGAGATATGAAGCCATTGCCAAAGCTACTTCCATTTGCTTGTGCGGGGTCTTGCTCTTTTCCACCACCGACCACCTCTTAGACATCTAAAACCTCAACATTATTAGTGGGTTGTGGCGGGGTTTATCCATCTCTCAAGCCGTCCATTCTTACCTCTATGAAGGTCTCAGTTCAGCTTTTTTAGGGGGTCCCCTCTTTGGGTCTATGATTGTCTCGGAATGTTGGATGGGAATTAGACTCAAATTTCTACCCAAGGAAGATGTGCCTTCAGCTAGCCGCATATTCGGGAGCCACCCACTCTACTTCATAGGAGGTGCATCTGGATTTTATTCACAGGTTGAATGCCGGACCGCAGATAAGAAGACAAGGGACGAATGGTGCCTCTTCCTCAACACCTTGCCAATTGACAAGTTAGTGATGCGACCCCGAGTTCTTCAAGGCACTACCCTTAGACTACCTCAGCGATTGGGCCTAGACCTGCGGCTAGTGGGGAACACTACCTTGGCGATCTACAACCCTCACCGGTGCTACTTGCAAATCGGGCTTCCCCTAACTACAGTTCCAGCACTATCACACTACCCTCCCCTTCAAGCTAGGAAAATTGGGACCGAGGAGGACGAGCGGGCGATCCGGAGCGCTCTGACCATGTGGGAGATCAGCCGCGTCCGTGCTTTGCAAGCAGAAGTGACAAAGGATGAAGAGGAGTACCGTGCTTATGTTAAGGAATTACGTAAGATCCGGCCCCGCACGGATGGAAAATTGGATGCAATTTGAATTTTATTGATGATGAATTTGAGAATTTTAATAGAACAATGTATTATGAACCTTAATTGAATGAAATAAGAGACTGGTTGGAAAGATGTACAATGAATCATTTTTTACCTTGATAGATCAAAAAAAAGGATAGAGTTCTTTGTTTGACAAACGTCCAACAAAGGACCGCCAGGCCCAACTAACGGTCTAGCGATAGATCGCAAGGGAAAGGACCCAGTAAAAACTGAGTTTTCTAGCTCTCGGGCACGGTATGCGGTCGCAACTAGACCGCTTGGAAGGGACTAACTGTCTATCTAAAGACCGCAAGGGATGAGGAACAGAGAAACCTGAGAATTCTAGCTCTCGGGCGAGAAAAACGGTCCCAGAATGACCGCTAGGGGATTCTTAGCGGTTCACCATGTTGAGTCTATAAGATGGTGCAAACCGGATTCAGAGGGGGGGTGAATGAATCTCCCCTTTAAAAATTTTGCCCAATTGAAACTGTACTAATAAACTTTTGCGGAAATGAAATATGATAAGATCAGCAAGACAGAAGTTCTATTGAGATTCACACTAGAACACTTGTCCAGAAGTTCTAATGTGATTCTCACTAGAGTACTTGGATAGCAGTGAGAAGATTTCCTCAGATGGCAACTTTGCTGAAACACCAGATAGCAGATATGATGCAACCAATGCAATTTGAACGTAGAATTAGGCTAAATCTATACAACAGAAAAGAACCTAAGCATACATCTATTGATAGTCAGAATTACATTCAAATCAAACAAACCACTGCACATATGATTTTTTAGGTGGTTCGGTCCTCCAGACCTACATCCACCCCACACTCAACCTGAGTGTGGATTCCTACTGATACACAGCTTAAACCACTGGGCCTCACAGCTTGCCTACAACCGCTGAGCATCACAGCTTACTCTGCTGGGCATTACAGCTTAAGTCACCGCTGATTCACAGCTTCAAACCGCTGGGCCTTACAGCTTCGCCTCCGCTGATACACAACTTAAGAAATGGACTGTAAAATGGAAAAATAAGAAGGATAAAGTTCAGCTACGAAAAGCTAGAAATAAAGCACAATAATGTATCTCACTCAGGAGCAGTGTAGCTTGGATCTGATCCAGAAGCTACTGATCTTCCTTCTCCTTCAATCTTGCTGCTGCACTCTCTTCTTCTTTTTCCTTCTTCACTCTGGCTCTCTTTTCTCTCTCTCTGTAATTCCTCTCTTAGAATTTCTCCTTCTACTTCTCCTGCTTTCTCTCTTTTCTTCTCTCGATCTCACGATCACCCTCTTCTTCTTTCAACTCTCCGCAGCTCCCTTATCTTGCTCTTCTTATTCATCTCTAATTCTATCTCTCAGACTTCTTCTCTCTGCTGCTCTCACAGACTTCTCTTCTTTTGTATCTCAACTTTCAACGCTCAGCTCTCTATTTCCTGCCTCTGCTAGCCTCTCTCGTCTTCTATATCTGCGGCTCCTTTCTCTCCCAGCCTTCGATCCCTTTTTATAGGCAGATGATAGGCGCGTGGGTATCACATTTCCCGCCCAATTCACCAAGCAGATCTGATCCAGACCTTTCCTTGTGTCATCATCAACGGGCAGTGGCACTCCACATGGCAGAATCACTAGCTCACACATTGCCTTGGATCACGTGTCGACTTTCAACATTCTGAGAACACATGCCTTCTTAGTTCGAGCTCACAAGTTCACTTTAACCTGTCAGTTAGAAGTAATTAGTCATATGGTATAAAATGAAGTTTGCACTGACTTAATATGTTATATGCAAAGTATGCACATACCTTGATATGCGTATAGGTGGTATGCATAGACCTTGATGCACGTATGAGAAAGTATGCACAGACCTAATGTGTTGAACCAAAGTGTGCATCGATCTACTACAGTGTGTGCACAGACCTTCAGTATGCAAGATGCCATATGTGCATCGACTGCTACAGTGTGTGCACAGACTTGTTTGTGCTGCAGGAAGACAACATGCACAGACTAGATATGAAGGCTTAACATTACTAGCACCGACCTTGTATCAAACAAGGGCATACGTGCACTGACTTTGCTTATGCAAGGCACAAGAGTGCACTGACCTGTGTTAAGTGCAAAAATGTGCACCGACCTAGTGAAACTAGCACCTAGTTGATATGCATACTAATAGAGTATGCATGGACCCTAGTTTAGTGCTAGACAAAGGTTGCACCGACCTTATGTGTAGAGAACTTAAGTCTATACCGACGTTAAGTGCGCATAGCAACCCTGCACCGACTTGAGCTCACAGCAAACTTGTATCGACCTTGAGCTCGCAGCAAAAGCTGCACCGACCTTACATGTACTGACCTATATGCAATTAAACTTAAGCATGAACCGACCTATATGATGCATACACAAAATCTACACTGACTTTTGCTAAGATATAAGCATGAGCAGTAACATGCACTGACTTTACATGCGTGAACCACTGGGCTAGCACAAACTTAATGGTGTCAATGCAAATGTGCTCAGACGTATCCTAGCAGATGTGCTCGGACCTCAAATTGCATGTGCATAGACTTGAACAGAATGTGCACCGACGCTAAAACGGCTAACACAAACTCTGCACAGACTCTAACAAGCTCAACACTAAATGTGCACCGACTCTATCAAGCTAACACCAAATGTGCACCGACGGTAACCATGCTAACATGAAATGTGCACTTAACCTATTAGATGAAATGTCAATGCAACACACATGTGCACAGACCATCCAATGCATGAAATCGAATATGCATCGACTGCCTAAAGCAAGAAGGCAGTTGTGCATGGACTTTGAAATCAATTGTGCAAGTGTAAAACTACACTTCATATCAACAACAGCATCAAAGCAAACATCTCACATGAGTTTGACAACATCAAAGCACATCAAAGCAACACATATGATCACATGAGTCATAGTGTTTATCATCGTCAAAACCACAAGATTACAACAATCTCTCCCCTTTTGATGATGGCAACACTATGAGTCATGCACAAATAAAATCCAGACTCATATCAAATTATTCTCCCCCTTTGACTTCATCAAAAAGAAATCAATAATTTGATTTATGCAGTGATGTCGTGTAACAATCTCCCCCTTTATAAATGCAACCGCACTCCTTGTGAGAAATGAAGATCATTGAAGAGAAAACAGGGGTAGGAATGGAGAAATTTCAGAAGGTAAACATATGCTCCCCCTTTGACAATAAAAGAATGGAAACCACAGCATACATAAATTCAGCAAAAACACAGGAGAGCACACATGATATAATATGAATAATCAGATAGTTTGAAGATTGAGCACAAGAGCAATTTGACAAGATGAGGGGCAACAGAATCAGAACAGGAACAAGAGAAGTTCCACTGAGCTTCCAAAAGTTTTAGAGAAGATTTTTAATGAGTTATCAAAGTCATAATTCCAAAGTTAAACGTATTTCAGATTCTTCTACTATAAAAACTTATGACATAATCATTATTGAACAGCCTGGTTTAAATATGATGTATTTAAAGTTTGTTCATAAATTTTGTACTCATATCTGAGAATCAATCTTTTTAATACAAGTGAATCAAGCCTCCATATTAACATCTAGTTTAAACCTCCCTTCTTCTTAATCATTCAATTTCAATGGCCCCTCTAGGAGTTACAGGCAATAGTATTGAGGTTAAACATACAAGAATGTATCTGATTATGTCTACCATTTCTAAAATTTTTCTGAGGAATTATTTTTTCAAAGTAGAATATCTTTTCATACCAATAGTTGGTCATGTTTTTCAAGAGCATTCAAGTTTTAGTTCACACCTTGTAGCTATAGAATACATGTTGTTTAGACGCAAGTATTTCTCAGTACTCAGTATGACTAATTGTCATGCTTCACAATGAACAGAGCTAACTAGGGCACTTCATGACATAGGTTTATTCCATTTCTTTGATGAATAACCCAGTTTCTCAGTACAACTCAGTCATTGCTCTGCCTTAATTCGATATTGCAATAATTTTTCAGTAGAGTTAACTATGGTACATCATGACACAGTACTTTAGACATGGTTTCTCAGTAACCACAGTCATTGCTCTTGCCAACTATTATCCTTTTGACATTTACAGATTTTCAGATGTTTATAGACAATACTCACTACATATAACTCTGCCAGAGTTAGCCATGATCTCGGAATTTTTAAATTTCAGAAGATCTTACAAGAGATAACATGAACTACTTGGTTAAAGTTTATTAAAAGATTTGATTCTGATATTTTCAAGATGTTCAAATCAAAACTCATTAAATACATAGGACTTAAACCAACTGAATAGTTTAGACATTCATAGTTCCATATAATGGAAGAATCCTAGTTCAAATATTTTCAGATTTATGATCAAGATATCCCCATTAGAATCTTCTTGAATTTCTAACAGAAATTATCAGCAACAGTCAAGAGTTCAGAATTAAGATCATTAGAAGGTATGCAAATTTGTGAAAAGTTTTCAGAAGGACTGATAATCAAAGATTAATCATAGAAGTTGGTCGATCAATTCAGGAATTTCATCAGCCAGAAAAGATTTTCAATGAATGACAATTAAGTCAGGTAAGGCTTCAAAGTAGAGTTTAAGACAATTAGCTCCCCCTTAGCAAATGCAACACAGTGGATTCAAGAGTGATGGGAAGAATGAGCTCAAAGAAATTTCATAGCAGATAACCAACTTAGTCGGACTGACAAAGTTTAAAGAAAATCATCATTCAAAGTTCAGAAGATAAGAGTAAAACCGAGCAGCAAAGATATCACTTAATTATATGAAAATTTTGGGCTTTGGTTGACCAAATTAAGGAAAAATGCAACAATATGTTCCCTTTGAATTGTGCAAACAACCAATCTTTTTGAAATTTTTCTGGATAAATGATATGCAATGAAATATGTATGCATATATACATTGAATCTTTTTCACAGAATGCATTGAGTCATCATATATGACATAAGAATAATACATGCACTTAATCTAAACACATATGTATGACACAATAATTATCTTGATTGACTGTAGCACAGAAGATGAATGTCAATCAAGCAATTTTAGGAATATGGTTTGCTCCCCCTAAATGTGTGCATAAATCAATCAATCTTTTTGGAATTTTTCATATGAATGAAATCCATTCAATTCTGAAATCATTATATACATGAAAACACATGCACATGAGCAGACAATGAAGTGATGTGTTCAACATTCATAAAGGCATAATCATAAATTTTCTTGATGTGAACAAATAGTATGCAACATATGCAGTGAACACAATGCTTTCTTGACATAAACTTCCCCTTACATTATACAATATGTGCAATGAAAGTTAAGCATGGGGTCTTATGACTGGACTGCCCTATGTACAAAATTACCTATGGTACTAGGTGGAGTACTTAGTCTAGAGACCATCTCACACATGGTTAGAACTTCTGGACAGACTTAATCTGACCTTCAGTGTCAAACCATTTGATATACCGTGAAGTCATGCATGAAAATACATAACAGTTTCAGAATATGCAAGACAATTCAATTGAATGTGCATATGTGAAAATGTATGCAAGCATGAAATTTCATGCATTAAAATTTATTTCATCTCCCTCTCAAACATGCAACCGGTTGAAGCACAATTAAAACATAAATGTATGTAGATTTGAAATGAATTCAGCATATCTTCAATGAATATGTGCACACACATCTCAGAGCTCATGTAGCTTAATGTGAATGACAGAACATATAATGATCTTGCATGCATGACACTTTTGACTGAACAGATTTAACATGATATGCAGTTAAGGTAGATTTTTAAGAAATTCAACTGAACAAATGTGAAGAATGCAGATACTACCTGAAGAGTATCAGAATGGGGTTTTACCAACTTGGGTGCCTTGGCTTATAGAACCCCTTTATTCATCAACTTCAAGGGCACTCCTGCAAAAACAGAACCTCATTTTGCATATTGACGTACCCAAGAATTCTTGGCTCCTCCATGGTCAGTAGCACCTCTGAAAGGTGCTCTCCACAGTTTTTGAGCATGAGAATCATCACATTTCATCATGAAATAATTAGACATAGAATGTCCAAACTGATCACAGTAATAACAAGAAGTCTGACTATTTTTCATGTTCACATGAGAATTGAATCTATGTGCATGAACATGATTGCATCTATTTTTCACATGCAAGTTTGATCTTTTATGATTAGCCAGCCAACAGTCAGCAACTCTATGGCCTGGCTTTCCACATTCAAAGCACCTAATGTGCTTTCCCTTAGAACCAAAATTATTTCTTTCAAAAATATTTTTGTTAATAGGGAAATTAACAAACCCAGAATGAAATTTCTTTCCCTGATTATGCCAACATTGAGCAGCAATGTGGCCCAATTTGCCGCAATGAAAACATTGAATGTTCTTCTCATGATTTGCATGATTTTTAGCATGAACATTCATATCATGCAATTTTCTAGTATTGAGGTCATCATGTTCCATTAATTTGCATTCATGCATGAGATGACCTACTCTATGACAGTAAAAATATTTAATTCTCTTATTTTAAACATGAGAAGGTTTTTCATATTAGAATTCCTAGCATGAATTCTATCAGATTTCAATTCATCCTTCTTCATGATAAAATAATCATCCATCTCATGACCAACTTTACCACAGTAAAAACACTTAACATTCTTTCTTTTATCAAAAAACATCATGGTCTGAGATTTTTCAGCATGTAGTTTATTTTTCTTCTTTTTTGAATTTTTATTCTATCTTTGAGTTTTAACTGTAGCAGATTTCTTTGGAGATTTCCTAGAGGTTCCAGCTACATCAGTGCTTCGGACGAATGTGGTGTAAAGCTGGTTCTTCATGACCCTTTTTGTTTCAGAAAAGTTGTCAGTTTCCTCACTTTGATTACTCACTTCATCTTTCAAGGAAGCTTTTGACTTCTCTTTACCTTTGAGAGTTTTTGACAGGGAGTTTCTCAAATCACAAATTTCCTTTTCTAGAGAAGCAATGTGTAATTCATAACTGGCAATCTCTTGTTCCCTGCAATCAACACATTCACTTAGCACCTTGTTTGTAGTTTTATATTTCTCAAGTTCTTGTTCCAGATTGCTCAGTTTTTCAGATTCATTTATGTAAGCAAATTTTCCTTTTTCTAGGATAAGGAGCCTTTCAGACATAGCAGTGTTCAACTGCTTCAGTTCTTCATTTTCTTTTCTTATTTTTTCATTCTGAACTAGTTCATAACTTAGGACATTATCACCTCCTAATGATTTCAGCTTATTTTCTAGTTCAGAATTCTTAACAGTAAGTTCATAATTAACAGATTTAAGTTAACTCAGTTTCAAATTAACATGATCAAGCTCTTTTATTAATTTCTCATTATCCATAGAATTCAAAGTCTGATGATTATCATATGAGTTTAATTTATCCTCAATTCAGAGATCTGAGTATAATTCATCATTCTCATTTTTCATCATAATCATATGTTCATTTTGTTTGTGAATATCTGCCAAACATGTATCATATGATTGTCTCAGTTTTGGACAGATTTCACAAGTTAGGTCAGATTTATCTTGATTAATCTTTTTCTTCAATTTCTTATTCTTAGATTTGATCTTCTTAAACTCATCATACAATTTATCATACATATCTACCAGTTCATTATAAGTGGCAATACCTGATTCTGTGCTTGCATGTGATTCTGCATCTTCAATTTGATATCTTCGGTTGGCCATCAAGCATTGTTCTTTCTGTTCCTCCTTCTCATGAATAGTGTGACAACCCGGACTCCGGATACCGGATATACCCGATAGGACTACCGAGTAGACCCGATACCACTTGGAACCCGTGAAGCCTCCCAAGAGCGATAAAAGCTCTGAAGGGATAAAAGGATTGTTGTGTGGTACATTGAAGTCGCAGATATAACAATAAGCAATAATATTTCATTAATCATGTTTGCTAAAGTAGCAGAAATAAAATTACTTTTTAATTAACAATTTAGATTAACAATTATACCAGAGTCAGTCCAAAGGAAAGATAAGTACAGTCCAACAGGAAGAAAAACGTACACTGAGGTCGGGGGAAGCCCGACCCGGTACCGCTGGCAACTACGAGCACGCCACATCAGGAACCGCGAAGGAAGCAGAGCGCCACACCTGAAAATCAGGGGTGAGCCTCGTGTCACTGGCTCAGTAGGGGTCACGCGGATCCCCACTGAAAAATAACGCAGTAACACGGGACAACATCTAAAATAGCGGTAGTAGTAAAGCAGGAAAAGCTAAACTACAACTAGAAAGATGTAAAAGAAAACCGTAAGAGCAGGAGTAGAACAGCTAAAAGAAAAGGGAAAGAGAAGTGGAAGAGAAAGGGACCGTACCTGAAAAAACATGATTGCCGAAGGAAGTACGGCTCCCTAAACTACTCCAAACAACGACAGAAGGGCGAACCCTGATCTCACAAAGTCAGGAGTTACCGATCCGTCGACAGACACAAGGCCAAAGCGAAGATCCTGCAAAACTAGGCAAGAACCCTAGAAAGGACCTAGACAGACATAGACACCAAAGCATACACGACTAGATTACCGTGCACGCTACACAGAGTCGACCTTGGGTAAAGTCAAGAACAGACTAACCCTAAAAAGGTCACGACACGAAGAACGAGAAATATGGGAGTCACATGTCAAGTGACGGAAGCACCTCCTCACTGGAAGAACAGCCAGATGCGTCCACTAACGTCTTACACTGCACCACTAGTATCTCGCCACGGACGCCAAGAACGACGGAGACTGAGATACTCACAGAACTGAACCAGGAATTACAGTAACGAGTGACTAGTCAGGGTCATGCCCGTCGACGTTCATCCAAAACGCCCCTGACCACGTGTGCACATACAAGCTCAATGCCTTGAGCCAGGCCTCAAGCTAGTTTTCTCCCCCCTCAGGACGCTACTGCAAGGCAAGGGAGCCCTTGGAAACTAGCCTACAAACCGTATCTCGGGAACTGCCCCACCACCTACTCCCAAGTGGGCCGACACTCGAGGTTGTCAGGCTACGACTAGTGGAGGCTCACTAGACACAGAGACTCCGAAACAGAAGTGCTGAAGTACAGACAGGCTAAGCACGCACTGTCACACGTACTACAAAGCACCAAACGTAAAGCACAAGGCAGCACACCAAACAGCTGCCAGACTCCAGACAAGGCAACTAGACCTACCAACATAACGATCCTTGAGTCTCACGACTCGGATTCAAGATCGTCGCACAACGACGGTGACAAGCCGCCAATCAGCCTAGTCCTAAGTCAAAGGTAACATATGTGTGAAACTAATCACGAAGACCTGAGGGAACATCAAGACTCTCAAAGCACCTGGACACACAAATCGAGGTAGGATAGTACCTCAAGGCATCTAGAACCACTGTCTCGAGCTATCGAGACACACACAAGGTCACCAGTCAACCACTGGGTCTCACCGGGTTGACTAGAACCTAACAACGACTCTGAAGCGGTACAGAAACCTAGCCAACAGCAGGGTACACCTGGCTATCTGATAACATGGTCATAGCCATCA
This sequence comes from Amorphophallus konjac, assembly GCA_022559845.1. Classification (NCBI taxonomy): domain Eukaryota; kingdom Viridiplantae; phylum Streptophyta; class Magnoliopsida; order Alismatales; family Araceae; genus Amorphophallus; species Amorphophallus konjac. The sequence continues at coordinate 96,782,546 of CM040129.1, read as the reverse complement.
TAGGACATCAAAAGATGTCCACGGGACAATGGGCAAACCACGAGGTCAAGCTGAGGCACTTGGAAATCAACACATCAAAAAACGACACGCAGGAGTTAAGCAGAGGAACATACACTGGCGGTCATAGAATGGGCCGCTAGGGGACTGTAGCGGTCAAGGATTATGCCACTAAACCCAGTCAACCCTGAACCAACCTATTCGACCAAACCACCATAGCGGTCTAATATAGACGCGCTACACGGACTAGGCGGTCTAAGAGTAAACCGCCACACTAACCGTCTTAACCTATTGACCTAAGACAAACGGACTGTAGCGGCCTAAGAAAGGTGCGCTACTATGAAAAGACGAACAAAGATTGGGCCGCCAAGGCCAACCGACTTAGAACATTGACCCGGTCAAACAAACCGTAGCGGCCCAAGGAAGGAGCGCTACAGCACGTTGGCGGTCAAAGCTTGGGCCGTCAGCCCAAACCGATTTAACCCGTTGACTAACGTCAACGACCCTTAGCGGTCTAAGAAAGGGCCGCTAGAGCAAGTAGCGGTTCATCGTACAATCGCTAAGGCTCAAACCGACTTACACTAATATAGAGAAATGACTAAGCTTGGCGCACCACCAAAGGGCCGCCAGAGGCAAGAGGTGGTCTAAGTTTTAGGCCGTCAGCCTAAACTGACCTGAACTAATCGACACACCACAGAGTGTGGCGGTCTATCGTTGGACCGCCAGAGACAAGAGACAGTCTCTGAAACGACCGCTTTGACCGATCTTGACCGTTCCACGCCCCATTCACGTCTAAACGCAGGGGAAACAGTCCTAAGTGACAAAATTAACCTTCCACGGGCCGGATGGGTCCATGCAACATCTAAATCGTGAGAAACTGACGATTCCAACAAATCGACCCTAATTGGGTCACCGGGGTTCCCGGGCTTGTACCGGCCCCAAAAGACGACCAATCGACATGAAATCAACGAAAATGGAACGCTAACATGCTGTGGGTCACAATGAAACTAATCTAGTCGAAAACCGTCGCCGTTTTTCGGTGACCCCGACGCACACCCCCCGAGCATGCTTTTCCCGAAACTGAACGAAACACACTCGTATGCGCACCGTTCGGCATGAAATTGCGAGAGAACGTAGAGGAGAAGTAGGTGATCCATTTCCCTACCTCCACCAATGATTCCGTGCACTGAGGTGACTAAACTGCGCCGAAAACCGTTAAACCAACGAACCGCGCCGGCTTTGAATCCACCGAGGGATCGCGCCAACCACGCTCCATTCCTCGCACCATCACGTGCCACAGCAGCTCCACGTCGTCGCCACCTCACCCACGGGCCTCCTCCGTCTGCAGCCGAAGCAGAGAGGGCGAGAAGGGAGAGAACGGGAGAGAGAGGGTGCGCCGTGTGAATGAAGGAAAGGAGAGAGGAAAAGAAAAGAAAAAGGAAAGGAAAATAGGAATTTTCCTAATTTTCGTAAATTTTGATTTTTGGCACGAAAATATAATAATTCAGAAAAATATGAAAAAACAGTCGAAATGATCCTCTCAAAGAGTACATCGCAACTGTAGTGTCCTCGAGTCGATGAACTGATAAATAAACTCTCCACTGCGTTCCGTAACTTGTACGAGAGAAAAATCCACGCAGATCGTAAAACTCAACTCAGGACCCACAAAAGCGATTCGAAAGCACTCCGATAAGGATCCGGAAGATTCGATAAGAATCCGATAAGGATCCAGAAGATTCGATAAGAATCCTTATCTTTCCTTTTGACTGGACTCTGGTATAATTGTTAATCTAAATTGTTAATTAAAAAGTAATTTTATTTCTGCTACTTTAGCAAACCTGATTAATGAAATATTATTGCTTACTGTTATATCTGCAACTTCAATGTACTACACAATAATCCTTTTATCCCTTCGGAGCTTTTATCGCTCTTGGGAGGCTTCACGGGTTCCAAGTGGTATCCGGTCTACTCGATAGTCCTATCGGGTATATCCGGTATCCGGAGTCTGGGTCGTCACAAATAGCAATGATTGTCTCCAAAATTTTCTTTCCACAGGAGCACCTGCAAACAGAAGAAAGCATATCAGTATCTATTGAAGTCTTCAAGATATTGAGAACTGTGATATTATGACGGTTCTTCAGTCTGTCCTCACTAGACCATTTGGTCTGATCCTGAGGTAATTTATGTGGGCCTTTTGAAACTAAATTCCATAGATTAGAGTCGATGGAATTCATGTAAATACATAGGCTGCCCAACCATGTGTTGAGGTTAGAACCATCAAAAACAACAGGAGATGCCATTGAAAAATAATTGAGTAATTCAGATCAAAAAGCCTGAAAACAAGATGACAAATGCACTGAACTTAAAAAAGCAAAGCACCGAAGCGGACTAATCAGGACCTTCTACAGATCGTTGGATCTGGAAATCAGAGATCGGTTCTAGTACAGTTCAAGCATAGACCAGACAGAAAACTCAGCAAAATCAAAGATGCACCCAAAACCAGTATGGCACAAAAAATAGCAGGATCCTCTGCAGATCGTTGGATCTGGACATTCAGAGACCCGCTCTAATACCAATTGTTGAGTCTATAAGATGGTGCAATCCCGATTCAGAGGGGGGGTGAATGAATCTCCCCCTTTAAAAATTTTGCCCAATTGAAACTGTACTAATAAACTTTTGCGAAAATGAAATCTGATAAGATCAACAAGACAGAAGTTCTATTGAGATTCACACTAGAACACTTGTCCAGAAGTTCTAATGTGATTCTCACTAGAGTACTTGGATAGCAGTGAGAAGATTTCCTCAGATGGAAACTTTGCTGAAACACCAGATAGCAGATATGATGCAGCTAATGCAATTTGAACGTAGAATTACTTAGTCTAAATCTATACAACAGAAACGAACCTAAGCATACATCTATTGATAGTCAGAATTGCATTCAAATCAAACAAACCAATGCATAGATGATTTTTTAGGTGGTTCGATCCTTCAGACATACATCCACCCCACACTCAACCTGAGTGTGGATTCCTGCTGATACACAGCTTAAACCGCTTGGCCTCACAGCTTGCCTACAACCGCTGAGCGTCACAGCTTGCTCCGCTGGACATTACAGCTTAAGCCAGCGCTGATTCACAGCTTCAAACTACTGGGCCTTACAGCTTCGCCTCCGCTGATACACAGCTTAAGAAATGGAATGTAAAATGGAAAAATAATAAGGATAAAGTTCAGTTACAGAAAGCTGGAAATAAAGCACAATAATGTAGCTCGCTCAGGAGCAATGTAGCTTGGATCTGATCCAGAAGCTACTAATCTTCCTTCTCCTTCAATCTTACTGCTGCACTCTCTTCTTCTTCTTCCTTCTTCACTCTGGCTCTCTTTTCTCTCTCTCTCTGTAATTCCCCTCTCAGAATTTCTCCTTCTACTTCTCCTACTTTCTCGCTTTTCTGCTCTCGATCTCACGATCACCCTCTTCTTCTTTCAACTCTCTGCAGCTTCCTTATCTCGCTCTTCTTATTCATCTCTAATTCTATCTCTCAGACTTCTTCTCTCTACTGCTCTCACAGACTTCTCTTCTTTCGTATCTCAACTTTCAGCGCTCAGCTCTCTATTTTTTGCCTCTGCTAGCCTCTCTCGTCTTCTATATCTGTGGCTCCTTTCTCTCCCAGCCTTCGATCCCTTTTTATAGGCAGATGATGGGCGCGTGGGTATCATGTTTCCCGCCCAATTCACCAAGCAGATCTGATCCAGGCCTTTCCACGTGTCATCATCACTGGGCAGTCACACTTCACGTGGCAGAATCACTAGCTCATTCATTGCCTTGGATCACGTGTCAGCTTTCAACATTCTAAGAACACGTGCCTTCTTAGTTCGAGCTCACGAGTTCACTTTAACCTGTCAGTTAGAAGTAATTAATCATATGGTATAAAACGAAGTTTGCACTGACTTAATATGGTATATGCAAACTATGCACATACCTTGATATGCATATAGGAAGTATGCACAGACCTTGATGCACGTATGAGAAAGTATGCACAAACCTAATGTGTTGAACCAAAGTGCGCATCGATCTGCTACAGTGTGTGCACAGACCTTCAGTATGCAAGATGCCATATGTACATCGACTGCAACAGTGTGTGCACAGACTTGTTTATGATGCAGGAAGACAACATGCACAGACCAGATATGAAGGCTTAACATTACTAGCACCGACCTTGTATCAAGCAAGGGCATACGTGCACTAACTTTGCTTATGCAAGGCAAAAGAGTGCACTGACCTGTGTTAAGTGCAAAAACATGCACCGACCTAGTAAAACTAGCACCTAGTTGATATGCATACTAATAGAGTATGCACGGACCCTAGTTTAGTGCTAGACAAAGGTTGCACCAACCTTATGTGTAGAGAACTTAAGTCTATAACGACGTTAAGTGCGCATAGCAACCCTGCACCGACTTGAGCTCGCAGCAAACTTGCATCGACCTTGAGCTCGCAGCAAAAGCTACACCGACCTTACATGTACTGACCTATATGCAGTTAAACTTAAGCATGCACCGACCTATATGATGCATACACAAAATCTGCACTGACTTTTGCTAAGATATAGGCATGAGCAGTAACATGCACTGACTTTACATGCGTGAACCACTGGGCTAGCACATACTTAATGGTGTCAATGCAAATGTGCTCAGACCTGTCCTAGCAGATGTGCTCGGACCTCAAATCGCATGTGCACAGACTTGAACAGAATGTGCACCGACGCTAAAACGGCTAACACAAACTCTGCACAGACTCTAACTAGCTCAACACTAAATGTGCACTGACTCTATCAAGCTAAGACCAAATGTGCACCGACGCTAACCATGCTAACATGAAATGTGCACTTAACCTGTTTGATGAAATGTCAATGCAACACACACATGTGCACAGACCATCCAATGCATGAAATCGAATATGCATCGACTGCCTAAAGCAAGAAGGCAGTTGTGCATGGACTTTGAAATCAATTGTGCAAGTGTAAAACTACACTTCATATCAACAACAGCATCAAAGCAAACATCTCACATGAGTTTGACAATATCAAAGCACATCAAAACAACACATATGATCACATGAGTCATAGTGTTTATCATCATCAAAACCACAGGATTACAACACACCCAAAGACCGCAAGGGACAATAGATAGAGAAACTTGCAAGCTTTGAATCTTGGAACTTGGAACCTGGAACATGTGTATGTACACACTTAAAATAAGAAACAAGTTAGGTCCATTCTTAGGCTCAACCCCTTGCCTGCAGCAAGTTAGAGAATGATCAATCGTTGATATTTGGTCAAGAGGTGGAGCCTTATTAAATAGGCGAGATGTAATGAAATGTATAAATGCAATGCATACTATACAAAGAATGATGATTTTTTTGTTGAGTTTTTTTTCAAAATATCTGATTTTTGTTGGGTTTTGAAATATTTGATTTTTTTTGTTTTGAAGTATTTAATTTTTTTTTGATTTTGAAATATTTGATTTTTTGGATTTTAAAATATTTGATTTTTTTGGATTTTGAAATATTTGATTTTTTTGATTTTGAAATATTTGATTTTTTTTTGATTTTGAAGGTTAACTTCGTCCGGGCAACAAGAGCCCTACCTGTCCCACTAAGAATCTCCTGAGGTTGGCGTGCTTTTAAGGTGACAATCCCCGGCCGGGGGCCAATTTGTATGATGGTGCTTCTACCAAGGCCATACCCAGGGTACTGTCTAGTCCTAAAAAGAAAAAGGAATTCGAGAGGTAAGCCTAGGCCAGGTATAGAGGTTTTTAGGGCTTGATTCTTTCTTGTGACAACCCCTTCAGAGATTCAGTCTGTTGTGCTGGGGGTTTGTGTCCATCATCGAACGTTTATCCATTTTAGGCACGCATGCGACCGAGCTCATAACGTCCCATGGGGAAACTGTACTGCCACTCTTGCCATTCCTAGTTTCATACTCTTGAGTATTTGTTGGACTTTGAGCTTTGAGCTTGAGCTTTTGGCTTTGATTTTTGCTCCTTTTCTTTTTTCTTATTTTTTTTCTTTGGTGTTACTGTTGCTTTTCTTTGTGGAGTCAGGTCATAATGAACTGCCCCTATTTGAGACCTCCTTTCATTGAGGTGTCTAGATCAGTCATCGCCCCCCTTATTCGCCTCTTGCCCCTAGATTCAGCCGATGAGAGAATCGGACAGGGACTTGCACTTCCCCCAAGCATGACCAGAGGAGAAATGGTGTTACAAAAATGGGGAAACCCGACCAGGGATGCCGTGAAGTGTGTGGGTGCCAAGCTCGGAATCTTCCTTGGTGATTGAGGAAAAGAACCCCTCGCTACCGTGCCTTTATTAGCCTGACTCTAAGGAAAAAATGCTTAAGATACAACCCATTCCAAGCGTGAGACAGCTCCTCACCTTCCACGTTAACTAGGCGATATGCATTCCCTGGATAAGCTTCTCTAACGACGAACGGCCCTTCCCAGTTAGGTTGCAATTTAGACCTAGGACCTCCAGACCTAATGAATTTGCATTTCAAAACCATATCACCTATTTAAAATTTACGCTCAATTACCTTCTTTTGAAAATAACGTGAAACTCTCTTTTGATAAATAAACACGTGATCGGCCGCATTTAGCCTCTTCTCATCCAAGAGTTCCAGCTGGACGAGTAACGCCTCTCGACGTTCGTCGAGATTAAGTTCCTTATCGAGCTGTACCCTTAGGGAAGGGATCAAGATCTCATATGGGAGCACCGCCTCCATCCCATAAGTAAGAGCATAGGGGGTTTGCCCCGTAGGAGTACGGACGGAGGTGCGATAAGCCCATACTCTTCCACTAATCGTTCAAGCCAATCGGAAAATTTGTGAGATTCACATGTTTTCTTTATGATTTTGAGAAGGGTTTTATTGGTGGCTTCGGCTTGACCATTGCCTTGAGGATAGTATGGAGATGAATGATGTAATGAAATATTAAACTTATTACAAAGGTCCTGGAGCTCTTGAGGGATGAACTGGGGTCCATTATCGGTGGCGATGCTGCTTGACACTCTGAACCGCGAGATGATATTCTTTAAGATGAAGCGGCACACCGTGGTAGCCTTGATCTCTGCGTATGCTTCCACTTCGGCCCACTTGGTGAAGTACTCAGTGGCGGTGAGAATAAAGGATTTCTGCTTGGTCTGAGAATTGGGATCACCTAGTGGGCCGATAATGTCGAAAGCCCACATGGAGAATGGCCAAGGAGCAGAGAGAAGATGAAGAGATGAAGTAGGAGCGTGGATTTTATCAGCATAGAGTTGGCATTTAAGACACCTCCGGACATAGAGGGAGTAATCTTCCTCTAGAGTGGGCCAATAGTAACCCTACCTAAGGATCTTTGCTAAAGCCTGGCCATTGACATGACCCCTACACTCACTCGAATGGGCCGCCTCAGCCACTTTTCAAGCTTCATCATCGTCTAAGAATCTCATGAGCATTCCATTGAGAGCGCGCCTATATAGTTCTCCGGCGATGATAATGTACCTTGAAGCGGCTCTTCTAATAGCCTTACGCTGTTCAGCACTTGCCCCTTCTGGGAATGATCCATCCCTGCAATATAGCTCGATTTCATGGTACCATGGTAACTCTTCTTCTTCCAGGATCTCTTCTAACTCTGTTAAAGATACTTCCTTCAAATCTTCCTTCTCAGCCCTCGCCTCTACAATTTTCCTAAGGTTGTTGTACCAAGGATCTTGAAGAGAGGGGGCGTCCATTTTTTGGACGATGATTGCCTCAGTGCTCCGACCGAGAGGAAAGGATAAGGAGGAAGCTAGAGACGCCAGTGCATCGGCGAGGAAGTTCTGAGACCAAGGAGTATGGATATATACCAATTTACGGAATTGCCTAGCCAAGAGAGTGACCAAATCTTGATATGGCTTGAGCTTCAGGTCACGAGTGTGATAAGTGGACAGAACTTACCGCAGAACGAGCTGAGAGTCTCCTATGATGTTCAAATAGCGTGTACCCAAGAGGTAGGTGTGTTTCAATCCGGCTAGGAGAGCTTCATACTCGGCGATATTATTGGTAGTAGGGAAATAGAGCTGATAAGCAAAAGGAATCGTCACCCCTTCCGGAGTGAGGAGGACGGCACCTATCCCTCAGCCTTGGGAATTAAGTGCACCATCGAAGTGCAGAGACCAAAAGGGATGGTGGGTGAGAACAACAAGATGCTCGTCAGGAAAATCATCCTGAATAGAGTCGGTGCAGGGGATGGGAAGATGAGCGAGGTGCTCAGCAATGGCATATCCTTTGACTACCTTCTGAACAACATATATAATGTCAAACTGAGAGAAGAAGCTCTGCTAGCGAGCTAACCTACTAGAAAGGATAGGCTTTTCTAAGAGATAGCGGACCGGGTCCTTTCTAGCGATCAGCCTAACCGGGTGGGTTAGAAAGTAATGTTTCAGCTTCTGAGCTACCCAAACCAAGGCGGCACAGGTTTTCTCCATGGCAATATACTTGGCCTCTGCTGGGTTAAACAACCTAGAGAGGTAATAAGCTACCTGCTCTTTGCCCTCATCATCTACTTGTGCCAGGGCAGCTCCTAGGGAATCCTCGATAACAGAAATATATAGGATTAGGGGTTTCTCAGGGACAGGAGGCTGCAAAACCGGGGGATTGGACAAATATACCTTTAAATCCTTATAGGCCTTTTGACAACCTTCATTCCATTCAAATTTGACCCCGCCTTTAGCAGTTCATAAAACGGGCGGCACCTCTGAGAATGTTGGGATATAAATCTTCTAATAAACTACAGGAGGCCAATCAATCCTTGAAGTTCCATAATGTTCTTAGGCGGCGGCATATCCATGACGGCCTTGGCTTTGTTAGGATCAATCTGAATCCCCATTTTGCTAACTATAAAGCCTAGCAACTTCCCTGAAGAGACTCCAAAAATACACTTCTTTGGATTCATTTTCAACTTATACTCCCTAGCTCTCTGAAACACCTTAGCCAAAGTGACGGGGAGTTCCTCTTTCGACCTCGATTTCACCAAAATATCATCTACATAAGCTTCCATATAAACATACATCATATTGTGGAATATCGCCATCATCGCCCGTTGGTATGTGGCACCCGCATTCTTCAGACCAAATGGCATGACCACGTAGCAGTAAGTGCCCCAAGCCGTGGTGAACGAGGTTTTCTCTTGATCTTCAGGAGCAAGACGGATTTGGTTGTATCCTGAATAACCATCCATGAATGACAATGCTTCATACCTGGCGGTGTTATCCACCAATACATCTATATGAGGCAGCGGGAAATCGTCTTTGAGACATGCCTTGTTTAGATCCCTGAAATCAATGCAAATACGCATCTTTCCATCCTTCTTGATAACCGGGACTATATTTACCACCCACTGGGGATATAAGACAACTCTAATGAACCTAGACTTATGCAATTTATCTACTTCTTTCATCCTCAGGGCCATGTTGGGGTGGAATCTTCTCAGCTTTTGCTTTACGGGTGTTGCCCCTGGCTTAGGCACTAGTCGATGTTCCACCAAAGAGGGGTCAAGACCCGGCATGTCCTCGTAAGACCAGGCGAAAGAATCGCTATACTCCCTTAGGACCTAAACTAAATCTTCTTCAACTTCTGGAGGGAGACTAGCGGCAATAATAATGGGCCTGGGGTCCTCATCAGTTCCCAGATTTATTTCCTTCGTAGGTTCATCCACTGCTGATGACGAGTCATCGAATCTCTTTAAGCCTAGCGCATACAAGTCGGCAGTGTCGTCTACATCACTGTCCTCACAATCAACCGGGTCCTTCTCATCCATGACTTCATAGAGTCCCAGTCCGTCATCACTCCCTACACCATCTTGCTCCTCGTCTTCCTCGATCATAATCACCGTAGCTATGAACTCTGGGCATTTAAGAAGAGCACTACATCGTTGTGCTATATCTTGCAAGAACCTATCAGGAATGGATTTAGAATGTTGCGCCAGCGGGAGCGGCTCAGGCAAGGATGGGTTGGATGACCTAGAACAAAATCTTACTTCTCTAGACCCAACAGAATCTACTTCCCTAGACTCGATGGATCCTACGTCTAACCTAGGAGAGAGAAAATCTAGTGGGAGGGAGGCAGCAGGGGCCTCATGCCCCTGGGAGGAGGATGGAGAGAAGATAGCGTAATCTTACATTGAGATTTCCATTTCAAATTTGATGTTTTTTTTGGAGATCGGTGGAGATCATGCAACGAGATAAAGAGAAGGGTGGAGGCGGAAGCCTAAGGGGATAGATGGATGGGCAGAAAATGTCAAAGAAAGGATCGGAGGAGGAGAAGAAAGGATTGGATAGATTAACGGGCGGACAGCAAGTGCATGTTCTGACAATGAGAAAATCAGTGGGGATCTCACATAGGAATGGATCAATCAAAAGAGGAGGTGAGCGGGGTATGAATGCCAGCTTTTGAAAGAACGAGAACAAGCGGGAAGGAGACCAAGTGAAAATGACGGGCGAGCTCCTTCTTTCCTGCAGAACTGTCGGCTTCTTCGGCTTATAATGCACAAGTCGCACCTCCTGGTTCCTTTGGCAACTGTCTTCTTCAACAAATAATCTTGCAAATACTTGGCTAAAGTCGATCATATCATCAATGGGCCCCTTTGATAGCAATGGCGGGCTGTCAACTGTATAAGATGTATCTTCTTTCTCGGGCTGACTTGGTGATGCTTTCAATGTACCTGGTTGGAGAGGACCTTTGACAAAATGTTGGCGATAGTCCCAGGTTAATGGCCATGAGTCACTCAAAACTGAGAGTGAGGATTCTCGATAACCGAGACCTCTCCTGTTCATTTTCTTACCCTTGGAGACCGGCTTGGTCTGCCCCTATAATTGTGCACCGAGACCTCTCCCCAAATGATAGCCTAGCTTTAATATGATGCTCCAACACTTAGAATCTCGTATCTGGGGCTTCACTCTGACGTTCACCGACACGGTGGTGGGCTTGCGCGGCGCATAGGCCCTTGGAAAATCTAGGTCTAAAACTGAAATAACGGGCCGATTACTGGGCCATAGTGTTGGTAGAATCTTCTCAGAGATGGCCTTGACAGACTGGACCATGGATATGCTTTTTACCTTGACCACCCTCCCTTGAAAAGGGAACTTGAGACATTGGTGGGCAGTGGATGGCATGGCATTAAGATTGTCAATCCACGGACGACCCAAAATAGCTTTGAACATAGGATCAATGTCCAGCACATAAAATTCAATCGGCATAGTGAGAGGCCCAAACTCAGCTTGAATGGTGACTACCCCGTGACATGCCCTTCTAGAATTGTCATATGTTGCAATGGTGGTCGGGGTCGGCCTTAAAAGATCTTCTGAGAGGTTGCAGGCCCTTAAAGTGCTGAGAGGGCAGACATTAATAGAAGCCCCTATATCTACCAACACCGCATATATGCTTACTTTATTTAAAAAAATGGAAATGCATAGCGACATTTGTCGTGCCTCGGGAGGTGCTAGTTCAGTCTCAGAAAATGTGATTGCTGGCCCTTTGGAGACGGTAACCAGGGCTCTTGGTAAGCTGTCTACCGCCATATCTTCATTAACTATCACCTTTTGAAGAAAATTTTAGAGGTCATCCTGGTGAAGTGTGGACCTTTTTATCAACTCTAGCAAAGAAATCTTGGCTAGCACCCTGTCCAGATGATGTAGCAAATCATATTGGGTACCTGGCAGCGGATCTGCCTCCTCTTGATCGGCAAGCTATTGTGAGGACTGGGGATTGGGTGCGGATGCATCGGTGGAAGGATAGTTTCTATGGAATAAATGCCCGCTCCGTAGTGATAGAAACACTAGAGAGTGATCTAGAAGGGGGGGATGAATAGATCACCCCAATTTGAAAAATAATTCGAAGGCACACGGCAAAGAATGAGGATCAATCAAAGGATATCGCAAAAGCTGTGCAGTAAAAGAACCAATATAGACACACCCCTTAAACAACTCGATCTGAATGTAGGCAGTGAAGGAACTAAAACAGATCCAGCAGAGAACCAGCAAACCAAACAAGCACCCACAAGTATCGAAACATCGATCAGACAAGGAGGCAAAGAATTTTTAGGTGGTTCGATTGCCCACAGCAATCTACGCCCACCCCTCGTCCACACCGAACGAGGATTCCACTAGCTCAGGCTAGAAAAGCAGACTCAGTCTGCGACAACGGCTGCCTAATAGCTTGCCCCGAGGGAGACAAATCCCACAACCAGATTCTACACCCCGCACCCCAGACTTGATACTAGCCAATCCAGACTTGGAGGACAGTTCCTCCCTTCCTCTACATAGAGGAAACCCCACGAGTGACTCCCACAGCCACTCGCTACTGGAGACACTATCTCCCTTCCTCCACACTAGAGGGAACCAAAGAGAATACGGTTGGTAAATCAAAGGATCAGAATAAAATGAAAACGAGAAACAAAATAATGTAAAATGTAGCTTCAAAAAAGCATAGATAGATGCACTAGCTGGCTGCTCTCAGAGAAACCTCTTTCTCTTTCTCCACTCAACTGGATTGCTCACGCTCTCTTTTGCTCCTGGAGTGGCTCTCTCTTCAGATGGAGACGAACGGCAGCTTTCAACACCCTTGTTCGAAGGGTTGGGTATTCTTATATAAGAGCAGGGGCTCCGTATGGATGAGGCAACAGAACCCTACTGAAATTTCATTGGTCCACGTGTTAGGGAATAGAATGTTCCTTTACTTGGATCACATGCCTTTCATTTGCTCCAGGGTTCCACGTGCCAACCTTCTGCCATTTTTGGGTTCACGTGCCTTGGATCACGTGATGTTCTAAGTTCTCACGCTTCTGCCCTCCAACTATTCGACTGTATGGCTGACCTTGCAATATAACAAACAAGAGTGTTAGTTATATGATAATATGTGCTGGGACATGAAACATGCTCAGACCATGAACATGTGCACAGACTTTACATGTGCACAGACCAAAGAATGCTGCCCCCCATGCACATATGCTCAGACCAACAAAAACATGTGCAGACTTGAGTAAGCTAGGTGCAACAAATGCATAGACCTTATATGTAAAGCATGCTATACTAGCATCGACCCTCATGCAACTAGCACCGACCTTGACGTGTGCCAAGGACAGCATGCACCGACCTGGGGTGCGCATGAAATGCAACTTGCACGGACCTTATATAGCCTTGGACAAAGACATGCACCGACCACTACAGTAAAATGCACGGACCTAATTTTGCTCAAGGCAAAACTTGCACCGAGGCAAGGAATGCACACCGGCCGAGTGAATGCACCGACCTTAAAATGCCTGAGCAAAAAGATGCACCGACTTGGCCATGCATTATGCAAATGTGCACGGACTTTGAATATGACTAACCCAAATGTGCACGGATGCTAACAAGGCTAATACCAAATGTGCACCGACGCTGATGATAAGAACACAAGTGTGCACCGATGTTAGATATGCAGAATGGCCTAAATGCACAGACCTTCTACGAGATGAACAGTGACATGCACCGACTCTAGATGTGCGATGCAAAGACTTGCACCGACCTCCCTTGCAAGCGTGCAGCAAACTGGCACTGACCTTATGCTCGCAGTAAAAGCTGCATCGACCTGAAGCGCTTGCAGCAAACTGAACTCTCTTCGACCTGAATATGTACAAGGTCTACCTAGCATCGACCAACCATGTGCAGATATAGTAACTAGCATCGACCTCGTGCAGATTGAGCTAAGGCTAGCATCGACCATGGATGCTGCTGGTTTAATCAAATGAATGTGCTATAGGAACTAACGTCGACCTTAGTTAGCCAAGACTCGAACTAGCATCGAATCTGTGTATGCTTGAGGCTAAACTAACACTAGCCTTGATTACTCAAAAGAACATGAAAGAGTCAACACTTTCAGAGTAAAATCAGAGAATGCAATATATGAAGAATTTAAGCCCAAAAATCAAGTTGCCATTGACTATTGACTAAAAATGAATCACTTAAATTGTCATCATCAAAACCACAGGGACATGGACACAACAGTCTCCCCCTTTTTGATGATGGCAACACTATAGGTCAATATCAATGCAATCATTAGTGATGATCAAGCATGCATGCAACAACACACATTAACTCCCCCTGATGCAAGAAAAGCAACACATAATGCAACACAATGTCATTTACATGTTCTCCTCCTTTGACATCATCAAAATGAAATTAAAGAGATATAGAGCTACTGGATGAGTGAGAAAGAAATACAGGATTTTCTCAGTGTAGAATGTCCCATGAGCATGTCTTAAAAGATTAAGTAGGAGAACAAAATCAAGCGTAGATTCTTCAAATCAAGTAATTAAGAAAGACTTACAATGAGAGTGAAGTTTATCAACGTACAGAGGATATGATGTAGAACAAGGATGAACAGGTATGTTAAGAGGGTTCTTACCAAAAACTGTACTGATTAGGCTGCAAGAGACTGATCCTCATAAAAAAAAAGTTCTCGAGATATTGAGGTCAAACAGTCCAGATAATTTTGCAAATGCAGGGGATTTGACTGATTTTTCTTTAATGATCAGCAAAAGCATCAATAAGTAATTTTGGTAGATCACATCTTTTGACATGAGGAGACACCTTGACTAGAGGCCAGAATCCCCAGTTCCTCAATGTGAGAACCGCATTACCTCTCTTTAGAGAACAGAGTTAGTAACTCCAGTGTCTTTTTACGTGAGGAGACACCTTGATCAGAGGCCAGACTCCCCAGTTACTCAATCACTTGATTACCATTGCTCTGTCATGATCAGATAGACATAATTTTTGTAATTTTTAATCATAGATAATCTGACACCTCATGACATAGGAAGAATTTCATTTCATTAATGAATCATCTAGTTTCTCAGTAATCAGACCATTTCTCTGAAGATTTTTATGCCCCTAAATTGTTGATATGGTATGTTTGAAGACAATACCAGAAGAACTGATTCTGAAAGAATTTGTTCTCAGAAGTCTAGGTTTCAAGTTTTTAGCAGATTTCATGACATATAAGTTTAGCTTTTGGTCCATGATCATGAAATATGTAAGAAGATATACTTCAGATACTTTATCCAAGTCTGTGCTAGTTTAATAGATAGAAGATTCTAGCAATACATCAGTTGCTCAGACTTAAAGGTTTAAGAAGTGAATGAGATTCTACTTTCTGTTGATGGACGGTATAAATTCTTTCAATAAAAGCAGCAACACCAAAAATCTCTCAAAATCTTTTGAATCAGTCACAGGGACAACTCCCCCTCACAAAATGATCTGATATGTAAACATAACGAATACAACTGCTCAAAACCCCTCAACTTATCAGCTGGCACAGGGACAACACTCCCCCTCACACTATGAACTAATATGCAGACACAACTCATGCTGAATGGGCAAATATGCAAAATGAAACTCATCTTAATGTAAAATGACCGATGGTAGTAGGCGGAGGTCTAGCCTCTACGCATAAGATGGGTTTCCAGTCAGAATAAATCTGACCTTCTCCCAACTATCATTTGATATACCAACCGGTTATGCATGCTAATGCAATTTTAGTGAAATATGATTAATGCTACATGCCGATGTGTGCAAATGCTGATGTAGAAACATGGAGGCATTTCATTCAAGGAGTTCAGAATTCAAGAAGATTTAAAAATGCTTAATTCTCTCCTCAATGTTGTGAATTTTTCATTATCCAGTGGCTTAGTGAAAATATCAGCTATCTGATGTGCAATGCCAACATGTATTAATTCAAATGGGCCTTTAGAAATCTCATCTCTGAGGAAATGATGTCGGATCTCTATGTGTTTGGTTTGTGAGTGCAAGACATGATTCTTTGCAAGATTAATGGCACTAGTATTATCACAATATATGGGGGTAAATCCCAAGTCTACTTAGTAGTCCTGAAGCTGATTTTTGTTCCAGATCACCTGTGTACCACAGCTCCCTACAGCTATGTATTCAGCTTCTACAATGGAGAGGACCACAGAGTGCTGCTTCTTGGAACCCCAAGAAACCAGACACCCACCTAAGAACTGATAATGTCCACTAGTGCTCTTCCTATCTAGTTTGTAGCCAGCGTAATCAGCATCAGTGTATGAAATGAGATCTAAAGCATTTGATGCAGGGTACCATAGTCCTAAGTTATGAGTTTCAGAAATGTATCTAAAGATTCTCTTTACAGTAGCAAGATGCAATTCAGTAGGCCTAGATTGATATCTAGCACACATACCTACACTGAATTGGATATCAGGTCTCGAGGCAGTCAAATAGAGTAGAGATCCTATCATACCTCGGTATAGCTTTGCATCAATTTCCTGACCTGATTCATCTCCATCCATGGAAGTGTTGGTACCCATTGGAGTTGAGATGTGCTTCAAGTTGTCCATCCCAAATCTCTTGAAAATTTCCATTGAGTACTTAGTCTGACTAATGAATCACCCATCTTCTAATTGATGTACCTGCAAACCAATGAAGTATTTTAGTTCACCTACCATGCTCATCTCAAATTCATTTGACATCATTTCAACAAATTCTCTGCACAGTTCAGTACATGTTGAACCAAAAATTATGTCGTCTACATATACCTGAACTATGATAAGGTTTTTATTTAGTACCTTGGTAAACAAGGTCTGATCCACCTTACCTCTTTTGTAGCCCTTACTGAGCAGAAATTCTGTCAGCCTTTCATACCAAGCCCGAGGAGCCTGTTTCAGTCCACACAGAGCTTTGTTCAACCTAAAAACTTTGTTAGGGTGTGAAGACAATTGAAATCTAGGTGGTTGATCTACAAAAACTTCTTCCTTAATAAAACCATTCAGAAATGCACTTTTGACATCTATTTGATGAAGTTTCATATTTCTAGAACATGCAAAAGTTAGTAGGATTCTTATAGCTTCTAATCTAGCAACAGGTGCATATGACTCTTCAAAATCTACTCCGAACTCCTGGCAGTAGCCTTTAGCTATAAGTATAGCTTTATTCCTAGAAACTATTCCATCTTCATTCAATTTATTTTTAAAAACCCATTTTGTTCCAATGATAGTTGCATTTCTAGGTCTAGGAACTAGTTTCCAAACATTGTTTCTTTCAAACTGTCCTAATTCCTCATTCATTGCATTAACCCATGATTCATATTTTAAAGCCTCTTCAACAGATTTGGGTTCTATCTGTGACACTAATGCAACTAGGTCTTGATTATTGACATTTCTAAGAAAAGACCTTGTCCTAGGAGGATCATTCAAATTTCCTATGATGTTTTGAACAGGGTGGTCTTTCAGAAATCTGACATTAGTTGAAGACTCACCTGCTTCAGCTGACCTTACCTGGTTGGGAGAATTTGGTGCTTCACTTGGCTGAATCTCTTTTTCTTGTTTATCCTCTAGGAATTCTCCATCATGCTTTGAATCCCTGTCATCATCTTCAAAGTTAGTGACACTTTTTGTTTCATCAAATATGACATGTGGAGACTCTTCAATCTTTTGTTCAGTAATGTGGAAAACCCTATATGCTCTGGACACTTCAGAATATCCTAAAAATATTCCATGATAACTTTTAGCATCAAATTTATCTAGGTCCTTCTTGTCATTATTATGTATAAAGCATTTAGCACCAAAGATTCTGAAATGACCCAAGTTTGGTTTCTTACCTCTCAATAGCTCATAAGGGGTTTTCTTGTGAATTGGTCTTACCATGGCCCTGTTGATTGTGTAAGTTGTTGTGTTGGCCGCTTCTGCCCAGAACTTTCTTGGTAGTTGATTCTCAATCAGCATAGTTCGGGCCATCTCCACAATTGTTCGGTTTCTTCTCTCCACAATTCCATTCTGCTCAGGTGTCCTGGGAGAAGAGAATTTATGTGTCAGTCCTTCATTTTCACAAAAATCAGAAAACATGGAGTTTTCAAATTCACCTCCATGGTCAGATTGAATTGAACATATTTTATGTTTTCCTTCTTGTTTGATCTTATTGAAAAACTGTTTGAATTTTTACAAAGCATCATTTTTATGTGCTAAGAAAAAGATCCATGAGAATCTAGAGTAATCATCAACAATCACATAACCGAACCTACTACTATTTGGACTCTGAGTTCTAGTAGGATCGAAAAGGTCCATATGAAACAATTCTATTGGTTTAGAAGACAAGGACTAAGATCTCAGTTTGAAAGACTTACAGGTTTGTTTGCTTAGAGCACAGGCATCACAAACTTTTTAATGTGGGTTGAATTTTATTTTTGGCAGTCCTCTAACCAAATCAAATTTCACCAATTTATTTAACGTACTGTAACTTGCATGTCCTAAGCGCCTATGCCAGTTAAAAGCATTATTGTCTAAATCAGCAGAGAGACAAAGATTTGATTCAGAATTCTTATTAAGGTCTACCATGTAGACATTATTCACCCTATGGCCTAAGAACATGATTTCGTCAGAATTCATTTCAAAAAATTTGCATGCATTATTGTCAAAAACAACTCTGTGACCTTTGTCACATAGCTGACTGATGCTAAGGAGGTTATGTTGAAGACCATCTACCAGCAAAACTTTTTCAATCACATTAGAAGGGGTCTTACCAACTGTCCCTATTCCTATGATCTTACTTTTATTCTTACCTCCAAATTTGACCATACCTCCCATCTTCATTTCCAGTTCACTGAACTTTGTCTGGTCACCTGTCATGTGCCTGGAACAGCCGCTATCCAGGTACCATCTATTATGTTCGGCTGTCAGACTAACCTGCAATCAAATCAGACACAAGGAAATTTTGCAACCCAAGAAAAGTTGGGTCTAAAGAAGTTACTCAATCCTTCTAAGACAATCTTAGGAATCTAGATCTGTCTAGTTCCCTTCCTGTGAACAGAATTTTTGTTTTCAGCTTGTAAGGTTTTATTAACTCTGGTCCTTGGATTTTGATGAATTTGATTCTTAATGACATGTGAGTTGTTCCAGGTCTATTTCCGAATGGGTGGTCTATGTTGATTCCACTGCATTGGAGTATTTGAGTTGTTGCCATGCTACATTTTTCTGAAATGAGCATGATTTGCTCTGTAGACACCCGGATTCCTTGAAAGAGTAGTCTTGCTACTCTGATGCATTGTAGGCTTAGCATAACCATTCTTGTTGGTGATGAAGTTTATTTTCACAGATTCTTGGACTTTGCTGTTTGAGCTGGATGGGGTGTCCAGCTTTTCTTTTCCCTTCTCTGAACAGAAGGTTACAGTTTTCAATTCAAATGGCCTTTTATCGGTGGGATTGTATCCCACCCTTCTTTGTTGAAGTTCACCCTCACACCTAGCATGGTATCTAGGTTAGATTTTCCTTGCACAAATTTTTCTAATGTGTTTTGCTTATCTTCAAGATCCTTTTTCAATTTTTCACTCATTTTCTGTATCTCAGAATTGACAATTTTTATGGCATCATATTTTTCAGAAACAAGATCATTTTCCTTTTGCAACTCATGAAATCTTACCTTGAATTCATCAAGATCTTTGTTAGCTTGTTCAACATGATCTTGAAGGTTTTTGTTCTCAATTTTTAAGGCGTTTAATTCTTGAATTTCCTTTTTTAGATCCTCATTTTCTTTCTTTTGACAGATTACCTCCTCGACAACACTATTCAGTTTTTTCTTTAGCATTTTGTAGTCCTTTGTTTGAGAGTTAAATTTATCAAGTAAATCAGCATAGGCGTCCTCCCAGTCATCTATAGTATATTGTTCAAAAGGGATGCTTACCTCAGTGTCTGTGTCGACCATCAGACACATTCTTTCCTCTTCTTCTTCAGAAGAATCTCCTTCAACATCCTCCTCCTCATTTAATGTTCTTCTTCTAAAGATCTGGGCAGTCACTTTTCATGTGACCAGGCCTGTGACAATGAAAACAAGTAAGCTTGTCAGTAGACTTGTACTTGCCTGGTTTGGGGTTAGAGTACTTACCAGATGACTGGGGCTTTCTTTTCCTAAACTTATTGCCCTTAGATCTCAAAAATTGTTGAAATCTGCGAGTCAGTAAAGCTTGCTCTTCTTGATCAAGATCTGAGAAATTTTCAAGTTCCTCACCACTACTATTATTACTGTTGCTACTGCTACTACTGTTGTGCCCCTGTGGTTTTGATGATGGTTTTCATGATTGGTTTTTGATGTGAGTTAATCACTGTGAGTCATCTTGATGTGTGAGTCATCATGTTGATATTCGGTCATTTTTTGTTCATAATGCAGTCTTTTTCAAATGTTCAGTTAAGCATTGCATATTCTGATGTTCAGTCTGATTATCAAAGCATTGTATTGTTGTTCAGTTAGTTTAACAGATTTAAAGCATTGCATGTTTTATGTTAGTCATTTTGTCTGCTGCATAAAGCATGTTCAGTTATGCTGTCTGTTTGTGCAAGTCTACACATCCTATTTGGTCGCTCTCCAAGTCTATACACTGCCAGCACACACGTACAAACTATCTTCATGTGAAGTCTTCACATCGACTGTTCATGCAAAGTCTAGACATTCGATCAAGTTTGTACACTGGTCTTGGGATATGGATTCATAAAGTACATACACTCTTCGGTTGACTTCAACTAAAGTATGTACATCGGCATGCATTGCATCAAGTGTATACATTGGGTCATGCATACACTGTAGAGTCTACACATTGCTGGGTCTTATTCAATGTCTTCATGCATACATCAAGTCTATACGCTGGAAGACAAAGTCTATACAGCGTCAACTCATTGGGCTGCAGCGTCAACTCATCAAGTCTATACATCCTCAGTTGAACGTAAAGTATATACGTTGCAGCGTCAACTCATTGGGCTGCAGCGTCAACTCAGCAAGTATGCACATCGCCTCATTTCTTCAAAGTCTATACGCTGGATCGTCTTTCTTAGCGTCTTCATATTCGAAGTTCATACATTGGTCTTCACCTAAAGTCTGTACATCACTGTAGCTGCATCGTCTCATGCAGCGTCTCATTCAAGTCTGTACAGCCGTTTGCACTTCAATTGAAGTGTGTACATCATAGGCGTTCAAAGTGTGCACTTTGCCTAAGTCTGTACAGCCACTAGTCGCAACAAAGTCTGTACATCGCCTTCAAGGCATCAAGTCTATACAGTGGACTGTGCTTCAAGCATTGGCCAAGTCTGTACATCGACCTGTTCACTCGTATGAGCAAGTCTATACATTGGTCGGTGGCAAGTCTATACATTACTTTGCTTTACCTACGTTCAAGACCACCAAGTCTGTACATTGGGTAAAGTCTACACATCGCCTTGGTCACTTGCTTCAAACTCTATACACTGTGAACATTCAAGTCTGTACAGACTTCACTTCAATCAAGTCTGTACATCGTTAAGCTGCCTTTGTGCCGAAGGAAGTCTATACAGTGGTCTTCATTTCGTCAAGTCTGTACATTGGTTTCAACTCTCCAAGTCTGTACATCGCTTGCAGCTTCAATGTCCATACAACCATAGCAAGTCTGTACATTGACACCTTACCTTCATTCAAAACCTCAAGTCTATACACTCGTTTCTAAGGCAAAGTCTATACAATCGTCTTCATAGGTTTCAAGTCTGTACAGCATGCCTTGCTATTCACAGCCTTTAAAGTCTGTACATTGGCCTCGCATCGGCAAGTCTGTACATTGGCTTCATATGCTCCTAAGTCTATACATCGGTCCTCAAGCGTTACAAGTCTGTACATTGGTTCAGACTCTTCAAAGTCTGTACATTGGGCCTTCAAGCTTTTGAAGTCTATACACTGGCTTACTCTTCAAGTCTATACAGCCTGCCTTGATTCAGAGTCTATTCATCGCTGTTGAGTTAAAGTCTGTACAGCCGTTCCTTTGGCTAAAGTCTACACATCGTGTAGTCTATACACTCGACTGCCCTGCTTTGCTTCAAGTCTGTACAGTCTCTCCCTCAGCAAGCCTATACACTGGAGTCGTCAGCTGCAAGGACAGCATGTCTGTACATTGGTTCTCATGCATGTTAACACCAAGTCTATACACTACATTCATGCATTGTTCTTCACAGGAAAGTCTGTACACTGTGTTCTCTCGCACGCAAACAAAGTGTGTACAGCCTGTGCTTGCATTAGTAAGTCTACACACTCGATTCATTCATGCATTTCACAGAAGTCTATACACTCCTTCCTATTATGATAATGCATTCTTCAGCAAGTATATACACTGAGCTCGCATGAAGACTTCTAAGTCTATACACTCTCTCACACTGTACACACTTGCTGTATTGATATCTATAAGTCTATACATTGCTGAACTATGTACAGCCTGTGTTAATTTTGTCCATCGACTGAACTCCTCAGTTACTCTTGCAGGTGTTCTAGCACGTGAACCAAAGAAATGTCTGGCACGTGATCCAAGGTGCTGAGATGCTGACACGTGGCCAAATACTTGGGCGGGAAATGTGGAGGCCACACGCGCCCAGTGCTACCCCTGCTCGAGCTGCTATAAAGGGTAGTCTCCGTTGTCTGAAGGAGAGAGATCGAAGTTGAGAGAGAGTAGAAGCTGTGAAGAAAAAGTAGAGTGTAGAGAGGTCTTCGATCCAGTGAAGAAAAGAAAGAAAAGAAGAGAGCAGAGAAGAGAGTGAGAGCAGAAGAAGGAAAAGAGAGAGATAGTGCTCGTGAGAAGTGAGAAGAAATAGAGAAGAAAGAGAAGCAGAAAGAAGAGGAAGAAAAGAAGAGGACGAGAGAGTCTATTGCAGATCAGTTCAGTCTGTTCGTGGATCAAATCCAGAACGACTATGCTCATTGAGAGCTACATCTCTTGTGTTTCATTTCCAGCTTTTGTTGATGTATTTTTTATGTTTCTTTATTTTTTCTTTTGTTTCTTTGGTTAGCCTTGTTCTTCCGATTGCCCTGCTGGGGATCGGGTTCCTCCTGTGGATTCAGGAGAAGGGAGACTTGTCTCCGGTTCTGGGCTTGTGGCTTGCAAGTCCAGGGGTCCCTCTGGTTGGAGGAAGAGAGGTCTGCGACCTCTGGTTGCTGGTGACTGGGAGTCACTAGCGGGTTCCCTCCTAGTCTGGAGGAAGAGAGACTTCTGTCTCTAGTTTCCAAGTGGCTGGGAGTCACTTGGGGTGTCCCTCCGGTTGGGAGGAAGAGGGGAGGCTGTTCCCCTGGTCAAGCTGTGTGGCAGCACCTTGTTCGCAGACTGAGTTTGCTTGGTTCTAGCGTTTGCTAGTGAAGCCTCACTCCGGTTGGGAGTGAGGGGTGGATGTAGGTCTGGAGGACCGAACCACCTAAAAATCTATTGAGCAGTGGTTTGCTTTGTGTGTTTGCTTCCGCTAGATGCTTGGATAGGCGCGCTCCATGTGCTTGCTCATAAGTTTAATTGAATTAGTTTTATTCTGTGATTGCGTCTAGCATCTGAGTTTTTATTTGGGCATTATTCGTAGAAGGATACATTCACCCCCCTCTGAATCCGGGTCTAGCACCCTAACAATTGGTATCAGAGCGGTGTCTGCATACAAGGTCCAGCGACCTGCAGATCCGATCTTGCAGTCTTAGGTGCTAATTTGCTTTTGGTGCATCAATATTCCTGTCGCATTATATCTGTTTGTTTCCATGGGTGAACCACCAGTTTTCAACGGTTCCAATTTTAGTGTATGGTTTCCTAGTCTGAAAAATTATGCTAAATCTGTTAATCCAGACCTGTGGAAAGTAATTTCACACGGTCCTCATGAACTACCAAAGAAAAAGTCCAAATGGACTGACAGTCACAAATCTATGCATGAAGAGAACCAGACAGCTATAAATCTAATGAAGGCAGCTACTGATAGAGCTTTTCATTCATGTTTCTTTGATTGCAGATCTGCTAAAGATATTCTGGACATGCTGAAGCGAACTCAGATAAGAAATGAGGACAGCTGCATGATGGCTGATAGAAATAATCAAGACAGCAGTCAAGATGAAGATGATGATGATGATGAGGTAAATCCCTTTGAAAACTATACTTTAGATGATTGGGAAAATGCATATTCTGAGCTACTTGAATCTCATGAACTGTTAAGAAAATAGTATAAAAAATTGAAGAAGGGTACTGGGTCAGTTAGTTCAAGTTCTCCATATAGAAATTGTGTTGAATTGAAAAATGTTCATGATGCTTGTATGTCTGATTTTCAAATGTTGAAGAAACAAATCTCATTATTGAAAATTGAGAATCAAGATCATATAAATGTGATATCTGAACTCAAAGAAAAATTCAAGTCAGATAATGATAATCAGACTCTTGTTAACTATCATGACCAGTATAAAAAATTGCTGAAAAACTTTGAAAGTGTGAACTCAGATTTAAACAAGCTAAAATCTGAAAATGATTCTCTGAGAAAATCTGTTAATGAAAATGATGAAAAATTTGAGAAACTTGAGCAGGAGAAGAACTTGTTTGCTGAAAAATTCAATGCCATAAAATCTGTAAATATAGAATTACAGAAAGGTCTGGAGAAACAGCAAAAAGTATTAAAGGAATTTGAGGCTGAAAGAAAACTTGGAAGTAACTCAGATGATCAGACTCTAATAAATGAATTGGTTCAGAATGACAAACTTAAGGAAGAAAATGAGAAATTAAAAATGCTGAACTCCACTATGTCTGAGAGACTTCTAGCTTTAGAAAGAGGAAAAAGTGTTTGCGTTGAAGATTCTGATAAACTGAGCAATCTGGAACAGGAAGTTGAAAAATATAAAACTGCTAACAATGTGTTAACTGAATGTGTGAATTGCAGTGAGCAAGAGATTGCCAGTTACGAGTTGCATATTTCCTCTTTAGAAAATGAAATTCAAGACTTAAAAAACTCTTTGTCTAAATTTGTAAGTGGGTAAGATAATCTGAACAAATTGCTGGGAATAAAAGTCAATGTCAAAAAGGAAGGGTTGGGCTACAACAATGTCAATAAAAAGGCTTTTCAGAACAAGCTAATGACATCATTTGTAAATGCTTCAAATGTAGCCACAACATCAAAAGACAAACAGCCCACTGATCAGAAAAAGCTGGGAACAAAGATTAATTTCAAGAAAGAAGGATTGGGTTACAATCCAGTCATGAGGAAGGTTGATGGAGTCAACCTGAAAACTATTTTTGTTAAATCTTCTGAACAGGATGAGCCTTCTACTTCATCTCCAACTCAGTATAAGGCTAAGAAAATAGGAAAACAGGATAAAAATCAGAAAAGGACTGTAAATCAGGAAATAAATAAAAAGGGTTCATCACTGCATGTTAATTATAGTCGTCACACACATTCACATGCATCCAAAAAGAAAATGATCTGTCATTACTGTCATAAACTTGGACATCTGATGCATGAGTGTAAGCTGATGGAGAAGGATGATAAGAATGCTAGGAGATCTCATGATAAAAATCCTTCACCTCAGAAAAGGAGTGTCACATGTTCTAATTGTGGCAAATTAGGACACTCAATTGCTCATTGCTGGTTTGCTAGTGGTAAGAAAACCTTTTAATCATATCATGCTAAATTCCCTGCAAACCAACATGTCTTTAGTAAAAACAAATCTGCTTCAATGAACCAGCACATCATCTATTTTAACTGCAACATGATTGGTCACAAGACCTCTGAATGCTGGTCAGGCTCTTTTAAAAGAAATTCTATTTCATGCTTTGAATGTGGAAAGAGTGGCCACAGGGCCATTGAATGCTGGCATGCTCAGGGTAGAAATGAGAATTTTAAACATGCTAAAATCCCTGCAAATAGACATGCTTTTCATGAGAATTTTAAGAGAATGAATTCTTCTCATTGTTTTAACTGTGGGAAGCCAGGCCATAGAGCTGCTGAATGTTGACTGGCCGGTTTTAGTAAACAGAATTTTAATTCTATCAACAATAAAAAGTTTCATGCATATGTACATAGATTTCATGCTAACAAGAATGTGCATAGATCAAATCTAAAACCTGATGCATCTTACTATCATTATAGTAAACAGAACTCTCTCTGCCAATAAACTTCATGACAACAGTAATGTGCATAAGAGGAATTTGAAATCTGCTAATTCATGCCATTGTTGTGGACAAATTGGTCATTCAATGAATAATTGCTACTTGATGAAATCTGATGACCAAGCAGCTAGAAAATTGTTTAGAAAACCTGCGACGAATGTCATTGTCAATTCAGGACCCAAGACCTCTTGGGTACCTGTTTGTGCAAAATAACTTTGCTTTGCAGGTGTGCCTTGGAATGGAATAAAAAGGGGTGTTAATCCAAGGCACTCAAGAATGAATACCCCTTCTGAACTTTTCAGGTAAATTCTCTGCATTTCCTGTTTTGAAACTCATTGCATATCTGGTTTGATGTGTTCTTGCATATCTGTCATCTTTTGAACACTATGAGCATTCGTGTCTCTTAATGCTCATATGAATTGGCTGTTTAGATATTGAAATGAGAATAAACTTGCAATTTCTGAAACTCTGAACTGCATATGTATGTTGTTTGAAATCTGACTATTGCATTCTGAAAAATCTGATAAGCTGAAATTTGATCCATGCATGCTGCCCATCTTGAATTATCATGATTGACCTCAATGGTATATCAAATGGTAAGCTACCAAAAGGCAGGGAAATCTATCTGGAGGTTCTTACTATGTGAGAGGTGGTCTTTTAGACCAAGTACTCCGCCTAGTACCATGGGTCACTTTGCTGGATAGGACAGTCTGAATGTGCACAAGTCACAATATCATTTGGAATCATATGTTCAGTTTTCAGTGCAAACATTGCATGTTTTCAGGGGGAGTTAGTTGCATATCTTTGCATAGCATTCAATGTTGAGTCTTTGCATGTCCTTGCATACATATAGTGCATTGCATTTCCTTATATTGAAAATGCCAAAAAGAGAGTTTGAATGCATATTGTGAGGGGGAGTCAATGCATTGCATATAGGTTGTCAAATGCATACATTTGTCAGAATTCATTGCATATCCTTTCTTATTGATTTTGTTGACAAACCTTGATCATATTCTGAAAACTTTGAGCTTCACAATCTCTCTTAACAATTGGTATTTCTCCTATCAATTGATATCATTTGGGTTTAAAATTCTATCAGTCTCTCATGAAGATTTCAATGGGCTATCTCGATCATAAATCTGAAAATCTTGAACTAGAAATCTTCTATTATATGTTTTCATGAATGTCTGAAATAACTCACGTGGTTTAAGTTTAATGTATTCATGGAGTTTGACTTTAAAATCTCTTAAAAATATCTGAAGCATGTTTTAATAAACCTTAACCATCTATTTCATGCTGTATCTTGTAAAATCTTCTGAAATCTGCATTATTAAATTCATGGCTTTAATTGGTTAAGTACATGAAATTATTATTGACTTGAAGCAAATGAAATTGTCTGAAATGTCTAAAGGGTAAATAGTTGTCAGAGCAATGACTTTGGTCACTGAGAAACCATGTCCAAAGGATTGTGTCATGAGGTGTCTAGTTAACTCTGCAAAATAAAAATTGATTGTTAAATCAGGCAGAGCAATGGCATGCACACTGAGAAATACAACTCACTTATCCAGAAATGATTTGGAATGTGTCATGATGTGTAAATGCTACCTCTGTTCATATAAAGTATGACTATTAGTCACACTAAGTGCTTAGGGATATTGGCCTCTAATCAAGGTATATCCTCTAGTTACAAGGTGTGCACTGAACTAGAGTGCTCGTAAAATTTGTAGCATGGAAAATTGTTGAACAAATTGAAATATCTGAATATTGATGCTAAAATCAAATTGCTACAACCCTAGATAAAATCATATGACTTCATAATTGCTTAATCTCAATACTAGGCATGTAATTCTGAAAGAAGTCAATAAATTTGATTGTGTAAGACAAAGGGAGGATAATCAAGATAAATATGTGAGCTTGGTTCATTTTTATTAAAACATGATTTTAGATATCAATACAGAATTTTATTGATAAACTCTGCATACATCATGTTTAAACCATGCTGTTCAATAAAGCTCATTCATAAGCCCTTATAATGGAAGACTTTGAAAACTTATGTTTTGGATTTATGAGATTGATATCTCTTTGAAAACTTGGCTGAATTTCTTGTGTTTGGAGCATCCTTGAAAAATCTATTAATTGAAACTCTTCTGCTCATGTCCTTGGTTCATTGACCTGAACTTCTCCTTATTTGCCCCTGTGGTCTCCTTCTCATCTATCTCATAAGATTCCACTTATTGAGGGGGAGCTTCCATGTCATATGCATCATGCTGCATAGAAACTCTTAAAGGGGAAGATCTTGCATTCTGGTATCGGCATCTGCATTCACCCCTTCCCATGATTCACCCTGACTATACCAAAGGGGGAGATTGTTTGTCAAAGGGGGATAATTATGTTCTTGCAAGGGGGAGAAATTGACTGAATTTTTTATACATGCTTTAATTTCTCAAACTATTTTCCTTTTGATGAAGTCAAAGGGGGAGAATAATTTGAGTCATCAGAATGCCTCACATCATCAGAATGACTCAATGTGTTGAAAGTGTTGCCATCATCAAAAAGGGGGAGATTGTTGTGCCCCTGTGGTTTTGATGATGGTTTTGATTATTGGTTTTTGATGTGAGTTAATCACTGTGAGTCATCTTGCTGTGTGAGTCATCATGTTGATATTCAGTCATTTTCTGTTCATAATGTAGTCTTTTTCAAATGTTCAGTCAAGCATTGCATATTCTGATGTTCAGTCTGATTATCAAATCATTGTATTGCTGTTCAGTTAGTTTAACAGATTTAAAGCATTGCATGTTTTATGTTAGTCATTTTGTCTGCTGCATAAAGCATGTTCAGTTATGCTGTCTGTTTGTGCAAGTCTACACATCCTATTTGGTCGCTCTCCAAGTCTATACACTGCCAGCACACACGTACAAACTATCTTCATGTGAAGTCTTCACATCGACTGTTCATGCAAAGTCTAGACATTCGATCAAGTTTGTACACTGGTCTTGGGATATGGATTCATAAAGTACATACACTCTTTGATGCGGGACGGGACCACGGACACAACAAGCTCGCGATCGTCCCTTAACGAGGGAAGCGTCGGATGTGCGCGGTTGAGAAACCGGCAAGAGCTAGGGTGGTCTGCTCGCACTTTCGTGCCCGGATCGGGTCACGGGACGGTCACTCTCTCACTCGCAGCAGTGATATGATAAATTAAAAGCGAGCTAGGTAACCCTACACAAGCTCTCTAGCAGCGGCATAAACAAGCATATATAGAAATAAGCGGAATGCCAAGCAAGGAGCGAATACGATACCTCCACGCGCTCGGCGTGGTGAAGATGGCACCCGGCCGAAACTCGTACTCCCGGGAACTTAATACATTAAGATTACAGCAATACAAGTAAGCCCACTCCACGCAGGGAGGTAACGGGCGACACAAGGGGGCCCGGGAGGACCAATTTCGGGTTGACGGGCGGTTTCCGGGCTCGGCTTCGGCTTCGCGCGTACTCGTGCTAGTGGGGCCCACGTGTGGACCGGAGGGGTCGTGTGGGACCTGATGTCTCCTCTGGTGTGGGTACACTTGGGAAGCGCTCCCCTAGGATGGCGAGTTGCTGGAACGACCGCCGGACGCCGGGCGGCCCTCGGACGACGCTCGCGGGAAACCGGCCACAAGTCTGCACTTGCTGTCTTCTCGCGCGCTGTCAGGCGAGATCGGCTGCTGTGATCAACCCCGTCGTCGGAATGCAACGAGCTCAGCGCCGTTGGAAAGAGGACTCCAAATACTTCGACGTAGGGGCCTTCAGAAAAAATAATCAGATACATATATCTGACTTATAGAATTTACACCCTTGCTGTAAACAGGCCAGAACTGCAGGGGCAGGTTCTGACTTCTCTGAAAATCACCGTTGACCGGTGGGAGGACCTTGGAATATGGAGATGAGTTCTTCAGAAAAGTTTAAGATCTCTGAGATAGAAAACCGGGACTATTTTTGGTTTTTGATTTGGATAGGAAATGGATTTTATGGGGTTTTTTGAGTGGACCTGGGTCGGATCTGGGACACTGTGGAAAAATTGCTCACAGGAACTGGTACGAAATTTGAAAAATACCTAGAGACCTTATCAAAAATTAAGAAAATTCATGGTGGTAGACATATGTGGACAGAAGTCTCAGTAATTTTTATAGCCCCAACAAAATTCAAAACATGGGTCGAACAAGGTAGACTCAGAACTGATGAACAGTAGACAGAACCTGGACAGAACTGAAATTTGAACTTGGACGAAATTCTAAAAATATCTAAAGGACGAATTTTTGACTGAAATTTTTTGTGGAGGTAAGGGTTCAAGAGGGGAACCAACCCTGAAAATTGGAGCTTCAGAAGATGAGGGAAGAGAGAGAGACAATCCGGAGAAGAGAGGTCTGTCCAGAGTGGACAGAAAACCGAATTCGTTGGTGAAGACGCGTCGGCGGCGAGACGGCGGCGGCGGCGATCACCGGAGCTGCTTCAGAAGTTGGAGGGGATCAAGGGGGAAGGGATTACACTCTAGAAAGGGGGCTGGAGGTGGAAGAACACCAGGGAGAGAGGAGAGAGGGGCACAAGCTTCAAGGAGGCAAAATGCTAATTTCTTCTTCATTAATTCATTCAAAATGAAAATTACAACCTTATATAGGATGCCAACCAAACTCAATCTCAACCCTTGGATCTAGGGGTTTGGATTGGATGGCTGGGATACAATGAGAATCCCACATTGAATACATTAGTTTAATCAAATTGACCACATGTGTTCAAACTTGGTGTAATTCCATTCAAACACAACCTAACTACAACTACCAAGCCTAATAAGGCCAAAAGAGCATGCGCCCCCCTTCTTGGGCCAAGCCCATTCTTGGGCCAAGAGCCACTCCATATGGCATGCTAGGCATGGGCCATTCCCACTTTGATGGCCCATGAGAGGACGGAATCCCATTTGGGCTTTAAGAGCCTTAATGACCCACTTTGAAACCAAATGGCCCAATATGAAGGAGCCATCTTAAATGGACCTTAAACATGCTACCTAGTTATGGACTCTTCCTAGAAAGAGGCCCATTGGCTTAATTAAGCCTTACAAGGATGGCCCAAAAGAAGGAAATCAAAAATTACACACTTTCAAGCTAATACAACCCATAAAACACACCTATACAAGCTAATACACACTAATACAATCCATAAGCTCATGATGTCCTCATCAATTCTCCCCGGGTGGGAGAAACTCGACCCCATCGAGTAGGGGTATGGCTGCTCGAGTACTCTGGCGGATCCGTCACCGTGCCAAGTAGCGCGGGTATGCTCCGCTCCAAGTGATCGGCACCTGCTCGTTCCACATATACTCGATATGCGCACTGCTATGGCCAAAGGTGGTCACTCCGAAGGGGCACTCTCAACGGAAGGAAACAGTTTAAAGACTCACTAGGAATCACTGCTGAGTCCCTATAGGTGACTGATCCGGGTATAGAAGTAAACCGATCCCATACTCGTCAAGTGAGTCGACTCGCTTCACACTCATAAAAGAACGACAACGAGCTTGCACAAGACACATGCAGACTCACCATGCACTGACACACGAATGCAAACCATGCAAACAATCGACTCAAAATCACCACACAAACAAACCACACAAAGAAAACACACAGACTCATATATGACCCTAGACACACCTAATGTTAGTCCGGCCCGTACATGGGTGATGGCGGACCAGGACACCCGAATGTGTGCCATGCATGCATCTGACGTAACCGGTGGTTGACATCATGCGGAAATCCTAGACCTCCTAAGGTGGGCCATGCATGCATATGGGATGTGGATGTGGGAGGGCCAAGAGTATCTCCCCTAGTTGATGGTGTATCTTGTAAGGGTACGGGCTTGGTGGGCATAGACGACCCGGCCCGTGGGGAAGGGGTGTGGTAGCGGACTCCCTCGAGGAAGTGAAGTGAATGTGGAGGGTCTAAGGATCCACTAGGGAGTGGGTCAAAGGGATCAAAGAAGGTATGACCCCTTATGGTGGGTTCCCACAAGTCACGGTCCCACGTGTAGAAGTTTTGAAGGTGTGGATAGTCACCTTCTTGAATTGTGACGGGTGGGACGGGGATCATAGGTAAGAAGTATGATTCCTCCCTCGGACAAAAGGGTATGAATTCGGGCTCGTCCGGTAGCGGGAGAAGTAGAAGAACCTCCGTGGTGACACAACCCACGGTGCACTCAGAGGTAATGGACCCGAAGGCCGGATGGGTGAAGCTAAGACTAGCGGGTTGGTCAAAGCCTCGGGCCAAAAGATGCGTCAACTCCCATTGTGAATCTAATCCCATGACAAGATCGTCCAATGTGTCAACATGGTGACGAGATCGAAATGTGGTATGGAATGAGTTGACCAGCACTAGTGGTAGTGTGGGGTCCATTGATGGGAAGGGATGTGGGACCAAGCCATCCTTGAGCCATCTAAGAAGTGGCTCGACTATGTAAAGTGTTCCCGTAAGAAACACGGGTGGCTCGGGCTTTGGTAGTTCCCACTTTGATGGTTTCGAATGAAGACTGGAGGTAGATAACAATGGAGCATCCATGGGTGGTGGAGTAGCTTGTGTCCTTTCCCACCAATCCGAAATCATTTTCTTTATTTCCTCTAAGGAGCGGGTTGGAGGGGGGACCTTGGGGTGGACTAGCTCCTTAACTCTCGGCTCGGGTGTGGGCCTCGGCTCGGTTATAAGAGGGACTTCCACTCGGTTGGAGGTGCTTGAGTGGGTTGGAATGGGAGTGCCAAGGGGAGGTTGGTTGGTGGTGCATGGGCGGGCCACTAGATTGGGGTCACTTTGGTGGGCTTGGACGGCGGTGAAGGGGTGGGATTGGGTAGAGGTGTGGCCCACTTGATTGTGGGTGAGTTGGTGGGGTTGGTGAGTGGAATGACCTCCGTGGTTGGAGGTAGGTGGGCGGGGAACGTAGGCCCTCCTAAGCACTCTCTTCATTTCCCACCATGACTTGATGGGCCTTAGATTCCTATCCTCCCTCCAATATTTGATGTCCCTCCAAGTGGCAGCGGCTTCCCCAAAAAGTCGCCTTTTGGCAACATCGACTTGCATGGGCCCGTACATGATGTACACCTCGAAGTAATCATCCATAATGGCTTCCCATTCTAGATAGACACTCGGGTCATCGGACCCGTAGAAATCCCGGGTTTCGGGTCTCGTGGGGTGATTCGGGTGGTCCTTCCATTTGAGATAGTATCGCCACCATCCGGGAGTTTGGGACTCCATGGGACACGGGAAACTAGTGGGTGGCCATGCCGACACTCGGACCAAAACACTAGACACGACACTAAGTAATGCAAAGTTGGAATGCACTAACTAATGCACACTAAGGACCCTAGACGTAAACCAAGACTCGATACGTGGCGGAGATAATTGACCCGAAGGTCACTCGCGCAAGTGTGCGGCCTTCCCGATAGGCGTAACCTAACGGTCGGACAACACCTTTTTATATACCGAGTAAAGGGATGTATGCGACCCAAAAAATGACTCTTTTTGTTGTTTTAAAAATGTGATGATCCTAAACACGACTTAAACGGACTAATGACTAGACGTAAATGACACTCTTTTTTTTTTTTAATGCAAACACCCTAGACTCAAACTCGCTCTGATACCAAATTGATGCGGGACGGGACCACGGACACAACAAGCTCGCGATCGTCCCTTAACGAGGGAAGCGTCGGATGTGCGCGGTTGAGAAACCGGCAAGAGCTAGGGTGGTCTGCTCGCACTTTCGTGCCCGGATCGGGTCACGGGACGGTCACTCTCTCACTCGCAGCAGTGATATGATAAATTAAAAGCGAGCTAGGTAACCCTACACAAGCTCTCTAGCAGCGGCATAAACAAGCATATATAGAAATAAGCGGAATGCCAAGCAAGGAGCGAATACGATACCTCCACGCGCTCGGCGTGGTGAAGATGGCACCCGGCCGAAACTCGTACTCCCGGGAACTTAATACATTAAGATTACAGCAATACAAGTAAGCCCACTCCACGCAGGGAGGTAACGGGTGACACAAGGGGGCCCGGGAGGACCAATTTCGGGTTGACGGGCGGTTTCCGGGCTCGGCTTCGGCTTCGCGCGTACTCGTGCTAGTGGGGCCCACGTGTGGACCGGAGGGGTCGTGTGGGACCTGATGTCTCCTCTGGTGTGGGTACACTTGGGAAGCGCTCCCCTAGGATGGCGAGTTGCTGGAACGACCGCCGGACGCCGGGCGGCCCTCGGACGACGCTCGCGGGAAACCGGCCACAAGTCTGCACTTGCTGTCTTCTCGCGCGCTGTCCGGCGAGATCGGCTGCTGTGATCAACCCCGTCGTCGGAATGCAACGAGCTCAGCGCCGTTGGAAAGAGGACTCCAAATACTTCGACGTAGGGGCCTTCAGAAAAAATAATCAGATACGTATATCTGACTTATGGAATTTACACCCTTGCTGTAAACAGGCCAGAACTGCAGGGGCAGGTTCTGACTTCTCTGAAAATCACCGTTGACCGGTGGGAGGACCTTGGAATATGGAGATGAGTTCTTCAGAAACGTTGAAGATCTCTGAGATAGAAAACCGGGACTATTTTTGGTTTTTGATTTGGATAGGAAATGGATTTTATGGGGTTTTTTGAGTGGACCTGGGTCGGATCTGGGACACTGTGGAAAAATTGCTCACAGGAACTGGTACGAAATTTGAAAAATACCTAGAGACCTTATCAAAAATTAAGAAAATTCATGGTGGTAGACATATGTGGACAGAAGTCTCAGTAATTTTTAGAGCCCCAACAAAATTCAAAACATGGGTCGAACAAGGTAGACTCAGAACTGATGAACAGTAGACAGAACCTGGACAGAACTGAAATTTGAACTTGGACGAAATTCTAAAAATATCTAAAGGACGAATTTTTGACTGAAATTTTTTGTGGAGGTAAGGGTTCAAGAGGGGAACCAACCCTGAAAATTGGAGCTTCAGAAGATGAGGGAAGAGAGAGAGACAATCGGAGAAGAGAGGTCTGTCCAGAGTGGACAGAAAACCGAATTCGTTGGTGAAGACGCGTCGGCGGCGAGACGGCGGCGGCGGCGATCACCGGAGCTGCTTCAGAAGTTGGAGGGGATCAAGGGGGAAGGGATTACACTCTAGAAAGGGGGCTGGAGGTGGAAGAACACCAGGGAGAGAGGGGAGAGGGGCACAAGCTTCAAGGAGGCAAAATGCTAATTTCTTCTTCATTAATTCATTCAAAATGAAAATTACAACCTTATATAGGATGCCAACCAAACTCAATCTCAACCCTTGGATCTAGGGGTTTGGATTGGATGGCTGGGATACAATGAGAATCCCACATTGAATACATTAGTTTAATCAAATTGACCACATGTGTTCAAACTTGGTGTAATTCCATTCAAACACAACCTAACTACAACTACCAAGCCTAATAAGGCCAAAAGAGCATGCGCCCCCCTTCTTGGGCCAAGCCCATTCTTGGGCCAAGAGCCACTCCATATGGCATGCTAGGCATGGGCCATTCCCACTTTGATGGCCCATGAGAGGACGGAATCCCATTTGGGCTTTAAGAGCCTTAATGACCCACTTTGAAACCAAATGGCCCAATATGAAGGAGCCATCTTAAATGGACCTTAAACATGCTACCTAGTTATGGACTCTTCCTAGAAAGAGGCCCATTGGCTTAATTAAGCCTTACAAGGATGGCCCAAAAGAAGGAAATCAAAAATTACACACTTTCAAGCTAATACAACCCATAAAACACACCTATACAAGCTAATACACACTAATACAATCCATAAGCTCATGATGTCCTCATCACTCTTCGGTTGACTTCAACTAAAGTATGTACATCGGCATGCATTGCATCAAGTGTATACATTGGGTCATGCATACACTGTAGAGTCTACACATTGCTGGGTCTTATTCAATGTCTTCATGCATACATCAAGTCTATACGCTGGAAGACAAAGTCTATACAGCGTCAACTCATTGGGCTGCAGCGTCAACTCATCAAGTCTATACATCCTCAGTTGAACGTAAAGTATATACGTTGCAGCGTCAACTCATTGGGCTGCAGCGTCAACTCAGCAAGTATGCACATCGCCTCATTTCTTCAAAGTCTATACGCTGGATCGTCTTTCTTAGCGTCTTCATATTCAAAGTCCATACATTGGTCTTCACCTAAAGTCTGTACATCACTGTAGCTGCATCGTCTCATGCAGCGTCTCATTCAAGTCTGTACAGCCGTTTGCACTTCAATTGAAGTGTGTACATCATAGGCGTTCAAAGTGTGCACTTTGCCTAAGTCTGTACAGCCACTAGTCGCAACAAAGTCTGTACATCGCCTTCAAGGCATCAAGTCTATACAGTGGACTGTGCTTCAAGCATTGGCCAAGTCTGTACATCGACCTGTTCACTCGTATGAGCAAGTCTATACATTGGTCGGTGGCAAGTCTATACATTGCTTTACTTTACCTACGCTCAAGACCACCAAGTCTGTACATTGGGTAAAGTCTACACATCGCCTTGGTCACTTGCTTCAAACTCTATACACTGTGAACATTCAAGTCTGTACAGACTTCACTTCAATCAAGTCTGTACATCGTTAAGCTGCCTTTGTGCCGAAGGAAGTCTACACAGTGGTCTTCATTTCATCAAGTCTGTACATTGGTTTCAACTCTCCAAGTCTGTACATCGCTTGTAGCTTCAATGTCCATACAACCATAGCAAGTCTGTACATTGACACCTTACCTTCATTCAGAACCTCAAGTCTATACACTCGTTTCTAAGGCAAAGTCTATACAATCGTCTTCATAGGTTTCAAGTCTGTACAGCATGCCTTGCTATTCACAGTCTTTAAAATCTGTACATTGGCCCCGCATCGGCAAGTCTGTACATTGGCTTCATATGCTCCTAAGTCTATACATCGGTCCTCAAGCGTTACAAGTCTGTACATTGGTTCAGACTCTTCAAAGTCTGTACATTGGGCCTTCAAGCTTTTGAAGTCTATACACTGGCTTACTCTTCAAGTCTGTATAGCCTGCCTTGATTCAGAGTCTATTCATCGCTGTTGAGTTAAAGTCTGTACAGCCGTTCCTTTGGCTAAAGTCTACACATCGTGTAGTCTATACACTCGACTGCCCTGCTTTGCTTCAGGTCTGTACAGTCTCTCCCTCAGCAAGCCTATACACTGGAGTCGTCAGCTGCAAGGACAGCATGTCTGTACATTGGTTCTCATGCATGTTAACACCAAGTCTATACACTGCATTCATGCATTGTTCTTCACAGGAAAGTCTGTACAGTGTGTTCTCTCGCACGCAAACAAAGTGTGTACAGCCTCTGCTTGCATTAGTAAGTCTACACACTCGATTCATTCATGCATTTCACAGAAGTCTATACACTCCTTCCTATTATGATAATGCATTCTTCAGCAAGTATATACACTGAGCTCGCATGAAGACTTCTAAGTCTATACACTCCCTCACACTGTACACACTTGCTGTTTTGATATCTATAAGTCTATACATTGCTGAACTATGTACAGCCTGTGTTAATTTTGTCCATCGACTGAACTCCTCAGTTACTCTTGCAGGTGTTCTGGCACGTGAACCAAAGAAATGTCTGGCACGTGATCCAAGGTGCTGAGATGCTGACACGTGGCCAAATACTTGGGCGGGAAATGTGGAGGCCACACGCGCCCAGTGCTGCCCCTGCTCGAGCTGCTATAAAGGGTAGTCTCCGTTGGCTGAAGGAGAGAGATCGAAGTTGAGAGAGAGTAGAAGCTGTGAAGAAAAAGTAGAGTGCAGAGAGGTCTTCGATCCAGTGAAGAAAAGAAAGAAAAGAAGAGAGCAGAGAAGAGAGTGAGAGCAGAAGAAGGAAAAGAGAGAGATAGTGCTCGTGAGAAGTGAGAAGAAAGAGAGAAGAAAGAGAAGCAAAAAGAAGAGGAAGAAAAGAAGAGGAGGAGAGAGTCTATTGCAGATCAGTTCAGTCTGTTCGTGGATCAAATCCAGAACGACTATGCTCATTGAGAGCTACATCTCTTGTGTTTCATTTCCAGCTTTTGTTGTTGTGTTTTTTATGTTTCTTTATTTTTTCTTTTGTTTCTTTGGTTAGCCTTGTTCTTCCGATTGCCCTGCTGGGGATCGGGTTCCTCCTGTGGATTCAGGAGAAGGGAGACTTGTCTCCAGTTCTGGGCTTGTGGCTTGCAAGTCCAGGGGTCCCTCTGGTTGGAGGAAGAGAGGTCTGCGACCTCTGGTTGCTGGTGACTGGGAGTCACTAGCGGGTTCCCTCCTGGTCTGGAGGAAGAGAGACTTCGGTCTCTGGTTTCCAAGTGGCTGGGAGTCACTTGGGGTGTCCCTCTGGTTGGGAGGAAAAGGGGAGGTTGTTCCCCTGGTCAAGCTGTGTGGCAGCACCTTGTTCGCATACTGAGTCTGCTTGGTTCTAGCGTTTGCTTGTGAAGCCTCACTCCGGTTGGGAGTGAAGGGTGGATGTAGGTCTGGAGGACCGAACCACCTAAAAATCTATTGAGCAGTGGTTTGCTTTGTGTGTTTGCTTCCGCTAGATGCTTGGATAGGCGCGCTCTATGTGCTTGCTCTTAAGTTTAATTGAATTAGTTTTATTCTGTGATTGCGTCTAGCATCTGAGTTTTTATTTGGGCATTATTCGTAGAAGGATATATTCACCCCCCTCTGTATCCGGGTCTAGCACCCTAACAACTACCATTGCCTCTTCGAGACAGCTTGAGAGCAATGTTCTTGCTCTTCTTACTTGTTTCTTCAACATTGCCCTTCAGGTTGATCTCATAAGTCATCAAGGATCCGATTAATTCAGTGACAGTCATTTTAGTCAAATCCCTGGACTCCTCTATAACTGTGTCCTTAGTGTGCCACAATGGGGTCAAGGACCTAAGAATTTTTCTAACAAGATCCGCATCTGGGATCTGTTTCCCTAGACCCTTGAGGCTATTCGTGATCAACGACAGCCTAGCATACATTTCGGTGATAGTCTCCTCAGGATTCATTCTAAACAATTTGTACTTAGAAGTTAGCATGTTTACCTTCGTAGCTTTGACCTGAGATGCACCTTCATACATGAGCTCTAGTTCATCCCACATTTTCTTGGCTGTCTTGCAGGCAGGAATCCTTGCGCACTCCTCTGGGTGGACCGCGCACTGCATTATGTTCATTGCTGTCCAATTCACAGTGGAGAGCATGATCTCCTTCCTTGACCATGTATCCTCATTGTCAGAAAGCTCGAACGGTCCTGAGGTAATCACTTTCCAGAGTTCGTGACTGTTCGCTCTTAAGAACACCTCCATCCTATTCTTCCAATAAAGATAACTAACACCATCAAAAAGAGGACGGCGGATAATTGAATGTCCCTCGGTAATGAAGCTGCGATGATTGTTAGTTCCAGGTCTACCTTGATCGTTGGACCACATCATGGGTAACCGGCGCTGATACCAATTGATAGAAACACTAGAGAGTGATCTAGAAGGGGGGGATGAATAGATCACCCCAATTTGAAAAACAATTCGAAGGCACACGGCAAAGAATGAGGATCAGTCAAAGGATATCGCAAAAGCTGTGCAGTAAAAGAACCAATATAGACACACCCCTTAAACAACTCGATCTGAATGTAGGCAGTGAAGGAAC
Source organism: Amorphophallus konjac (assembly GCA_022559845.1). Classification (NCBI taxonomy): domain Eukaryota; kingdom Viridiplantae; phylum Streptophyta; class Magnoliopsida; order Alismatales; family Araceae; genus Amorphophallus; species Amorphophallus konjac. Next base: position 96,742,903 of record CM040129.1, on the reverse strand, counting down.
TAAAATAGATCAAGCAGAGAACCAGCAAACCAAACAAGCGCCCACAAGTATCGAAACATCAATCACACAAGGAGACAAAGAATTTTTAGGTGGTTCGATTGCCCACAGCAATCTACGTCCACCCCTCGTCCACACCGAACGAGGATTCCACTAGCTCAGGCTAGAAAAGCAAACTCAGTCTGCGACAACAGCTGCCTAACAGCTTGCCCCGAGGGAGACAAATCCCTCAACCAGATTCTACAGCCCGCAGAACCTGAACCCCGGACTTGCTACTAGCCAATCCATACCTGGAGGATAGTTCCTCCCTTCCTCTACACAGAGGAAACCCCACGAGTGACCCCCACAGCCACTCGCTATTGGAGACACTGTCTCCCTTCCTCCACACCAGAGGGAACCAAAGAGAATACGGTTGGTAAATCAAAGGATCAGAATAAAATGAAAACGAGAAACAAAACAATGTAAAATGTAGCTTTAAAGAAGCATAGACAGATGCACTGGCTGGCTGCTCTCAGAGAAACCTCTTTCTCTTTCTCCACTCAACTGGATTGCTCACGCTCTCTTTTGCTCCTGGAGTGGCTCTCTCTTCAGATGGACATGAACGGCAGCTTTCAGCACCCTTCTTCAAAGGGTTGGGTATTCTTATATAGGAGCAGGGGCTCCGTATGGATGAGGCAATAGAACCCTACTGAAATTTCATTGGTCCGAGTGTTAGAGAATACAATGTTCCTTTCCTCGTATCACGTGCCTTTCATTTACTCCAGGGTTCCACGTGCCAGCCCTCTGCCATTTTTGGGTTCACGTGCCTTGGATCATGTGTTGTTCTAAGTTCTCATGCTTCTGCCCTCCAACTGTTTGACTGTATGGCTGACCTGGCAATATAACAGACAAGAGTGTTAGTTATACGATAATATGTGCTGGGACATGAAACATGCTCAGACCATGAACATGTGCACAGACTTTGCATGTGCACAGACCAAAGAATGTTGTCCCCCATGCACATATGCTCAGACCAACAAAAACATGTGCAGACTTGAGTAAACTAGGTGCAACAAATGCATAGACCTTATATGTAAAGCATGCTATACTAGCATCGACCCTCATGCAACTAGCACCGACCTTGACGTGTGCCAAGGATAGCATGCACCGACTGGGGGGTGCGCATGAAATGCAACTTGCACGGACCTTATATAGCCTTGGACAAAGACATGCACCGACCGCTACAGTAAAATGCACGGACCTAATTTTGCCCAGGGCAAAACTTGCACTGAGGCAAGGAATGCACACCAGCCGAGTGAATGCACTGACCTTAAAATGACTGAGCAAAAAGATGCACCGACTTGGCCATGGATTATGCAAATGTGCACGGACTTTGAATATGACTAACCCAAATGTGCACCAACGCTAACAAGGCTAACACCAAATGTGCACCGACGCTAATGATAAGAACACAAGTGTGCACCGATGTTAGATATGCAGAATGGCCTAAATGCACAGACCTTCTACGAGATGAATAGTGACATGCACCGACTCTAGATGTGCGATGCAAAGACTTGCACCGAGCTCCCTTGCAAGCGTGCAGCAAACCTGCACCGACCTTATGCTCGCAGTAAAAGCTGCATCAACCTGGAGCGCTTGTAGCAAACTAAACTCGCTTCGACCTGAATATGTACAAGGTCTACCTGGCATCGACCTAGCATGTGTAGATACTCCTCGTGCAAATTGAGCTAAGGCTAGCACCGACCTTGGATGCTGCTGGTTTAATCAAATGAATGTGCTATAGAAACTAACGTCGACCTTAGTTAGCCAAGACTCGAACTAGCATCGACTCTGTGTATGCTCGAGGCTAAACTAACACTGGCCTTGATTACTCAAAAGAACATGAAAGAGTCGACACTTTCAGAGTAAAATCAGAGACTACAATATATGAAGAATTTAAGCCCAAAAATCAAGTTGCCATTGACTATTGACTAAAAATGAATCACTTAAATTGTCATCATCAAAACCACAGGGACAGGGACACAACATGTGGGGCATGTTGTGGATGTAGAGGGGCGGTTAATAGATCAACCGCCTATTAAAATTTCTACAGCAGCTAAACTTTAGCGGAATTAAATCAAACTAATGTAGGGCACCAGGAAACACTTAACACAACTAGAATAGAATCACTGAAGTAGATCAGTTCACACTCTACCCTAAGCAAGCATCTAACGAGTGATGAATAGAACCTGGAGATGAACTCAAGACACAACACAAACAACCACAAGACAATGGTTTTTAGGTGGTTCGATCTCTATCCAGAGATCTACATCCACCCCACACTTAACCAAGTGTGGATTCACTGCTGATACACAACTTCAACTCCGCTGATCCACAGCTTTGGGGAAAACCTTCCCTACAACTGCTGACCCACAGCTTTGGGGAATTGTTTGTGACCTTTTCTTTCTTTCGCGGGTCGATCGACCAACTGACTAACTGTTAGTCAAATGATCGATTAACGACGCGGGCGTGCCAGTCACATGAGTGACGAATTTGTGATGCCCTCATTCTGACCCATATCGGGCGAATGTGAGGTTCGGTCGGGACCAGCAGTCCGCCATACCATAAAGGCTATGGCGTTAATTACATCCCCCACGAGGAGGGAACACCTTTGATTAATTGCCAAGATAGCGGGCTGTCGAAGCTGAATTAAAAAAGAGCTACATGATGATCATGACGAAAGCATGCAGGATGCATATATTTATCGTGCAGAAGATGCATAATTCATGGGATTATGGATCCTCGGTACGTGGCGGAGGACATAAGTCCGAAGACCACCGTCGCGTATAGCGAAGACTTCTGACCAGACGTAATCCGGTTTTCCGTCGACGCCATTTAATATACCCGAGGATCTATGCATGCATGCGCACGTGGCGTTCGCGACTATATTAAGCATGATAATAGAATCATGGAAGCAAATGATGATCAACCACATTTATTACTCCCCATCGAGAAGAGGGAAGACAACACAAGTGTGATAGCAAAAGCACAATGCTAACGGACGTGGTAATGAAGATATGATAACAATATAGTTCGGGCTCACTTGGCCCCTCCCTTATTCAATTTATTACGCATTGTGATTTATTAACGCCAACCCCGAGGGACGAGATCCGCTCGGGGGCAAATGAGCGATTAAAGCAACAAGAGGCTTCAAAATCGGCGCGGCCATGCGATAGGTAGCTTATACGGCGCGATAAAACGTAGGTATAGCGGCTAATACGGCGCGGCCATATAGCTGGTTAAGACGGCGCACAAAGGATTGGGGCGCGCCGGTTCATGGCGCGCCAGAAAGGCGCAAGGAAGTTTTTAATTTTTTTGAGTGTAGGGTTAATCCGGCGCGGGGGGGTACCGCGCCGTATTAGGGCGCGCCGGGTTAAGGCCGTGCCGTTTTAGCTTATTTTTGATGAATTTCGAATCATTTGAGTTTGTTAAGTTTATGTTGAGGGTTTTGAAGCCATTTGAGGCCAATTGTTTGTTAAATTGAAGTCCAGAACCCTCCAAGAATGACGTGATAAGCCAGTGCGAGGCTCCTACTCGAGCATCGGGAAAACTGGGTCCAGAATGAGTATTTCGTTATGGTTTATTCATTATTAATCTGTCCAAAATTGGGCAGCATCTCCCCTGAACCTGAAGAGTTGCAGGGGAGAAGCGGGGTCATGCTCACATATGGAACAAGCCCCTAAACCGCCGGTCTACACGAAGGCAGCCAGCAAACCCCATTGGATAGGATACCCGAGGACTAGCCTGCTAGGGGCACCAAGGTTCCATAAGGGAAAAGATAGAGAGATGAAGCCATTGATGATGGGAGCATCACCCCGAGGACTAGCCTGCGAGGGGTGGACATCCCACAGATTATGGCACATCCGCTGAAGGGACCGACCTTTAGGAGAGTGGAGCTCCGAGGGCTAGCCTACGAGGAGCGTACATCCCTTGGCCTTGATCGGACCTCCGATTGTCGGGGCTAAGCTCGTTGGGCTAAGGCCCCTGTCATTGTCCGCTATGGCCCCGAGGAAGCATCTACCATCGAGAGATAGAGCCCCCGGTCGCCTAGCAATTCCACGAAGTGATAAGGGAATGTCCCCCTCCCCGGGTGATTAAAATGATGAGAAAATCTCGGAACAGTTCGAATGATCATGATGCGTAGAGGTAGTAAATGCATAAATGAGACGGGCCCATCGCAGGAGCATATGCTCGAACAGTTAAAAAGTGACATTCAGGGGATGGACCCTGCAATCCCAAAGGAAATCCTCACTTCACGAGCGATAGGGGTGCACCAAGAGAGAGATTAATGGGAGTTAAGCCCTTGACAGCACGGCGGAGAGAGGCATGCGCAGAAGCACAGCTCTGTCCAAAAAAAAAAAGTGGGGGTACGAAGACCCTTGAATCAAACATGAGAACGATCGAAGGAAAAGCCCCCGGGGAGGGGTGTTTCTGTAGCCCACGATGATTCCGGGCATGATAGAGACTTCGGAGAAACCGGAATCAGAGAACTACGCAGAGAAGAACTCAGACACACGCATTGGCATAGATAGAAAAGGGGGGCTGAAGATCATTCATTCGACCCGTTGATCTAAGCATTCAACATATATGTATTAACATCCCAGAAACGGGAATGATTCAGTGTTTACATGGTGAGGACATGGCGCCAGCCCCATTGCTCGGTCGCTGCTCGCCGATCACGGAGGCAGAAGACATACAGAGCACCACAAAAACAGAGAAAGGAAGGAAGAGAAAATAGAAAATCGCACAGAGGGGGAGGAGAATCGACTCATATCATTGTTGCTCCTCCCCCCCCCCCCCCTCGCTTACATTCGATGGGTGGGAACTTCAGAAGGAGCAGTCTACGGAAAGCAGGAAAAGGATCAGCACCGGCGCCCACCTGTTCCGAGAACATGGTATCGTAGAGGAGGAAGACGACCAGCCGAAGCTCCTCCGAAGGAACCCTACTCCCTTTCTGCTTCAGGAGAGGAACCCCTCGAGAAGCCTTTCTCTCCCTTTTCTCTCTTGTCTCGATCTCTTTCTTTTTCTTCTCTGTGTCCTCCTCTCTTCTTTCTTCAATCGAACCTCACCCATATATATAACAGGTTGGAGGCTCTTCATCCGGCGTGGGCTTTGGCACGCCGGGAGGAAGCTTCATCAACTTATCGCGCCGGTTTAAGGCGCCATCCGATACAGTGACTTGCGCGCCGGGATAAGAGCCGAAGATAAGGGGGGGCGCCGGCATAAGCGCTGAAGGTAGGGGGGCGCGCCGGGTTAAGGGCGGGCCGGGCTAGTGCTCTTTATGACCTTCGAGCCAGTCGATGAGTCCGGGGATGATTACGGGAGTCACCGTGAGCATTATCTCACCGATACTCACTGAAACCTCGACGAGATATCTTGTCGAAGCTCCCGACTTGGCGTACGGCCGTTCCTGAGACTCCAGATAGCTTTGATTTGATCGTACGGGCTTTCCGCCGACACGGCCTTCGGCTCTACGATCCATGCTGTTGGTCCGGCCTGGCTCGTACCCAGAGCTCTCTAGGGGGTTGGATAACACCAGAGATAGTTCCGCCTGCGCTGGGCGATCATTCGGCCACTAACAGGCCCATCTTGGCGGGAAGCCGTGCCCATACCGGGCGATCGGGATCTTCCACCGACAGAGCTTTCGATCTTCCGTTTTGGAAAGCCAGGGGGGACTACTTTGTCTTTAGGAGAGCCTTTTCATGTGATGGGGGACCACCGAATAGACCATCGTCCTTGATCGGACAACGGGTGTAGTGGATGCAGCACGACAAAGTCAATGCCGGTTCATTGGGCAGGCTTGGTCGCACTGCCGGTTGGTTGTGGATTCATCTCGGCTCTCCTGAGGTGAAGTCCCCACGTCCATACGGAATGACTCGAGGCTCTGGCAGCTTGAGAAATCCTCGATGTGTTGATCTTTATCGGCTCCCGCGCTTCGGTGGGCCGGGTCATTCGTCCTTATGGCTTGGTCGCCGACGATCATATTTTAGGTGCCAACAAATGCCCCCCAGACGTGGGTGTTGTGAGCAAGGCACGAGTGCAGCAAGACCCACGGATGAACTTCATCTGGACGGATCTCTTCTTCGGTTGACAGGAGCCTGGGATGGCCCTTGATTCGGCCTGGACGTTAAACCGGCGCCGTTTGAATGTTAATAAGGCGCGGGTTGATACGGCGCGCCCCTGGTTGGGCACTTGGCCAGTAATCCGGCGCGCCCTTTCCTTGAAGTGTTAATTCGGCGCCATTAACATTTTAACCTGACGCGTACATGGCCCTTGGGCTTTTTAATCCGGCGCGATCCCGGGCATTTCTGAGGGTTGATAGTTTGGCAGTAGTTGCGGACTTTCAGCCATTAGAAGTCACACAACAGTCTGCTCCGGAGAAGGGTGGCCCCTCTGAAATAGAAGTCGGAGAGATAGTCGAAGAACAGACATCCTTGGCTCTTCATATTCCTGTTGCACCTCCATCCCAGGGGGCAGGCAAGGAAATTGTTATCATTGACGCTCCAGCCACCATATCGGCCAGCGCTGTTGTTCCCCATAGCAGTGGACTGCAGCTCATGCCATCGTCATCTTCGGGGACAGGCGACGATATCTGGGCCACTGTGGATAGCAGAGTGGAATTTGAACTACCCGAGACATCGCCGCTTGGTCTCTAATCTTCAAATGACCTTGTGTGGCAGTTTTTGGGGACTCTTCAACAGACCATAACGGCTAGCAGGGATTTAACTTATGTTCAGCTGAGGGGCTTGATAGAGCATCTTTCCCAATCGCTGTTGGCCTTTGGTTGCCCTATGGACGATTGGACTCCGTGGGTAGTCATGCTCCTGAAGTATGTAAACAGGAGGGAATTTCTAGGCCGGGAAGCAGCTGACCAGCTGGCGGCCATAACATTGTAGCGGGCTGAATGCCGGACAGCTCTCATTTCCCTGCAAGGGACTGCGGCGAGGATGAGGGATGAAGCCAATGCCTCTTTACAGCGTCGAAGCTTCTTGACGGCCCGGATGGTGGCATTACAGGTCGAACTTTCAAGGGTAGAGGCTGAACTTGAAGAAGTAAATCGCCTGGGAGTCCAGAAGGCGGAGGATGCAGAGATGGCCGAGGAACAAGCTGCTTCCCTTGAGGAGAAGCTATCTGAGCTGGAGGCCACCGAGTTCCGATTGCAAGAACTGACCCGCCATCCTTCCCTGGGTATTTGTCACGCCCCGAACCGATAGCAGCGGAACGTCTCGTTTGCTCGGAACGTGGCAGTTAAACAGTCATGTCAATCAGAGCATAGTCATTTCCACAAAACACAATTTGGACAAATAACAAATTTCATTTCAAATATAAGTTCTTTACATATTCGGGCCCATAATAAATGAAAAGACTCAATAAAGAAAAATTACAATGAGACTCTAGAATCGACTTAACATAAGACACAAGATAACCACGCTAGATGGTTCATCTAGGTTGTCGGGGTACTCTTCACTCTTGCCCTTGCCCATCATGTTCGGTCTCGTTGTCACTAAAGTCATTACCTGAAAAATATTTGAAAAATGCAGGGTGAGCGAACGCTCAGTAGGACTTAATATCTCATGCTTCCAAGCTAGCATTAAGTCAATTACAGTTTAACATGCTCATGCAGGTCATGCAAGATATAGAAATCGAGAACTATAATAACAAGAGATAAATTTAAGAACTATAATAAACAAAGTAAGCAAGATGCTAGATAAACTCATGAAGAGTAAGGACGGTGATAATCAAGAGAGTATAGCAAGATCTAATCAAGTACTTTCTCAAGTTAGGTCAAGACCATTCATGAGGAAATATAACATTCGTCTCTCTATGACGAACACTATCATGAGAGCTTCAAGGTATCCATTATTGTGAAGGATCTTCATGACAAGACAACGAGTACTATCAATGAGATAATTCAAGAACTTTTAGGATGATCGATATAGAAGTAGAACAACTACTTCTACAAGCACTATATAGCATTTGCCAAGACACTAAGGGAATGTCACGACGATATGATAACCCCCTCCAATAAGGCAATTCAAGATATTTTCATGACGAACAATAAGTTGTAGAAAGATGCACTATGATGGCAATTACTCCCGATCATCACTATCACGAGAGCGTTTGCACCTCTAGCACTATATAGGATTGGCCAATGCACTAAGGGGAAAGTCACGATGATATGACCACCCCTCATGGAAATAGCATTAGTTAGTATTTGGTCGCACACTTAGGAGTTCTCACGACTGTATGATTGCCCCTAAATGCCAATAACCGAGTTGGTGAATGCCTGCACCCGGTCATCGTATACCGGTAACGTTTGGACTTTGCCTCGCCCAATAGGGTCAGATCAGGACCCGTAGCATTTAAAATGTCATTTTAGTGGGACCCATAGCCCCTGACATTTAGTCTAGACTAATTCCATATTAATGGCCAAGAATTTCAAGGATCAAGCATGTAAGAACTTTAAGATAGATTTCATGAAACATAGAGTTCAAGGACAGAACTTGTAATAAGGATAATATATCAATAAACCAGATGAAAACCATGACATTCTGAAAATCTGGGTGATTAGGTACAACCAGCTCAGTCGGCCTTGAGGGAATCCAAGGCTACGAGGAGACTTACGGAGGTCCCAATGACTAACTTGCCAGTCCGAAGGAACGGAATGTCTAACGGAGGGCTCATATGTCACCGAGAGTTGAGTGTATAACGTGAACCAATCATGAAACGAAGACTCCATCTACGGACGTGAGATGAGAGTGCCAAAAGACCCGCGGTATGGGTTAAAAACGGAAGAAAACAGTGAGAACATGTGTATGTTAATCATGGAATTCATGTCCTTCCTATTCTATAATTGACTATAATTAAATAAACTTATATTATTTTTAAGGCCCGTGGGTGCTATCATTTATTAATTGGCATCCTCTTGGGGAACGTTATTTTTCATGATTTTTAAATAAATTTATTTAACAAGAATTCACATTTATATCTATTTATTTGAACAAACTCAAAAACATACATTAAAAGGCACATTGATTTATTTAAAATAATTTAAAGAAAAAGAATATATGATAATTAGGAGAAAAATACAAGGATTCCAAATATATTTTTTTGATAATTTTTTGTTATATATTTTAATAAATATAGATTTTCATAGACATATATACATGATATATATATATATATATAGTTAAATTAACGCCTATACCCCCAAGCGTCAAAAAGGAATAGGACGACCTAACTTTGGTCGTTATTTCGAAAATTCCGATTTTTGGAACCTTTGGTTTCTATACTTAACAATGTCGGAATCTAGCTTATAATATGCCGAAATGACCGGCTCGAAAAACTCTACCTAACCATACGTTCAAAATAATTTTTCGATGAGAGACGGGGGATCTTACGATAGGGGGCACGAAAAACGGTGCAACCACTTCTATTACCTTGATCCCTATCCCAATAGTACACCCAAAAAATTTCATGGCGAAAGGATACTTCTATACCCATGTTTAACTATAAACGCTAAAAATTTATAACTAACATCTTTGAAATTTACGACTAGACCTTCGTCGTTTCTTTTTTTATTTTATTTCAATTGAATAACGACGTTGCGGCTGTCACCTTCTTCTATTATAACGTCATTGACAATGGCGTCAATTTCAGTAGAGACGACGTACATCAAGTCGTCATTTTTATTTTTCACACAATAGTATCACTTTCAATTTATCAAGAATTTTATGAAACAAAATATATGATAAATTGGAGAAAAATATAAGTATCCTAACCATGTAATATCATAAATTTATTATCTCTATTTTTAAAGATAAAAATCTTTGAAGTTCATGTGAAGTTTTAACCGAATAATCGGGGTCAATTTTATTCTAACAAAATTTTAATAAAATAAAATTATAAAAATTATCAGAAAAATATAGGGATCATAAAAATGTGCACTTTACTATTTTTATTAACATGATTCAATAGATATTAAATTTTAAACGATTCATCCATTATTAACAAATAAAAAGATACATATTTTCTTTGAACGGAATATGCAGAACGGGGCAGTTGCACGGGATCAACAAAAAAAAGATGAAATAAATTGAGGATCATTTAAATTTTTACTTGGGAGATTTCCTACCTTTTTAACGTTCTTTAATCAAAGAGAAAGGAAGCGGAGAAAGAGGATCTTTAGGCTCTTTCACGATCACAGTTGTAAGAGGATCACATTCTCCTTGGCAGCAGGAAGAAGAACAACTTCTTCACGTTGCAGGAGGAAGATGGATGAAGAACTTCGACGAAGAGCAACAGCAATAGTTTGCTGCCTGTTCGTGTGAGGGGTTATTTATAAGGGTTGAAAAACCCCAAGTGCTCGAAGACTATCGAAGGCAAGTTTTTTTTTAGAATCGTACCATGTGTTACTCCATCTCGTTAATCACATGCCTTATAACCTGCCGCTTGCCTTGCTTTGCGAATGAAACCCTAAGCCTAAACCCTTTCAACGTCGAACGTGGTAACATGGGTTGGGTCATTGACAAGGGTGGTTGTGATGGCTCTGAACAAGCCTTTGTCGTGGGTATTAGTAGCCTATTTATTGCAGTTTCAGAAAAAGGGTAATGGGCTTGGTTTGAGGGGCTTCTGTTAACATGGCCCATTCATTAGTGTGAACGTGAGGTTCATTCTTCATGGATTAACATCGTTGGGTTAGAATTGTTGTGTACGTATATATAGGTTTATATAAAGGTTTAAGCCCATTTGTTATATAAACCTTAACTAACTTATTCAATAGAACTTTATATATATATAGATATATAGATATTCTTTAAAGCCCATTAGTTATTTATGCTAAAATTATCATAAGCTTTTTTTTAGCCTAATTATTTAATAGGACTCTATATATATGTGGGTCTTTTTCTTATAACTTTATTAATTCCCTTTGTCTTCTCGGGTATCAAAGCTGGATTTGATCCTACGAGAGTCTTTATATATTTGTACGTGTATAAATATATTTTTGGAATGAGATTCCTTCTAAATACTTAAAGTTGTATTTTCAATTTAAGCCATAAATAGATAAAAGAATATATTCAATTCTCATTTCTTAATTGTTTATTTATACTTTTACTGATGCCCATTAATGAACATTTAGGCCTATTAACTATTTTAACTAATTATCACTTTTCTTTTATCAAAAATTTAATTTTCTAAAATTTTCAATGACTAATATTTATAGTTATTTTTATTTATTTCCTATTTAAATTTCTGGGGTGCTACAGTATTCCTACGCTGGAGGACATCTTCCGACGCCCTCTGCCGTAGTCGTTTTTTCTCTTTATTTGCTCCCTTTTTGACGCACTTCATGTACTCCGGGGGATGGCCCGTGTAACATGTACCTTTTACTTCATAGTAATGGAAAATCTCCATCGTGCTTTTTGAATGAAGACTCCATCTCGTCATTATTCTTTTCTCTTCCATTCGCCCGTTGTTTCTAATCCGAGTGTATGAGTCACTAGGGCAGGAGAGCGCTCACGCCTTCAGCAAAGGGGTGAGGTGTTCGCTCCACCGCGCCGTGACTTTTCTCGAGACTAACAACGGCCTATGCCAGCCGAGAGTCTGGGGGACTCAAGAGGGTATATCAAAACTGGCAGGTAAGCGGTCCTGCCGAGGATGGCAAGACCCGAGAATGGGTAGCGACCGGTCCTGTCGATGATGATGAAGGTCGAAAAAGGGTAGACGGTCTTGACGATGATGACAAGAACCGGACTAGGGTAGCGATCGATCTTGTCGATAGTGACAAGGATCGAAAAGGGTAGACGGTCTTGCCGATGGTGACAAAAACCAGGTAGGGTAGCAACCAATCTTGCCGATGGTGACAAGGGTCGAAAAGGGTAGACGGTCTTGCCGATGGTGACAAAAACCGGATAGGGTAGCGACCGATCTTGCCGATGGTGACAAGGGTCGAAAAGGGTAGACGGTCTTGCCGATGGTGGCAAAAATCGGGTAGGGTAGCGATCGATCTTGCCGATAGTGACAAGGGTCGAAAAGGGTAGACGGTCTTGCCGATGGTGACAAAAACCGGGTAGAGTAGCGACCGATCTTGCCGATGGTGACAAGGGTCAAAGAGGGTAGACGGTCTTGCCGATGGTGACAAAAATCGGGTAGGGTAGCGACCGATCTTGCCGATGGTGACAAGGGTCGAAAAGGGTAGACAGTCTTGCCGATGGTGACAAAAACCAGATAGCGTAGCGACCGATCTTGCCGATGGTGACAAGGGTCGAAAAGGGTAGACGGTCTTGCCGATGGTGATAAAAACTGGGTAGGGTAGCGACCGATCTTGCCGATGGTGACAAGGGTCGAAAAGGGTAGACGGTCTTACCGATGGTGACAAAAACCGGATAGGGTAGCGACCGATCTTGCCGATAGTGACAAGGGTCGAAAAGGGTAGACGGTCTTGCCGATGGTGATAAAAATCGGATAGGGTAGCGACCGATCTTGCCGATGGTGACAAGGGTCGAAAAGGGTAGACGGTCTTGCCGATGGTGACAAAAACCGGGTAGGGTAGCGACCGATCTTGCCGATGGTGACAAGGGTCGAAAAGGGTAGACGGTCTTGCCGATGGTGACAAAAATCGGATAGGGTAGCGACTGATCTTGTCGATGGTGACAAGGGTCGATAAGGGTAGACGGTCTTGCCGATGGTGACAAAAACCGGATAGGGTAGCGACCGATCTTGCCGATGGCGGACAAGGGTCGAAAAGGGTAGACGGTCTTGCCGATGGTGACAAAAACCGGATAGGGTAGCGACCGATCTTGCCGATGGTGACAAGGGTCGAAAAGGGTAGACGGTCTTGCCGATGGTGACAAAAACTGGATAGGGTAGCGACCGATCTTGCCGATGGTGACAAGGGTCGAAAAGGGTAGACGGTCTTGCCGATGGTGACAAAAACCGGATAGGGTAGCGACCGATCTTGCCGATGGTGACAAGGGTCGAAAAGGGTAGACAATAGATGTATATAGGCGAGATATCGGATGAAAATTCCCCGTCGACCTCGTAAGGGGTCTTCCGGACAGAGAATGAATCATCACTATTCATCATTCAATTTTTTTATTCACATTACTGACCTAAGCGCCCTTTCGGGTTTTCGCCGAGGCCAGCCCCCTCTTGCTTTTGCCCGCGCGCCCTTTCAGGTTTTCACCCGGCGGGGTACCCGATTTTACCTGCGACGCCCCTTCGGGTTTTCGCCACAGCTGGATTATAGCCATTTTTGCACTTGTCCTAATATAGGAGCAAGTCTAGCGGGATATCTCTATTTTTAACCCCATTTTTTTTATTTGTATAGGGTGGCAGGTCGAAGTGTAATGTTCGACGCCTGGTCGACAGTGGATGGCTCGTAGTGGCAACAATGTGAGAATGCCAGCTAGGGCACAAAGTCTTCAGCCGACACGGGTTTATTCGTTAGCGGGGAGATAATGCTAACGCAAGGAAGGGCTTTCGTGCCAATCCGAACGTAAGGCTCGTAATGGCGGTGTGGCGTATTCTTTTGGAAGCTTGATCAGGGCGGAATGCCACTAGACCAAGGAGAGGGTAGCTTGATCAGGGCGGAATGCCACTGGACCAAAGGGAAGGGTAGCTCGGTCAAGGCGGAATGCCACTAGACCAAGGAAAGGCAGCTCGGCTAGGGTGGAGTGCCACTAAACCAAGGAGAAGGGTAGCTTGGTTAGGGCGGAGTGCCACTTAAACCAAGGATAAGAGTAGCTTGTTTAGGGCGGAGTGCCACTAAACCACGGAAGGTAGCTTGGTTAGGGCGAAGTGCCACTAAACCAAGGAGAGGGTAGCTCGGTTAGGGCGGAGTGCCACTAAACCAAGGAGAAGAGTAGCTCGGTTAGGGCGGAGTGCCACTAAACCTAGGAAAGGGTAGCTTGGTTAGGGCGGAGTGCCACTAAACCACGGAAGGTAGCTTGGTTAGGGCGGAGTGCCACTAAACCAAGGAGAAGAGTAGCTCGGTTAGGGCGGAGTGCCACTAAACCAAGGAGAGGTAGCTCGGTTAGGGCGGAGTGCCACTAGACCAAGGGAAGGTAGCTCGGTTAGGGCGGAGTGCCACTAAACCAAGGAGAGGAGTAGCTCGGTTAGGACAGAGTGCCACTAAACCCAGGAAAGGGTAGTTTGGTTAGGGCGAAGTGCCACTAAACCAAGGAAAAGGTAGCTCGGTTAGGGCGGAGTGCCACTAAACCAAGGAGAAGAGTAGCTCGGTTAAGGCGAAGTGCCACTAAACCAAGGAGAAGGGTAGCTTGGTTAGGGCGGAGTGCCACTTAAACCAAGGAGAAGAGTAGCTTCTTTAGGGCGGAGTGCCACTAAACCAAGGAAAAGGTAGCTCGGTTAGGGCGGAGTGCCACTAAACCAAGGAGAAGAGTAGCTTGTTTAGGGCGGAGTGCCACTAAACCAAGGAGAGGTAGCTCGGTTAGGGCGGAGTGCCACTAGACCAAGGGAAGGTAGCTCGGTTAGGGTGAAATGCCATTAACCAAAGGGGAGGTAGCTTGATTAGGGCGGAGTGCCACTAACCAAGGAAAAGTTAGCTCCGACTGATCACTCGGGACATGTCGGCTGCGCTGCATGATACAGCTTAATGTGTTTTCTATTGAGGAGAGAGAACTGAATGACTCCTTTGTGATCTACAAGGACGTAGGCACCCCCTTCATATACTCGGCGGACGATATACGGCCCGACCCAGTTTTCGACCAGCTTCCCTTTGGGGTTGGAGGCCATCACTTCTTTTCTTTTGACCATTACCAGGTCTCCTTTCTTGAATTCTCGACCCTTGACTAGCTTGTCAAAAGCACGGGCCATGCGAGTTTGGTAGAGTTGGATGTTTTGCTGTGTCCGGAGGCATTTTCCTTCGAGCTCAGCGAGCTCCTCCAATCTTCTTTCTGCGTTGGTCTGCTCACCACTGACTAGTCCATGCTGGATGGCAACTCGTAATGAAGGAACTTCAAGTTCAATGGGCACTACAGCTTCCGACCCATAGACGAGGGAGAAAGGTGAACAGCCGGTTGGGGTCTTGTAGATAGTACGATAGGCCCAAAGTGCTTCGTACATCCTTTCTTCCCAATCTTTTTTATTAGACTTGACAGTCTTTGCCAGCAGTGTGCATAAGGTCTTGTTAAAGGCTTTTGCGAGTCCATTGGCTTGAGGGTTGTAGGGGGACGATGTCCTCCAGTCGATTTTGTATTTGTCGGCCAGCCGATAAACCTTCTGGTTCCTAAAATGACTGCCATTATCAGAGATGATTCGGCTGGGGATCCCGAACCGAAATATTACATTCTGCCGGAAGAATCTTACAACTAGTTCTCCCGTCACATCTCTTAGTGCTACTGCCTCCGCCCATCTGGAGAAGTAGTCTATAGCTGCTAAGATGTATCTGCACCCTGATGAGGATGCTGGTAGCGGCCCTACTACGTCCGTGCCCCACTGAGTAAACGGCCAGCTTGGTAGGGTGGGATGCAATGGCACTGGAGGTCTCCTTGCCACATTAGCGTGTTCTTGACACTTCTGACAAGCTTTGGCAAACCTGCATCAATCATAAAATATAGTGGGCCAATAGTAACCCAGTTTCTTTATCTCAATTTTCATCTTCGGGCCAGCCTGGTGCGCTCCAGCTGATCCTGCATGGACATCTTGCATCACATGTCCCGCTTCTGCTGAAGACAAACAACGGAGTAGGACTTTCCTTCGGGCATCTGCCATAATTCGAAACAAGGTCCCGCTTCGTATCTCGTAAGAATCCTTGATCCTCAGGAGCTTCATCCTCTGTTCCTTTTCTTTTGGAAGTTACTGGTGTTGAAACCAGTGTAGGAGATGCTCTCGCCAATCGGGCCGCTGAACCACTTCGATGACTGCTACTTCCATTTCTTGTTCGTCGGCCAGGACCCCTGTTACGCTGGGGACCTGTCGGCGGTTGATCACTGTTATATTCAGGCTTGTGTCTGGCGGGACCGCCAATGAACTGGCCAGCTTAGCGAGGGCATCTGCTTGAGCATTCCGGCCTCGATTGATGTGCTTGATGCTGATGAAGTAAAATCCTGACATCAGGCGAGTTGCCAACTGGTGATAGGGGAGGAGCTCTTGCTTTCGCACATTGAACTCTCCTTCCAACTGTTTTATAACTAGCATGGAGTCTCCGAATGCTTCCAGCATCTGAATTCCCATGGACAGAGTAATTTGCAACCCGATTATCAGGGCTTCATATTCCGCTTCATTATTTGTGCATTGCTTGTTTATGGAACATGATGTATGCACCACTTCTCCTTCTGGAGATTTCAGGACTATGCCTGCTCCTGCTCTGACCCTAGATGATCCGGTGGCAGAGGTGTCAATTCTGGAAGCGCCATCAAAGTATAGCTACCATAGAGAGGGATGTACTTGCACGGCTTCTAGGGTTTCATCTTCAGAAAGCTCCGGCTCCAACGGGCAATCCCCGGGCACTGGGTGCTCAGCGAAGAAGTCTGCAATAGCTTGGCCCTTGACGGCCTTGCGCGGCACGTAGGAGATATCAAACTCCATAAGGATTACCACCCATTTGCCCAGGCGGCCTTTGAGTGCCGGTTGAGACATGATGTACTTCAGGGGATCCTCTTTGGATACCAAGCTGATTTCATGCGACAACATATAGTGTCGGAGCTTCTTAACTGCGAAGATTAGTGCCAGACAGATCTTCTCAATATAAGTATATTTCTCTTCAATTCTGACCAGTCTCCGACTGAGGTAATAGAGGGCTTGTTCTTTCCCTTCTTCATTATTATGGGCCAGCATTGCCCCCAGAGAATTATGTGTAGCTGCTATATACAGTATCAATGGTCATCCTTTCACCGGTGCGCCCAGCACTAGAGGAGTTTTCAGATAGTCTTTCAGCTTGTCAAAGGCTGTCTGGCAATCTTCATCTCAATAAAAGGGAACCTCTTTCATCATCAACTTGTGAAAAGGCTGGCATCGCCCTGATAAATTGGAAATGAACCGCCGGATATAAGCTAAGCGGCCCTGTAGTGATCTCAGCTCGGAGATGTCCCTTGACGGAGGTAACTCCTGAATCGCCTTGATCTTTGCGGGGTCTATCTCGATTCCCCAATATCGGACGATGAAACCCAAGAATTTTTTTCTCGACACTCCGAACGCACATTTCATGGGGTTCATCTTTAGCTCATGCTGCCTCAGCCTCTGAAAAACAATCCGGAGGTCTTGCAGATGATCTTCCTTTCTTCTGGTTTTGACCACCAGGTCGTCTATGTAGCATTCGACCTTGTGGTAGAGCAACTCATCAAAGATTTTGGTCATTGCGCGCTGATAGGTTGCGCCAGCATTCTTCAGTCCGAACGGCATTCTCTTGTAATGATAAATATCTTTAGGGGTTCGGAAAGCAGTATGGACTCGGTCATGCTCCGCAATCCAAATCTGATTGTAGCCGGACGATCCATCCATGAATGATAGGGCCTCATGGCCGGTTTTAGCATCAATCATGACCTCGGTTATTGGCACCGGGAAGTCATCTTTGGGGCAGGCTTTATTTAGATCTCGGAAGTCGACACATATCCAGATCTGTCCATTCTTCTTCTTCACGGGGACGATATTCGCCAGCCATGTAGTGTACTGGTTTTCTTCAACAAATCCCACGTCAATGAGCTTGTCAACTTCAGCACAAATTTGGGTGATGAGCTCTGGCCTCATGCGCCGCGGTGGCTGCTTCACTGGCTCGGCCTCAAGGCTGATTGTTAGCTCATGTTGTGAGACAGTGGGGCTTAGACCTGGCATCTCTTTGTAAGTCCAGGCGAAGCAATCCCAGTATTCTAGCAGCAGCTGGATGTACAGCTCCCGTTCTTCTGGGGATAGTTGGGCGCTGAGGAAGGTAGGCCTAGGGTCCTCCTCATTTCCTAGGTTGACTTCTATCAGTTCATCGACTGTGGCTTGGCCTCCGTCTTCTATCTCCGGAGGTGCCGGTTGGAGGTCGACGAAGTCCGGAACACCATCTTGAGGGTCGAGAACTTCGACTTCCTCATCGGATATCGCCAGAGCCTCACGAGGTTTCTTGATTTCTTATGCTAGCGGCTGAGTGGATTGTTCTATTAGCAAATCCATTGCCGTCGCAGCTTCTAAGGGCGAGAGAGCAGCTTTAGTGTTTATAGATGAGGTTGCAGCCACGACGGGCTGGTAGCTGTTTACTGCCGGACTCGGACAGCATACTGGTTCTATAGCAGAAGCTGAGGAAGTCTCGCCTTCTGGGACAGTTGTGTCTTCCGCAGAAGTGGCTTTTTCTTTCCTGGTAGCTGGCTCCCCTTGATTAGAGTTGACCGAGGCTTCCCCGATTGGTGAAAAGAGTGTTGAAGTCGCCATTAGTAGGACCCCTGTGGAGGGAGAAACTCCGGCTTCTTGAATGTCTTCGGCTTCGCTGCTGCTAGCCGTATCAAATTTGGCTTGAAGGGCCACTTCTTCAGGATGAACCTGCTCCCGGCATCAGCAAGAGGCCGAGGTTTCTACTTCTTGATTTCCGGACCGAGCCAGTTCAAGATATTCAGCTTCCACTGGATACTCGTCAAAGGTTGCTCCCAGAGGGCTATCTTCAGTAGGGTAGAAGGCGGAGATAGTATCCACCTCGTACCGCCCACTGTAATAATATTCCTCCAGGGTGAAGCCCAACCCTGGATGTTGAGAGACACGTCTCATTTCCTTATCCAGATTTGCAGGATACCACATCTTCTGGAAAGCTTCTTTGCACTTTTGAGACTGATCGGGAGGAAGGTGTTGCTTCTGAAACATTCTGGCCATCCGATCGGTCGTGAACGCCAGGCCTTGGACAGGAACCCGCGGGTTGCTTAGATCTTCGGGGAGGCTGCAGTCTGTGTCTTCCCGAGTAGGATGCTCCTCAGCTGTATAGAACAAGCTGTTGGGCCCATCTTCTTGTGTCACCTCCCAAGCTTTGAAAGGTTCGACAGTGGGGTCGTTGAGGCCGAGGACTGGCTTGGTGAGGCCGGCCGGGACTCCGATGCGGTCGTACTATCGATTGACCTGCACTTCCTTAGCTTTGGGATATAATGCTGGGGGTGTTACCCTGCCGACGTCTCCAGAAGTTGTGATGTGGGAGACCACCTTCGGCTTGACATATCCGCGTGGCGGTGGTGGATACCAACCGTCACCCGATCTATTCTTTGATACCCCTATGGGGGCTTTAGCTTCAGAAACCTTCCGGGGAGGCCCCGTATATAGGTTGGCGTCTGCCAAGTGACATTCAAATACCTCGAACGGGTGGAGATCAGCAAATATCCTCTCCTTCCCTTGGAGGCTATATTTGATGCATTGGTGGAGCGTGGAGGGCACCACCATATTCTCATGCAGCCATGGGCGGCCGAGCAGCGCCTTGTAGGAGGTGCGAGAGTCAATGACATGAAACTGTACTGTTGTAGTGAAATCTGCCAGGGTCAGCATGAATTCTGCCACTCCCATAGATACTTCACATTTTTGGTTGAAGCCAGCGATACGCATATCCCCGACTTTCTCGAGATGCACATTAAAGTGGTGCCTCTCGTATATTCTGTATGGCAGGATGTTGACTGCTGCACCGGGATCAACCAGTATTCTGTTCAGCTCCCTTCCATTCAGGTGCCCTTTCATATACAGCGGCCTGTTGTGGCTGGCAGTAGGTAGTAGCATGTCTTCCGGAGAGAAGGTCATACTGGCTTCTGGTATAGCCTCGGCTATGCAGGCTTCAAAATGAGCAGGCATCTGCAGAGCAGTGATGATCGCCTGTCGAGTTTCTTCACTCAAAGAGAGAATTTCTCAGATCGTAAATCGAGCGGGGAGCTTCTTGAGCAACTTCATTATTCGGCTCCCAGCCCGGATATTGGAGAGCTTCATCTCTTCAGCCCATCTGGGCTTGGGGAGGTTTTGATTTGTGGGTCCAGACGGACTTGCTTCATCTTCCTCGGACTCGGCATCCTCTTGGCTGGCACCGGCTGTCGGGTCTTCTTTATTAGTTGCTGTAGGGCTAGCTCCATCTGCATTTGCATCCTCAGTAGATTGCGCTGGCTGCGGGTGAACGGCCCCGGGTGTAGGGTTAGCCTCTTGACAGGGTTGTTTCCCCTTTGACATTTTCATAAATTCAAGGAATGAAGGGACTGCCTTGCCCCCACTTTTGTTGTATAGGCCTGACGGAGGGAGGATTTGAACTCCCTTGACTTCCGGCGGAGGTGTCTTGTAGGGTTGCTCCACTCTGAACATGATGTTGTGGTTGGGTGGTGGCTGGCGCCCCCATCTTCGGCCCGACCGAGTGGCATGTGCAGCAGTTGCGGCCTCGGCTTTGCCTCCCCCAACATGGGGTGTGAAGCAAATTTCTTCTTCTTCCTCTTCTCCGGGTAGGTTGAAGAGTGCTGATAGGGTATTGCAGGAGACAACCTGTGCTTTATTGGCCCCAGCGGCCTTTCTTTTCTTCTTCTTTTGCTTTCTCTTCTTTTTGGTTTCTGCGGGTGCCTGCCCCCAAAACAGGCTGCCCTCTTCAGGGGGTGCTGCTTCAGCTTCCTCCACCTGTTTGAGTGAGAGTTGTTCCACCTCTTGCCAAGGGACGTGGTCCCGTACCAGCAGAGGTTTCAATTCGGGCTGCACATATTCATCCAGCCCTTCAATCAGGTGCTGTAGTCGAAGGACCCCAGGATTGGTTTCATTGATTACTGGCAGCGGAGTCTGTCTCCTCCTGTTAGGTGTATGTATTCTGATGGCTGTAGGTGGAGTCACCCATACGGGTGCTACCACTGGCGGAGCAGGCCGGGGTGTAACGCCACGGATATGTGCCCCCTGATAAGTACAATATGAAGTGATCTAGAAGGGGAGGGGATGAATAGATCACTGTTTTCGTAGATTTAAAAACTTATTGCAGAGTATATTGCTAAACAGAGCTAACCTCGAGTTCTGACTATCGTAAAAGATGCAGTGCAGTTAATAGCTCAAGCAAATAGAAGGCATACCATAATATTATCACGATCAATCACACAAGGGCTCAGAGGATTTTAAGGTGGTTCGGTCCTTCAGACCTACATCCACCCCACACTCAACCTGAGTGTGGCTTCACTAAAGGCTGGGCAACACAGCTTGCCAAACAACTGCTGATACACAGCTTCCCAGGAGAACAACCTCTCCTCTTCCTCCTACCCGGAGGGAACCTCTAGCGATCAGCAGTCACTAGAACCCAGAGACTCACGTCTCTCTTCCTCTTTACCAAGAGGGAAACCCCACTAGTAGCAGCCCTGCTACTAGTGAACCAGAGGTCGAAGACCCCTCTTCCTCCCAACCCGGAGGGTACCTACAAGCAGCTCACCTGCTGCTTGCAAACCGGAGATTGACTCTCCCTACTCCTGATCTCACAGGAGGACCCCGACCTCAGTCCAGAGGATCGGAAACACAAACAATAACGGTTGAAGAAAGATAAGAACAAGAAATGAAAAATACGAACGAAGGAAATCAAAAATGCCAGACAATGGAAACAATGTAGCTCAATATAGAGCAATAGACTTCGGATTTGATCCGCAAGTCAGAACAATTCTTCTGAACACTCTTCTGCTCTCTTTCTATTTCTCTCTGCTATTCTTTCTTCTTTCTTTTCTTTTTCCTGGATCGAAGGGCTCTCTGTTTCCCTGTTTTCTTCTATGCCTCTCTACTTCGATAACTTTCATCTGAGGACGAAGGATTCTATTTATAGCATCAACAGCAGATGGATAGGGCATGAAATGCGTGTGCCTCCCACGCTCGATCCAGAAGTATCCTGTCACGTGCCTTTATCAAATTGGTTCCTCTTGTCTCGGATCACGTGCAGCCCTGGAGTGTGGAATGTTCTTCCTCGGACCTGTAATGAGATTAAGTCCATTAATACGCTGCATGGCTATTAAGACCAAAACTGCATGAGGTATAGTAACAACAACACGACGTGACTATTTCTCGAGATGTCATAAGAACGACACGAGAAATTCTGTAACAGATCAGATATACAGAAGATAATGACACGAGGTGAGGTTATACGCAAGAGAGACACGAGGTTACGAATGCAAAAACAACACGAGGACAATACGGGCTTACGACAGAAGCCGACATGAAGACTAAAACGAGAGACCAACACGAGGACAGAGTATAAGGAAACGACTCGAGGTGAAAAACAACACGAAGTGAAGTTAGACACGAAGTAAGAAGCAACGACACGAAGTATAGTGGTGACAAACACACACTACACAGAAAAACGACACGAAAATAAAAATAATGCTAAGTGAAAACAGTAATCGACATGCGGTGAGAACAACACGAGGATAGTGAAAACAGCACGAGATGAAAGCAACACGGGCTGATAACGACACAAGGTCGAAACAGTAAATGACACGGGATAACACTGCACGAGGTAAAACGACACGAAGACTTAATAATAAAAACGACACGAGGTGGCAATAAAAGAGAACGACATGAAAACAACATGGACTGTAACCGAAACCGACACGAAGTCAAACAGTACAACACGAGGTGTTGTAACCAAGACGAAGTGCCAATCGACCACGAAGACAGTATGCAAAGAAACGACTCGAAGACAGGAATACAAAGGATGACATGGAAACAACACAGTAATCAAAGACTGCACGAGGTGAAAGAACAACACTCAAACAGACGACAACATGGCTAATTCGACACGAGGTGAAAACGCGAAGCAAGAACTACATGATGTTTGAGGAAAAACAGCACGAAGACAGAACATGAACGAACACACGAAGTGTTACCTCTTTAGCAGTTATTTCATATAAAACCATGGATAACTCAAGTGCAAGATATCTGATCAAAAATAACAAGAACAATTAACATAGTGTTGCTCATCATCAAAATACTTAGGGAAGACACACAATCCAACAATCTCCCCCTTTTTGATGATGGCAACACTATATTAAGTGTGAGAGATAAGTTCAAAAGAGATCAATTCAGGATATTTAATGCAGACAACTTAAAGCATACTTGCTTCCTTACTTCCCTTGATGAAACCACTTAAAGCATACTTGCTTCCTTACTTCCCTTGATGAAACCTGAACACTCCCCCTCACCTGAACACTCCCCCTCACTCCCCCTCACCTGAACACTCCCCCTCACTCCCCCTGAACACAGCAACAGTTTACCTCAGACTTGATAACTAACTCAATTCTCTCCCCCTTTGACATCATCAAAACTAGGGTCAAATCTGAAGATACAGAGAAGGGAAAATTGCTGACTATAGAGAGAAAACAGGACAGAGTAAGGCAGATAAATGGAGACTATTGAGATGTTTAGTCAATCAAGAAAGCCATTAATTTTATGTGAGGATTTTTGAGGTACAGTTAGTCAGACTGTGCAAAAACCGTGACTAAGGATTTGCTCCATACACAGAACCAGATTCTAAGCAAGTGAGGTACAAGATACCAGTTTGATCAAAATAAGTCTTTACTGAGAGAGTATTATGTAAGACAGCCAGAAGACAATGACCTGTGGTATTGAGAACAAACAAATCAAAAGCTATACTTCAAGTGAGCAGGATCTTTAAAAATGGTCAAGATCAGAGATAAGTCTGTCAAGTACACCTTTGACATTAAGGAGACACCTTGTTTAGAGGCAAGAATCCCCAGTTACTCGGTGGCAGGACCACATTACCCCTTCTGATAAGAAGACAGAGATAGTATTCTAGCTGGTGTTGACATTAAGGTGACACCTTTATCTGAGGCCAGACACCCCAGTTACTAACCAGATATGTACCATAGCTCTGTATGATCAAGACAACTATTAAGACCAGATGATTACTGCCATCTCATGACATGGGAAGCTTTCACTTCATTGATGAAAATCCCAGTTTCTCAATGAGCAGTTAACAAAGTTGATAACCCTTTTATGAATTTTGTTTTTATTTACCAGCTCTTAAAACCTTGTTAATGAAGCTTGAGTCCGTTTGAGAACAATACACCAGATCCAAGGTGATTCAGACTAAAACACACAATACCTCATTTTGGACTCACCATAGACTAAGTAGGTATGCTGTACTGACTAGATCAGAAGACAGTTACAGTGTATGAAGATTAATCTTGAATTCAGATTTTGATCTCAGTGGGACTAACAGCTGAAAATTCCAACAAGAAATTAGATGAACAGCCTTAAAGAGTAAAGCATCCAACATTTTCTTTTATACACCTAATCAACCTGATTCTCTTATGATGTCAGCAAAATGTCGTTCAGAGTATGTTCAAATTAGGTCAAAGATCAAGACACCTATTATAAATCATCTCCCCCTGAGAACTTGACCCCAATACAGACTTAGCCAAGACAACCCTCAATGCACTTCAAAAAGAACACCATGATGAATATGATAAGCATAATAACACAGGACATGGTATTCAGAAATCAAATCTTCAATCATGAAATTCTGTAAATACCTAGTTCTCTGCGCATAGTGCTAAATTTTTCAGTATCTAGTGGCTTAGTAAAGATATCTGCAATTTGTGAGTTAGTGCCAACATGGATCAACTCAAAAGTTTTCCTTGCTACTTCATCTCGAATAAAATGATGCCTGATTTCAATGTGTTTAGTTCGAGAATGAAGTACAGGATTCTTTGCAATGTTTATTGCACTAGTATTGTCACAAAAGATAGAAGTACAACCTAGCTCAACCGAGTAATCCAGAAGCTGGTGTTTTATCCATATAACCTGTGTGCCACAGCTCCCTGCTGCCACATATTCAGCTTCAACAGTAGAGAGAGCCACAGAGTGTTGCTTCTTGGATCCCCAAGAGACTAAGCACCCTCCTAGAAATTCGCAGTGACCACTAGTGCTCTTCCTGTCCAATTTACATCCTGCATAATCTGCATCAGTGTATGCAATGAGATCTAAGTTACATGATGCAGGATACCAGAGACCTAGATCATGAGTGGCAGATAAGTATCTAAAGATTCTCTTTACAGCTGCCAGATGCAATTCAGTAGGTCTAGCCTGGTATCTGGCACACATCCCTACACTAAATTGAATGTCGGGCCTGGATGCAGTTAAGTAGAGGAGTGAGCCGATCATACCTCTATATAGTTTAGCATCCACCTCTTTACCTTTTTCGTCTGAATCCAGTGAGAGCTGGTACTCATGGGTGTTGAGATTGTCTTGAGGTTGGTCATTCCAAACCTTTTCAGCATCTCCAGAGTATACTTGGTTTGATTTATGAAACAACCATCCTCCATTTGTTTGACCTGCAGCCCAAGAAAATATTTTAGTTCCCCAACTAGACTCATTTCAAATTCTTGGGACATAGACTCAGAAAAATCTTTACATAATTTTGAGTTGTTAGATCCGAAAATGATATCATCAACATATACCTGGACCACAATTAACTCCTTTCCGAGACTTTTGGTGAAGAGAGTTTGGTCAACCTTACCTCGAGTGTAGCCCTTGCTCACAAGGAACTCAGAAAGTCTCTCATACCAGGCTCTGGGAGCCTGCTTCAATCCATAGAGGGCTTTATTCAACCTAAAAACCATGTTAGGCTGAACAGAGAAATTAAACCCAGGAGGTTGTTCAACATATACCTCTTCCTTCAATAACCCATTTAAGAATGCGCTTTTGACATCCATTTGCTGTAGCCGAATTTTTCTAGAGCATGCAAATGCAAACAGAATTCTTATAGCTTCCATCCTAGCTACTGGTGCATAGGATTCATCAAAATCCACACCAAATTCCTGACTGTAGCCTTGAGCTACAAGTCTTGCTTTGTTTCTAGAGATAGCACCATTTTCATCAATCTTATTTTTGAAGACCCATTTAGTGCCAATGACATGAGTGTTTTCAGGTCTAGGAACTAGTTTCCATACATTATTTTTCTCAAATTGATTTAATTCTTCACCCATGGAGGATACCCAAGAATCATGCTTTAAAGCCTCTTCCACAGTCTTGGGTTCTACCTGAGATGTCAAAGCAGCTAAGTCCTGTTCTTGGACAGTTCTAAAGTGAGACCTTGTCCTAGTGGGATCATGCAAATTACCTATGACATTTTCACTAGGATGATCTTTGTGAAATATTACCTCACCTGAGGGTTCACCTACCTCAGTTGCTTCTTCTTGTTGTAAGTTTTCTGGTTGTGCAGTTTGCTGCATCTCTCCTACTTCAATTTTCTCCAAGAAATCTCCCTCATCAGGTGACTCCCTGTCATCATTTGTCCTTTTGTCAGATAGAACATTCTCATCAAACACCACATGAGGTGTTTCTTCAACAGTTTGCTCATCTTTATTGAAGACTCTGTAAGCCCTAGAGGTTTCTGAATATCCGAGAAAAATTCCAGGAGAGCTTCTTGCTTCAAACTTATCCAAACCATTCTTACCATTATTGTGGATAAAGCATTTGGAACCAAAAATTTTAAAGTAAGAAATGTTTGGCAGCTTACCCTTGAGGAGTTCATAAGGAGTTTTCTTATGAGTAGGTCTTACCAAGGCTCGATTTAAAATGTAGCATGCTGTATTTGCAGCTTCTGCCCAAAATCTCCTTGGAAGTCCACTCTCAATTAGCATAGTCCTGGCCATTTCAATTATTGACCTGTTTCTTCTCTCAACAATTCCATTCTGCTCCGGTGTCCTGGGAGAAGAAAATCTGTGAGTCACTCCCTCTCTTGAGCAAAATTCAGAGAACGAAGAGTTTTCAAACTCTCCTCCATGGTCAGACTGAATTGTAATGATATTATGTTCACCTTGCAGTTTGATTTTATTAAAAAGTTCTTCAAAGTGAACAAAAGCATCATTTTTATTTGCTAAACAGAACAACCAGGAAAATCTAGTGAAGTCATCAACTATGACTAGACCATATCTCTTACCTGACAGGCTCTGTATTCGAGTAGGACCAAAGAGATCCATGTGCAAGTGCTGTAGTGGTTTAGATGAGAGACCCTCAGTTCTCAACTTAAAAGTTGCACGAGTCTGTTTACCTTGAGCACAAGCATCACAGAGCTTGGACCCTAACTGGAATTTTATTTTGGGCAAACCTCTGACTAGGTTATAATTAGACAGTTTATTCAAGGTAGACACACTAGCGTGGCCTAGACGCCTATGCCAGTCAAAAGCAACCTGTTCAGAATTAGCAGACAGACACAAGTTTGTTTCAGAATTATCATCAAGATCAACGATGTACACATTATTTACTCTATGACCTTTGAACATGATGTTATCAGAATTCAGCTCAAAAACAGTGCACGAGTTGTGGTCAAAGAGTACCTTGTGTCCTTTGTCACAAAGTTGACTTATACTTACCAAGTTGTGCTGAAGTCCTTCTACAAGATACACATCTTCAATGGAGTTAGTGGAGGACTTACCAACCGTGCCAATTCCAATTATTCTTCCTCTGTTATTTCCTCCGAATTTGACCAAGCCCCCAGACTTCATTTTTAGTTTGCTGAATTTGGACCGGTCTCCTGTCATGTGCCTGCTACAGCCGCTGTCAAGATACCACTTGTTATGCTCAGCTGCCAGGCTGACCTGCAAAAATTCAGACAGAGTAATGTGGGACCCAATTCAAATTGGGTCCAAAACTAGTTTTCTGATTATGCAGAAAGCACTTGGGAATCCACATTTGTTTTATAGTTCTCTTCAGTGGATTTATGTGGGTTGATTCTTCCCTTTTGTTATTTCTTGGTGGGTGTTGAATAAGCTTATTCCTATTTGAACTATGCTGTTTCTGAACAAAGACATTGTTGGTTGGCCTCTTAGAAGATGTGCGTGTGTGTTGAGCATAATTCATGTAAGCATTTTTACTCCAATAAAATTTGTGCTGAAACTGATGATCGTTGCCATGCTCTAATTGATAATTAGCATGATGAGTTTTCTTAACAAAACTTTTCGCTCTTTTTGTGGCCTCTATAGGACTGGTCCTGTGAGGACCTTTGTTCCACGCCTGCTGTACATGAGCAGTGCTTGTCTCAGGATTTCCTGACTTAGACTGCTGACCAGTGGAGTGAATGAATTTACTGGTCGAAGACTTCATTGTAGAGACAGATTTGGAACCGGATGGTGTTTCCAGTTTCTCCTTGCCTTTGGCGGGGCAGAACGTGATAGTCTTAAATTCAAAGGGTTTTTTACTAGTAGGATTGTATCCTAATCCCTCCCTATTGAAGTTTACCCTCGACCCCAGAAGGACATTCAGGTTGTTTCTCCCCTCTGTAAACTTTTCAAGCACTTTTCTTTGTCCTCAATCTCCTTCTGAAATTCATTGCATTGGTCCTGGAGTTCCTGATTAACTGTTCTAACTGCCTCATATTTTTCAGCCATCAGTCTAATCTCTCCTTTAGACTCTTCAGCTTTACACTTCAGCTCATCTATTCTAGCTAGATTCTCTTCTCTTTCCATTCTCAACCTCTCAATCTCACCTTTAACCTGATCTAGCTCAGTGGCCATCTCCTTGGTTTTCATGCTATTAGTGACAATAGAAGAGTGTTCTTCAGACAGAGAATGAAACTTACGTCTAAGCATTCTATGCTCCTTGTTTAAACAATTATATTTACTTAACAGGTCGCCATAGGCGTCCTCCCAATCATCCAAAGTAAAATTCTCAAATAAATTTGTTACCTCTTTCTCATGGTCGGCCATGAGGCAGGTCTTCTCTTCATTTTCACTGGACGAAGTGGCTTCTGGGTCCTCCTCCTCATCGCTCCATGTGCACAGCATGGCCTTCTTCTTCTTGTGCACCACATTCTCTGGTGTCCTGGAGCCTTAGCTTGTAGCTCTGGACATTCACTTTTCATGTGACCGGATTTCTGACAATGATAGCAAGTGATCTTCTTAGCAGACCGGTTCTTCTCAAATCTTCGTTCAGGAGACTTCATTGCAGCATTAAATTTCTTCCTCCTGTAGAATTTTCCTTTTGTTCTTAGGAACTTTCTGAACTGCCTGGTGAGCATAGCTCGCTCATCCTTGTCCAAGTCTGAGAATCCATCAGACCCTTCGCTGCTATCATCACTGCTGCTGCTGCTGCTGTTGTTGCTCTTCTTAGTATGTCGTGAAACCTTCAGAGCAACATTCTTTCCCTTTCTGTCATGCCCATCGTTTCCTCGTGTGAAATTCATTTCATGGGTCATGAGAGAACCAATCAGCTGGGTTACTGTCATGATGGATAAATCTCTTGATTCCTCTATTACAGTCACCTTGGTATCCCAGACGGGAGTTAGAGACCTAAGGATCTTCCTGACTATGTCTTCTTGTTGAATATCCTTTCCAAGGCCTTTCAGACTGTTGATGATCACAGATAATCTGGCATACATTTCTGTGATCGGCTCCTCTGGCTTCATCTTAAATAACTCATATTGAGTTGTAAGTATGTTGATCTTGGTAGCCTTCACCTGAGATGTGCCCTCATGAATTAACTGCAAATCATCCCACATATTCTTTGCAGTCTTGCACGCTGAGATCCTTGAATATTCTTCCGGATGGACGGCGCACTGTATGATGTTAAGAGCTGTCCAATTCAGTGCGGAGAGTTTGACCTGATCTTCTGTCCACATATCTTCATTCGGTGGAAGGGTGTATGGACCATCTGTAATGACTTTCCATAGCTTGTTGCTTTGGGCCCTGATAAAGACCTCCATCCTGTTCTTCCAGAAGAAGTAATTATTACCATCAAAGAAAGGGGGGCGGGTGATAGACTGCCCATCAGCTATGAAACTGCGCGGACCATTGGATCCGTTTCCCTGGCCGTTGGACCACATTCTGGGAAAAACCTGCTCTGATACCAACTGATAAGAACAATATGAAGTGATCTAGAAGGGGAGGGGATGAATAGATCACTGTTTTCGTAGATTTAAAAACTTATTGCAGAGTATATTGCTAAACGAGCTAACCTCGAGTTCTGACTATCGTAAAAGATGCAGTGCAGTTAATAGCTCAAGCAAATAGAAGGCATACCACAATATTATCACGATCAATCACACAAGGGCTCAGAGGATTTTAAGGTGGTTCGGTCCTTCAGACCTACATCCACCCCACACTCAACCTGAGTGTGGCTTCACTAAAGGCTGGGCAACACAGCTTGCCAAACAACTGCTGATACACAGCTTCCCAGGAGAACAACCTCTCCTCTTCCTCCTACCCGGAGGGAACCTCTAGCGATCAGCAGTCACTAGAACCCAGAGACTCACGTCTCTCTTCCTCTTTACCAAGAGGGAAACCCCACTAGTAGCAGCCCTGCTACTAGTGAACCAGAGGTCGAAGACCCCTCTTCCTCCCAACCCGGAGGGTACCTACAAGCAGCTCACCTGCTGCTTGCAAACCGGAGATTGACTCTCCCTACTCCTGATCTCACAGGAGGACCCCGACCTCAGTCCAGAGGATCGGAAACACAAACAATAACGGTTGAAGAAAGATAAGAACAAGAAATGAAAAATACGAACGAAGGAAATCAAAAATGCCAGACAATGGAAACAATGTAGCTCAATATAGAGCAATAGACTTCGGATTTGATCCGCAAGTCAGAACAATTCTTCTGAACACTCTTCTGCTCTCTTTCTATTTCTCTCTGCTATTCTTTCTTCTTTCTTTTCTTTTTCCTGGATCGAAGGGCTCTCTGTTTCCCTGTTTTCTTCTATGCCTCTCTACTTCGATAACTTTCATCTGAGGACGAAGGATTCTATTTATAGCATCAACAGCAGATGGATAGGGCATGAAATGCGTGTGCCTCCCACGCTCGATCCAGAAGTATCCTGTCACGTGCCTTTATCAAATTGGTTCCTCTTGTCTCGGATCACGTGCAGCCCTGGAGTGTGGAATGTTCTTCCTCGGACCTGTAATGAGATTAAGTCCATTAATACGCTGCATGGCTATTAAGACCAAAACTGCATGAGGTATAGTAACAACAACACGACGTGACTATTTCTCGAGATGTCATAAGAACGACACGAGAAATTCTGTAACAGATCAGATATACAGAAGATAATGACACGAGGTGAGGTTATACGCAAGAGAGACACGAGGTTACGAATGCAAAAACAACACGAGGACAATACGGGCTTACGACAGAAGCCGACATGAAGACTAAAACGAGAGACCAACACGAGGACAGAGTATAAGGAAACGACTCGAGGTGAAAAACAACACGAAGTGAAGTTAGACACGAAGTAAGAAGCAACGACACGAAGTATAGTGGTGACAAACACACACTACACAGAAAAACGACACGAAAATAAAAATAATGCTAAGTGAAAACAGTAATCGACATGCGGTGAGAACAACACGAGGATAGTGAAAACAGCACGAGATGAAAGCAACACGGGCTGATAACGACACAAGGTCGAAACAGTAAATGACACGGGATAACACTGCACGAGGTAAAACGACACGAAGACTTAATAATAAAAATGACACGAGGTGGCAATAAAAGAGAACGACATGAAAACAACATGGACTGTAACCGAAACCGACACGAAGTCAAACAGTACAACACGAGGTGTTGTAACCAAGACGAAGTGCCAATCGACCACGAAGACAGTATGCAAAGAAACGACTCGAAGACAGGAATACAAAGGATGACATGGAAACAACACAGTAATCAAAGACTGCACGAGGTGAAAGAACAACACTCAAACAGACGACAACATGGCTAATTCGACACGAGGTGAAAACGCGAAGCAAGAACTACATGATGTTTGAGGAAAAACAGCACGAAGACAGAACATGAACGAACACACGAAGTGTTACCTCTTTAGCAGTTATTTCATATAAAACCATGGATAACTCAAGTGCAAGATATCTGATCAAAAATAACAAGAACAATTAACATAGTGTTGCTCATCATCAAAATACTTAGGGAAGACACACAATCCAACAATTTACAGGATCAAGCCCCTACCGTTGCGCTAAAAGCTCGAGCTGGTAGCGAAGGTTAGACCGTATTTCCTTATGGCAGCGCAGAGCCCCACGTCTATGACGTGCTGTGGGCGGGCATGAGGGGCTTCGCACATGGACCCCATAATCCATGCGACGGGTTGGGCTGCCAAGCACCGATGGTCCCACGTGGGTCCCATACCCCACATGGTACACACCAAATACAAGGAGACGCTGGAAATAAACGTTGGAATAAACCAACAATCTCCCCCCCAGCGGCACCTCGGATTTGAACCCGTGACCTCGCTCTGATACCAGTTTACAGGATCAAGCCCCTACCGTTGCGCTAAAAGCTCGAGCTGGTAGCGAAGGTTAGACCGTATTTCCTTATGGCAGCGCAGAGCCCCACGTCTATGACGTGCTGTGGGCGGGCATGAGGGGCTTCGCACATGGACCCCATAATCCATGCGACGGGTTGGGCTGCCAAGCACCGATGGTCCCACGTGGGTCCCATACCCCACATGGTACACACCAAATACAAGGAGACGCTGGAAATAAACGTTGGAATAAACCAACACCCCCTCTTTCGGGCGGGGTGCCCTCTTCTTCTTGTGCTTTACAGGGATCTGCTGCCACCCCTGCTGTTCTTTCACGGGCTCCATGAAATGGATTTTGTAGGTGCTCCGTGTGCTTGCTTCAGAGATCTCCTCAGGTAAGGTCTGGTAGAGGGAGATCATGTTGACTGCTGCTCTCCTGAGAGGGGCTTCATGTGGCTGAGGAGGGTCTACTTTGTACTCTCCCAGCTCTATTTCATTCTTCTTTACCATTCCTTCGATGATGTCTTTGAAAACATAACAGTCTTCGATTGGATGTCCCAACATCTGGTGGTAGGGGCAGAATCTTGGACTGTCTTTTCTTTTCAGGTCCTCCGGCCTCCTTGGCTCAGGCAGAGTGACCATGTTGTATTCTGTTACCCAGTCGAACAGGACTCGGGTCTTGTCTTTTGGAAAGGAATAGGCTTTCTTCATTTTGTCCCTGAGCGAAGGACCTTCTTTATCATCTAGAGCTTTCGCAGGTTGCGGGGGAGCCGCCTTCTTGCCTTTCTCCTTCTGCTGTTCGAACGCCTTTATATCAAGCGCATTCGCTTCTTTAGGTGTGGGGCGCCGTTCCACAGCCTTGCCTTTCTGGGCTGTGCTGGCAGCTGACGCCAGGACAGGCTTGGCTAGGAAAGCCTCCACTTCGGCCACCACATTATTCAGCCGGTCGAACGACCGTATTTCCATTCCAATCATCTTCTCCAGGACCTCCCTCCTGAGGTTTTGTTTGCATATTTGTACCGCGTCCTCCTGATGCGGGGGCCGCTTGCATCTCATTCCGAGGTTCCTCCACCTCTTGATGTAATCAAGGGCTATCTCATCTGCCCTTTGTTTTGTTGAGTAGAGTTCGGCCACTGTGACCTTCCTCTCTGTGACATGGAATCTTTCTCTGAACTTTCTCTGCATATCCGACCAATCACTGATTGACCCGGCCGAGAGGCTTGAGTACCATTCAAATGCGAGCCCTGTCAGCGAGGACCCGAAGAACTTCAGCAAATATGACTCGTCGGTGGCCAGATCACCCATAACGGTCATGTAATATGCAATATGCTCTTTAGGGGACGCTTTCCCGTTGAATTTGTCAAACTTAGGCGGCTTGTTGACCCCCGGGGGAAGTCGTTTAGCCGCATGGTGTTGCGGGTAGGGCACCCGATAGGCATCAAATGCGACGTAGTCGCCTTCACTTTTCTCTGCGAGCTTCAGCTCGATCATCCTCTCCACCATCATCCGGTTCACGATCGTGGGGTCAACCGGTTCTGGATAGAAGTGCGCCGGCTGCAAGTATGGGGTGACCAGGGTGGTCGCCTGTGGAGGACGCAGCAGCGGGGGTGTCGGGTGCACCTGAGGGAACACCGAAGGTAGCAACGGCTGAGGCTGTGGTGGCCGCTGTTGTGCTGTCGCCATGCTTTGCTCTGACGGCTGGGATAGTGTATAGAGCGGTGGAGGGTCGTCATGACGAGCCGCTCCCCGAGATGACTCACCCTGGACTTCGGGTGGTTTAGAAGCCGATGAATGTTCAGTCTTTTCCATCAGCTGCTTCTTCAAAGAGTCTATCTCCTGTTGATATTTTTGTAGTAGCATCAGAACTGATGGGTCTATAGTGGTGGGGATACCCTCTGTTGTCTCCCCGGACGTACCCTCAGGCAGGATGTCGAGGAGGACGTCGTCTTCTTCTTCCGCCGTCACCACATTAGCGGTCAAGACGGGGGCCTTGTCATCCCAGTGGGGATAGACCTGGGGATGTTTCCCTTTAACCATCATCAGAAGCTCTCTTGCTGCTTCTGTTCTGTGGGTAGTCGGCCCCGGCCGTGCGGCCAATTGAGCCAATTCTTGGGGGTCTTCAGGAAGCTCCCCATGTTGGTTAGATATACCAG
The DNA here is from genome assembly GCA_022559845.1 of Amorphophallus konjac. NCBI lineage: Eukaryota > Viridiplantae > Streptophyta > Magnoliopsida > Alismatales > Araceae > Amorphophallus > Amorphophallus konjac. The sequence continues at coordinate 96,708,550 of CM040129.1, read as the reverse complement.
CCATGTTGCAGGTGAAAACCTGCATCCTTCTCTTTTGTTGATAGACCCTCCTTCTAGCATGCTGCGGGAAGGTCAGTCTTTCAAACACAGAGATCCTTCTCCTTTCTTCCCGCTCGGGGAAAACTTCATCGGCTTCGATCTCGAAGCCATCATTATATCCGTTGTCGTCGACTGACGACACCATCATTCTATCTCCCATATCTCCTTCATCTGCCACCGACGGGCAGTAATCTTCCTCAGTGGCGACTGTCTGCATCAGTCACTGCTGTCCGAGTGAGGGGTTGCCTAAGCCTCGGAAATAATTTCTGACCAAGCAGGTCATCTCTTCTTGACCCCGTTCTTGATGTAGGACGGGGGGTGATTGTCGACCTCCAGCGGGAGGGATATAGGCCAGCCGAGCTCTGTCAGCAGACTGTTGGAATCTTCGTCCCGCAGCAGGGACATTGGCTTGACGGGCCGCGGCCCGGAAACTTCTGTGGCGCGGAGGATCCGCGACCACCTCTTCTTCTTCCTTCGGGGGCAGGCCCCTTTCTCTTCTCACTTCCGCCTCGTCGTTCACAAGACGACGGCGGATGGGAGTTAGCTGGTGGGCAGGTTGGGTCCGCTTGGGAACCCACACCTGTTTAAACTTCCTCGGCCTGGGTGCCGGGCTTTCTTGGCCATAGTGGCCGGCTTCTTCTATTTCTGCCCTCCTTCCGGCGAGGGCCTGATAGGCATTGTGGACAGGAATGTTGGGGATGAGTCGGTCCGGGGTCACCCGTGTAGTGCGTCCGTCGAGGAAGACGCGCATACCCCCGACTAGCATAGATTTCCCGGGCTGAGACAGAGTTCCGGTAATTACAGCAGCATTCTTGCAGGCCTGGCGACGCTGGCGTCCTCCAGGGTGTTTGTTGATGACATTGGGGTGGGTCCCACGTATGACGTGGTGCACCAGACAGCTAGCGGCCGGGGCCGGACTTTCGGACAAGTCTTTGCAGTAGGGAACCTCCAGAGGCTCCATTTTCTCTACAGCTTCCTTGACAGGTTCTGGGGATTCGACCTCCAGCATATCTACAAAGGCTAAACCCAAAAAGTTGGGGAAGCCCACAGCGGCATGGAAGCTGCCGAATTCCATGGGTACCGCCAGGTACCCTTGCGCGTGTCCAGCGACTATCGACAGATCGAAGTCAACGCCAGTTATCCCGTTGATCGTCATTGATCCACCTGCACAGACAAACAAGGCAATATTCAGTTGCTCTTGGGAGGGCTTCGAAGCCCGAATATCCCGGCAAAGAGATGAAAGGTGACACTGGTACCACCGGGCGTGCCAGACTTGTTTGCGACCTTTTCTTTCTTTCGCGGGTCGATCGACCAACTGACTAACTGGTAGTCAAATGATCGATTAACGACGCGGGCGTGCCAGTCACATGAGTGACGAATTTGTGATGTGCTCATTCTGACCCATGTCAGGCGAATGTGAGGTTCGGTCGGGACCAGCAGTCCGCCATACCATAAAGGCTATGGCGTTAATTACATCCCCCACGAGGAGGGAACACCTTTGATTAATTACCGAGATAGCGGGCTGTCGAAGCCAAATTAAAAAAGAGCTACATGATGATCATGACGAAAGCATGCATGATGCATACATTTATCGTGCAGAAGATGCATAATTCATGGGATTATGGATCCTCGATATGTGGCGGAGGACATAAGTCCGAAGACCACCGTCGGGTATAGCGAAGACTTCCGACCAGACGTAATCCAGTTTTCCGTCGACGCCATTTAATATACCTGAGGATCTATGCATGCATGCGTACATGGCATTCGTGACTATATTAAGCATGATAATAGAATCATGGAAGCAAATGATGATCAACCACGTTTATTACTCCCCATCGAGAAGAGGGAAGACAACACAAGTGTGATAGCGAAAGCACAATGCTAACAGACGTGGTAATGAAGATATGATAACAATATAGTTCGGGCTCACTTGGCCCCTCCCTTATTAATATTATTACCCATTGTGATTTATTAACGCCAACCCCGAGGGACGAGATCCGCTCGGGGCAAATGAGCGATTAAAGCAACAAGAGGCTTCAAAATCGGCGCGGCCATGCGATAGGTAGCTTATACGGCGCGATAAAACGTAGGTATAGCGGCTAATACGGCGCGGCCATATAGCTGGTTAAGACGGCGCACAAAGGATTGGGGCGCGCCGGTTCATGGCGCGCCAGAAAGGCGCAAGGAAGTTTTTAATTTTTTTGAGTGTAGGGTTAATCCGGCGCGGGGGGGTACCGCGCCGTATTAGGGCGCGCCGGGTTAAGGTCGTGCCGTTTTAGCTTATTTTTGATGAATTTCGAATCATTTGAGTTTGTTAAGTTTATGTTGAGGGTTTTGAAGCCATTTGAGGCCAATTGTTTGTTAAATTGAAGTCCAGAACCCTCCAAGAATGACGTGATAAGCCAGTGCGAGGCTCCTACTCGAGCATCAAGATAATTGGGTCCAGAATGACTATTTCGTTATGGTTTATTCATTATTAATCTGTCCAAAATTGGGCAGCATCTCCCCTGAACCTGAAGAGTTGCAAGGGAGAAGCGGGGTCATGCTCACATATGGAACAAGCCCCTAAACCACCGGTCTACACGAAGGCAGCCAGCAAACCTTATTGGATAGGATACCCCGAGGACTAGCCTGCTAGGGGCACCAAGGTTCCATAAGGGAAAAGATAGAGAGATGGAGCCATTGATGATGGGAGCATCACCCCAAGGACTAGCCTGCGAGGGGTGGACATCCCATAGATTATGGCACATCCGCTGAAGGGACCGGCCGTTAGGAGAGTGGAGCTCCGAGGGCTAGCCTACGAGGAGCGTACATCCCTTGGCCTTGATCGGACCTCCGATTGTCGGGGCTAAGCTCGTTGGGCGAAGGCCCCTGTCATTGTCCGCTATGGCCCCGAGGAAGCATCTACCATCGAGAGATAGAGCCCCCGGTCGCCTAGCAATTCCACGAAGCGATAAGGGAATGTCTCCCTCCCCGGGTGATTAAAACGATGAGAAAATCTCGGAACAGTTCGAATGATCATGATGCGTAGAGGTAGTAAATGCATAAATGAGACGGGCCCATCGCAGGAGCATATGCTCGAATAGTTAAAAAGTGACATTCAGGGGATGGACCCTGCAATCCCAAAGGAAATCCTCACTTCACGAGCAATAGGGCGGCACGAAGAGAGAGATTAATGGGAGTTAAGCCCTTGACAGCACGGCGGAGAGAGGCATGCGCAGAAGCACAGCTCTGTCCAAAAAAAAAGGGAGGGGTACGAAGACCCTTGAATCAAACATGAGAACGATCGAAGGAAAACCCCCGGGGAGGGGTGTTTCTGTAGCCCACGATGATTCGGGGCATGATAGAGACTTCGGAGAAACCGGAATCAGAGAACTACGCAGAGAAGAACTCAGACACACGCATTGGCATAGATAGAAAAGGGGGGCTGAAGATCATTCATTCGACCCGTTGATCTAAGCATTCAACATATATGTATTAACGTCCCAGAAACGGGAATGATTCAGTGTTTACATGGTGAGGACATGGCGATAGCCCCATTGCTCGGTCGCCGCTCGCCGATCACGGAGGCAGAAGACATACAGAGCACCACAAAAACAGAGAAAGGAAGGAAGAGAAAATAGAAAATCGCACAGAGGGGGAGGAGAATCGACTCATATCATTATCGCTCCTCCCCCCCTCGCTTACATTCGATGGGTGGGAACTTCAGAAGGAGCAGTCTAAGGAAAGCAGGAAAAGGATTAGCACCGGCGCCCACCTGTTCCGAGAATAGGGTATCGTAGAGGAGGAAGACGACCGGCCGAAGCTCCTCCGAAGGAACCCTACTCCCTTTCTGCTTCGGGAGAGGAACCCCTCGAGAAGCCTTTCTCTCCCTTTTCTCTCTTGTCTCGATCTCTTTCTTTTTCTTCTCTGTGTCCTCCTCTCTTCTTTCTTCAATCGAAGCTCACCCATATATATAACAGGTTGGAGGCTCTTCATCCGGCGTGGGCTTTGGCGAGCTGGGAGGAAGCTTCATCAACTTATCGTGCCGGTTTAAGGCGCCATCCGATAGAGTGACTTATGCGCCGGGATAAGAGCCGAAGATAAGGGGGCGCGCCGGCATAAGTGCTGAAGGTAGGGGGCGCGCCGGGTTAAGGGCACGCCGGGCTAGTGCTCTTTACGACCTTCGAGCCAGTCGATGAGGCCGGGGATGATTCCGGGAGTCACCGTGAGCATTATCTCACCGATGCTCCCTAAAACCTCGACGAGATATCTTGTCGAAGCTCCCGGGTTGGCGTACGGCCGTTCCTGAGACTCCAGATAGCTTTGATTTGATCGTACGGGCTTTCCACCGACACGACCTTCGGCTCTACGATCCATGCTGTTGGTCTGGCCTGGCTCGTACCCAGAGCTCTCTAGGGGGTTGAATAACACCAGAGATAGTTCCGCCTGCGCTGGGCGATCATTCGGCCACTAACAGGCCCATCTTGGCGGGAAGCCGTGCCCATGCCGGGCGATCGGGATCTTCCGCCGATAGAGCTTTCGGTCTTCCGTTTTGGAAAGCCAGGGGGGAACTCCTTTGTCTTCAGGAGAGCCTTTTCATGTGGTGGGGGACCACCGAATAGACCATCGTCCTTGATCGGACAACGGGTGTAGTGGATGCAGCATGACAAACTCGATGCCGGTTCATTGGGCAGGCTTGGTCGCACTGCCGGTTGGTTGTGGATTCATCTCGGCTCTCCTGAGGTGAAGTCCCCACGTCCATACGGAATGACTCGAGGCTCTGGCAGCTTGAGAAATCCACGATGTGTTGATCTTTATCGGCTCCCGCGCTTCGGTGGGCCGGGTCATTCGTCCTTATGGCTTGATCGCCGACGATCATATTTTAGGTGCCAACAGGAATACAATCCCAGATCGCTGAGCCTTACACCTTATGCTCTAGAGGAATCCTGCTCTGCCGCTGACACATAGCTTGAAGAATAGGATTTCAACATAAAAATGAAGGAAAATGGAAAAACCAAAGCACAGCGAGAATGTAGCTCTTAACAGTGAGTGGATGGGCTTTGGTTTTGAACCAAGAGACTAAGACAACAATCACAGGTGCTTCTTCTCTCAAATCTCTCTCTCAGATCTCTCTGATCTTGCTGGCTCTAGCTCTACTGGATCGTGCTTGCTCTTGCTCTCTCTGCTCCTTTCTTCTTCTTTCAATTGCGCGATCAAATATTTTTCAACGATCAATCTTCTTCAGAGCAAATAGTTTCTTATTTATAGACAGCAGAGAGATGGGCGTGTGGTCTCCACATTTCTCGCCCAAGCTTTTCGTCCAGATCTGATATTCCAAGGCCACGTGGCAGCATCTGAGCTCGACAGCTTTCCACGTGTCATGAGCATAGCTCAGCCTTCAGTCTTGGATCACGTGCTCTCCTTAAAGATTACGAGCAGTTGTCCTGTTTATATGTCAAGACATATAACAGTTAGACAGATATGAATAATGCACAGACTTCGTGTGTGCATGATGCAAAGATTGCGTTGACCCTATATGCCATAGGCCTAATGTGCACGGACCTTGCATGTGCAAGGGAGGAGGATTGCACAGACCTTTCCTTTGTTCAACAACGAATGTTGCACCGACCTTATGCCAGCTCGATGCAAAGATTACACCAACCTTGAAAGAGATGTGCACAGACTTCAGTTACCACAGAGTAAGTTTGCACGGACTTAGTATGCAACACACCTTAACCTGCACAGACTCTAGATGGAGATGTACCTTATGTGTACAGTACGAGAGTTGCACCGACTCTGGGCATGCAACAGCGAGTGTTGCACCGACCTGACTTGGAAAAGCATTGCACCGACTTGCTACAGACATGATTTGCACCAACCTCAATGACTGACTGAGGCAAACTTGCACTGACTTGGTCTCGCAGCATAAAATATGCACCGAGGTGGATGTGAAAAGCAAGTAATGCATCGAGCTTGTTCGAGGTACAACAATATGTTGCACCGACTCAATGTGCCTAATGCTCAGTATGCACCGATGTGATTATGCACGAAACAGTATTGCACAGACTTTATGTGCAACACACAGTGAATTGCACCGACCTATTATGCAAGCTACACACATGAAATAAAGACATGCACGGACCTTCCTAAGTGCAAGACAAAACCTGCACCGACCCTGTGTATGCATGAGCATAAGTGTGCACCAAGTTTAACAGATAATGCACGGACTTCATGCAATGCAAATATGAACAGTGATATGCACGGACTCTGCTTTCATTCGCACAGGATGTGCACCGATTATGTGTGCAATCGTTACATGGAATGCACCGACCTTATTTGGACACAACAGGGACTTGCACTGACTTATATGCTGCAGGATCCTATATGCACAGACCTAAAACCTTTGACAACAAATCTTGCACCGACCTGGGTTTAGTTTGCACTGACTTGAATAACAAAATGCTAAGAGTATGCACCGACCAAAAGTGAGTGTTCTATAGTATGTTGCACCGACCTATTATAGGCACATATCGTCTGAACGTTGAAGTACAAAAGTGCAGACAAAATTTATGTGATTATCTGACATATAAAATTCATCAAAATACACACCATCATCAGGTCAAGATAAAGTCAACAAAGTCAACTCTACTGTTGCCAATCAATCAAAACACATACAGCATAGAGCAGTACACATACTGCTGATCAACCCCAGAGGAGACCCAACATTTTCCCCCTTTTTGATGATGGCAACACCCCCAAACAAATGCAAGAGACATGATGTATTATGATAAGACATTAAGCACAGTCAGATATTAGCAATAGCCAAACTCCCCCTGAATGATTGACTCCTCCCCCTTAATCAAAACAGTATGAATTCTTTCACCTCCCTTCTCTCCCCCTTTGATATCAAACATCTCTCCCCCTTTGCCATCAACAAACAAGGAGTAAGGGAGCCAAAGGAAGCTAAGAAGGAACAGGAGGATGTAGGAGACAGAATAACATTCGTATGTAATAGTTCAGAAGAGGAGCAGATTATTTGGCAGTTCTTCAGACATAAGAGTCACCAAATTGTGCATTTTTGACAAGTATCTGGTTTAATAGTTATAAAAGATAGAGTGAATGCACTGCCTTTCTGAAATAAAGTTATAGTACCCGTTTATAGCAATAAACCTAAGTCACATAATCATGATTGACTAGGTCAAGTCTATATCCTACTGATTTCAGAATCAATGAATGTCAAGGAGAGTGACCTGAATTTGTATTGAGGTTAAACATTTGACACTTAGTGAAATTTGAATTTCAAGGGTTACAGCAAATCTTTTCACTTCTGATTTTGAAATTGAGCTTAGTGAACAGACATGTGTCATTTATACCTTTAACATTAAGGGTACACGTGGGTTAGACGCCAGTACCCCTAGTTACTAAGCATAAACTACCATATCTGTCTCTGATCAAAAACTACACAGATGATTTACACCTTTGACATTAAGGGTACATGTTTATCAGACGCCAGTACCATCAGTTACTAAGTGAAACCAGCCCTATAGATTTGACCATACGAACAGAGGTAACATGAAGCACTTCATGACAGGAATTCCTCTCCATTTCTTTGACAGAGGGTTCAGTTTCTCAGTGCAATTCAGTCATTGCTCTTCCACTATATTCATTTCTTTTACTAATGATTTACTGTTGCTGCCCTTTTAATTGTCAAAGTGACTTGTTTAAAAGCAATACTCTTTCTGATTTTCCCAGCTTAGACTTCACTAAGTCTGTAATTTTCAGATACTGTGAAGATCTTATTAGTCATAGTCATGAAAGAGAGGTTGAGAGCTATACAATGTTTTCTACCACCTTATTTTCTAAAAATAGTCTTTAAACTCTACAGTTTATTAAAATTAAACCATCAGTTCATTCAAAGAGCAAATGTGATTCTTATAGAAGAAGTCTTGGGATAATTGGTGCTCCACATAATGAACCAATAGCAAGATTGTGATCCATTCAGAATAAGGGAAATTAAAACAAACAAGGAATGGATATGGCACTCAGTGATAAAAGTAGATCCAAACAAGGTCAATTGATGCAAATAAAGTCATGTGATAAGAGCTTCTGAGAGTGAGAAGAGAGTTTGAAAAAGGTTACACTCAACCCAGACAGACTAAACTCCTCCTGTCTATATACAATGTTATTCAACATCTCATCCATGCACAACAATTATTCGTAAATCAAGAATTGTTTATTCAGAAAGATAGAGACAAGCTGACACACATTTATTTTTCAAAATAAGTCAAAGAACAGTTCAAGAATGAAATCAGAAATCATTTTCATGTTAAAATTTACAAAGCCCCAATTCTCTTCTTAAGAATTTAAATCTTTCATTTCCAAGAGGTTTTGTAAAAATGTCAGCAATTTGTTTTTCTGTTTCAATAAAATTCAATTCAATTTCATTTTTGCTTACAATATCTCTAAGAAAGTGTTGTTTTATTTCTATATGCTTAGTCCTAGAGTGATGAACAAGATTTTTAGTAAGTGATATAGCACTAGTATTATCACATAAAATTGGAATGCATCCCAATTTTATCTGATAATCAATCAGTTGGTGCTTGATCTAGAGTACCTGGGCTGCACAGTTCCCAGCTGCAACATATTCTGCTTCAGCTGTAGATAAAGCAACAATGTATTGCTTTTTAGAAGCCCATAACACTAGACAACCACCTAGGAAATGACAATGCCCACTAGTGCTTTTCCTATCTACCCTGTACCTTGCATAATCTGCATCAGTGTAGGCTATGAGATCTAGCTCACACTTAGCAGGATACCAAAGACCTGGTTCTAGGGTGCCTGATAGATACCTAAAAATCCTCTTAACGGCACTCAAGTGTGACTTTTTAGGACTAGCTTGAAACCTAGCACACAAACACACAGAGAACTGAATATCGGGCCTAGAAGCTGTAAGATAAAGGAGATATCCTCTGTATAGTTTGGGATCTACACTTTTACCTTTCATCAAGATTAGTTGATGTACCCATGGGTGCTGAAATTTCCTTCAAACTCTCCAACTTGAATTTCTTTAGTAGGTTCTTGACATACTTGGACTGGGTTATGAATGTGCCTTCTTTAGTCTGATTTACCTGTAGTCCAAGAAATAATTTTAGTTCACCTATTGAACTCATCTCAAATTCTTGTGTCATGAAATTAGCAAATTCCTCACACAACGTTTAGTTAGTTGAGCCAAAAACAATATCGTCAACATAGATTTGCACAATGATGATGTCAGATTTGCATACCTTAGTGAATAATGTTTGGTCAACCTCACCTCATGTGAACTCATTTCCGATGAGAAACTTGCTAATCCTATCATACCAAGCTCTGGGAGCTTGTTTAAATCCATAGAGAGCTTTATTCAATTTATACACATAGTTTGGATAATCAATGCATTCAAAACCTGGAGGCTGCCTAACAAACACATCCTCTTTTATTTCACCATTAAGAAAAGTAAATTTCACATCCATCTGCCTCAAAGTTATTCCTAATGAGCATGCATAGGCCAAAAGAATTCTGATGGCCTCTAACCGAGCAACAGGAACATATGATTCTTCAAAATCAATACCGTATTCTTGGTTATAACCTTCAGCTACCAGTCTGGCCTTATTCCTAACCACATTCCCTTGCTCATCTATTTTATTCCGAAAAACCCATTTAGTTCTTATGACAGTGCTATGGTCAGGTGGAGGAACTAGGTCCCATACCTTGTTCCTTTCAAACTGATTCAGCTCCTCGTGCATGGCATTGATCCAATGCACATCTTTATAAGCACTATCAATGTTTTTGGGTTCTATATGAGAGATTAATGCAAAAGAAATTAATTCATTTTCAGCTCTAAAGTGTGATCTGGTCCTAGGAGGGTCATGCAAGTTACCAATTACATTATCTATAGGATGATCTCTAAGGAATCTGGCATTGATAACTTGATTACCTTGAACCTCATTTACCTCCCCCTGAGTACCAGGCTCCTCTGCATCTTCATCATCAGATTGGTCTGCAGGATTTCCTTCTTTCAGAATTTCTCCACTATTTTGTTCTCTGCATAGACCATTTTCAAGTTTAGTCAAGATTTCATCAAAGACTACATGTGGAAACTCTTCGACTGATTTAGAATTTAAGTTGTATACTCTGTAGGCTCTTGTTGTTTCTGAATATCCTAGGAAGATTCTCGGATCACTTTTAGGTTCAAATTTATCAAGGTCTCTTTTAGCATTAACATGCACAAAACATTTACATCCAAAGACCTTGAAATATGAGAGTGAAGGTTTCTTACCTTTTAGAATTTCATAAGGTGTTTTCTGAGTAAATGACCATACCATAGCTCTGTTGACTACATGGCATGCAGTGTTGACTGCCTCAGCCCAAAACTTCCTTGGTAGGTTACCTTCCACTAAAAGTGTTCGAGCCATCTCCACAAGTGTCTGGTTTCTCCTCTCCACTATTCCATTTTGCTCAGGCGTCCTAGGTGAGGAGAACCGATGAGTGATACCATTGATCCTACAAAAATCATCGAACTGTGAGTTTTCAAACTCACCACCATGATCAGACAAAATGTTCAGAATTGAATTGTCATTATCCTGTTTTATTTTCAGATAGAATTCCTGAAATTCAGTGAATGCATCATTTTTATGCGTAAGGAAAAACACCCAAGTAAATCTAGAGAAGTCATCAACAAGTACAAATCCATATCTTCTTCCTGATAAGTTGACTGATCTTGTAGGTCCAACAAGGTCCATATGAATCAGCTCATAAGGCTTGGAAGACATGTTCTCAGTTCTGGATTTGAAAGACTTCCTAGTTTGCTTGGACTGGGTGCATGCATCACATATTTTATTTTCCTTTTTGAAAGAAATTTCAGGGAGCCCTCTAACCATGCAATGCTTATTCAGTTTATGGAGAACAGTATAACTGGCATGGCCTAATCTACGATGCCACAGATATGCCAAGTCATCTTTATTTGCTGTGAGGCAAAGATTAGAATGAGCAATGTCATCTAGATCTACCAAGTAGATATTATTCACTCTTTTACTAGAAAATTTAACAACATCAGAGTCAGGTTCATAAATGTTGCAGCCATGAGAATCAAAGACTACTTTGTGACCTTTATCACAAAGCTGGCTAATACTAAGCAGATTATATGCAAGTCCTTCAACTAGCAATACTTCATCAATGCAACAGGTAGTACACTTACCTACCTTACATGACCCAATAATTTTTCCTTTGGTATTACCTCCAAAGGTGACCTGTCCTCCACTCTTCTGAGTCAACAAACAAAATTTAGCTTTATCCCCTGTCATGTGGCTCGAGCAGCCACTGTCCAAGTACCCCATGTTGTGCTTGGCTGCCAGGCATACCTGCAGTAACAATCAAGCTGAAGAGTTTGGAACCCAAGAACTTTTGGGCTCCAGAACAGAAGTAAAATTACTCAAGCATGACAACAAATTCTTGGGGATCCACATTTGTTTGAAAGCTATTTGTTTGGTGGATTTGTTTACATTCTTTTTATTGTTGTTCTTCTTTTCAGCATTACCAGGCTGAGTCTTTCCTTTTTTATTTTGTGTCCTGGCACCATTATTATTAGTAGTTTGAACTTGCTTGTGCCAGTGCCTAGGCCAATGAACTTTTAGTGGAGTGTAGCCAATGGTGGTCCTAGACTGACTATTAGGAGTGGGTTTCCTGGGAATCCATGTCCTGGATTGCCTGAACCAATTTTTGGCCTGAGGTCCATAAGTCTGAGTAGAATATGAATGATATCCAGACCTCCCTTGAATTCTATCCCATCCTAACCTATTAAGCTAATATGGCTGAGCCTGATAGTAGGTATGATAGGTCTAGACTCTAGGTTGGTAAGATTGACTCGTTTGACCCCTATTTGAATTGTGTCTCCCGAACACCCTAGACCAACCTGAAGTGTGCATAGGTGTAGATTGGGTCTTTTTCTGAGCTTTTTGTGGAGACTTCATGAACCTAGCTTGGGGTTTAGGTGTGAGTGAATGTTGACCCCTAACCTGAAACATGCCCTGAGGTGTGGGGCAGTGTGTGCTCACATGGCTAGACTCACCAATTTTCTGTTTGCCCTTGTCCTTGGCACTAGGCATTTTGGACTTAACAGGTTTTTCTGAATTATTTCCACTGTGCATTTTGATGAGAGGTCCTTTTTCTTTTTCTGCTACAAATGAAATAGTCTTAAGTTCAAAACTCTTTTTGGCAGTAGGATTAAACCCGAGACCCTCTTTTCTAAAATTCACTTTTGTTCCTAAAAGGGCATTTAGATTTTCTGTCCCTTGAGTCATACTCTCGATGATATTTTGTTTATCCTCATTTTCTCTCTCAAGGTTTTTAATTGATTTCTTTAATTCAGTGTTTACACTTATGACAGCTTCATACTTATCATTCACAATTTTCATTTCATTTTCATAATTCTGCAATTTAAGCTTCAATTCATCAATAGTATTTTCCAGTGTTTCATTTTCTTCTCTAGCATCAGTCAAAGCAGATTTTATTTCATCAACTTCAGCACGAGATTTCTGTAAGACATTATTTTCAGTTTGAAGATAAGCAATTCTATCAAACAATGTAGTATCATTCATGAGAGAATTAACTTTCTTCTTTAAATGCCTATTTTCTTTTCTGATGTCATCAACTTTATCTAACAAATCACCATATGCATCCTCCCAATCAGCAATAGTATAATGTTCAAAAGGAGAGGATACCTCATCAGCTTCTTCTTCATTATCACAATCTTTGGCCATCAGACAGATTTATCTTCCTTCTTTTTCACTTTCTAAGGTACAGCTTAAGTAGCCCTCGTCCTCGTCGCTCTAGGTACTCACTATAGCTTTCCCTCTTGTATTCTTCTTCTTTGATTTTTCTTTAAGTTTCTGGAGCTCCGGGCAGTCTGCCTTTATGTGGCTAGCTTTCCTGTAGTGATAACAAACATTAGTATCATTCTTTTTACCAGGATTAGATATATATCTGGCTTGTCTTATGCCTGTTTGTTGTCCTCTTCCAAAATTTCTACCCTCTTTTCTCAGAAATATCCTGAACTCTCTAGTCAGCATAGCAAGTTGATCTCCTTCAATTTCAGATCCTGAGAGACTGTGATCACTTGAAGATCCACTATGACTAGATCGACTGGAGCTGGCCTTTAATGCTATCAGTCTCTTTCTTTTCACCAGCTCCTCTATCTTTGGCAGGTTCATCTCATACGTCATGAGTGAACCAATCAGCTCATCAACCTTTGTGTTCTGTAAATCCCTGGACTCCTCAATAACTGTTGCCTTGGTGTGCCAAATTGGAGTTAGAGAGCACAGAATCTTCTCCACTATCTCATAATCAGAATAAGTCTACCCGAGACTTCTAAGACCATTGGTGATGATTGTGAGGCGAGCATACATCTCAGTAATTATCTCGGTCTGCTTCATCTTGAACGCCTCATACTCATATACAAGCAAGTTAGCCTTGGTCTCTCTGACTTGAGATGCCCCTTCATATATCACTTCTAACTTATCCCACATCTCCTTAGCCGTAGAGCATGATGATACCCTGGAGAATTCTGTGGGATGAAGAGCACACTGAATAGCATTGATCGCACTCCAGTTCAGTGTTGACTTACGGATCTCTTATTTCATCCATACGTCCTCATTAGGATGTAACTCAAACGGTCCCTTGCTGACAACCTTCCAGATCTCGTGATCCTTCGCTCTCAAAAACACTTGCATATGATTCTTCCAGTATGCATAGTTAGATCCATCGAAGTACATAGGCTTGGTAGTGGAGTGTCCCTCTACTGTCATCCCTCTAGCATCCATGATTGCTACCTCTTCAAGATGTTGATCCCTGTGGAAGAGTTAGGCTCTGATACCACGTGTTGTGGATCTAGAGAAGGGGTGAATAGATCAACCACCTATTAAAATTTCTACAGCAGCTAAACTTTAGCAGAATTAAATAAAACTACTGTAGGGCACTAGGAAACACTTAACACAACCAGAATAGAATCACTGAAGTAGATCAGTTCACACTCTACCCTAAGCATCCATCTAACAAGTGATGAATAGAACCAGGAGATGAACTCAAGACACAACACAAACAACCACGAGACAATGGTTTTTAGGTGGTTCGATCTATATCCAGAGATCTACGTCCACCCCACACTTAACCAAGTGTGGATTCACTGCTGATACACAGCTTCAACTCCGCTAATCCACAGCTTCGGGAAAAACCTTCCCTACAACCGCTGATCCACAGCTTTGGGGAATACAATCCCAGACCGCTGAGCCTTACAGCTTATGCTCCAGAGGAATCCTCCTCTACCGCTGACACACAGCTTGAAGAATAGGATTTTAAAAGAAAAATGAAGGAAAATGAAAAAACCAAAACACAACGAGAATGTAGCTCTTAACAGTGAGCGGATCGGCTTTGGTTTTGAACCAAGAGACCGAGACAACAATCACAGGCGCTTCTTCTGTCAAATCTCTCTCTTAGATCTTTCTGATCTTGCTGGCTCTAGCTCTGCTAGATCGTGCTTGCTCTTGCTGTCCCTACTCCTTTCTTCTTCTTTTAATTGCGCGATCAAATCTTTTTCAACGATCAATCTTCTTTTGAGCGAACAGTTTCTTATTTATAGGCAGCAGAGAGATGGGCGTGTGGTCACCACATTTCCCGCCCAAGCTTTTCGTCCAGATCTGATATTCCAAGGCCACCTGATAGCATCTGAGCTTGACAGCTTTCCACATGTCACGAGCATAGCTCAGCCTTCAGTCTTGGATCACGTGCTCTCCATAAAGATTACGAGTAGTTGTCCTGTTTATATGTCAAGACATATAACAGTTAGACAGGTATGAATATTGCACAGACTTTGTGTGTGCATGATGCAAAGAATGCACTGACCCTATATGCCATAGGCCTAATGTGCACGGACCTTGCATGTGCAAGGAAGGAGGATTGCACATACCTTTCCTTCATTCAGCAACGAATGTTGCACCGACCTTATGCCAGCCCGATGCAAAGATTGGACTGACCTTGAAAAGAGATGTGCACAGACTTCAGTTACCATAGAGTAAGTTTGCACGGACTTAGTATGCAACACACCTTAACCTGCATAGCCTCTAGATGGAGATGTACCTTATGTGCACAGTACGAGAGTTGCACCGACTCTGGGCATGCAATAGCGAGTGTTGCACCGACCTGACTTGGAAAAGCATTGCACCGACTTGCTACAGACAAGATTTGCACCAACCTCAATGACTGACTGAGACAAACTTGCACCGACTTGGTCTCGCAGCATAAAATATGCACCGAGGTGGATGTGAAAAGCAAGTAATGCATCGAGCTTGTTCGAGGTACAACAATATGTTGCACCGACTCAATGTGCATAATGCTCAGTATGCACCGATGTGATTATGCACGAAACAGCATTGCACAGACTTTATGTGAAACACATAGTGAATTGCACCGACCTATTATGCAAGCTACACACATGAAATAAAGACATGCACGGACCTTCCTAAGTGCAAGACAAAACCTGCACCGACCCTCTGTATGCATGAGCATAAGTGTGCACCGAGTTTAACAGATAATGCATGGACTTCATGCAATGCAAATATGAACAGTGATATGCATGGACTCTGCTTTCATTCGCACAGGATGTGCACCGACTATGTGTGCAATCATTACATGGAATGCACCGACCTTATTTGGACACAACAGGTACTTGCACCGACTTATAAGCTGCACGATCCTATATGCACAGACCTAAAACCATTGACAACAAACCTTGCACCGACCTGGGTTCAATTTGCACTGACTTGAATAAAAAAATGCTAAGAGTATGCACTGACCAAAAGTGAGTGTTCTACAGTATGTTGCACCGACCTATTATAGGCACATATCGTCTGAACGTTTAACTACAAAAGTGCAGACAAAATTTATGTGATTATCTGACATATAAAATTCATCAAAATACACACCATCATCAGGTCAAGATAAAGTCAACAAAGTCAACTCTACTGTTGCCAATCAATCAAAACACATACAGCACAGAGCAGTACACATACTGTTGATCAACCCCAGAGGAGACCCAACAAGGCAAGGTTCTGGGCCGACACGGCATCAGACGGGTTCAGGATTAGCGGCTTAATGGGTCTAGCGGGGTGGATGAATGACGTGGGGGAAGGTGTAGTGGAGATAATGGGGGTGATGGGAGTAGTGGTGGAGATAACAGGCTGTGGAGGGAGGATGACGGGTGAAGGGTTGGATGGAGGCATGGTGATGATGGGTGTAGGTGCTGGCGGTGGAGTGGAGATAGGCGGAACAATAGAGGAGGCGGATGGTAGGATGAGGGTCTTTAATTCGTCAATACAGAGGGCGGAGGGGTTTGATGGTTTGGCGGGAGGACAACAGGGGTAGGAGGTGAAGAAGGGTTGCGGTAGTTGTGGTGGAGGGCCATGTGCCGTTGTACCGAAGTTTCATCGTCATAAGACCACCCGGCGTCAGGAGTCGGGGGTTGGACAAGGTTAACCTGAGCCGGTACTTGTGGCTGTGGTTGCAGAGCGGGCGGATGATTTGGCATGGAGTTCTGGTGGATCCCCAAGTCCTGAATGGGCTGCTGCTGCTGCTATGGCTACGGTGCCTGTTGTTGCTACACTTGCTACCTTGGCGCTTACCTTCTCTTCTCTTTTATCTCAACAATGGCCTTATGCATCTCGGCCCAGTCAATGCGCTGCCCTTCATGTAGGTCGTATACCAGATCTCAGAACTGAAAATAGCCTTCGATGGTGTGCCCGGGCTGTCTATGGAACATGCAGTATTTAGACTGATCGACGGCTGGATTCCAATTAGGCCATTCCGGAGGGAGCTGAATCACACTTACCAACATAGAAGCGGAGAAGATGTCCATGAGGGATTCGGGCAAAGGAGGGTATTGCGCTCTTTTTGGAGCCGGGCGTTTATTGGTATAGCCATTGGGTGGAGGGACATTGTGGTATTGCAGGGGTTGTTGCAGTTGTTGTGAAGCAGGAAAGACATTTTGTGGAGCGCGGAAGGTAGGCTGGGCGTTTTGTGGAGTGGAAAACATGGGTTGAGGATTTTGAGGAGTGGAGAATTGGCGATTGCGCGGGGTTTGTGAAAGCGGAGTGGAGTGGAGTGGTTAGGGAAGGGGAATGCAATGGCTTGCACTTGTTCATTAGTTTGGACTCCCTCGGTGACAGGCCCCTAAGGTTTTCTATTGTATTTGGGCTTTTGGGCCTCAAAGGGAGAGTGGATAGGGGAGTCCTTGAACTAAGTTTGAATAAATCTCACCCGGCTATAAAGTTGGTGCATGTTGGCAATATCATTCATGGCCAATATGTTGCGAAAAGCGGGTGTTGCATTGGAAATGAGCAACTTGACCTTCTCCTCCTCCGGAATATGACTCGGCACACGGGCGGCCATCTGCCTCCATCTATCGGCGTATGTAGCAAAGTCCTCATCGGCTTTCATCTTTTCGGCCACAAGATCTGTAAATGAATATTCTAGGCTGACCCGATCCTGGAGTCTTTGAATGAATTTCTCCTTTACAACCTTGAAGCTCTCGGCATCTTCCAATGGTAGGGCATAAAACCACTCCAGTGCAACTCCATCTAGCGATCGGCGGAATAGATACGCCATAAGGCAATCATCATACCGGAACTGCGCCGACTCATACATGAAATCCCTCACATGAATAAAAGGGTTTCTATTCCCATCATACTTGCAGTATGTGGGGAGCTCAGATTGAGGAGGAAATCGGATATTGTGGAAACTGGGAACTGGAACGTCTGCCAAGGATTGTGGGCCAACCCGCTTTTGAAGAAAGTCGAGTTGTTGTTGCATGGTGGCCCATTTATCAAGGAGTTCCTGCTCCCTAGATGGAGTAGGTGGAGTGAAAGGAGCGAGCTCAAGGCGAGGAGCTAAAGGGTAAGCAGAAGGAGGGGGAGGCCCATAAGAAGGATATTGGGCCGAAGGATGACCCAAATTGGAATGGACATGGTCCGCCCCTTGCTGAGGGCGAGTGAAATCGGCCAGGCCAACAAGGACTTGTGGCACCGATGGAATGGACCTATAAGAATCAGTCTGGGTAGGTGAGGGAAGAACGATCTTCCCTTTATCAAGGATTTGAGGGGCCAAGCTAGAGGACTGACTTGCCTCCAGATTGGAGAATCGAAGAATTTTGGGCTGGACCGGGGTAAGATCAATAGGAATGGGTGGAAGCCTGGGCCCATCAACCCTAGACTGGGAGATGGAAGAGGTGGACAGACCTTGTGTGATCGTGGGAGGTGGGGCACTTGACCCCTGCAAGGTCTGGTAAAGGGCCTGAAGTTGGGCCGGATCTAACTGGGCCATCATTTGCAAAATGTGACTGGTGGGATTGTTGGTGGAAAGGGAGGGCTGACCGCCCTCCATGGAAGCAGAGGATGGAGGAGGGACGAACCCTTCTCCAGACTGAAGTGGGGTGACCCTGGGCGGGTCCTCTAAGAGTCCCTGGGGAAGAGTTTCCTCATGGGAATGGGGAAGATCGTAGGGTGACATGTTGGACTCGAACAAAGGATTGGAGTAAGAAGTGAAAGAGGAATTGCCCCTAGGAGATGAATCTAGAAATTGGAAGCAACTCACATGCAATGTGACACCTTGGAAAGAAAAAGATGCAAACAACACAAACAACCTCAGATGAGTAACTAGTCAAAATGACTCCAAACTTATGTAAATAAGAAAGGGATGAGAGGCAACCAAAGTCAACCAAGTTATGATGATGCACAAATTTTATTTATCTCTTCCTTTAGATCCTTAATGATTTTAATTAAAATGTTCTCTCCAACAATAGGTTCTTAATGGGGAAAGATACTGAGGACTTGGTTAACTCTAGGTGTAAATCCTCCCTTACTTATGCAACCTAGACACGAGGTGGCAAAGGTACAACCGGCCGACGTCCGTGTGGGAATCCACGGCTCGCGGGGACCTATGGAGGTCCCGGATGTGATCACCTAGTCGACCCCAAGGAATACAAAGGCGAGAGGATCACACACCAAGGTAGGAATGCAACTATGATATGAGAGAAGAATGATCCTATGTGCAACGGAGTGCATGCAATTTCTAGCCTAGAAACTAACAAACAATATGCAAACAATGATATGAATATATGCCACAACAAAGGAGAAGACCAGATAGCACCCAGGAGGAATACGAACATTAAAAAACTACAGAAATAATAGCAACCTCGGTGTGCGTACCTATAACTGTGGAAATGGTCATGCAGGAGACCGCTAATCAGATAAGACGGTCTATCGCTAGACCGCTTTTAGGCCAGAAACGGCTGGGAGGAGACCGCCAGGGACTAGA
This sequence comes from Amorphophallus konjac, assembly GCA_022559845.1. Taxonomy (NCBI): domain Eukaryota; kingdom Viridiplantae; phylum Streptophyta; class Magnoliopsida; order Alismatales; family Araceae; genus Amorphophallus; species Amorphophallus konjac. Next base: position 96,689,134 of record CM040129.1, on the reverse strand, counting down.
AAGCAGAAAACAACAGGGAATGAAATGGGAAAACCGAGGAAAACACAAGAGCGACTGGGAACAGCAAAGAACAATAGGTCAAACAGTAACTCATCACGATTGGCACTAGATGTCCCACCGTGATCGCCAAAAAATTAGGTTGCAGATATTTTTATGATGGAGTGTGTTGATGATGTGATGTGATGTATGTAGTGAGTGTGAATATGGTGTGAGCAAGTGTTGCACTAACTCAAGCAATCAATATCAAGCATGAAATTCGTGGGAAAGTCATCTTAACAGTGTAGAAAATAAAGGAAAACACACGTCGGGAAGTGGAGCAAAGAAAAAAAAGGAAAGCACACACCGTGGGTGTGGAGCAACTAAGAGTAAAGAAAGAAAAATAGAAGAGATGATGAACTAGATGACTAATACCCAAGGAAAGAAGGATGTTATCGCCACCAAGGTAAACAATGTAGCAAAGCCACACTATGTACCTTGGAAAGAGCCTAGTGAAGCCACCCACCCACGGGAGAAAGAAGCCAGGCGCTGTGATAGAAAATGGTCTTCAAGACAATCGCCAGATGACGTCAAACGATCCTGCGATAGACAGCTTGAGATCAGTAAACGGTCTTCCAAATGGCCGCAAGAGCACCCAAAATAGCAGCGTGGAACTTGAATCTCCACCCCTCCTGGCCGGTGAGAAGAGCTGGGCCTCGTGCAATGAACTCTGTAAACCTACAGAAGAATGTAGACACGAAGAAAAATAACCCAATAAGCCCTTAAACTAGTGTAGTATCTATAAAGCAATTAAACTAAGATGCATAAAAGGAAGGGTGAATACCTGGGGGTTGGTGATTTTTTAACCTCTGTGGGGTGTGTAAAAATAGGAGGAAGTTTGAAAACGTGATGTGAGTGCAGAAGAACGGGGAAGAAGAAGAGAAAAAGATGCTATGAAGATGCAAGAGGGAGACTAAGATTAAAAGAGGGAAAGATAAAAGAACACTAATGAAACTTGATACTCCCTGGACCAGATGACTTAAGGACGTAGAAACGACTTCTCCTTGGTTGGTACTCGCTCCAGGATGTAGCAGCACTTTGACGCAAGTCCCAAAAATCTCCCCTTTCAAGCCATGAAGTCAAGGATTCTATTTATAGACCCCCAAAACTCTCTGGTCGAGTTGGAGAGATAATGACACGAAAAAAAGACCTGAACTTAGATAAATCTCGAAGATAATACTCCCAAGAGTCCATCAAAACAAACAGAAGCTTCTGAGCATCACTATTCAAAGAGAAATCATCAAATCATGGACTCTAGTTCGACCACGGCCGAAGAGAGGAAGAACAATCAGAGTAGGATTCTCTGTCTCCCCTAACGGTCTTGCAATAGACCGCAAGGCTCCATAAACGGTCGACTTATAGACCGCATGGCTTAGTCGTCCAGAAAGAGATAAGATCGAAGAAACCCAACATAACTCTCTGCTGCCTAACGGTCTAGCAAAGGACCACTAGAGAGCTCCTAACGATCGTGCGATCGACCGCATGAGCTGATAGGCGTGGCAAAAGAAATAAATGCCAATAAATCTTCGTATAAATCTATAATAAAATCCTTATTAGCCCTTATCCAGGCCCAATAAGTCCAAATGTCGAAAGATAAAAGGAACCAAGCCCTACCAGGGAGAGTGACCCATAAAAATAAGCCCAAAGGTAACCAAAATAGCCCAATAAGCAGTGAATAACTCGAGACATCATAAAATAGATAAGGAGATGACCCAACTCATTGGTCATAAAATACGTGTCAACAGTAAGCTTTGGAAGTGTTGTCTTAGAGAAGCCTTCGTCCTGTGTCTGCTTATCTGTGGACTGTGTTAGTTCTGAACCTGATGTTCTCTTGTTCGGCGGTGGCTTGGCATTGGACCCAGTTTGTGAGTTGGGGGCCGTTGTGCACCGTGTTCGATGTGCCATGTTTGGCGACTATTGTGCTGTGAAGGTTCAGTGATTCTTTTAGGATGGGAGGATAAGCTGAGATTGGCGTTCTTTGTGCTTTGTGCTGAAGCTAGTGCTCTTCATGGTTTGCAGTGTGGTGACTTGTGATCGGCTGTTAGCAAGATCGGTACTCGAGGCGTAGTATATTACAGTTTCATGAATTGTGATGGCGTCGAGTGTGTGCTGAGATGCGGATGCCGAGTTGTCTGCGATGCATGTGTGCATTGTGTTGAGTGCGCAGCGGAAGCGTGTGGGCTCATAACCCACATGTCGAGGATCGTTTGGTTGGAAGATTCTGGCTAGCCGAGAGGTTTGTTTCCTCGGTGTGACTATCGTCTTGGCTATGTGTGCCTTGATGTTGTTGGTTGCCATGCCGTTGTTTAAGGCATTGTGGTTGTCGGCACTGGCAAGTTTGAGAATTAGGGAAATTTGTCGGCGTATATGCTGGTCGAGTACCTTTTTCTTCTTTTGTATTTTTTGGGAGTTGTGCTCTCGAGACAGATCGTGGTCCTTGAGATGCATTCTTAGAGATTACGGTGGGTCCTTATTTTTAAGCTGCGAGCGATTCGTATATTTTAGCCGTGTGTTTAGCTATAATTATGACTTGATGTGACCCAGCTTGTAGTTGTGTCCCGTGGTTCTATGTTGAGAATGGAGCCGGGATTCTGCAGGTGTTACTGTTTGTTGGGTTGTGGTTGTTGTTAGCTTGGGAGGAGTTCCCTGTGAGTTTGATTTGGCATTGTGTGGAACAAGGTCTTGTCGGTTGGTTTTGCTGTACTCTTCTATCGTGGTAGAGTTGGCATGCGACTCGAATCAGATATAATGTCTGAGTGAGGATTGACTTGATTGTGTTTGTGATCCCGTGTTGTCATTGGCGTTCTGCGTGCCAGTTTTGTTCTTTGTTCATGGTGTGAAAGTCGATGGGTGGAGCAGTCTACTGAGAGGACTGTGTTTTCTTGTTTAAGCTGATGCTTGTTGTTGTTTGCCGAGTGTGTGTTATCGGTGGCTATTTTCGTGGCATGGGTCGTGTCTCCTTTCCCTGTGAGATGATAGCGATGCTGCCTTGTTTTGGAGGTGCCGAACTTGTGTTCCTTTGTGTGCCATGCTCGTTCTGTGGATCGATGTGCCTTGAGATCCGGAGCGTGTGCCTGTGATTGTGGTCTGGCAGTGTTCCTCTGAACTACATTTTTTGAGAATTGTGTCTTCGTGTTTTGTGTTCGAGGTTTGGTGGATGCTTAGAGAGCGTGGCCAGCTTTATGGGTTTATTCTTCCCTGTTCGTTGTTGACTCCTTGAATTTTGAGGATGAAATTCCTCAATGGGGGGAGGACTATAATATCCCTGTTCATTGTTGGTTCGTTGTGCTCCCTCTTAGTTTTGGTTTTGATGATAACAAAATATTGTGTGTATGTGAAGAAGAATGTTATGCATGCTTGCATATGCTTTTGATATAGTATGCACTGATGATCTTTGCTATGCTTGCATATATTATATTGAGCCTTTGTGCTCTTGATGCTCAAATATGGTTAAGATGGTATTGTGATATGTGGAGGAATTGCCACATGCTTCTTGTAGATGCTCATACATGTTTTGTTGGGATGGATGGACACTAAGATCTAGAGGGGGGTGAATAGATCTACCCCTTAAAATTCTACAGCAGTTAAAAAAAATGATGCCGAATAAAAACAAACTACTGTAGCTCAATGCAGAGAAGTAAATTTCAGCAATATTAGAAGAGATCAGATGATAACACTAACAGTTATCCAAACATCCAGGTACAGTACGATGGCGGAGACTGATCCTCACGCAAGATGTGGAATTCCAGATAAGCTTTGCTTATCCTTTCAACCACACATTTTGATATACCTACTGGATGAGAGGCTTTAGCAACAATCTCAGATAGCAATTATAGCGATTGAAGACATGTATTACTTAAGCATTCATCCAAATGCCAAACAGACAAGAGCAATAAAGATTCAGACTCATAATCCAATCACACAAAACACCAAGAATTTTAGGTGGTTCGGTTTTCACCTACATCCACCCCACACTTAACCAAGTGTGACTTACTGTTGATTCACAGCTTCAAGCCGCTGATCCACAGCTTTGGGGATTAGATCCCTACACATCGCTGATCCACAGCTTTGGGGAAATGATCCCAGACCGCTGAGCCTCATAGCTTGCTACTGCTGAGCTTTACAGCTTCGTTGTCCGAGGTCTCAACCTCGCTCGCTGTCTCACACCTTGATAGAGTTCAGAAAACTTAAAACGAAAGAAAGGAAACAAGATCACAGTGCAACTCTCTAGAAACAGATTGACTCTGGATTTGATCCACGAGTCAAGTACAATTACCAATACTCTCAAACTCTCTCAAAATCAAACTTACGATACTCTATTCTCCTTCAGATTTCTCCTCTCAACTTCAGTCTCTCTTCATGCTCTCTTCAGCTTCGTAGTCTTCTCCATCTCTCTGCGCTTGCTCTGCAAATCTTCAGCTCTCGCTTACTCGCTCTGTCTATCTTCTTCTCTTCAATTTCTGAGAGATCCTTTTCTGAGAGGGATCATGTCCCTTTTATAGCCTCTGCGAGGAGAGGGCGAGTGGACACCACGTTTCCCGCCCAAAGAATCTTGACGTGAGCACTTCACTGGAGGTCCACGTGTAAGAATCTGAATGCTCACAGTTCCATGTGGCTGAATTTTTTTTAGAGCCTTGCCTTGGATCACGTGCCAACAACCTGGTACTTTAACTTCCTCATAAGTCAGGTTCACAGGTTGTCAGCTCATCCATCAAGTGTTCGACCATATAGCTAACCTGGAAAAGAGACGACAATATTAACTTTTAAGTCAATGGAATGAGGCCTGTATCGACTCTATATATGCAACATAGTGATGTGCACTGACGTTACATGCAGAATAACTAAGTGTGCACTGACCCTTAACAGCAAACCATATAAGTATGCATTGACTTTCTATGAAAGAGCAGAGATATGTTTGGACCAATGTGCTGGCCGAACAGAATATGCACGGACCTGCTGTACATAGAAAGACATAGATGCACAGACGATGTCTGTCTCCATAGAAAGATGCACCGACCTCTAGGAATGTTATATAAACACTGCACTTACTTCTTACTTGTGTAAAACAATGCATGCACCGACTATGGCTATGCACGACACAAATGTGCACTGACCTGAGTCCATGCACATATCAATATGCATCGACTTTATTTTGCCTTATAAAGAATGTGCACTGACCTTACTGAAACTTGCACCGACTTATATGCACGATGCAAACCTGCACCGACTATATGCAAAACCTGCATCAACCATAGGCTTAATGCAAAACATGCACCGACCATATGTGCCAATGCAAAACATGCACCGACCATATGTGCCAATACAAAACATGCACCGATAGTGTGCAACAGACAAACCTGCACTGACTATATGCCGAGTGCAAGACCTACACCGACTGTATGTTCAATGCAAACGTGCACCGACCCTATCAAAGACTTAAAGACTTAGGCCGATATGCACTGACCATTTACGTCGTTCTATGAAAACATGCACCGATCTTGTATGGAGTTATACAAGACGTGCACCCACCTCAGATGCCGAAGGATAAAGTGTTAATCAGTGTTGAAAGGCATTATTTATCAAAATCCAAGATTTGACAAACAAAATGTACAGTTGTCAATCATTAAAACAAAATAGAAAATTTACTTCAGTGATTTAAGACAGAGGAGACATGACATGAAGTTTATTGTACCACACAAACAATGCACAACATTCTACCCCTTTTTGATGATGGCAACACATTTACATTTTGATGTCAACATCGGTTTTATTAAGTATCAAGACTTATGCTATGCAAATGCAATGCACAACCAATGCAATGCAAAACTGCCCCCTTTAAACTATAAAACACTCTCCATACAACATCAAACTCTCTCCCCCTCAAACTTTTCACATCAAACTCTCTCCCCCTTTGCCATTAGCAGAAAGGATGAACATGAAGATATCGTGATGACTATCATATTTAAGAGGAGATTTGATGTTACAAACTGTGTAAACATTTCAATAATCATGCAAGTAAAGCACAAATTCTTCTATTATAAGAAGGCAGATAGTTTATTTCTGAACTTATGTGGTTTAAAGAGTATGAGAGTAAGAGACTATCCACACCACTCTGTGAGGACTAGTCTGTACAAGTTCTTAATAGTAATGAACCAAGTGCACATGAAACATGACAGCTTTTGTCTTACATTATCTTGTATATCTGAGCCTCAAGGCATCATCAGGATTGACCAGAACTTGTATTGAGATTAAACAACCTTCACAGTTCTGAATTAAGCATTAGAGGAGTAGATATGGTTTCATATATTTCTTTTCTTTACTTCTTTAGAACAGTCAAGTGTGATCTAGCCTTTTTACATAAGAGTACACGTTTATCAGACGCGAGTACCCCTAGTTACTTGACAAGATCCACTATTCTGTCTCAGGTATAGTTTCTATCTTTTTACGTAAGGGTACACGTTTATCAGACGCCGGTACCCCTAGTTACTCAGTGGAACTAACCTTTTATTTTATGAACAAAGATAAATTGAGGCACTTCATGACATGGGTTTTTCTTCATTTCATTGACGAAGTACCCAATTTCTCAGTGCATTCAATCAGTGCTCTGCCTTTAGAGTATATGATTCATTATTTTGATATATATGTCCATTTGATTTTCAGAAAGTGTTGTTTAAGAACAATACAGATTTTCATGTCCGCTTAACCAATTTAGCCTGAATCTAGATAAATTCAGATTTTGCAAGACTCATTTTGACATGACATGCACAAGATAGTTAAGAACTATTAGAGAGTATTCCACAGACTTTCTTCATTGAGTTTGATTTTTAGTCTCTAAAGATCAGAGAGTTTAAATGATGGGGACATCACTTACCACTTCCCATTTCCCCGTGGGTCCCGATGCTTGCCACTATTTTCATCTCAAGCTTCTGAGTCTAGCTATGTAATTTTTACATTTTTCTTGAGTCTTAAATCATGTAATTTTCCTTTTATTGAGTCAAGTACCTAAGTTAGTAAGTCATCTACCTAAGTCTAAGGTTTCATTAAGTGGCCAAGAGGGTTAATGGGTTATCATATCTTATTGGGCCATATCATTTGCTTGGCCCATGGGCGCCCCTCTCCCCACCCCTTGGTCTTCTGTCATTAGTCCTTTTTCACAGGGACTTTTTGTAAAATGGGGATTTCCTATATATAGGACTCCAACCCCCCTCTTTTGAGGCTAATGAAGTATTAAGCAAATTTGAGCCACTTAAGTGCATCTCTCCCTCTCTCTCTAACTCTCCCTCTCTCTCTTTCCTCAAGGGGCGAACCCCACTTCTCTCTCTCTCCTCCCCACCCCAAATTCGAAATTCACTCTCTCTCCTTCCTATTCACCTCTAATTAAGACCCCTCCGCCTTCCCCATACCTCCCATTTAAGTCCCCTCCAACCCCTAGGTGGAATCCCTTTCTCCTAGGCACCTCTCCCTCTTTCAAGGCACCCCTTGGCATTCCCCATACACCCCCTCACTTCCCCAAGCACACCCTTCACCCCTCCCAAGCTAAAATTCGAATTTTTCTCCCTTTGGGGACTGAACCCCATTCATTCCCAGCCCCTTCACCTCCCTAGGTCGCAGCCCCCCCCCCAATCCCCTTCCCCATTGTTCTTCCATTAGCCTAGTTCCACCACTACCTCTTTCCCTTTGCCCAAGTCTGCAGGTGGCAGAGAAAGGGTCGACTTGCTGAAGAATCCACGGATTCATACGGCATCGTATGAAGGCGTACCCTACCATTCTGGAAAGGTCGTCCAGTTATCTTTGTAGGCAAGGTGATCTCGTCCCATTCTGAGTTCGGGGCTGTCCGGGAGAACCATTCTCCCCCGACTGTGCTGGGCTCCCTCTGCAGAGTTCCTGAACCTGATTTGAAGCTGTACCACGACAAACGGCGGAGAATTCAGACCGAGAGTTCTTCAACAAAGTTCTTCCACGTCCTATCCTCTTCCAGGATCAGAAGCGGAATCGCATTTGGCATCCAGAGGTCAGAGTTATGGTCTTTCTACCTCGACTGGTCGGGTCTGTCTCCTACAGGTGGCAGTGACCTGCCTCCACTCATCGGCATCCCTCAGTCCGCCCCGACATCAGACGGCTTCCCCACCAGTTTTTCCGCAAAGAGGGTTCATCCACGGTTCCAACAACTTCAACGGTTTGAGATTTGGTGTCCGGGAGCGGCCGGGACAACTTCTGCAAGTCACTGTTTGTGCCAGGTAGCTGTTGCGGCCAGAAGCTGCCACCTTGTTCAAAGATCTACCCGGACCAGCCACTGGACGATTCAAGCCACAAGTTCTTCTATGAATATCTTCCTCCACCTGTTCCCATCCAGGAGCAAGAAGCAGAACCACATTCGGCATCCGGGAGTCAGAGTTCTGATTTTTCCCCTACAGTCGCGCGGGTCTGCCTCCTGCAGTCTACAGTGACCAGTTCCCACTTGTCGGCGTCCCCCAGTCCACCCTGACCTCAGAAGGTGTTGCTGTCAGTTTTTCTGTGTAGAGGCTTCGTCCCCGGTTCCAGCGGCTCTGACTGTTCATGATTCGGCATCCAGGAGCGACCGAAGCCACTTCTGCAAGTTGCAGATAGAAACAGGGAGCCACCCGCCCCAGAATCTGTTGCTCTGCTCAGACCTCCACTGCAGCCATCGTCGATGACAGAATAAATTGATATAAATTAGAGGCGTTCGGGTTCCTGTTACGAGAAGATCCCCCCTGGGCTTGTCATCGGCGAAATTCCTGACCGAGATCTACGTGGACTACAACGACTGCCTGTCAACATCCACAGCCAGCGGCCCACTTCGGAAGCGGTCCCTCCTCGTGGGCTACTAGCTTATTTCCCTCCTCTTGCCTGGCCGGCTTACCGCCCCTCCCTACGGGAGGTAGTGTTTGTTGTAATCCATCAATTCCCATCCCCGAGATCACCCTCCTGCATGAGGTGTAGTGAGTGTACACTTAAACAGGTTCGAAGCTTCATCGGCGCAGTGTGCGGGGAACCCACACTACCCCGCTCGCCCTCGTCTCCGACCGGGGTTGGTTTCCTCAAACCAACCAGGTGAGCCTCCTGCCCTTGCCTCCTTATACTTGTTTATTTAATATCTGCGAAACATATCGGCCGGTAGGAGAGCGAGTGCCCGATCCTGGCGCCACCTTTCAGTGTGGTCACCGTGGCTATAAGTGAGCGAGTGACCCCGTGCCCTTAAGGCATCCGGCCGCCCTTGTTTGTGGGCTTTCAAACCTTTGGGAGGGCTAACTAAAGTGGTGCTAGTCCTCTAACCAGTCAGGGGCTATCTCCATCACCTCGACTCGGCATCACCGGGTCACCACGGGAATCGTGTGCGCACGGTGGGTTGGTAGCTTTAACATATTCTCGGCGCCTTGTAATTGTGATTGCGAATTAGGTCCAAGGAATCAAAGTCTCCGCTGCATTTGGTGTCACATCAATTTGGTATCAGAGCAAGTTCTAGACTTGTCTCTACTAAGTTTTGTCCTAGGGCAGTTGCATTCATCACCCGATCATCATGCATACCCCTCGTTGGCCAAATGGTCCGATTGACCCCCTCCACATGGACTACATTGTAGATGAGGACCTTCATTTTGATGAAAATCCTCATGCCTATCTTAGGTGGGAGAATACCATGGAAAGGGACTTTGAGAGTACTTGGGTATATGGATCCGAGAGAGTCCGCAGGGCCAAGGCACGACTTCGGGGTCTAGCTAAGAAAATGTGGGAACACAAAGAGAGATTCAGAAGGGTTTGGGGGCAAGAGCCCATTCACTCATGGGAAGAAATGAAGAGTGAGCTTAGGAAGATCTACGCTCCCCGACCGTCCCACTCCTACCGTAAGGACCATAACCCGAGGAGCACTCCCACTCCCCCTTTTCCTCCCAGTCAACCCAAGGCCTCCATTAGGACCCAAACCCCACCACCCAAAGGACCCCTAGATTCATTGGAAGAGATAAGGGTTGAGATCAGGAAGATCTTCACTTCCCTTAGGGCCCAAACTCCACCACCCCAAAGGATTGGGAACGGGATTGAAGTCCATGAAGCACCCCTAAATTGGGAAGAAGAATATGAGGCACAATGCCAAGAGTCGGGTCGAGGGGAACCTGACCCCATCAACCTACTCCCACCCCAACCCACAATTTCCCATGAAACCCATACTCCACACTGCCCCTTAGCCCCTATCACTACCCCTCAACTTTCCCCTGTAAGGGACACTCCACCCATGACTGGCCAACCCAAGCCACCCCACCCAACCCATCTTCCACTGTCAACCACAACCCTACCCCAACCTAGGCCTCCACTTCTTCCCCTACCGATCCTGAACCAAATTTCCCTTTACCTTCCACCCCGGGGGTACCATACACCTACCCTCATCACTCCACCTTCAAAAGACCATCTCACCTCCTTGGTAGAGGAACCCATGACTCCCACACCCGACATCATAGTGGTGGACACCCTAGAACCACTCCCCACCTTGGAGGAAACCCTTGCCCAAACCAAGAAAAGAACTTCACCTTTTACACCACCCTCTCTAAATAGGAGTGAATTTTTCATAAGTGAGCCCCTGGCTAAATGGTTAGAGGAAAATCCGGTTCACCCTAACTTGTCCCATGTCAACCCTCCCATGGAACGACACCTCCCCATAGTACCCTTCTCCACCTATCACACTACCATCCAATCCTCTTACCGAGTGGAAACTCTAGGAGACCTCCTACAAGGCCTAGCATGGCAAGTGGAGTTGACGGCTATGTTGAACCCTATGGTCGACCAACCTAGGAGCCTTGGTCTTCTACACCCATGTGTCGGGTCTATCACTTCGGTTTGCACTGTTGGTTGCTACATTAGCGACCTCCTTCTCTTTCTTCCCACACCCGATGAGCCCGAGGCCATCCTTAAATTGGAGCTCCTCATTTCAGGAAGAAAACCCAGCCATCCCCTCAAGGCTAACCCACCCACCAACAACTTTTGCCCAAAAATCTCAATAGAGGTGAATAACTCCCCACCACATGTGGACCTAGAGTTTCTAGGTAACCCATACCATGACCCATTCGATCCCTTCCTATACCCACCCACCTTACTCAACACCAACATTTTCCTACCACCACCTACCATGATGAGTCAAAACTACCTCTCCCAAGACCATGAGGACCAAGAGTTCCTCCCCCTAGATGACTCATTCCATGACCCCTTTGATCCCTCCTAATGGAAGCCAAAGAACCCTTGGGACCTAGTCGCCTTACCCACCACCCACCTTTTCCTACCCTCACACACCATGTCAAACCTAACCCATCCATTCCAAAACTTAGCCCACACCATAAGAGCTATGACCAAAGGTGACATCCACCTAGGAAATGAGGAATCAACCCATCCCAAGATGTCCACTTTCTGGGACCCCTTCGACTCCCATGAGTGGAGACCCCCAAACCAACCCTCACCAAAAGATGGGACCATCTTGATAGGAATGCATGTGCCACAACATTTTATCCCATCCGGTAGGGCTAGTCATCTCATTTGTGTCACATACACACTAGGTCCAGTGCATGGCAGGTTCACATTTGGATATGTAGGTCCACCCCTATTCATCATCCATCTTATGCAAGTTAGGAGCATCCATGGTTGTCCGGGTCCTCCATCATTCATCACACTCACTCACAAGGGGGACACCTATGGATGCCCCGGTCCTCCCAAATTCTTCAAAGACATCATAACATCACTACATGATAGGTCTACTTTTGGTTGCCCTGGTCCCCCATGGCATACCACACACTTCCCACCCCCACCGCACCGTAGCTCAAGGCATACTCATTCAGGCAAGCATCTAGCAATGGGCGATGACGATCATAATGAACGGGCAAAAGATTCACGAGTGGCACTTGAATTCCAAGAAGGCAACCTCACGATGGTGGCTTTGGAATGGCTCTACCTTAGGGCCACCTTCAAATTGAGAGCACGAGGACTTGGACCTTCCATGTTCCAAAGTGGCTTTGGCAAAACTGGCTTATGGATTGAATTTACTAATGGGCTATGGGATATACCCCAATTCTCAAGTGACTGACCCGGCACCCTATTTGGGCACCGCGGTGAATCCTCGTGAGTACTTTGAGCCTATACCTTCCTTTAAAGAGGGACACCCCGGAGAGCTTCCACAAAATAGCCTTGAGAGCCCGACGTGTACACAGAGGGGCAATACTATGCAAGCAGGGTTCCATCGCCAGCATAAGGGTGTGTCCGGGCGACCTTGAGAGGATGAGGGGCCGTCCCCTGGTCGCAGGTGCAGGTTGAGTTTGGAGGATGAGGATCGCCCTGAGCTGCTCCCCCGGTGAGCCTTTACTCGACGGAGTCGAGTTTTCCGCACCCCGGGAGTATGATGGGGACATCACTTACCACTTCCCATTTCCCCGTGGGTCCCGATGCTTGCCACTATTTTCATCTCAAGCTTCTGAGTCTAGCTATATAATTTTTACATTTTTCTTGAGTCTTAAATCATGTAATTTTCCTTTTATTGAGTCAAGTACCTAAGTTAGTAAGTCATCTACCTAAGTCTAAGGTTTCATTAAGTGGCCAAGAGGGTTAATGGGTTATCATATCTTATTGGGCCATATCATTTGCTTGGCCCATGGGCGCCCCTCTCCCCACCCCTTGGTCTTCTGTCATTAGTCCTTTTTCACAGGGACTTTTTGTAAAATGGGGATTTCCTATATATAGGACCCCAACCCCCCTCTTTTGAGGCTAATGAAGTATTAAGCAAATTTGAGCCACTTAAGTGCATCTCTCCCTCTCTCTCTAACTCTCCCTCTCTCTCTTTCCTCAAGGGGCGAACCCCACTTCTCTCTCTCTCCTCCCCACCCCAAATTCGAAATTCACTCTCTCTCCTCCCTATTCACCTCTAATTAAGACCCCTCCCCCTTCCCCATACCTCCCATTTAAGTCCCCTCCAACCCCTAGGTGGAATCCCTTTCTCCTAGGCACCTCTCCCTCTTTCAAGGCACCCCTTGGCATTCCCCATACACCCCCTCACTTCCCCAAGCACACCCTTCACCCCTCCCAAGCTAAAATTCAAATTTTTCTCCCTTTGGGGACTGAACCCCATTCATTCCCAGCCCCTTCACCTCCCTAGGTCGCAGCCCCCCCCCAATCCCCTTCCCCATTGTTCTTCCATTAGCCTAGTTCCACCACTACCTCTTTCCCTTTGCCCAAGTCTGCAGGTGGCAGAGAAAGGGTCGACTTGCTGAAGAATCCACGGATTCATACGGCGTCGTATGAAGGCGTACCCTACCATTCTGGAAAGTCGTCCAGTTATCTTTGTAGGCAAGGTGATCTCGTCCCATTCTGAGTTCGGGGCTGTCCGGGAGAACCATTCTCCCCCGACTGTGCTGGGCTCCCTCTGCAGAGTTCCTGAACCTGATTTGAAGCTGTACCACGACAAACGGCGGAGAATTCAGATCGAGAGTTCTTCAACAAAGTTCTTCCACGTCCTATCCTCTTCCAGGATCAGGAAGCGGAATCGCATTTGGCATCCAGAGGTCAGAGTTATGGTCTTTCTACCTCGACTGGTCGGGTCTGTCTCCTACAGGTGGCAGTGACCTGCCTCCACTCATCGGCATCCCTCAGTCCGCCCCGACATCAGATGGCTTCCCCACCAGTTTTTCCGCAAAGAGGGTTCATCCACGGTTCCAACAACTTCAACGGTTTGAGATTTGGTGTCCGGGAGCGGCCGGGACAACTTCTGCAAGTCACTGTTTGTGCCAGGTAGCTTTTGCGGCCAGAAGCTGCCACCTTGTTCGAAGATCTACCCGGACCAGCCACTGGACGATTCAAGCCACAAGTTCTTCTACGAATATCTTCCTCCACCTGTTCCCATCCAGGAGCAAGAAGCAGAACCACATTCGGCATCCGGGAGTCAGAGTTCTGATTTTTCCCCTACAGTCGCGCGGGTCTGCCTCCTGCAGTCTGCAGTGACCAGTTCCCACTTGTCGGCATCCCCCAGTCCACCCCGACCTCAGAAGGTGTTGCTGTCAGTTTTTATGTGTAGAGGCTTCGTCCCCGGTTCCAGTGGCTCTGACTGTTCGTGATTCGGCATCCAGGAGCAACCGGAGCCACTTCTGCAAGTTGCAGACAGAAACAGGGAGCCACCCGCCCCAGAATCTGTTGCTCTGCTCAGACCTCCACTGCAGCCATCGTCGATGACAGAATAAATTGATATAAATTAGAGGCGTTCGGGTTCCTGTTACGAGAAGATCCCCCCTGGGCTTGTCATCGGCGAAATTCCTGACCGAGATCTACAGAGACTACAGCGACTACCTATCAACATCCACAGCCAGCGGCCCACTTCGGAAGCGGTCCCTCCTCGTGGGCTACTAGCTTATTTCCCTCCTCTTGCCTGGCCGGCTTACCGCCCCTCCCTGCGGGAGGTAGTGTTTGTTGTAATCCATCAATTCCCATCCCCGAGATCACCCTCCTGCATGAGGTGTAGTGAGTGTACACTTAAACAGGTTCGAAGCTTCATCGGCGCAGTGTGCGGGGAACCCACACTACCCCGCTCGCCCTCGTCTCCGACCGGGGTTGGTTTCCTCAAACCAACCAGGTGAGCCTCCTGACCTTGCCTCCTTATACTTGTTTATTTAATATCTGTGAAACATATCGGCCGGTAGGAGAGCGAGTGCCCGATCCCGGCGCCACCTTTCAGTGTGGTCACCGTGGCTATAAGTGAGCGAATGACCCCGTGCCCTTAAGGCATCCGGCCGCCCTTGTTTGTGGGCTTTCAAACCTTTGGGAGGGCTAACTAAAGTGGTGCTAGTCCTCTAACCAGTCAGGGGCTATCTCCATCACCTCGACTCGGCATCACCGGGTCACCACGGGAATCGTGTGCGCACGGTGGGTTGGTAGCTTTAACATATTCTCGGCGCCTTGTAATTGTGATTGTGAATTAGGTCCAAGGAATCAAAGTCTCTGCTGCATTTGGTGTCACATCATTAAACTAACAATTTATTCAGGATTCATTATTGTTTCTTATAATAGAAGATTTCTAATTTCAACAGCTTAGATTAATGAACATGTCTATCAGTTTGTCATTTGATCAGATTCAAAGAGGATTCCAAGAAGTGTTCAGACATTGAGACCAAGAGTGAGGATAGTTCATGACTGGCTCAAGAAGGACATAAAGAGTTTTCAAAGAAGTCAGTACTGAAAGTCGACATTTCAGAGCAGTGATCAGGAGTATGAATTGAAAGTCGACGTTATTGAGCAATAGTCTGTTCAATCACTAAAGAATTTTTTTGAATTCCCCCATCAACATGAATGAGATGAAATCAAGATGCATGAATGAAATTATAGGGATGATATGACAATGCACAAACTCCCCCTGACTGTGTACATGAGGTTTCAAATAAGAATGAGAAAGACACACACCTATTCTAAACAAATGAGAATTGACCCATGGTACTAGGCGAAGGACTTGCCTCTACGCATAGAGTGGATTTTTAGATAGAAGATATCTGTCCTTCCCCCATTTTCCATTTTATATACCTATGGGCCAACAATGAAATGCAGCAAATAGGCATTCAATGACTCATATTCCATTAGAAGCAATCAGGAGATTACAATAAATCTAAATGAACATTCATGTAGAGAATTTACAAAGACCAAGTTCTCTTCTTAAAAACTTAAATATTCCATTTCCCAGTAGTGTTATAAAAATGTAAGCAATTTGTCTTTCAGATTCAATGAATTCAAGCTCAATCTCCTTTTTACTAACTTCATCTCTAAGAAAGTGATGTTTGATTTCAATGTGTTTTGTCCTAGAGTGGTGAACAGGATTTTTAGTTAAGGAAATGGCACTAGTGTTATCACAGAAAATTGTAATGCAGCCAAGATTGATGATATAGTCCATTAATTGGTGTTTAATCTAAAGGACTTGGGCACCACAGTTACCTGCAGTCACATACTCTGCCTCAGCAGTGTAGACACGACAAAATTGACGTTACTGTGAGTACATCTCATGTTACCTTGTAATGCCCCAATTTTACCCTCAAATTAACGTTGTTTGAGTGGTTTTTCCCACTTTTCTTAGATTTCTTCTTTTTTCCCTATTTTCTGAGTATTTTTCTCCATTTTTTTAGATTTTTCAGAATTAACGACGTGAGGGGGACGTCATTTGTTTTTAAGAAAATTAAAGGAAATAAAAAGGAAAATGACGACTATCAATAGAGGCGTCCATTCTTTCATTTTTCCTATTTTTTTGGATTTTTTTGAAAACTTTTCAGATTTTTTTAGAATTAACGACTTAGCATGGGGCGTTGTTTGATTTTTAAATAGAATAAAAAATGAAAAAAATTGAATTCACGACATTTGGCAGGGCATCAATTTCAAATTTGATTATTTTAATATTATATTTGGCTCTCTTTCAGGGGTGATTTGGCGGCCTTCCGGGTGTCAGAAAAATACGAAAAAATAGTAATTGGAATCAGCACAGTTAGATGCACCTCCACCTAAAAAATCAGAAAATAATATTGAGAAATAAAAAATGGCCATGTTTTGCATATTTTGAAATAACGACCCTAAATCGGACGTCAATTTAATTGACGCCCGAATTCCCGGTCGTCCATTCCTTTTGGTTTTTTATTATTTTGATTGACGACGCTGTGCAAGTCGTCATTTTCAATTGACGCCCTTAGACAGGTCGTCATTTCCATTGCTATATTTTGAGAGTTTAAATCCGCCCAAAATTCGTATTAAATTCTAAATAACGCCCCTCTGCAAGTCGTCAATTCTTAAAATGACGTTTCCTCCGCGGGCGTCATTTTAAGAAGCGACCGTCTCCAGGTCGTCAATTCGTGTTGAATTCCGAATTTTCCCAGAAACCTATTCTTTCCTCATTTTGAGCCCCTTTTCACTTCGGAAAGTACCCCGATGGCTTTCTATGATTGGGAGGACCCTTCCAATATTTGTCTCATGCTAAAATTAATTTTCCTAATCTTTATCGGATTAAAACCCATCTAATCTCCCCTATAAATAGAGCTTCCTGTGGCTCTGTCGAGGGGGCCAATTTTTACACACGAAGGGGAGGTGTTGCCCTTTTCTTGGCTGGAGGAGGGAGCTTCTTTGCATCAAAGGCTTCATTCACCAAGAACTCTCTCCCACACGTCGATCCAAGGCCAAAGGGGAAAAACTGCCCAGGCTCCTCTTACCTCCTTTTTCTGTTTATCTGTTCTCTATTTTCTTTTTCTTTTATCTGCATTAATTGCATGCATTCATCTTAGTCATTGTTCTGTTATTAAGCTTCTTTCTCAATCACGTTGAGACTCCCACAGTGCAACACTTGCACACTTATTATTCTTAGAATTCATCATATGTTTTTATCCCACCCTTTGCATAGGGGTTTAAGGGCCAACACCCAACAAGGTGTGTTCTTAAACATGATTTTTAGGCTCATCTTTATTATGAATTTGATATTACACTCACCTTGGTTCTAATTTCTATTTTCATTGGTTGTTGTCTTTGATCTTTGCAAGGGTAATCAACAAGAGGAACTCTCTTCATCGGCTGGCCGATCGGAAGAGAAAGGTGCACTCACAATCTCCCACGCTTTGAGGTATTTATATTCGCGATCCCTCCATTGATTATTTGTTATATCCTTTAAGGCCCTCGCGTCTCTGGTGATCACACATTCTTCATTAGCATCCTCGCATGCTCCCCTTTTCTCCCTTTTCCCATCCTTTTTCCATTAATTCTTCTTAGTTTTTCTAAGTGGCCCTTGTTCTTTTTCTCTTTTTTGTTTAATTGTTCTAAGTGGATTTCTTAGAATCTACAAATTGGCGATCACGGTGGGACACCTTTTATTTTTCTTTTGATTACCCTTCCCCTTGGGCACCCACGTGTGCCATCTCCCCTTTTGCACCCACGGTGCACCTCCCTTTGTGCTCCACGTAGCACTCTCCCTATGTGATTTGTTAGTTTGATAGATTTTTAGAAATTCTATTTATCCATCTCTTAAAAAAAATGATGAGGATGCTATATCCCCTTTCATGTTTTTATTGATTGCCATACTGTGATTGTGAGTGTTTTCCTTCATGTTGGTATTTTCGTCACTGTCTGAGCTTTCTGGCCCTTGGAGAGGAATTAACGCCCCTCATAGAGGCGTCATTTTCCAGTATAACGCCTCATACCAAGGCGTCATTTTCTTTGGACGCCCCTGTCAGCGGCGTCTTTCACTCGTACAGCGCCTTACTGGAAGGCGTCATTTTGATTATGATTGTTTATTCATGTTGATTACTGCTATTTGACGTCCCTATGCACAGGCATCCATTCTATAGGCAGTGTCTCACCTTAAGGCGCTATTTTACTCTACTTCCACTATTCACAGTGATTAGCGACTGACACTCAGGCGCTGTTTCTTGATATAGCGACCTTTCCCAGGTCGTCATTTTTGTTCTGTGATGTTCATGCTGATACTGTCTGCTTGATATTATCTGCTTGCATTCATCTTTGCATTTGATTTAGGAGACCTCCTCTCCCCACACTTTTAGGAGATCTTACACCCCCTCTTGGTGAAGGAAGGACCCTCCATTGAGCACTCCGTCTCATTGGACCGAAAATTCTTAAACCAAGCCTCTGTAAGTCCCCACACCCGTGGATTCCCTCACGGACGCTGGGCAGGTTGTACCTTTGAAGTCCCGGGTTTAGTTGGCCTATGCGTGGTAAGAGAGTGTTCCTAGTTGGCATCGAAGTGAACTTATATTGAAACTAGGTCCCTCCCTTGTGTGAATCACTCCAAAGTTTGTTAAAAATCATTAATTTACCAAGGTTCAAATAAATAAAAATCAACGGTAACCATTCCAACTTGTGTGCTTCTTTGCAAATTATTTTGCTTGCACTTTGATTGCATAATGGTTTACCTTGATAGACAAAATAACATTTTTAATCTTAATTATGTTCATGAGGATGCACAACCTAGCATATCATATAATCCTCAATTCCATAATTCTCTCCACAATCATTCTAGGGGACCACGCTCTCATTCCTATGGTATTGCCCAACCTATGGGCAATGTCCAATCCCATGGTCCCTCGCCTCAATCGCGAGCCACTATTCCATCGGGACCGCCTCCTCCCAACGACGAGAAGGTCTCTCAAATCATCCGTGAACTAGATCATTTCACCCCTCAACAAATCCGAGCCCTTAAGGCCGTTGATGAGGGTAGACCTCCTTCGTCCACACCTACCCCTATTCGGATGGCCCATCACCCGCCTCCTTCATCCACGCATACTCCTATTCGGGTGGCCCATCACCCGCCTCCTTCATCTACACCTACTCTTATTCGGGTGGCCCATCATCCATCTCCTTCATCCACACATACTCCTCGGGTGGCCCATCACCCGCCTCCTTCTATTTCTCATCCTTCATGGCCCCAAGGTCCATTTATTCCTTGTAATCCGGCCCGTCCGGGTACTTTAACGGGTCGGGCTATTAATCCCCCTCCACGGCCGTCATATCAAGACACCCCTCCAAGGCAATCATGCCAACCTTCCAATGCTCATGTTACACCCTTCCAGCAAAGCCTCTTTGATAGACTTGCTTCCATGGAGGAACAACTTAAGAGGCTCACCAGCCCACAGCCCACTCCTCCTCCACCTCAAGTCAATCCTCTTCATGATTTCATGAATAACATCGCTAAGTTGGAAAAAGATTGGAAGGAGATAAGAGAGAATGGCATCAACGATATATGTGAGCGAGAAGATGTTACAAGTTCTGTGGACGCCGTCCACCCTCCACTCATCTGCACTGCGCATTTACATGGCTCTCCGCCTCCATATACATATTCGCCTCCTCAAAATCCCCCACAACACCATACTCCACCACTTATCATTTCGCCTCCACCACGGCGTCCGTTGGATTTATTTAATGATGAAGATTTGGAGATGGTACAAGAATTTGAAGCTCCTCGAGATGCACCCCTTCCGAGTTTCCTTCGCCGTCCTGTTCCTCCACTGTCAGAAGACCCCTATGCTCAGGACTATGCCACAGTCCCCGATCTAACCCCCATTTATGAGACCTCTTGGTGTTACGATGATGGGTCGACATTTCAATCACCCATACCGCCGCACCATGAGTCTCCTCCTCTCCCCAATACTTGGTGTTACGATGATGGGTCGATACTCCAATCACCCATATCGCCACACCATGAGTCTCATCCTATCCCTAACACCTCTCGCCCCATCCGGCATTTTCAACGCACTAAACCTTCACCTCCCGTAACAACACCAGTAGCCTCCATTCCATCGGCCTCCGCCGAGCCTCCATCACCCTCCACTACGCCGGCCTCCGCCAAGCCTTTTATTATTCCCTCTCTTTGTCCGCCACCTCAGCCGTCCACTATGACTGTAACCCCTACTCCACTACTTAACCCTTCACCCTTACCTGTGGCTAATCCTGAGCAGGATCCATCCCTGTTTGCACTCGAGCCAACCCCGACTGCTTCCGAGCAAAGGGGGAAGCTCGACGTGTTTGAACCTCCACTTCCACTCATCCTTTTTCCAACACTTTCCATTACACCATCACCATCTATGGAGCCTTCCGCCTCCGCTTCACCCCCATTTACTACTCAGAATGGGAGTCCTTCTGTAAGTACTTGTGCCGAAGATGATCAAGAGCCGGGAAAGAAAGATTTGGCCATGGCCATGCTGTTCAAGATGCAAGAGTTTATTTGTCAGATGCCAATCCGGGTTGTTGTGCCAAGCATGGTCGAAGAGGCCAAGCCCCCGCCACTGCTCACTAAGAGAGAATGTCAAACTTTGATGCCGTGTAAGTTTGTGCCCAAGGGCCGGGCAGGGCACCCTTTATTCCAACTTTCAAATCTTAAACCCATTCTTCCATACAAGGGGCAAATGACCATTTTGTTCAACACTCCCTATACGCCACAACCCCTGGGCAACACAATGCTTCCTATCCCAACTTTCCAACTCTCTTACACTATTACTTTTCACTCTCCAAGGGAGTTGTCATTTACCATTGAAGTTTCATCATGGGCTCTTGCTTTATCCATTG
This sequence comes from Amorphophallus konjac, assembly GCA_022559845.1. Classification (NCBI taxonomy): domain Eukaryota; kingdom Viridiplantae; phylum Streptophyta; class Magnoliopsida; order Alismatales; family Araceae; genus Amorphophallus; species Amorphophallus konjac. The sequence continues at coordinate 96,668,032 of CM040129.1, read as the reverse complement.
GGCCAATTGGCTATACACTTTCACAGCCATGGAGGGGCGGTTATCTTGGTGCTAAGGGGCCTTCCACTATTTTATCCACCTTCTATTCAATGCCATCCACATTTTTGTCTATCATATTTTCTTCATGGGCCACTCCGGGGCTAAGAAGGAGGATCTCATCTTCTCACCCTTCATATTCTTTGCATCTCATGCATTCTGTTGCATCCATGTCTTCATCGCATCCATTTTGTTGCATTCGCATGCATTTGCATTCCTTTTTTCCGGGGTTTCCAGACCAATATTTTCCCCATCTTTCGGAACATCCGGATCTTCCGCATTCCCCATCTTGTTCATCTTCATCCTTGGGATCTTCGGGTCTCCTTACACTTCCTAGGCATTGCACACCCTCCGATCTTCCCTCAGGGCATCGCACCCTTTTCCAACTATTGCATCCGCACTCCCCTAATTTCTCTCTTGTCCTCTTGGGGCATCACGCCCCATGGTGTCTCATTCCTCCGGATCCTTCATCCTCTTCTAATCCACTCCCCTCAGGGCATCGCGTCCTTCCAAGTTTTTCCTCCCTCATTCTCCCAGGGCATCGCGCCCCCTTTCCTGCTATTTCCCTGGAACCTCCAGGTGTTTTATCCCTCCTTTTAGGGCATCGCGCCCTTTTCTATCTTCTTCCCCCGGAACCTCCGGATCTTTCTCTTCTCCTTGGGCATCGCGTCCCTCGGTATTTGCTTCCTCCGAAATCTCCGGATCTTGCTCTTTGGGCATCGCGCCCCTACACACCCTCACGTCTGGATTTTCTGGGCTTCTTACTGATTCTCCCTGGGCATCGTGTCCCTCAATATCTTATCCCTCCGGAACCTCCGAACCTCCCTTTTAGGGCATCGCGCCCCTCTACACCTCCATATCTAGATCCTCCGGATTTCTCTCCCGTCCTCGCTGGGCACCACGTCCCATTGTATCTTCCCCCTCCGGAACCTCCTGACCCTCCTAACCCTTTTCATCCACTCTTCCCGGGGTACCGCATCCCTCGGCATTTTCCTCCTCCGGAACCTCCGGACCCTCCATCTTTCTTTCGATTTGTCTTCTTACTCTTTCAGGACATCACGTTCTTCATTCTTTTCCTCCTCTTCCATCATCTTTTTCCCTATTTCTTCCCTGGGCACCGCGTCCCTCGATATTTTATCCCTCCGGAGCCTCCGGATTCTTCTTCCCCTCATGATTCTCCTCCTCTGCCTCCAGACCCTCCGGATCCGCCTCTTTCCATCTATCAATTTCCTCTTCTAATTCCTCCCGATCCTGGGTCCGACCCAACTTCTTCCACATCCACTGCTTTGGGCATCTGCCCGTTCTCCCAATGCTTCCGAGGCTTTAGTCCTCACCTCTCTTCTTGATATTTCACTTCTTCTGTAGACCTTTCATGTAATCAGGGTCTCCGCGCCTTAGCGAGGGAGTTCTAGCCCTCGCCTCTCTTCCTTTTCTTCTTATTCGTCTGAGTCTGGTCTGAGCACCACTCCTTCTTGTTAAGCCACTTCAAACCTTAGCTTCCAATCTTTTTATCTGCCTAAGAGGACAAATCCCATGTTGATCAACCTCGCCCCTGGCAGCTGCTTCAACAAAGATCGCAAGGTAACATATTGGCGTAAGTATGCATTTTTATGATATCATTATCTCATTGCTTCACGTATGATTTTCAAAATGAAGTGCTTCTTAACAAGATTAAGAGTGGTATTTTAGGCCTTTATCCTAGGTCGTATCTTTATCTTTACTAAATCTCATAAAAGAGTCTTTAGGCTTGCTATGCAGCACTTTGGTAATAAGAACCCTGCGCTGGGAATTCGACATTCTCTCCCCGCTTGTTAAGAGCAACCCTTAGCTGGGCATTCCACACACTTCACGGCATCCTTAGCCGGCTCCTTTGATAAAACATCGTTGCAACTTTGGCCATGCCATGAGTATACATGAAAGTATTTTCTCTTCTTTACTCGGCCGAATGCAGGGGCAAGAGGTTGACGGATGAGATGACCAACCTAGGTAATCTCCAATACGAGAGAAGTCTCAAATAGGGGCAGTCTTGACCCAAACTAAAATCAAATTTCATGATACATCTCGCCAAAAGGGCTATTATGAAAATAAAAATCAGATTTCGATAAATGCAAAATTATGAATTATGGCATGACAAGAGTGGCAAAGTCCCTGCAGGGAAAACCCTGGTCGTATGCATGTCAAGGGTCTAAAAAATCAAAGGCATAAAGCCCCGGCACAACAGACCACCTCTTTGAGGGAAATACCTTGGAAGGAATTCAAGTCCCGACATCTCCCATCCTGCATAAAGCTTATCCTCAATTATTCTTCTCTTCTCCCTCCAAGACCGAATGTTTCTGGGGTATGGCTTTGGTAGGGGCACCGTTAATCAAGGGCAGTCGGTTATAGGGCGCCACCTTTAATGCACGCCCGACTTTGGGCAGTTTTTAGCGAAAAGGGAAGGAACAAGGACCCCTAGCCAGTGGTTCAAAAACACCCTTTGATGCTGCATTAACAAAGCCTAAACCAAAATCTAAATTTTTTTGAATATTTCCTGATCAAAATCCAAAAAAAAAATGAATGTTTTTAAAAATCCACAAAACAAAAATTCAAATATTTTCCAAAAATCCACAAAAAAAATTCAAATATTTTCTAAAAATCCACATAAAAATTTGAATATCTTTTTAAACCCATAAAAATTTACATATTCCAAAATCCAAAAATTTGCATTGTATTTTCTGATGGTGTTTTTGCAGGAACAACAATTTTGCAAAGGATCAAGAGCACGAGATGAGTCCTCTCCCTTCACCGCTATCAATCTTTTGATTCTTCCCAATATCACCATGATTCGTCACTATGGACACTCCTGATTATCATCTCTCTATACTGGACATTAATTGATCGTTCATCTCTAAAATCTTTTAATCAACTCCTGCTGATTTCACTTGATCACTCTGCCACTGGGCATTACTTGATTCTAATCATCCAATCTCAATCTCACATGCCAAGATTGTCATCCTCATGACAAACAACAAACAATGATGCTTTGCAATGCTATGTTTTTAACTCATACTGTTGATGCTTTGATACATGCTATGTTATTCAATGCTATTCATGCTTTCATGCTTGAATTCCATCTTTGCTATGCTTGCTATGCTTAAATGCCTTATTCATTGCTTGGTATCTTCCTTATATCTTGGCTAATGAACTTTTGAGCGCAGGAAGAAGCCCTTGGCCCCACCGTTTGGGCATCAACATTCATGTCCCACGGTGACTGCATTATGTGCTGCATTTTCTCAGTTCCCCATATGCTCATTGCTATCACCATCTTCCTGTATACATTTGTACTATATGTTACATACGCTACTAGATTATATCAAGGACCTTGTGACTTTGGTAAATCTGGAATTTGAGTTCCCCTTCATCAAAAATAATGATGATTCTAGAGGAGTCTTAGTCATACGGATAGGCCGTTGAGTCGTCTAAGACTGGGGACGATGGTTCCCTTTTACGAGTTGGTGCGCGGATAAACGAGCTTCGGCTTAGTATCAGCTCGTGAAATTAGTTTCTTGACTCAGTCTTGCCAGCTTAACAATATTATCCTTGATTATCTTATATTTTAATTTGTTTTAATTTTTCCTTTAAACCCAGCATGCATTCATATAGGAATTTGAATCAACGTTGAAAAATCATTCAGATAAGCTGATTTGGAGAGTCAAATTGATCTTAATCTTTCCGGATATGAGTTATTCCTTGCTGAATGGAATCCTCAGTTCATTTTGTCGCTGTTTTGGGTCATTTTCTCGAAAGCTCTTTGTTTGGATTTCTATCCTCTTATTTCAATCCTTTTCCTTTGATCCACCTTGGCTGCAACACGTGCACATTGGCTGGTAACCGCTCCTTAATGGTGAAACCTATAGGTTTGTGACCTGGGGTACTTCCACCGCGCTGGAAGTTGATCATTCCTTTTCGTGGCCGCGTGCACACTCCCTCTTTTATCCAAACATCGTTGATTTCATTGAATTTCCCGAGATTGTTTTATCTCGAGCTTTTGATTTAATTCTCATCAAGTGATGTTGATTGCGTGTCTCATCACACCTTGGCATCTACTTTTCAGTTTGGTATGCTCCCTTGTAAAGCAGACGCCAAGGCGGGGCAGCTGTAGACACGCCAAAATTGACGTTACTGTGAGTACATCTCATGTTACCTTGTAATGCCTCAATTTGACCCTCAAATTAACTTTGTTTGAGTGGTTTTTCTCACTTTTCTTGGATTTCTCCTTTTTTTTCTCCATTTTCTTATTTTTTTTCTATTTTTCTGGATTTTCTGAGTATTTTTCTCTATTTTTTTAGATTTTTCAGAATTAACGATATGAGGGGGGCGTCATTTGTTTTTAATAAAATTAAAGAAAATAAAAAGAAAAATGACGACTATCAATAGAGGCGTCAATTCTTTCATTTTTTCTATTTTTCTGGATTTTTTTGGGAATTTTTCAAATTTTTTTAGAATTAACGACTTAGCATGGGGCGTTGTTTGATTTTTAAATAGAATAAAAAATGAAAAAAATTGAATTCACGACATTTGGCAGGGCGTCAATTTCAAATTTGATTATTTTAATATTATATTTAGCTCTCTTTCAGGGGTGATTTGGCGGCCTTCCGGGTGTCAGAAAAATACGAAAAAATAGTAATTGGAATCAGCAAAGTTAGATGCATCTCCACCTAAAAAATCAAAAAATAATATTGAGAAATGAAAAATGGCCCTGTTTTGCATATTTTGAAATAATGACCCTAAATCAGACGTCAATTTAATTGACGCCCGAATTCCCGGTCGTCCATTCCTTTTGGCTTTTTATTATTTTGATTGACGACGCTGTGCAAGTCGTCATTTTCAATTGACGTCCCTAGACAGGTCGTCATTTCCATTGCTATATTTTGAGAGTTTAAATCCGCCCAAAATTCGTATTAAATTCTAAATAACGCCCCTCTGCAAGTCGTCAATTCTTAAAATGACGTTTCCTCCGCGCGCGTCATTTTAATAAGCGACCATCTCCAGGTCGTCAATTCGTGTTGAATTCCGAATTTTCCCAGAAACCTATTCTTTCCTCATTTTGAGCCCCTTTTCACTTCGGAAAGGACCCCGATGACTTTCTATGATTGGGAGGACCCCTTCCAATATTTGTCTCATGCTAAAATTGTCAGGGTGCTAGGCCCGGATACAGAGGGCGGTGAATGTATCCTTCTATGTATAATGGCCAAATAAAAACTTGGATGCTAGAGATAGACACAGAATAGAACCAATTTGATTCAACTCAAATACAAACACTTGGAGCGTGCCTATTCAAGCATCTAGCGGAAGCAAAGCAAACAATCAAACCACTGCACAATAGATTTTTAGGTGGTTCGGTCCACAGACCTACATCCACCCCTCACTCCCAATCGGAGTGAGGCTTCCACTAGCTCAAGCTAGAACGCAGACTTAGTCTGTAAACAGTTGCTGCCACACAGCTTGACCAGGGGAACAGCCTCCCCTCTTCCTCCCAACCGGAGGGACCACCTAGTCTTGCAAACCACAAGACCAGAACCGGAGGACCAATCCTCCCTTCCTCCAAACCGGAGGGAACCAACCAATGACTTCCAGTCACCAGCAAACTAGAGGTCGAAGACCTCTCTTCCTCCAACCGGAGGGACCCCTGGACTTGCAACCCACAAGCCCAGAACCGGAGACAAGTCTCCCTTCTCCTGAATCCACAGGAGGAACCCGATCCCCAGCAGGGCAATCGGAAGAACAAGATAACCAAATGAAAACGGAGAAACAAAAATACGAAATGAAAATAACTTCAGCAAACAGAAAGCTAAAAGATGAAATGCACAATATGGCTCTCAACAGAGCTGACTGGCCTGGATCTGATCCACGGTCCAGTGAAGATAGATCTTCAGATGAAGCTTCCTATCTCTCGTTCTCTCTTCTTCTTTCTCTTCCTTTTCTTCTCTGCTTCCTTCTCTCACTCGCGAGCTCTCTCTCTTTCTCTTTTTACTTCTGCTGCTTCTCTCACTCTGCCACTCTTCTTTTTCTTCTTCTACTCTTCTCACTGGATCGAATACTCTCTGCTGCTCTCAGACTCGATGTATAGACTTTGCTCTTTTTCTATCGATCAGCCTTCTTTAGTGGAAGAAAGCTCATATATATAGCAGCAGCAGCTCCTGGGCGCGTGGCTTCCACGTTTTCCCGCCCAAGGAATTTGCTAGAACCGAGGTAGCTTCATCCACGTGTCAGCATCTTCATACCTCGTCCTCCTGGGATCACGAGCCAGGTCATCAATCTCGGTAAGAATCCCTGTCAGACATAGCATTGAATAATTCATCAGTTTAAGTTTGAACATCCTGTACAGACTCTGTTAACGCAAAGCATTGTATAGACTTCAGAGATCAATATAGCAACTGTGTACAGAGTGAGGGAGTGTATAGACTTAGCAGTCTTCATGCGTGCTCAGTGTATATACTTGTTGAAGAGTGCATTATCATAACAGGAGAGTGTGTAGACTTCAGTGTAAGTCTTGAAGGAATCGAGTGTATAGGCTTGGAACAATAGTTAACCAATTGTGAATCATGTGAGAGTGTATACACTTGAAGGTCTTCAGCGTCTTCAGTGAATGGACTTAATTAGTTCAGGGCAATCCATAGCAATGTATAGACTTAGGCGTTTTGTTCAAAACAAAACCAATGTACAGACTTCATAATGTACAGACTTGATGTTGATCAACAGACCTTGAACATCAGCCCAAGGCGTCAACGCTTCCATCGTGCAGCGTCGCCTCAGCTCCTCAGGCGAGATGCTCACGCCCTTGGTAACAGGCCAATGCGTCAACGCATCCAGTGTCAGCGTCACCTCAGTGAGTAAGACAGAAAGGTGTGTGTCTACGCAATCAACCAAGTGCGTCAACGCACTAAAGGCACACAACCCATGAAGACAGACAGGCTGTACAGACTATGAAGAATAGTTCAGTGTATGTACTTTGGCAAGGCAACGACGGTAAAGTTCCTGATGAACATACTTTCAGAGCTGAACGTAGGTAAAGAACCCAATGTGCAGACTTGGAAGAGCAACGTAGGAATAGATGCCAATGTCTAGACTTTGGCAAACAACGATGTATAGACTTGCACAGTTCCAGCTGAAGGATGTATAGACTTGGAGTCCAATGCACACGGCTGTACAGACTTTGAGGCTTAATGCAAAGGCCAGTGTACAGACTTCTAAATGCTGAAGCGTTGTAGACTTTTCATGAGACGCTAAAGTCTATTCAGACTTGACCAGTGAGACACTGATAGAGACGATGCAATGAGCAGACTTAATTCTGATGCATGCGATGTGCAGACTTTAACATAAGACGCTGCATGAGACGGTAGGCTGTACAGACTTGCAAAGTTCTGAATGAGACGATCGGCTGAAGGACCGATGTACAGACTCTGAATGTGAAGGCAGTCTGTATAGACTTGAATCGCTTGAAGCGATGTACAGACTTGGTGAGGCTCAAGCAGTGTACAGAGTTGAAGGTCTCACAATCAAGTGTATAGACTTAGGATATTAAGACCAATGTATAGACTTCAGCTTGAGACGCTCTTTAAGACGATGAGGTCTGTATAGACTTCTCATGAAAACCAGTGTTCAGACTTGAAAGTTCAATGCCACAATGTATAGACTTTGTCCAAGGAAACGAATGTATGGACTTGATGATCCACTGTGGATATATAGACTCAATCAAATGAAGAGCTTCCAGTGTATGGACTTGAGTTAAGTGCATTGGCTGTACAGACTTCAATAATCAAACAGGCTGCACAGACCACTGTATAGACTTTGCCACAGTCTAATGAAGAGACTTGAAGAACCTGAACTGATGAGTCGACGCATCAGCTCAAGGCGTTGACGCACTACAGTGTGGACTTTACGCTGTACAGTCTTTGAAAGAGGACCGTTAAGGAGGCACCTAGCGTCAACGCATTGCCCAAGCAGCGTGGACGCAGCAGATCAACTATTTCTTACTGCTACCTCTGAAGAGCCTTTGCAGCGTCGACGCTGCAGTTCGATGGGTCGACGCTGCAGTATAAACTGCAGTCTTAAGAACAACAGTAACATGACTGAACATAATCAATTATGCAATGCCATATCAGAACATATGAAGAATTGCATTATGATCAGAAAGTGAATACTAGCATGAAGACTCACACAAGATGACTCACAGTGAATTCACACAAGATGACTCACAGTGAATAACTCACTTCAAAGGCCAATCATCAAAACCACCATTACAGCATTAAAACCATCATCAAAATCACATGGGCACAACAATCTCCCCCTTTTTGATGATGGCAACATGATGCAGTGAGTCAGTCTGATGACTCAAACTATTCTCCCCCTTTGACTTCATCAAAAAGAAAATAGTTTGAGAAATTAAAGCATGTATAAAAATTCAGTCAATTTCTCCCCCTTGCAAGAACATGATTCTCCCCCTTTAAGAGTTTTAGCAAAAAGTCATTAGTTAGAGATGATCAAAAGAAGCCAGCATGCAATGATTGAATGAAAGTCTCCCCCTTTGTGGCAAACAATCTCCCTCATTTGGTATAAACAAGATGAACCATGGGAGGGGGTAAATGCAAAAATGCAGATGCAACAAGAAATGTAATACTTCCCCCTAAGTATATGAATGCAAGGATAGAAATGATCTGAACACGATTCAGTATGACTAGGAATGCTCCCCTGAATAAGTGGAATCTTATGAGATAGATGAGAAGGAGACCACAGGGGCAAACAAGGAGAAGTTCAGGTCAATGACCTAAGGAAAGTGAGCAGAAAGGTTCAAATAATCAGATTTACAAATAAGCTCCAAACAGAAATAATTCAGCAAGATTTTCAAGGAGATATCAATCTCATAAATCCAAAACATAATTTTTCAAAGTCTTCCATTATAGGGACTTATGAATGAGCCTTTTGAACAGCATGGTTTAAACATGATGTATGCAGAGTTTATCAATAAAATTCTGTATTGATATCTAAAACCATGTTTTAATAAAAATGAACCAAGCCCTCATATTTATCTTGATTGTCCTCCCTTTGTCTTACACAATCAAATTTATTGACTTCTTTCAGAATTACATGCACTAGTATTGAGATTAAGCAATTATGAAGTCATATTATTTTGTCTAGGGTTGTAGCAATTTGATTTTAGCATCAATATTCAGATATTTCAATTTGTTCAACAATTTTCATGCTACAAATTTTACGAGCACTCTAGTTCAGTGCACACATTGTAACTAGAGGATATACCTTGATCAGAGGCCAATATCCCTAAGCCCTTAGTGTGACTAACTGTCATGCTTTATGTGAACAGAGATAGCATTTACACATCATGACACACTCCAAATCATTTCTTGATGAGTGAGTTGTATTTCTCAGTGTGCATGCCATTACTCTGCCTGAATTTCAATGAATTCTTAATCAGAGTTAACTAAGGCACCTCATGACACAGTCCTTTGGACATGTGTTTCTCAGTGACCAATGTCATTGCTCTGACAGATATTACCCTTTAGACATTTCAGAAAAATTCATTTGCTTCAAATCAATAATAGTTTCATGTACTTAATCAGTTGAAGTCATGTATTCAAAAGTGCAGATTTCAGAAGTTTTCAAGACACAGCATGAAACAGATGGTTAATGTTTATTAAACATGCTTCAGATATTTTTAAGAGATTTTAAAGTCAACTCATTGAGTACATTAAACTTAAACCACATGAGTTATTTCAGTCATTCATAAAAATGTATAATAGAAGATTTCTAGTTCAAGAGTTTTCAGATTTATGATCGAGATAGCCCATTGAAATCTTCATGAAGGATTGATAGAATTTTGAACCCAAATGATACCAATTGATAGGAGAAATACCAATTGTTAAGAGAGATTGTGAAGCTCAAGTTTTCAGAATATGATTAAGGTTTGTCAACAAAATCAGTAAGAAAGGATATGCAATGAGTTCTGACACATGTATGCATTTGACAACCTATATGCAATGCATTGACTCCCCTCACAATATGCATTCAAACTCTCTTTTTTTTTTTGGCATTTTCAATATAAGGAAATGCAATGCACTATATGTATGCAGGGACATGCAAGGACTCAACATTGAATGCTATGCAAGGATATGCAACTTACTCCCCCTGAAAACATGCAATGTTTGCACTGAGAACTGAACATATGAGACCAAATGATTCATGCACATTCAGACTGTCCTAACCAGCAAGGTGACCCATGGTACTAGGCGGAGCACTTGGTCTAAAAGACCACCTCACACATAGTAAGAACCTCCAGACAGACCTCCCTGCCTTTTGGTACCTTACCATTTATATACCATTGAGGTCATGCATAATTATTCAACATGCAGTCCTATATGCAATTCAGAATTTCAGTGAGCTATTGCAACACACAAGTTTCAAGTCACACTCATATGCAGTTCAGATTTTTCAGAAAATTCGAAATGCAATTTGTTTTCAGAGTCTATGCATAACACAATTATCAAGCAATTGAAATTAGCCTATGTATGCATCAGATACAGATAACCCTTCTTAATCTGATATTTGCACATAACTCTCAGCAAATGCATGATCAGAAAATAATGCACATGGCAGATGATAAATGAAAATGCAAAAATAGATTTAACTTGCTATGCATTAAAACTAAAAGTAAGAAGAGCAAGAAGTTTACCTGAAAAGTTCAGTTTGGGGTTTTCTTCTTGAGTGCCTTGGATCATTACCCCTTTTTATTCCAGTCCCAAGGCACACCTGCATAGCAATGTTATTTTACACAAACAGGTGCCCAAGAAGTCTTGGGTCCTGACATGACAGTATTACTCCTAGCAGGTTTTCTCAACAATTTTCGTGCATGAAGGTCATCAGATTTCATCAAATTGCAATTATACATTGAGTGACCAATTTGTCCACAGCAATGGCATGAATTAGCAGATTTCAAATTCCTCTTATGCACATTTCTGTTGTCATGAAGTTCATTTGCAGAGAGAGAGTTCTGTTTACTATAATGATAGTAAGATGCACCAGATTTCGGATTTAATCTATGCACATTCTTGTTAGCATGAAATCCATGTGTACATGCATGAGCTTTTCTGTTAACAGAATAAGAATTCTGTTTACCAAAACCAGTTTGGTTTTGATATCCTGCCAGCCAACAGGTTGCAGCTCTATGGCCTGGCTTCCCACAGTGATAGCATGCAGGAGACTTTCCAATGGCAGGTTTATAATTTACTTTTCTACCCTGAGCATGCCAATAGTGGGCTGCTATGTGGCCCATCTTGCCACAATGAAAGCATGAATTAGAACTTTTCTTACCAGCATTCTGCCAGTATTCAAATCTCTTATGACCCAATTTTCCACAATTAAAGCATGTCATATGCTGGTTTATTGGAACAGACTTGTTCTTGTTAAGAGCATGATTGTTTGCATGAAATTTATTCTTATTACTAACAACCCAGCATTGTGAAATTTTGTGTCCTAGTTTACCACAATGAAAGCACTCAATTCTCCTTTTCTGAGATGAAGGGATTTTTATCATGATATCTCCTGGTATTCTTATTATCCTTCTCCATCAACTTACACTCATGCATCAGATGTCCAACTTTATGACAGTAATGACAGATAATTTTCTTTTTAGATGCATGTGAGTGTGTGTGAGGACTGTGATCAGCATGCACTGATGAACCCTTTTCATTTATTTTCTGTTTTCCAATCATTTTTTGATTTTTATCATGTTTTTCTGTTTTCTTAGCCTTATACTGAGGTGAAGATGAAGTAGAAGACTTTTCCTGTTCAGAAGATTTAACAAAAATAGTTTTCAAATTGGATCCATCGATCTTCCTCATGACTGGACTGTAGCCCAGTCCCTCTTTCTTAAAATTATCCTTTGCCCCCAATATTTTCTGAGCAATGGGCTGTTTGTCTTTGGAGGTGGTAGCTACATCTGAACCACTTACAAAAGATGTCATAACTTTGTTATGAAATTCCTTCTTGTTTATCTTATTGTAGCCCAGCCCTTCCTTCCTAGGGCTGATTTTTATACCTAGTAGCTTGTCTAGGTTTTTCTGCCCATCAACAAATTTAGACAAGGAAACTTTCAAATCCTGAATTTCATTTTCAAGAGATGCAATGTGTATGTCATAACTAGCGATCTCTTATTCACTACAGTTGACAGCTTCATTCAAAACCTTGTTAGCTGTTTTGTATTCTTCAATTTCCTTTCTCAGATTGCTCAGTTTATCAGAATCTTCAAAGCAAATACTTTTTCCTCTTTCCAAAGCTAGAAGTCTCTCTGACATAGTGGAGTTCAGCATTTTTAACTTCTCATTTTCTTCCTTAAGCTTGTCATTCTGAATTAACTCATTTATCAGAGTCTGATCTTCTGAGCTAATCAAGCTTTCTTCCAGCCTTGAAATCCTTCAAATCTTTTTCCTTTTCTTCAATGTTTTTCTATAATTCCACATTCACAGATTTGATGGCTTCAAGTTTTTCAGCAAGCAAGTTTTTCTCCTGCTCAAGTTTCTCAAATTTGTTATCATTTTTATTAGCAGATGTTCTCAGGGAATCATTTTCAGATCTCAGCTTGTTTAAATCTGCGTTTGCACTTTCAACGTTTTTCAGCAATTTTTCATACTGGTCATGATGGTTAACAAAAGTCTGATTATCATTATCTGAGTTGAATTTTTCTTTTAGTTCAGATATCACATTTATATGATCTTGATTTTCAATTTTCAATAATGAGACTTGTTTCTTCACTATTTGAAAATCAGACATACATGCATCATGAATATTTTTCAATTCAACACAATTTCTACAAGGAGAACTTGAACTATCTAAGCCAGTACCCTTCTTCAATTTTTTATACTGTTTTCTTAACAGTTCATGAGACTCTAATAATTCAGCATATGAATTCTCCCAATCATCCAAGGTATAGTTCTCAAAAGGGTTTACCTCCTCATCATTATCATCTTCACTTTGATTGCTGCCTTGATCGCTGCCACCTTGATTACTTCTGTTGGCCATCATGCAGCTTGTTTGATTTCCTTTCCCGGCTCTCTTCATCATCTCCAACATATCCCTTGTAGATCTGCAATCAAGGAAACATGAGTGAAAGGCTTTGTCAGTGGCTGCTTTCATCAGATTTATAGCTGTCTGATTCTCCTCATACATTGATTCGTGACTGTCAGTCCATTTGGACCTTTTCTTTGGTAATTTATGAGGACCATGTGAAATCACTTTCCACAGGTCTGGATCAACAGATTTAACATAAGCACGTAAAGCACTGTGCCACTGGTTGAAATCAGAACCACTAAAGACGGGTGGACAAACCATTGAAACAGATAGCAGATAGATTCAATGCAACAGGAATATTGATGCACTAAAAATAAATTAGCACCGAAGACTGCAAGATCGGATCTGCAGGTCGCTGGACCTTCTAAGCAGACACCGCTCTGATACCAACTGTTAGGGTGCTAGGCCCGGATACAGAGGGGGGTGAATGTATCCTTCTATGTATAATGGCCAAATAAAAACTTGGATGCTAGAGATAGACACAGAATAGAACCAATTCGATTCAACTCAAGTACAAACACTTGGAGCGTGCCTATTCAAGCATCTAGCGGAAGCAAAGCAAACAATCAAACCACTGCACAATAGATTTTTAGGTGGTTCGGTCCACAGACCTACATCCACCCCTCACTCCCAACCGGAGTGAGGCTTCACTAGCAAATGCTAGAACCAAGCAGACTCAGTCTGCAAACAGTTGCTGCCACACAGCTTGACCAGGGGAACAACCTCCCCTCTTCCTCCAAACAGGAGGGACACCCCAAGTGACTCCCAGCCACTTGGAAACCAGAGACCGAAGTCTCTCTTCCTCCAGACCAGGAGGGAACCAACCAGTGACTTCCAGTCACCAGCAAACCAGAGGTCGAGGACCTCTCTTCCTCCCAACCGGAGGGACCCCTGGACTTGCAACCCACAAGCCCAGAACCAGAGATCAGATCTCCTTCTCCTGAGTCCACAGGAGGAACCCGATCCCCAGCAGGGCAATCGGAAGAACAAGATAACCAAATGAAAACGGAGAAACAAAAACACGAAATGAAAATAACTTCAACAAACAGAAAGCTGAAAGACGAAATGCACAATATGGCTCTCAACAGAGCTGACTGGCCTGGATCTGATCCACGGTCCAGTGAAGATAGATCTTCAGATGAAGCTTCCTATCTCTCGTTCTCTCTTCTTCTTTCTCTTCCTTTTCTTCTCTGCTTCCTTCTCTCACTCGCGAGCTCTCTCTCTTTCTCTTTTTACTTCTGCTGCTTCTCTCACTCTGCCACTCTTCTTTTTCTTCTTCTACTCTTCTCACTGGATCGAATACTCTCTGCTGCTCTCAGACTCGATGTATAGACTTTGCTCTTTTTCTATCGATCAGCCTTCTTTAGTGGAAGAAAGCTCATATATATAGCAGCAGCAGCTCCTGGGCGCGTGGCTTCCACGTTTTCCCGCCCAAGGAATTTGCTAGAACCGAGGTAGCTTCATCCACGTGTCAGCATCTTCATACCTCATCCTCCTGGGATCATGAGCCAGGTCATCAATCTCGGTAAGAATCCCTGTCAGACATAAAATTGAATAATTCATCAGTTTAAGTTTGAACATCCTGTACAGACTCTGTTAACGCAAAGCATTGTATAGACTTCAGAGATCAATATAGCAAGTGTGTACAGAGTGAGGGAGTGTATAGACTTAGCAGTCTTCATGCGTGCTCAGTGTATATACTTGCTGAAGAGTGCATTATCATAACAGGAGAGTGTGTAGACTTCAGTGTAAGTCTTGAAGGAATCGAGTGTATAGGCTTGGAACAATAGTTAACCAAGTGTGAATCATGTGAGAGTGTATACACTTGAAGGTCTTCAGCGTCTTCAGTGAATGGACTTAATTACTTCAGGGCAATCCATAGTAATGTATAGACTTAGGCGTTTTGTTCAAAACAAAACCAATGTACAGACTTCATACTATACAGACTTGATGTTGATCAACAGACCTTGAACATCAGCCCAAGGCGTCAACGCTTCCATCGTGCAGCGTCGCCTCAGCTCCTCAGGCGAGATGCTCACGCCCTTGGTAATAGGCCAATGTGTCAACGCATCCAGTGTCAGCATCACCTCAGTGAGTAAGACAGAAAGGTGTGCGTCTACGCAATCAGCCAAGTGCGTCAACGCACTAAAGGCACACGACCCATGAAGATAGACAGGCTGTACAGACTATGAAGAATAGTTCAGTGTATGTACTTTGGCAAGGCAACGACGGTAAAGTTCCTGATGAACATACTTTCAGAGCTGAACGTAGGTAAAGAACCCAATGTGCAGACTTGGAAGAGCAACGTAGGAATAGATGCCAATGTCTAGACTTTGGCAAACAACGATGTACAGACTTGCACAGTTCCAGCTGAAGGATGTATAGACTTGGAGTCCAATGCACACGGCTGTACAGACTTTGAGGCTTAATGCAAAGGCCAGTGTACAGACTTCTAAATGCTGAAGCGTTGTAGACTTTTCATGAGACGCTAAAGTCTATTCAGACTTGACCAGTGAGACACTGAAAGAGACGATGCAATGAGCAGACTTAATTCTGATGCATGCGATGTGCAGACTTTAACATAAGACGCTGCATGAGACGGTAGGCTGTACAGACTTGCAAAGTTCTGAATGAGACGATCGGCTGAAGGACCGATGTACAGACTCTGAATGTGAAGGCAGTCTGTATAGACTTGAATCGCTTGAAGCGATGTACAGACTTGGTGAGGCTCAAGCAGTGTACAGAGTTGAAGGTCTCACAATCAAGTGTATAGACTTAGGATATTAAGACCAATGTATAGACTTCAGCTTGAGACGCTCTTTAAGACGATGAGGTCTGTATAGACTTCTCATGAAAACCAGTGTTCAGACTTGAAAGTTCAATGCCACAATGTATAGACTTTGTCCAAGGAAACGAATGTATGGACTTGATGATCCACTGTGGATATATAGACTCAATCAAATGAAGAGCTTCCAGTGTATGGACTTGAGTTAAGTGCATTGGCTGTACAGACTTCAATAATCAAACAGGCTGCACAGACCACTGTATAGACTTTGCCACAGTCTAATGAAGAGACTTGAAGAACCTGAACTGATGAGTCGACGCATCAGCTCAAGGCGTTGACGCACTACAGTGTGGACTTTACGCTGTACAGTCTTTGAAAGAGGACCGTTAAGGAGGCACCTAGCGTCAACGCATTGCCCAAGCAGCGTGGACGCAGCAGATCAACTGTTTCTTACTGCTACCTCTGAAGAGCCTTTGCAGCGTCGACGCTGCAGTTCGATGGGTCGACGCTGCAGTATAAACTGCAGTCTTAAGAACAACAGTAACATGACTGAACATAATCAATTATGCAATGCCATATCAGAACATATGAAGAATTGCAATATGATCAGAAAGTGAATACTAGCATGAAGACTCACACAAGATGACTCACAGTGAATTCACACAAGATGACTCACAGTGAATAACTCACTTCAAAGGCCAATCATCAAAACCACCATTACAGCATTAAAACCATCCTCAAAATCACATGGGCACAACAAAAATTAATTTTCCTAATCTTTATTCGATTAAAACCCATCTAATCTCCCCTATAAATAGAGCTTCCTGTGGCTCTGTCGAGGGGGCCAATATTTACACACGAAGGGGAGGTGTTGCCCTTTTCTTGGCTAGAGGAGGGAGCTTCTTTGCATCAAAGGCTTCATTCACCAAGAACTCTCTCCCACACGTCGATCCAAGGCCAAAGGGGAAAACTACCCAGGCTCCTCTTACCTCCTTTTTCTGTTTCTCTGTTCTCTATTTTCTTTTTCTTTTATCTGCATTAATTGCATGCATTCATCTTAGTCATTGTTCTGTTATTAAGCTTCTTTCTCAATCACGTTGAGACTCCCACAGTGCAACACTTGCACACTTATTATTCTTAGCATTCATCATATGTTTTTATCCCACCCTTTGCATAGGGGTTTAAGGGCCAACACCCAACAAGGTGTGTTCTTATACATGATTTTTAGGCTCATCTTTATTATGAATTTGATGCTACACTCACCTTGGTTCTAATTCCTATTTTCATTAGTTGTTGTCTTTGATCTTTGCAAGGGTAATCAACAAGAGGAACTCTCTTCATCGGCCGGCCGATCAGAAGAGAAAGGTGCACTCACAATCTCCCACACTTTGAGGTATTTATATTCGCGATCCCTCCATTGATTATTTGTTATCCTTTGAGGCCCTCGCGTCTCTGGCGATCACACATTCTCCATTAGCATCCTCGCATGCTCCCCTTTTCTCCCTTTTCCCATCCTTTTTCCATTAATTCTTCTTAGTTTTTCTAAGTGGCCCTTGTTCTTTTTCCCTTTTTTGTTTAATTGTTCTAAGTGGATTTCTTAGAATCTACAAGCAGTGGATAGGGCGACAATGTGATGTTTCTTAGATGCCCAAGATACTAGACATCCACCTAGAAATTGACAGTATCCACTAGTACTTTTCCTATCTATCCTACACCCGGCATAGTCTGCATCTGTGTGAGCTATCAAATCTAGCTCACACTTATCAGGATACCATAAGCCTAAGTCTAGGGTGCCAGACAGATACCTAAAAATCCGTTTCACAACTATCAAGTGTGATTCCTTAGGACATGCTTGAAATCTAGCACACAAACATACTGAGAATTGAATATCAGGTCGAGAAGCAGTAAGGTATAGCAAGGATCCAATCATACCTCTGTACAATTTGGGTTCTACCGTTTTACCTTCAGGATCTTAATCAAGACTGGTAGATGCTCCCATTGGTGCGGTTATTGCCTTGAGGTTCTCCATCTTGAATTTCTTCAGAAGATCCTTGATGTATTTCTCTTGAGTTATAAATGTTCCTTCTTTGATCTGACATACCTGCAACCCAAGAAAAAATTTCAGCTCTCCCATTGAGCTCATCTCAAATTCACTGGTCATTAAAGCTAAAAATTCCTCACACATGGATAAATTGGTTGATCCAAATACTATATCATCTACATAAATTTGAATGATCAAGATTTCCTTTTCACATACCTTTGTGAATAGTATTTGGTCCACCTTACCTCTGGAGAATCCCTTTTCCGTAAGGAACTTGCTCAGCCTGTCATACTAAGCTCGGGGAGCTTACTTCAAAACGTAAAGTGCCTTATCAAGTTTGTACACATGGTCAAGAAATTCAAGACACTCAAAACCCGGGGGTTGCTTAACATATACATCCTATTTTATTTCACCATTTAGAAAAGCAGATTTGACATCCATCTGCTGTAAGGTTATTCCTAGACTGCATGCAGTGGCCAAAAGAATTCTAATGGCTTCTAGCCTAGCTACAGGGACAAATGACTCTTCGAAGTCAATACCAAACTCTTGGTTGTACCCCTAAGCAACCAGCCTAGCCTTATTTCTAACAATTTTACCTTGCTCATCAGATTTATTACGAAAGACCCATTTAGTGCCTATTATGTTGCCATGAGAGAGTTTAGGAACTAGGTGCCAGACCTTGTTCCTATCAAATTGATTAAGTTCTTCATACATGGCATTAATCCAGTGCTCATCCTGAAGGGCACTATCTATGTTTTTAGGTTCTACCTGAGATACTAAAGCAAATGAGTTCAATTCATTTTCAATTCTTAAGTGTGCTCTAGTTCTCGGTGGGTCATTTAAACTACCAATTATGTTCTCAAGGGGGTGGTCTTTAAGGAATTTAAGGTTAGTGACATGATTACCTGAACTCTCACTTACCTCCCCCTGAGTGTCAGATTCCTCAGCTTCGTCACCAGATTCTTTATTTTGATCTTCTTTGGTTTTCGGAATTGCTCCATCAATCTTGTCCCTGCATAAATCAGTTTCAGTTCTAATTTCAAACTCATCAAAGACAACATGAGGAGACTCTTCTACAGTTTTAGAATTGAGATTAAAAATTCTGTAGGCTCTAGACTTATCAGAATAACCTAAAAATATCCCAGGTTCACTTTTAGGTGCAATCTTATCAAGGTCTCATTTAGAATTTATATGAACAAAATATTTACATCTGAAAACCTTGAAATGAGCTAGAGAGGGTTTCTTACCTTTCAGAATTTCATAAGGAGTCATTTTAGTTGTGGGTCTTACCAGAGCTCTATTAATAATGTAGCATGAAGTGTTAATAGCCTCTGCCCAAAACTTCCTAGGTAGATTTCCCTCTACCAGCATAGTACTTGCCATCTCTACCAATGTTCGGTTTCTCCTTTCCACTACTCCATTCTGCTCTAGAGTTCTTGGTGAGGAGAACCTGTGAGTTATGCCATTTTCCCTGCAAAAATCATCAAAATGTGAGTTGACAAACTCACCACCATGATCAGACAAGATATTCAAAATAGCATGCTCATTAGTCTATTTTATTTTATAAAAGAACTCTTGAAATTCTTCAAAGGCTTCATTTTTGTGAGACAAGTAAAAGACCCAAGTAAATCTAGAAAAATCATCAACAAGCACAAAACCATACCTTTTTCCAGATAAGCTGACTAACCTAGTGGGTCCAAATAGGTCCATGTGTATTAGCTCATATGGTTTAGAAGATAGGTTTTCGGTTTTAGATTTAAATGATTTTTTGGTCTATTTACATTCAGTGCATGCCTCACAGGTTTTATTTTTATTTTTGAAAGAAATTTTAGGAAGTCCTTTTACCATGCTATGTTTATTTAGTTTGTGTAACTAGCATGACCTATTCTACGATGTCATAGATAAGCTAGGTCATCTTTATTAGCATTAAGACAAATGTTAGAATGTGCTACTTCATCTAAGTCTACCATGTAGATGTTATTGATTCTCTTACCAGAAAATTTGACGGATTCAGAATTAGGTTCAAAAATTGTGCATGCAAGAGAGTCAAAAATCACTTTATGACCTTTATCACATAGCTGGCTAATGCTAAGCAAGTTATAGGCAAGGCCTTCTACCAACAGCACTTCATCAATGCAATAAGAAGAACACTTACCTACTTTACCTGAACCACTTATTTTCCCTTTGGTATTACCTCCGAAGGTAACATGACCTGCATCTTTCTTCACCAACATGCAGAATTTGTCTTTATCTCCGGTCATGTGCCTGGAGCAGCCACTGTCAAGATACCATCAATTTTGATTGGCTGCTAGGCATACCTGCAAGAGAATCAGGTGGAATGATTTGGAACCCAGAGCTTCTTGGGTCCCATAAAAGCATTTATTTCATGTAAGCTAGAAATAAGATGTTTTGGTATCCACATTTGATTTGGTTTCTCTATAGCAGTTGTGGATTTCTTATCATTTAGTTTTGTCTGCCTCTTCTTGCCACTTTTATTCTTTAAGCCTTGTTTCTTAGGTGTGGCATGTTTCTTACTTTTGAAGTCATTCTTAATGTTCCTTTCCCAGTGATCAGTCCAATAGGCATTGGGAGCAATAGGTTCCCTATATATCCTAGACTTACTTGGCCTGGAGTTGATAAAACTATAAGAATTCTGTCTTCTGAAATTGTTAACCCCAGTCATATAATAGTCCCAAGAATAAGGCTGATGCCTTTGAGTAGAGTACGAGTTCTGAAAATTTTTCTGCATAGGCCTCATGTAGAAGCTACCTAGACCTCCCTTTCCAAATTTATGATAGTAAGTGCTGTGAAATGTAGGGTAGGTAGGAACAATATTGTGGTAGCCTTGACCTGAGGTTCTTCTACTCGGCCCTTGATTCCTAGGGGACTTATACCAAGATGAAGTTGAGGTAGTTGAAAATTGATGGGTGCCTCGACCATTCTGTGGAGATTTTTCTACTTTCATTTTGGGGCTTCCTTGGACTCTAGCTCTAGAAGTCTGACCCCTATTCTGTCTCTTGGACTGAGGCGTGAGAATGTATGAGCATGATTCCCTAGACACCTTCCCCTTTCCCTTGTCCTGGGCACTGGGCTTAGTTTTCTCAACATATTTCATCTGGTTCTTTTTCTGACTTTCTCCAGAAGTCATTTTTATCAGGGGTTGGTGTAACACCCTCAAATATAGCTAAGTTGTACTCTATATCATTCTGGCGTCTTTTGAAGTATCGGCTCAATTCTTCAAAAGAACTCCGAAGTTAAGCGTGCTTAATGGGGAGCAATACCGGGATGGGTGACCTACCCGGGAAGTCCCTCATTCTGGAGCCGATCACTGTTAAAAAGGGATAAAACCGTGAGGCCGGTAGGCCAAAGCGGACAATACCTCGACGGTATAGAGTACGGGGCGTGACTGAATGGTATCAGAGCTATACCCCAGTCGGAAGTGTGGGAACTAAGTGCCATGCAGGGCAAAGTGCTACGCTATGGGAGCCACCTCTTGAGTCCGTAATGGAGCAAAGTGCTACATAGTGAGAGCCACCTCTTGAGCCTGTAGGGGCCACCTCTAGAGTCCTACCTGCCTGGGGGCTTGATTGCGTGATTGCGTGCTATATGTGCCCAGCGACGAGGACGTCGCCTATATAAGAGGGGTAGATTGTAACACCCTCAAATATAGCTAAGTTGTACTCTATATCATCGAGGCGCCTTTTGAAGTATCGGCTCAATTCTTCAAAAGAACTCCGAAGTTAAGCGTGCTTAATGGGGAGCAGTACTGGGATGGGTGACCTGCCCGGGAAGTCCCCCATTCTGGAGCCGATCACTATTAGAAAAAGGATAAAACCGTGAGGCCGGTAGGCCAAAGCGGATAATACCTCGACGGTATAGAGTACGGGGCGTGACTGTTGGAATGTCCCCTTTTTTGTCACAAAGGAGATGGTTCTCATGTCAAACCTCTCCTTATTAGTTGGGTTGAAACCCAAACCTTCCTTTCTGTAATTTTCTTTAGTTCCCAAGATGACGTTCAGATTTTCTGCACCTTGTGTCATGCCTTCAAGGGAATTTTGTTTGTCTTTATTTTCTTTTTCTAGATTTTCAATGACCTTTTTTAGTTCAGCATTTACACCATTGGTGGCTTCATACTTCTCAGTTGCTGTTCTGGTTTCTTCCTTAAATTCATATATTTTCATTTTGAGTTCATCAATGGAGTTCAGCAAGTTTTCATTTTCCTTTTTCAAATCATCCAACATGCTTTTACAAGATTCAGCTTCATTCAGGGAGTTTTTCAGTTCTGAATTTTCAGTTTGTAGACATGTAATTTTATCGAACAAGGAAGTATCACTAGCTAATGAGTTCATTTTCCTTTCTAAGTGTCTGTTCTCCCTGCGCATGTCTTCATATTTCTCTAAAATTTCAGCATAAGCATCCTCCCATTCACACTGAGTAAAATTGTCAAAGGGAGAAATTACCTCATCATCACTTTTTGCCATCAGGAAGATTCTGTCTTCTGTCTCACTGTCAAAGGAGCTGCTCTGACTTCCATCTTCTTCATCGCTCCAGGTGCTAACCATAGCTTTTCCCTTTTTGTTCTTCCACCTAGGCTGCTTGTCCTTGAGCTCTGGACAGTCCGCTTTAAGATGTCTTGCTTTCCTGCAATTGTAACAAACAATCGCATCAGTTTTATTAGCATGTTCAGGTTTGTGTTTGGACTGTCTTTTTCCTGAGAAGTACTTTTTCCTTAGCCATTTCCCTTCTTTCCTCAGGAATTTCTTGAACTTCCTGGTGAACATAGCAAACTCATCCTGATCTTCCTCAGAACTAGTACAGCTACACTGACTGGATGACCCTTTGCTAGAGCTAACCTTAAGGGCTAAAGGCTAAAGGTTTCCTTCTCTTCTCAATCTCATCAGTTTTCTTTAGGTTCAACTCATATGTCATGAGAGAATCGATAAGCTCATCTACAGTGGTCGTAGCAAGGTTCCTGGACTCCTCCACTACAGTGGCCTTGGTATGCCAGATGGGTGTCAGAGACCTTAGAATTTTTCTAACTATTTCATACTCACTATAGGTCTTTCGTAGACTTCTCAAACTGTTAGTGATCACATTCAAGCGAGCATACATCTCAGATATGGACTCTTCAGGCTTCATTTTGAAAGCCTCGTACTTAGAGACTAACATATTGGCTTTTGTTTCTCTAACCTGAGACGTCCCTTCGTAAATAACCTCTAACTTATTCCACATCTCCTTAGCAGTGATACAGGAGGAAACTCTGGAGAATTCAGTGGGATGGAGAGCACATTGTATAGCATTGATAGCTCCTCAATTCAGAGTGGAATTTTTGATATGCTCCTTAGTCTAGAATTCCTCATCTGGAGGTAAATCAAATGGACCTTTACTCACAACATTCTAGATCTCATAATCCTTAGCACGGAGAAAAACCCGCATCCTATTCTTCTAGTAAGAATAATTGCTACCATTAAAGAATGGTGGCTTGCTAGTTGATTGACCCTCAGCGACTACACATTTAGCATCCATATATAATCTCTCCGGGATGTGAGGCCCTAAGGGAGAGTTAGGCTCTGATGCCACCTGTTGGGATGGATGGACACTAAGATCTAGAGGGGGGGTGAATAGATCTACCCCTTAAAATTCTACAGCAGTTAAAAAAAAATAATGCGGAATAAAAATAAACTACTGTAGCTCAATCCATAGAAGTAAATTTCAGCAATATTAGAAGAGCTCAGATGACAGCACTAACAGTTATCCAAATATCCAGGTACAGTACGATGGCGGAGACTGATCCTCACGCAAGATGTGGAATTCCAGATAAGCTTTGCTTATCCTTTCAACCACACCTTTTGATATACCTACTGGATGAGAGGCTTTAGCAACAATCTCAGATAGCAGTTATAGCGATTGAAGACATGTATTACTTAAGCATTCATCCAAATGCCAAACAGACAAGAGCAATAAAGATTCAGACTGACAATCCAATCACACAGAACACCAAGAATTTTAGGTGGTTCGGTTTTCACCTACATCCACCCTACACTTAACCAAGTGTGGCTTACTGCTGATTCACAGCTTCAAGCCGCTGATCCACAGCTTCGGGGATTAGATCCCTACACACCACTGATCTACAGCTTTGGGGAAATGATCCCAGACCGCTGAGCCTCACAGCTTGCTACTACTGAGCTTTACAGCTTCACTGTCCGAGGTCTCAACCTCGCTCGCTGACTCACAGCTTGATAGAGTTCAAAAAACTTAAAACGAAAGAAAGGAAACAAGATAACAGTGCAACTCTCTAGAAACAGATTGACTCTGGATTTGATCTACGAGTCAAGTACAATTACCAATACTCTCAAACTCTCTCAAAATCATACTTATGATACTCTATTCTCTTTCAGATTTCTCCTCTCAGCTTCAGTCTCTCTTCATGCTCTCTTCAGCTTCGTAGTCTTCTTCGTCTCTCTGCGCTTGCTATGCAAATCTTCAGCTTTCGCTTACTCGCTCTGTCTATCTTCTTCTCTTCAATTTTCAAGAGATCCTTTTCTGAGAGAGATCATGTCCCTTTTATAGCCTCTGCGAGGAGAGGGCGCGTGGACACCACATTTCCCGCCCAAAGAATCTCGACGCAAGCGCTTCACTAGAGGTCCATGTGTAAGAATTTGAATGCTCACAGTTCCACGTGGCTGAATTTCCTTTAGAGCCTTGCCTTAGATCACGTGCTAATAACATGGTACTTTAACTTCCTCATAAGTTAGGTTCGCAGGTTGTCAGCTCATCCATCAAGTGTTCGACCATATAACTACCCTGGAAAAGAGACGACAGTATTAACTTTTAAGTCAATGGAATGAGGCTTGTATCGACTCTATATATGCAGCATAGTGATGTGCACTGACGTTACATGCAGAACAATTAAGTGTGCACCGACCCTTAGCAGCAAACCATATAAGTATGCATTGACTTTCTATGAAAGAGTAGAGATATGTTTGTACCAATGTGCTGGTCGAACATAATATGCACGGACCTACTGTACATAGAAAGTCAAAGATGCACCGACGATGTCTGTCTCAATAGAAAGATGCACCGACCTCTAGGAATGTAAGATAAACACTACACTTACTTCTTACCTATGTAAAACAATGCATGCACCGACTATGGCTATGCACGACACAAATGTGCACTGACCTGATTCCATGCACATATCAATATGCATCGACTTTATTCTGCCTTATAAAAAATGTGCACTGACCTTACTGAAACTTGCACTGACTTATATGCATGATGCAAACCTACACCGACTATATGCAAAACTTGCATCGACCATAGGCTTAATGCAAAACATGCACCGACCCTATGTGCCAATGTAAAACATGCACCGACCATATGTGCCAATGCAAAACATGCACAGACCATATGCAATACACAAACCTGCACTGACTATATGCCGAGTGCAAGACCTGCACCGACTGTATGTTCAATGCAAACGTGCACCGACCCTATCAAAGACTTAAAGACTTAGGCCAATATGCACTGACCATTTACGTCCTTCTATGAAAACGTGCACTGATCTTGTATGGAGTTATACAAGACGTGCACCCACCTCAGATGCCGAAGGATAAAGTGTTAATCAGTGTTGAAGGTTATTATTTATCAAAATCCAAGATTTGACAAACAAAATGTACAGTTGCCAATCATTAAAACAAAATAAAAAATTTACTTCAGTGATTTAAGACAGAGGAGACATGACATGAAGTTTATTGTACCACACAAACAATTCACAACATGTTTAAATGCATGGCTTATGAAGTTGTTTCTTGTTTGAGAAAGATTGGGTTCCTGATGCACTTCATGCATATTTTCTTTAAGGCTTTATGAGCTAGCTAAGTGTTATGAACTCCTCATGCAAAACTTGGCATAAATGAGTGAGTGATGCTCTTATGATCTATGATACTTGGCTTTTCAATGCTTACATCAATCTTGGTGGAATTTGACTTCATGATGCTCTCACATTGTTTAAAGGGCATGGTTGGTTGATCTTGATACTTAAATTTGGATTTCGGTTTCTACTTGTTCATATTCATGCTTTATGATCATAATCCCATGTTGTGATTATTGAATCTTCAAAATGCTTTCATGTACCTTGATCATGCGTCATTCATGAGCACACATCATGTAGACTTAACTTGTCAAAATGGGCTTTCAAGTATTCACCTCATGTAATCCACTTAAGGGGCTAAAAAACCCAGAATTCTGCATGTTCTGAACTTCGGTCGACCGACCATCACATTTCGGTCGACCGAAATATCTAGCAACCGCTGGATTTATTCCTGTGATTTTTAGGTCGATCGACCATATTCTTAGGTCAACCGAACACGGCGAAAATCGAAAAATGGGAATCTGAAACCCATCTAAACCCAATTCATTTGTGTTTAAACTTTACCCATTTGCCCCTAGGGTTATTATATATATGTTAGAGGGGTTTTGTGAAGGGTTTAAGGGTCTTTTCATGTCTCTTATATATACATACATGTGACCTACGAATTTGAGATAGAACTCCATATTTTGAGCTCATAGTTTCTTATCTTGCAGGAAAAGAAAAGGAGAAAGGAAGAAAAGGGAAAAGAGAGGGAGATTTCATCTCCTCCAAGTGGTTTCTGGAGTTCGAGGAAGAAGGAAAAGAGTAGCGGATCTGGGAGAGGATCGAGAGGACGTTGAAATCGTCACCATCCGACTGGAGCAACGAGCTACGCTTTCTATTCGTCTTGGAAATCAAAGGGGGAACAATCTCTACATCCTTTAGCTGTTGTTTCGTGATGTTTGTCATGAGTTCTATTTTGATCTGAGCATGTTTGAATATTTGTGTTTATTTTTTGAACTAAGGAATACTGTGTGTGTGTGACCGTCTGTGTATACGGTCGCCTTTGATCGCCTGCGTGTGATCGTGTGGATCGTCTGTTCTGCGCTTGTTGCAGCGGTTGTGTGTGTGTGTAGATCCGGTCATTGGATCGTGTGTGTGTGTGTGTGTGTGTGTGTGTTGGGGCGTGTCCCCATGTGTGCTGGAGCGTCGTCTCCGTTTTGGGGATTTATCCCCGTGTTGGTGTATCCAGCGAGTAAAGCCTCACCGGGTTTGGTGAGGGGTGGACGTAGGGAGCCCGTCGTGATCCTGAACCACCTTAAAAATTCTTGAGCATTGTGATGTGTTTTGTGGTTTGCTTATTTGTGGTTTAAATCTATGCATGTGTGATCGGTGAGCAAGAGTGTGTAGTTTACATGTTATCTCCGTTTGTGTGATCGTGTGGGAACGGAGAGATTGAGAGAATTAGTTAGCTTATTTAGTTAATTTCCTCAATCTTTTTTAAAAGGTGTTAATTCCGTTGCGTAAGCATTTTAATTTGCCATCTAGTGTGGGGGACAATTCAACCGCCCTTCTTGTCTACTCGCCTACCCCGGGACCAACAAGTGGTATCAGAGCAGGGCTCTGTTGTCCCTAGATCTAACGATCTAAAGAGTGATCCCAATACATTCTATAATCATGAATTTTTCTATTGATCAAGCCTCAAAGAATGGTATGCCTATCTTTACTGGTAATGATTTCACTTCATGGTTAAGCAAAGTGCGCGGGTGAATCAATTCTATTAGTCCTAATATTTGGAAGTTGGTTTATGATGGTCCTCACAAATTGTCTCCTGATAAGACCATGTGGTCGAAAGAGGATAAATTGAAAAACCATGCTAATTTCACTGCTCTAAAATTATTACAAGTATCCATAGATACTAACATGTTTCCATTTATTTCTTCATGCAGGACGACAAATGAAATCTTGAATGGTTTGAAAAAGCTTCATAAAGAGAAGTTGAAGGATGAATGCTTAATGGCTAATAAGAGTGATTGTGCAGGTGAGGAATCCAAGGAGGTAAACTCTAACTCTGATAGTGATGATGAATTTTCACTTGAGGAACTCTTAAATGCCTATGAAGATCTATGCGAAAAATACAAGACCATAAAATCTGAAAATAGGAAGCTCAAGAAGAAACTTGAAAATCATTTTCATGAAGATATGTCAAGTGATAAATGTTCTGAACTTGAAGAGCTTAAAAAAGAAAATAGTGCGATTTTGATTTAGAACTCTCTGCTTGAAGGTAGATTGAAATTTCTTGAACATTTTGAAAAATAAAAATCTGTGATTGTTGATGAATCTGAAAGAGTGCATGTTTTGTTGCAAGAAATTGAAAGTCATAAAACCATCAATGCCACATTATATGAACAAGTCAATTCATGTGAAAATGAGAGTATTTCCTATGAATTGCATATTTCATCACTTGGAAAGGAAATTCTTGATTTGAATGTTTCATTGTCTAAGTTTGTGAATGGGAAAGAAAATCTGAACAAGATTTTGGGGACCAAGGTAAATTTCCAAAGAGAAGGTCTTGGATATGAACCCACCAAAAAGAAAACCTTTGATCTAAAAACTCAAACATCTTTTGTGCATGCATCATGTTCCTCAAATATGTCAAATACTTCTTTTGTTGAAAAATCAAAGTCTAAATCTTTGACTCAATCAAGGACCAAGAAAGAAAATCAACCATCAAAACTGGGTTAAGGGTCTTTTCATGTCTCTTATATATACATACATGTGACCTACAAATTTGAGATAGAACTCCATATTTTGAGCTCATAGTTTCTTATCTTGTAGGAAAAGAAAAGGAGAAAGGAAGAAAAGGGAAAAGAGAGGGAGATTTCATCTCCTCCAAGTGGTTTCTAGAGTTCGAGGAAGAAGGAAAAGAGCAGCGGATCAAGGAGAGGACCGAGAGGACGTTGAAATCGTCACCACTTCGGATCGGAATCGGAGCGCTTTCGTGGGTTCTAGAACGTGTTTTACGATCCACTCGAGTTTTTCCCTTCTATAACTTGTGGAACCCTATGGGGAGTGAACTGTTGAGTTTTGCGACTCAGGGATGCTATAGGTGCGTTGTGCTCGTTCTGAGGATCATGAAGACTATTTTTTCATATTTTTTTGAATTTACGAAATTACGTGCAAAAAATGAGATTTTAGGAAAATTGCATAACTTCCTAATTTCTTATTATTCTTAACCCTTTCTCTCTCCTCTCTCCCCTCTCGTTTCCCTCGTTTCTCTCCCTCCGTTTTCTCTCCTCTCTTCTCCTCTCCCCCGGGCGCGCGACCGATGTGGAGCTGGGTGAGGTGGCGACGGTGTCGAGCTGACCTGAGGCGTAAAGGCACAAGTATCGGAGCGTGGCGTTGGCGCGATCCCGAGCATGGATTCAAAGTCGATGTGGGTTGTTCGTGTGATGGTTTTCGGCGTGGCGTGACCGTTTCGGCCCACGAGATCTTCGGTGGAGGTAGGGGGATAGATGCTCTACCTGTTTCCTGCTTTCCCTCGCGATTTGGAGCCGAACGGTGTGAGTTTGGGCGGGTTTTGTCATGTTTGGGTGAAATGCATGTTCGGGGGGTGTGAGCCGTGCCGTGTTCATCGTTCCAGGCGATGGTTTGTAATTTAAATGGTTTCATTTGAACCCCTGGCATGTTGGAATTCGTTCCCCACCAGTTTTACTGCGTTTGGTTGAGAATCGGGGCCGGTATGAGACCGACTATCCATGTGAGTCGTTTTGGGTCGATTCATGGGAATCGCCCGTTTCTTGCAGTTGTGTGCATGGTTTGATCCCTTCTGGCTTGTGGAAGGTTGATATCGACGTTAGGAATGTTTCCCCGTCGTTTAGACGTGATTGGGGCGTGGAAAAATCAGGTTTTGGGTAGTCCCACGATTTTCACACCAGAACGGTTTGGCGGCCTTACGAGAGACCGCTATTTGAGCTTGGCAGCCCTCTGGCGGCCGCTAGGTGGAGTTCCAAGTCAGTTTGGTTTGGCGGTCTTGCGACCGACCGCCAATCTAGTTCAGCGGCCCATGGGCGACCGCTATTCGACGTTTAAGTCGGTTTGAGTCGGTTCAGGCTAGCGGTCTAGTTCCGACCGCTTGGTGGCTTTGGCAGACATAGGGTGACCGCCATTCCCTGGAAACGGTCCTAGGGAGACCGTTAAATGGTTGTAACTGTTTTAAGTCGGTTCACTGGCAAACGGCCATGCGACTGACCGCCTGGTGCTAGTAGCGGCCTTAGGCAGACCGCAAGGTACCTGTTGCTCTGTGTTGAGGGTAGTGGCCCTTTGGATGACCGCCATTTTGTTTTAGCGGCCAGGGGTAAGTCCGCCACCTGCCTAGAGTGCTCTTTTGTGATGATTTGGTTTCCAATTAATGTGGCTTCGACCCCTTTGGATAGCCCATTGTTCCATGGATGTCTTGGATGTCCTATGAGAGCTGTGACCGTGTTATAGGGTGTCTGGGAGTGCCATTGTACCGAGCAGTGTTTTGTATTATTTGGATGGTCTTTATGGTTTCTGGTCAACCCGGTTGTTACCCAGTAATTGACACGTGACCTCGTGAGTGTCTCGTCTATCCTGTGAGGATCGAGACCTTGTTCTAAACGCTTGGAGGTATTGTCTTACCTCAGTTTGTGTGTGATGTGGTTTGAGGGCTTCGGCAATCCCTCAGGTTCCGTGTTTCGTGTTATAAGGAGTTGTGAGTCCATTGTGCAGCTCGGAGGCTGAGGACTCATTATTGTCATTATTGCTATTATGGATCCGGCTGTTATATGATATTTTCCATAATGTGTTTTACCGTAGTTTTTGGCTTAGGGACTAGGCTGATTATCAGCGTGTTGCTGTGATGTGCGATGATCTTGACCCGAGTCTTGTGACTCAAGGATCGTTGTCAGCAGGTCTAGTTGATTGTCTTGGGTCTGGTAGCAGTTGTATACTACTTTGTGCTCCGTAGTATGTGTGACTGGTGCGTGTTTACCCTGTCTGTTCTTCGGTATTCACTATTTTGAGTCTCTATGTCTAGTGAGCCTCCACTACTCATAGCCTGACGACACCTTCCGGTGTGTCGGCTCACCTGGGAGTGGTGGCGGGGCAGTTCTCGGTTAAGATGGTTTGTAGGCTAGTTAACGTAGGCCCCCTTGCTTTGCAGTAGCATCCTACTGGGGGGGAAAACTAGCTAGAGACCTAGCTCAAGGCATTGAGCTTGTGTGTGCACACGCGGTTAGAGACGTTTGGACAGACGCCGACGGGCGTTGTCACGCCCCGAGCCTTTATTACAGCGGAAGACTAACTCGGGGAGTGCGAATAGCCGGCATGGTAAGCCTCTTGCGAGCAAGAACGATCAGAGTGCAAGACAATCACACACATAAATGTAATTGCATAATATTTACTAAAAATCCAACTTCATTCCATTATCAATCAAATATTCAAAATACAATAACTTTTTCCACCATCTTTCACTCTACTAGACTCAAGAAATAGGAAAATTACATTGACTCGATCTAAACAATATAGACTTCCTAAATCTTCGCTCATCTTTATTCACTCTCGGATCCGCTACTTGAACATTCTGAACCCAAACCAGACTCACTTTCATTTCCTGAAAAATATTGGAAATAGGTAATGAGCACACTTGCCCAGTAGGTATCTTCTCATCAACATGAAGCCACTATTAAAGTAATTAACAATTTAGCTCTAAAGAAGTAAGGCAAAATCATGCGAATGCGAATATCATGTGATTAAACCAAAGTAACACGATAATCATGTAAGATAGAGTGAACAAGAATGAACAAGAATGAATGTAACAAGAACATGATGTTTGGCCTTTCACGAACAAGACTGTATCGAGAATGCACTTTCACTTTCATAACCATAAAGGTTACGCACGAGAATGTCAATCATATAGCAATTCACTAGATTTTCACGAGTGCTCATGGTTTTCACTTATTTATAAAGAAAGTACTCCCAGCGTAATGCGACTCCAGTAGCATCATACCCCATGATTTATAAAATAGTATGTTTCCGGCAATCAGTCGTGGGGACTAGCATAGAGCCCTTGGACACAATCAGCGCCCGAACTGCATCTTCACGTATAAATCAAGCTACTTCCATGAGTGTAACAATAAAGTATGGCCAAGAATATAATAAGATCAATAACTCATGATAACAACAATCAATGAATGAATGCTTCAATTTAGAGTATGAGAGATCAAGAAAAAGATTTAAACAATGTCATGCTCACGGAAATAAATCGACAGCATAACGGTACATTCTTTTCTCTTTCCAATCATTATATTAAGTTTCTTGATCAATATTATTAGTTCTAGACTATCATTAGTTCATCTAGAACCTTTGGAATATCAACCCTTGGGTCAAACCTTGGGTTAAATACTTAAGTAATGTGACGATCGTGTACTGGGCCGTTGCATTAGTCTGAATCTAGAACTCATAAAATAGACTTAGTGAAGTGTGACGGTCGTGTACTGGACCGTTACATGATGTGACGGTCCAGGATTAGGCCGTTATAGTGGTCTGGGTCCAGAATCAAGATATCGAACTCAGATGAATGTGGCGGTCGTATATTGGGCTGTTACATATCCTGACGGTCCAATACAGAGCTGTTATATTACTGATAACCAGAAAACATCGATAGTGTAATCTAATCAATGGGCTTCAATGGTACAACCAACTCGGCGTCCTAGGGGGAATCCCAGGCTCGCGGAGAATTACGGAGGCCTTGAAACAAGATTTCCTAGTCCATTGGAAGGAATACCCAATAGAGATGTCCTCAAGTCCAAGAATATGTTCCTATAGTGCAAAGTGTGAACTAATGGACAACATACCGGAATGTGTGCCATGTACTTATAGAAATGACTCTTTAGATAGAGATAGAATGTGTATCCATGTCTAAATCACAATAAAAACTCCGTCAATGCATTATGTAAAACTATGATTTAGAATACAAAACTATAGATTTTTGGTCATGAAATTAACATATCTTTAAAATGATATTATGATGTGACACAACTTCGGACCTAATGCAAGCAAGCACAATCGCAATCTAAATGGGCCAATTTGGGCCGCCGCTCTCTCGTCGCTCACCCAAGCCCGGGGTAACTTGGCAATGCCAAGGTGAGGTTGAGGGGTTGGGCCCTTGCTGGTAGAGGGCCAGCAAGGCCAAGATTTGATTCCCAATGGATTTGGAAGCCCAATTCAACGGGGCCGATGAAGTGCCGAAGGCACCGGTTGCACTCTTCCCACGGTGATCACTCAAGGCAATGTGGCTTGAGGATCGGGCTCTCACTCGCATAACCAGCGGAATTAGAACTAATATTGAAAGACAAGCACTAAGTGGTGTGAAGGTTTGAGCACTTACTCGACCGGTTTGAAGAAACCGGTCCCGGTCGGAGAAGAGGGCGAGCGGGGAGGCGAGTGGATCCCCACACGCCGCGGCGGTGTCGCTTGACCTGCCCAGACAAATTACACCACTACACCTCTCGCAGGAGGGGGAACTTGGGGTGGGGAATGATATTACATCAATACTACCTCCACACAGGGAGGGGCCTTCAGCCGGCCAAGCGGGGTGGGGAAACCAAAGCAAAGAACGAGGAACAAGGGTGGACGCCGAATCTGCCTGCTGTCTGCGAACCAGGATAGAGGGTCGGTGTTTCTGTTGTAGATCTTGCTCAGGAATTTCTATGATGGCGATACCGGCGGTGAAATCTTTGTAACAGGAGGGGGAATGCCTCAGAATTTTTGTAAATTCTTCTAGAGTCGCTTCAGGTCGGGGCAGGAGCTTGAACAGAGCCTCTGTTTCTCGGACTAGCAGAGGCAGGTCACCAACAGTAGGATGCAGAGGCTGTCCTGGCCGTTCCCGAACTCCAAATTTGATGCTGTCAGCGCCGTTAGAACCTTGGATGAGTCCTCTTTGCAGAAAAAGAAACGGGGATGCCAGAAGAGAACGGAGACGATCTGTGGAGCCAGAAGAGTGAGGAGGTGTTGATGCAGACTGGGGAAGGCAGAGCCGCGCGACCGTGGAAGAAAATTGGTAACTTCTTTTCCCGGATGCTGAATGGGCTTCCGCTTCTTGATTCTGAAAGTAGACAGCCTGATGAAGAACTTTGAAGAAGAACTTGAGGACTGATTCCTTCGGGGTTCGTCGTGGCAGAGCTTCTAATCTGGCTCAGGTCCTCAGCCGAGGCAGAACCGCGCAGTTGTGGGAGAATGGACCTCCTGGACGACTCGGAGATCGGAAGAAGACGAAACCACTTTGGTTGCGAAGGCGACTGGCAGACGCTTCCGACGATGGCTCTTGGGTCTTCAAACTCGTCCGGAGGAGGTCGTGGTGGCCGCTGCAAGTTGCTGGTATGCTGTAGATCTTCAGTTGAGAGCTGTAGGTTGATGATGATGGGGGGGAATGGGGTATATAGGAGGGGAAATGGGGGTGGATGAGTGTGGGGAAAGCCCGGGCTGTGAGGGGGTCTAGGAGGGGGTGTTCTAAGGTGGGGGAAGGGAAGAATGGGGTCTGGAAGGGGGTCTAACAGGTGGTGGGAGGAGGAGCTACGAATTTGGGAAGGTGGGTGAGAGGAGAAAGTGAGGGGGGGGGCACAAGTGAGTGGAGGGAAGGGTGGATTTCAAATTTGAAATGGCCTTGGAAGTTGTGGGGTTGTGTGGGGAAGGGGTTGATTGTGTTGGAATGGGGAAAGTGGTGTTGGAATGGTGAGGGATCTTCTTGGGACTAGGGGGGTGGAGTAATGGAGGCCATGGGGAAGTGGAGGGCTTTAATGATGGTAGGTGGGGGTTGAGGTGGTTGGGAAGGGAGGAGAGAGAAGAAAATTCGAAATTGGGTGTTGAGGAGAGAGAAAGTGGAGTAAAAAAAAAGGGATTAAGAGAGGGAAGGGTGGGGAATCTCTCCCCTAGGATTTCTCACCTAAAGAATGTTGGAATCACTCCACTAAACTAAGCTTTGGACTCTCAAATGGCATGTTTTTCATTGATTGATTCATTAAGTTGAAATGGGGGGAATGGGGTCCTATATATAGGCAACCCACATTTTACAATAAGTCCCTGACAAAAGACTCAATGACAAATAACCGAGGGGGTAGGGGGTGCACTTGGGCCAAACCCAATGAATTGGGCCCAATAACTAACTAAACAACATAATGACTCTTAAACTTAGGGAAATAAACATAAGACCTAGGAACATGACTCAAATAAAAGGGAAAATACATCAAATGAATCAAATAAAAATTACATAGGACTCGAAATTAAATAATTAGACCATGCCGGATGCAACCGGGGCGAGGAGACGAGCTGTGAACGTGGGCATGGGAGGTGATGTCCCCATAATATTAAGATGCCAAAATCATGCAATACCTATCATGAACGATTGAATAATTCCAA
This sequence comes from Amorphophallus konjac, assembly GCA_022559845.1. NCBI lineage: Eukaryota > Viridiplantae > Streptophyta > Magnoliopsida > Alismatales > Araceae > Amorphophallus > Amorphophallus konjac. The sequence continues at coordinate 96,632,761 of CM040129.1, read as the reverse complement.
GATCACTTTAACAGGTTTAAACTTAGATAACTAGGCTTAATAATAAGCAAAATTGACAAGTCCTATTCTGTCTCGGGTTAACAGAACATCAGGTATCTGACAGTCTATTGATGGCGCGTCACTGTTAATGTGACGGTTTATCGAGCAGCCGTTACATGAACGTAACGCTCCTTCCCTGATGCGTCAGAGACAACAGAGTGCATATATATACAACAGAAGTGTGACGGCTCATCGTAAGGGCGTTACGTGAGTATGACGGTCCTACTATGATGCGTCAGAGCATCTGCTGACAGAAAATCATATAGAATCCAAGAGATCAACTCACATCATGTCTAGAAATCAAAATAGTATGACTATCCTTAGACATGATAACGAAGTATAGGCTATCTACATGCATGGGTTCTAGTGAATAGACAAGATAACATCTTTTATTTCTATTTAAGGCTAAGAGATGTATGAATGCATAGAACCATTAAAACATGAAATTCATGATCTATCATGCATGGAATTCAATCAAACCAGAGGGCTTTTATTCATATCAAGATGTTTCTTCCGTTCATGAGATGACCTACCTCTTAACCTTGGCTTTAAACTTCCAATTTAGGGTTGAAAAGACGTGCCCTAGCTCTCCTCTTCCTATGACTTTTTAGCAACTTCCTTGGGCTCTAACTCCACGACCTCTTGACCTAAGGACGTGAAATTTGGAGAGTAGTTAGTCTAAAGTATTGTCTACAAAATCTTCTAAAGAACTTACCCGAGATTACGACTCCTTACCTTGATTCTTTACGGCCCAAAAGTAAGGGCCGCTCAGTTCAGAACTGGGTTCTATTTATAGAGTTTTGGGTAGGGTTTGAAGATTAGATCGGTTCTAGAGTCCTTAATTCATCAAAACCTGATCTCTAAGAGTCCCTAGTAACTTAACATGTCCTTCTAGTTAGGTCCCTTGTAGATAGGGTTCAAAAATTCTAATCTTTTTAGGAGTTCTTCGACTTACGGAACTCGCAGTATGTAACAGTCGTGTCCAGGCGCATTATCTAGCTGTGACGGTCGCGCTATGGAGCGTTACAGTCAACGTGTATAGAATTTTTAAATTAATAAAACTCTTTTATTCGTTTATCCCTATCATTATCTTAGATAAATATTATTTATCTTATAAATCCGTGAATAGGCTAGTTATCCTTCTAGAATATGGGCCAAACTTAATGGGCTTGGTCCTTAAATCTTTTAGTTTGGATAGGCTAGGTTAACTATTTAACATAATTTGGGCCTTATAATGGCTTATTAATCTAATAATCCCTTCATTAATTTATTTAAGCCCTTATAATTTTTAGAAAACTATTTTAATATTCAAAAATTATATATATATGTATATATAAATTCTTGGCACTACACCCTCCCCCACTTAGAAGAATTTGGTCCCCAAATTCACTATATGGATTTCGGAGAGTGTACTTACATTTAAATAATTCTGGAAACATTTTTCGCATAGCTGCTTCGGTTTCCCATGTTGCTTCATATGGCTATGTTTTCTTCCATTGGATCTTGACCATAGGAATAACTTTATTTCTTAGTTGTCGCACTTCACGCTCCAATATCTTGATTGACGTTTGCTCGTAGGTCATGTCCTTCTGAATCTCCAGATTATCATAAGTGATAATGTGGTCAGGATCATATACATACTTCTTTAGCATGGAGACGTAAAATACGTCATGAACTCCAGCTAATTGTGGGGGTAAAGCCAGCTTGTAAGCTACTTCACCGACCCTTTCAAGAATTTCAAACGGGCCAATGAATCTTGGAGTTAGCTTTCCTTTAATGCCAAATCTTCGAATACCACGACCTGGAGAAACCTTCAGATATACATGATCTCCTACCTGAAACTCCAAGTCACGTCTTCGATTGTCGGCATAAGATTTTTACCTATCTTGCGCCATCTTCATTCTTTCCTGAATGAGTTTTATTTTCTCTGTAGAATCTCTGATAATATCGGGGCCTAAGAATTGTCTTTCCCCCATTTCACTCCAACATATTGGTGATCGATAGCTTTTTCCATATAAGGCTTCAAAAGGTGCCATTTGTATGCTTACCTGATAGCTATTGTTATAAGCAAACTCTACTAGAGGTAAGTGATCATGCCAACTACCTCCAAAGTCAATAGCACAAGCCCTGAGCATATCCTCTACTACCTGATTTGTTCTTTCCGTCTGACCATCAGTTTGTGGATGAAAGGCTGTGCTAAAATTCAACCTAGTCCCTAGTGAATGTTGTAGGCCCTTCCAGAATTGTGATGTAAATCGGGGATCTCTATCTGATACAATAGTGACAGGGACACCATGTAACTTGACGATTTCTTTTATGTATAATGCTGCCAGGATATCCACAGACCATCGACTCTTCATTGGTACAAAATGTGCAGATTTAGTCAATCGATCGATGATTACCCATATGCCATCATGTCCACCTCTTGTCTTAGGTAACCCCATAATGAAATCCATCCCTATACTCTCCCACTTCCATTCGAAAATATGTAAGGGATGCAATTTACCTGTGGGTCTAAAATGTTCTGCTTTTACTTGTTGACAAGTGAGACAATGAGACATGAAATCATCTATTTCTCTCTTCATATTGGGCCACCAGAAATTTCTTTTGAGATCTTGATACATCTTTGTTCCTTTTGGATGAATTGTGTATTTGGAATTATGTGCTTCATCTAGGATCAGTTTCTTTGTAGCCTCATGATCTGGTACACATATTCGGCCCTTGAATAGCAATCTTCCATCCTTGGAAATAGAAAAATCCGGCCTTTGTTCAACATTGGCCTTAATTTCTAGTAAAACCGGATCATCATCTTGTAACTTGATCAAATCCTCTATCAATGTAGGTTGAGCTCGGATATTAGCTATGAAACAATCTTTTTCCTTTATGTCAATATCTAAGTTCAACTGAGCAAATTGAGGAACAAGGTTAGTTACACTTATCATAAGACTTGATAGCATACCCATTGGTTTTCTGCTGAGTGCATCTGCTACAGTATTAGCTTTGCTAGGATGATAATGAATAGCAAAATCGAAGTCTTTAAGGTATTCTAACCACCTCCTCTGCCTCATGTTGAGCTCTTTTTGAGAGAATAAGTATTTCAAGCTCTTGTGGTCTGAGTAGACAGTAAACTTTTCTCCATAAAGATAATGACGCCAAATCTTCAAGGCAAAAATAACTGCTGCCAATTCTAAATCATGAACATAGTAGTTTTCCTCGTGCTGTTTCAGTTGTCTTGAAGAATAACAGATCACCTTTCTATTCTACATGAGAACACATCATAAGCCAATGCCAGACGTATCCGTATACACTTCGAATCCACCACCCTCCATTGGTAGTGATAAAATAGGAGCTGTAGTAAGATGATTCTTAAGATTTTGAAAGCTCTTTTCACAGTCCTCTGACCAGTCAAAAGGATTTTCTTTTCTCGTGAGTCTAGTTAAAGGAACTGCTATCTTTGAGAAGTCCTTAATGAATCTTCTATAATAATCAGCTAGACCCAGAAAGCTTCTTACTTCAGATACAGTCGTTGGCCGACTCCAATTCTTGACAGCTTCTACCTTAGAAGGATCCACATCAATACCTTCTTTTGAAATAATGTGGCCTAGGAATGAGACTTCCTCGAGCCAGAATTCACACTTATTGAGTTTGGCATAAAGCTTGTGTTCTCTAAGCGTTTGCAAAGCTATCCTTAGATGTTCTTCATGTTCTTCTTTTATTTTAGAGTATATCAGGATATCATCGATGAAGATGACAATGAATTGATCCAGGTATGGCTGGAAGGTACTGTTCATAAGTTGCATAAATGCTGCTGGGGCATTAGTTACCCCAAATGGCATTACCACGAATTCATAGTGGCCATAACGACTTCGAAAAGCCGATTTATAAATGTCTTCTTCTTTAATTCTCAGCTGATGATAACCTGATCTGAGATCAATCTTAGAGAAATATTCTGCTCCCAAAAGCTGATCGAAGAGCTCATCAATACGTGGCAATGGATACTTATTTTTGATTCTAAGATGATTTAGTTACCGGTAATCGATGCATAGCCTGAGAGAACCATCCTTCTTCTTGACAAATAGAACCGAAGCACCCCAAGGGGATGTGCTAGGTCTAATGAAGCCCTTTTCCAGAAGTTCCTGCAACTGCTTCTTTAGTTCTTTAAGTTCTATGGGGGACATCTTGTAAGGGGCTATAGAAACAGGTGTTGCTCCTGGGATGAGTTCAATAGTGAAGTTCACTCCCCTCTCTGGAGGTAAACTAGGTAGTTCAGATGGAAACACGTCTGGGAACTCATTTACAATAGGGATGTCTGCTATGATAATCTCCTTGGACTCTGAAATAATGACGGAAGCAAGAAAAGCTTCACATCCTCGCGAGATGAGCTTGCAGGCGTGAAGTGAGGATATGATAGTGGGGTGTTTCTTATATTTGATGCCAAGAAAAGATAATCTTGGAAGATCGGGGTTTTCGAAAAGATATAATCCTATTTCGGCAATTGATATAAGCATCGTGGTCTACAAGCCAATCTACCCCTAAAATGGCATCATAACCTTTTATGTCAAGGCATAATAAGTTTGCGGGGAGATTGTGACCTTCTACTATCACTTCGCTATCAGGATAATAGTTGGTAAGCTTAGTTCCAGATCCTAAGGGTGTGGAAATGGCAAGATCTGAAGGTAAGGGAACTGATGCGATTGCTAATGTCTTAGCAAAAGTAGTGGAGATAAAAGAATGAGAGGCACCAGTATCAAATAGCACAAATGTAGGATGAGAACAAATTTGAAGAGTACTTTCCATAAGCCCATCATCCTTGGGCGTTTCCTCTTCATCTAGAACGGGCATTGAGGCGAGCCTACCTCCTGCGTCCATTACCAGATGACTAGTCCTTCATAAGGGGGAAATCCGGCATGCGATGCTCCCTGCTTCCACAACGTAAACAAGCGCCAAGGCGCTTCCAACACTCCTCAGCCAAATGGTCGAATTTCTCACAAAATGTGCAAGCCGTGGCGACCTGCTCCTTCTCTTCCTTGACTTTATTTTGCTTGTGGGAACTTCCACCGTTCCCACTCCTAGATCTTTTCTTACTATCACGGCTTTTGTAAGGTTCCGTGATACTAAATTTCTCTTTCTTATAATGCCGATCGGAACGTCGGCTTGATTCTTCTCCTTTTCCTTTTAACCTCTCGACCTTCTCTAAGGTCCTTTCACATAAATATGCTCGTTGAACCATCTCCGCATAGGTACGGATGTTTTGGGTCCCGAGTTGCTGGATGAAACCGAGTCATAACCCGTCCATAAACCGATTTGCCTTCAATAAGTCGGTGCTGATAAGATGTGGTGCGTAAGGTGCTAGCCTTGAAAATTGTAGTTCATATTCGGCAACCGTCATCATTCCTTTCCGAAGAGCGGCAAACTCTATAGCCTTTCGTTCCTTTACGTGCTCCGAAAAGTACTTGGCACGGAATAGGGTAAGAAAACCGTCCCATGTATGAGGTGCATTGGCCGGAGGTGCTGGAACCGACTTCCACCAAGTACGGGCATCCTTATTAAGTTGAAACGTTACTAGACGCACCTTCTCCTGATCGGTGCATTGAATGACATCAAAGATACGATTCATTTCATCGATCTAATTTTCTGCTTCATCCGGGTTAGAGGAACCGTAGAAACGCGAAGGGTTTAAACTCTGAAATTGTGATGTAGATCGCCAGCCCGTGCTCCTGCGCCACCTTGCGCTATAGTTTGCAATGCATGGGTAAGGCCGGCAACTATTTGTTGCATACCATCCCAATCTACACGATGAGCCATTTGTAAGATAAGGTACCTGGGAGAAAATAACAATTTGTTATTTCTCATGAAATTGGAACGAACAAAATAAATCTTAAAGCAAATTAATTATCTTATCCCGGGCTCTACCCACTTCTCACACGGGTATGGAAACTTCTTCCTTAGTTCATAGGTAGGGGTCCTTAAACCTTGGACTTTTCCTATGGCGTGACTCTTCTTCCTAAGTCCTGAGACTTAGGCTCTGATACCAACTTAACTGTCACGCCCCGAGCCGTTATTATAGCGGAAGACTAACTCGGGGAGCGCGAACAGCCGGCATGGTAAGCCTCTTGCGAGCAAGAACGATCAGAGCGCAAGACAATCACACACATAAATGCAATTGCACAATATTTACTAAAAATCCAACTTCATTCCATTATCAATCAAATATTCAAAATACAATAACTTTTTCCATAATCTTTCACTCTACTAGACTCAAGAAATAAGAAAATTACATTGACTCGATCTAAACAATATAGACTTCCTAAATCTTCGCTCATCTTTATTCACTCTCGGATCCGCTACTTGAACATTCTGAACCCGAACCAGACTCACTTTCATTTCCTGAAAAAGATTGGAAATAGGTAATGAGCACACTTGCCCAGTAGGTATCTTCGCATCAACATGAAGGCACTATTAAAGTAATTAAAAATTTAGCTCTAAAGAAGTAAGGTAAAATCATGCAAATGCGAATATCATGTGATTAAACCAAAGTAACACGATAATCATGTAAGATAGAGTGAACAAGAATGAACAAGAATGAATGTAACAAGAACATGATGTTTGGCCTTTCATGAACAAGAATGTATCGAGAATGCACTTTCACTTTCATAACCATAAAGGTTACGCATGAGAATGTCAATCATGTAACAATTCACTAGATTTTCACGAGTGCTCATGGTTTACTTATTTATAAAGAAAGTACTCCCAGCGCAATGTGACGCCAGTAGCATCATATCCCATGGTTTATAAAATAGTATGTTTCCGGCAATCAGCCGTGGGGACTAGTATAGAGCCCTTGGACACAATCAGCGCCCGAACTGCATCTTCACGTATAAATCAAGCTACTTCCATGAGTGTAACAATAAAGTATGGCCAAGAATATAATAAGATCAATAACTCATGATAACAACAATCAATGAATGAATGCTTCAATTTAGAGTATGAGAGATCAAGAAAAAGATTTAAACAATGTCATGCTCACGGAAATAAATCGACAGCATAACGGTACATTCTTTTCTCTTTCCAATCATTATATTAAGTCTCTTGATCAATATTATTAGTTCTAGACTATCATTAGTTCATCTAGAACCTTTGGAATATCAACCCTTGGGTCAAACCTTCGATTAAATACTTAAGTAATGTGACGGTCGTGTACTGGGCCGTTACATTAGTCTGAATCTAAAACTCATAAGATAGACTCAGTGAAGTGTGATGGTTGTGTACTGGGCCGTTACATGATGTGACGGTCCAGGATTAGGCCGTTATAGTGATCTGGGTCCAGAATCAAGATATCAAACTCAGATGAATGTGATGGTCGTATATTGGGCCGTTACATGTCCTGACGGTCCAATACAGAGCCGTTACATTACTGATAACTAGAAAATATCGATAGTGTAATCTAATCAATGGGCTTCAATGGTACAACCAACTCGACGTCCTAGTGGGAATCCCAGGCTCGCGGAGAATTACGGAGGTCTTGAAACAAGATTTCCTAGTCCATTGGAAGGAATATCCAATAGAGAGGTCCTCAAGTCCAAGAATATGTTCCTATAGTGCAAAGTGTGAACTAATGGACAACATACCGGAATATGTGCCATGTACTTATAGAAATGACTATATAGATAGAGATAGAATGTGTATCCATGTCTAAATCACGATAAAAACTCTGTCAATGCATTATGTAAAACCATGATTTGGAATACAAAACTATAGATTTTTGGTCATGAAATTAACATATCTTTAAAATGATATTAAGATGCCAAAATCATGCAATACCTATCATGAACGATTGAATAATTCCAAGATCACTTTAACAAGTTTAAACTTAGATAACTAGGCTTAATAATAAGTAAAATTGATAAGTCCTATTCTGTCTCGAGTTGACAGAACATCAGGTATCTGACGGTCTATTGTTGGCACGTCACTGTTAATGTGACGGTTTATCGAGCAACCGTTACATGAACGTAACGCTCCTTCCCTGATGCGTCAGAGACAACAGAGTGCATATATATACAACAGAACTGTGACGGCTCATCGTAAGGGCGTTACGTGAGTATGACGGTCCTACTATGATGCGTCAGAGCATCTGCTGACAGAAAACCATATAGAATTCAAGAGATCAATTCACATCATGTCTAGAAATCAAAATAGTATGACTATCCTTAGACATGATAACGAAGTATAGGCTATCTACATGCATGGGTTCTAGTGAATAGACAAGATAACATCTTTTATTTCTATTTAAGGCTAAGAGATGTATGAATGCATAGAACCATTAAAACATGAAATTCATGATCTATCATGCATGGAATTCAATCAAACCAGAGGGCTTTTATTCCTATCAAGATGTTTCTACCGTTCATGAGATGACCTACCTCTTAACCTTTGCTTTAAACTTCCAATTTAGGGTTGAAAAGACGTGCCCCAGCTCTCCTCTTTCTGTGACTTTTCAGCAACTTCCTTGGGCTCTAACTCCACGACCTCTTGACCTAAGGACGTGAAATTTGGAGAGTAGTTAGTCTAAAGTATTGTCTACAAAATCTTCTAAAGAACTTACTCGAGATTACGACTCCTTACCTTGATTCTTTACGGCCCAAAAGTAAGGGTCGCTCAGTTCAGAACTGGGTTCTATTTATAGTGTTTTGGGTAGGGTTTGAAGATTAGATCGATTCTAGAGTCCTTAATTCATCAAAATCTGATCTCTAAGAGTCCCTAGTAACTTAACATGTCCTTCTAGTAAGGTCTCTTGTAGATGGGGTTCAAAAATTCTAATCTTTTTGGGAGTTCTTCGACTTACAGAACTCGCAGTATGTAACGGTCGTGTCCAGGCGCGTTACCTGGCTGTGACGGTCGCGCTATGGACCGTTACAGTCAACGTGTATAGAATTTTTAAATTAATAAAACTCTTTTATTCGTTTATCCCTATCATTATCTTAGATAAATAGTATTTATCTTATAAATCTGTGAATAGGCTAGTTATCCTTCTAGAATATGGGCCAAACTTAATGGGCTTGGTCCTTAAATCTTTTAGTTTAGATAGGCTAGGTTAACTATTTAACATAATTTGGGCCTTATAATGACTTATTAATCTAATAATCCCTTCATTAATTTATTTAAGCCCTTATAATTTTCAGAATATTGTTTTCATATTCATAAATTATATATATATATGTATATATAAATTCTGGGCACTACAGGCGTGACCCTGACTAGTCACTTATTACTGTTGTCCCTTGTACTTGGTTCTTATTGAGAGTCTCAGTTATCGCCGTTCTAGGCGTGTAAAAGATACCTATGACGCAGTGTAAGACGTCAGTGGACGCATCTGGCTGTTCTTCTAGTGAGGAGGTGCTTCTGTCACTTGACGCTTGACTTGTGTTTTCGTGACTTGTCCGAGTAGCCTGTGCTTGGCTTTACTCGAGGTCAGTGTAGCGTACACAACATAGAGATCGTGTATGTTTTGTGCTTTCAGACCGTATGGTCTTGAGTCGGGCTTTTGTCTCTATAGATGAGCCTACATGACTGAAGTGTCATGACGTGTTCTGGCAATGTAGCCAGAGTTTCCTTGTATCGGTTTAGTATTCCTGGCTGTATGTCTGGGGATCTGTGTCTTTACCGATTCAGAGTAGTTTAGAGGGCCGAGGTTCCTTCGACTGCCGTGTTTCCGTGGTACGGCTATTTTCCTCTTTACGGTCATTCCTACTCCTGCTATTACTGCTTTGCTTTAGTTGTTAGCACTGTTGTTACTGCGTTATTTCATGATAGGGTTCTGCAGGATCCCTTCTGAGCCAGTGATAGGAGGCTCACCCCTGACTTTTCAGGTGTAGTTGTTCTTCCTCGAGCTTGGAGGTGCAGTGCGTGGTTTTTAGTTGCCAGCGTTTGCCAATGTCGTGCTTCCCCCGACTTGAGAGTACGTTCTCTTTCCTGTTGTACTGTACTTTTGTTGGACTGGACTCTGTTAGTTTTAATTGTTATAAACAATGTAATTTTATTTCTGCTACGTTAGCAATCATGATCATTGAAATTTAATTTCTTACTGCTTTATCTGGAAGTTCATTGTCCTCTCACGTACCTTTATATCCCTTCGGAGCTTTTCCGCTCTTGGCAGGCCTCGCAGGTTCCAAGTGGTATTGGGTTTACCCGGTATCCGGAGTCTGGGTCGTTACATATATCTTCCAAATGCAAAAGCTGTAATACCCTGGATTCTTATCGGATCTTTCGGATCCTTATCGGAGTGCTTTCGGATCGCTTTTGTTGGTCCTTAGTTGAGTTTTACGATCCGCGTGGGTTTTTCTCTCGTACAAGTTACGGAACCCAGTGGAGAGTTTATTTCTCAATTCATCGACTCGAGGACCCTACAGCTGCGATGTACTCATTGAGAGGATCGTTTCGACTATTTTTGCATATTTTTTGAATTAATGGTTTTTTGACACTAAAATCAGATTTTTAGAAATTAGGAAAATTCTTAATTTTCTTCTATTTCTTTCCTTTTCCTCTCTCCTCCCTCTCATTTCTCGCGTTTCCCTCTCCCTCTCGTTCTCTCTCCTCTCTGGTCCTCTCGACGCGGGGCGCGCACCGTTGGCGAGCTGGGCGAGGCGGGAATGCGATGGAGTGATCGTGGAACGCGATGGAGTGACGGATGGAGCGTACATTGGCACGATCTCTCGGTGGATTCCAAGCCGGAGTGGTTTGTTCGTTTGGTGGTTTTCGGTGCAGTTTAGTCATTTCGACGCATAGAATCTTCGGTGGAGGTAGAAAAATGGATCACCTACTTCTCCTCTGCGTTCCCTCGCAGTTTCACGCCGAACGGTGCACATATGAGTGGGTTTCGTTCAGTTTCGAGAAAAAGCATGCTCGGGGGGTGTGCATCGGGTTCGCCAAAAAATGGCGATGGTTTTTGACTAGATTAGTTTCATTGTGACCCCCAGCATGTTAGCGTTCCAGATCCGCTATTTTTATCGTGATTGGTCATCATTTGGGGCCGGTACAAGTATGGGAACCCCGGTGACCCAATTAGGGTCGATTCGATAGAATCGTCTGTTTCTTGCGATTTAGTTGTTGCATGTGTCCCTTACGGTCTGTGGAAGGTTGTTTTTGTCGATTAGGACTGTTTCCCCTTCATTCAGACGCGAACGGGATGTGGAACAGCCGGATCCGGCCATTCCCATGGTTTTCTCGTCGTATCGTGCTAGCGGTCATTTCAGAGACCGTCTCTTATCTCTGGCGGCCCAACGTTAGACCGCCACACTCCGTAGTGTGTCGGTTAGTTCAGGTCGATTTAGGCTGGCGGCCTAAACTTAGACCGCCTCTTGTCTCTGGCACCCCTATGATGGTGCACCAAGCTCAATGGTTTCTTAAAATTAGTGTAAGTCGGTTCGAGTCTTAGCGGTTGTACGATCAACCGCTATTTGATCTAGCGGCCCTTTCTTAGACCGCTAAGGGTCGTTGACGATAGTCAACGGGTTATATCGGTTTGGGCTGGCGGCCCAAGCTTTGACAGCCAACGTGCTGTAGCGCTCCTTCCTTAGACCACTACGGTTCGTTTGACTGGGTCAAGATTCTAAGTCGGTTGGCCTTGGCGGCCCAACCTTCGAGCGTTTCTTCCTTGTAGCACGCCCATCTTAGGCCGCTACAGTCTGTTTGTCTTAGGTTAACGTTTTAGGGCGGTTAGTGTTGCGGTTTTCTTTTAGACCCCCTAGTCCATGTAGTGCGTATATATTAGACAGCTTTTGGTGGTTTGACCGAATAGGTCGGTTGTAATATCCCGGACCTTTCGGATCCTTCTTTGTGGGTCTCGGATCTGGTTTCTCGGAGTGTCCGACTCTGTTGTGTCCAAAATTTCATTTCGGACATCTTTCATGTTCGGATCGGCGCGATCTGGAGTTGTTTCGGAGCCCCGGAGTGCGTCCGCGGCTTTTTCGCGAGTATTTTTCGATTTTCGGTACGGGTTTCGGCACGACCTGCGGAACCTCGTTGCGGGTGAACCGAGTCATTCACCTAGGCATGGGGGGTACCGTTGCGATCGGTGCGTTCCGAGGATCACGGAAACGTGATTTTCTATTTTTCGGTATTTCCAGAATTTTTGGATTTTCTATAAATTCCCATTTTTTTCCTTTTTTCTTTCCTTTTTTCTCTTTCTTCTCCCCCTCTTCTTCTTCCTCCCACTATGACCGCCTCCCCTCTCCCTCTCTTCCTCCGGCGTGACCGCGACGAGCCCCTGTGGATGCACTTTTTGTTCGTTTATTATGCTCGTCTCTTCAGGAATGGTTGATTCATCTATTAAGTGTGTGGGCGTGCCAGTCACGAAGTGACGATTTATTCGTGCTCCGAAGAGCCCACGGTGCGCTCGATCTGACTTCGTCAGACGATTGTGTGGTTCGTGTCGGGACCAGATCCCGCCATGCCATAAAGGTCATGACGTCATTTACATCCCCCATACGAGGGAACACCCTTGATTAATTGTCGAAATTAGGGGCCCTACGGCCGAAAGAAATAATACTAACTACGCGAGAAAGGGACAAGAATAAATCATACTAAAGTCCGCATCAGGATACGAGCCATTAGCCATGTTAGTCACTCGTGGACCCTTTTCATATTCGGACACGGGTCCGTGATAGAAACGCGACGGAAAACCGGGGTGAATCCGTTCAAATGTCTGCCGAATGCATGGCAATTTTAATAGCGGCTCGGAAGGGCTCCGGGGCGAGAAACGAATCCGGTCTGATTGGAATGTCGGCCCAAGACTAGGTCGGGGCTGTGGACGCCAAAAAATGATGATGATGATCATGGCGACATTCGCGTCTACACATTCAAGCGCGAGTCGAAGATGAAAATGTCGAATAACCTCATGCCTCACCCGATCAAGACGAGAACTCGCTTGGTGGTCCGTTACCCGCTAAGGAAGCCCCCTAAGCAGAAGATACAGCTACAATGCTCCGACCGGCCATGCCGAGAGCTGAATCAGAGAAAAGTCGATAACTCCGGCACAGTCTCAGCATGCACCGAAAGTCACGCAAAGTCTGGGACCGAGTCTCGGAGGCTGCGAACGGAACATTACGGAAGCCATACATCACAACCGGAACATGCCGGGAATGCCAACATTCATATAAATGGCCTCGACTTCGAAAAGAATCCATTCGACGCTTAAAATGGCGCAGAAGAGCCTTAAACCGGCGCGCCTTAAACCGGAGCGCCCCCCCTAGCTTTTACGGCGCCCCCCTTGATGTTCTTAATACGGCGCCCCTTTGCCAATATTTAATCCGGCGCGCCCCCCGGCCACGCCGTTTTAACCGAAGTATCCATTTGCCCATTTTTAAAAGCTTCTCCTTCAAATGCTAAAGCGGCGTGGCCATTTGAAGGTCAAAAACTTAATACGGCGCGCTACTTTTGGAGAACCCATCACCATATCCTCTTCTTAATCCGACGCGTAAACAAGCCATCTCATCTACACTCCGATGCTCTGTTTTGCATCATCATGGCGTACAGAGAACATTCAATGCCCATGGCTCTGCTTCTACCTCCGTTCGACAGCACATAAGCAGCAGCAGCAAGGCAAGCTCCGACAGATCTCTGAGCATCCCATCCTCGGACGAGCAGCAGTGTACGGGACAAATGAACGGCATCCAGCACAGCCAGTCAACTCCCGACTTCGTTGCGGACGAGGTGGAAGTGGTAGGGACGCTCCCAGGATGATCGTTCTATAAAAGGGGCAGCATTGTGAAGAAGCCGGAGGAGAGCTCGAAGAAGAAAGCGCTGAGAGAAGAGAGGCTGAAGGGAAGGCTGGCTGGTTCGGCTAGGGTCTCCGGCGTCCGAAGAGAAGAAGAAGCAACATCCATTCCCACGTGCAAGGTGAAGAAAAAAGGAGAGAGAGGGTGAGAGAGAGAGAGGGGAGAGAGGGGGAAGAGCTTGTGCTCTGTTCCTCCTCCCCTACCGATGTATCTTCTTCCCCCACCTCAACACCTAGTTTTTCTTTTATCTTCTCCGTTATATTCTTCCCTGTGCTTTGGGGGGGGTAGATCTCCTCTTGTACCTCTCTTCCCTCCTTTCCCTTGAGGATGAATAAAAGAGTGACTTTGTAAGCATGCGCAGTATTCTATTGCTCTGATCCCTTCCCATTTTCTTCCGTTTTCTTCCTCCTGGTTTTCAACACCACCTGGGGTCCTCAGAAGCTTGCCCTTTTGTGGCATGAACTTTGAGGGAACCCATTTGAAGGGTGAACATTCATGGCCACCTATGGCCTACATCTGTCCCATTCCACGAAATCATCACCCGTGAGTTGTGAGAGCTCTTGAAGGCTAGTCCTCGAGCTTTCCAACACTCACATCTGGGTTATTGGACCGCCATGAGGTCTAGATTTGAGGTGCACCCCGGAGTTATCCGTTTGGTGTTCCTTATTTTTCTCTGGCAACTCCTAGCCCAGGGGAGATGCTGCCCAAATTTTTCCAGGATGAGAACACTTAAGAACAAACGAACAGAATAAGTTCTCTAAGCAAAAGAACAGGCGAACAACTAAGCCCCTGAATCAAGCTGAACCATTGAGTCCCTGCATAACAAACTCTTCCAGTAAAACATTCAATCCCACATACTCACTCACCTCAACAAATGTTAAGAAGCATTACATTGATTTAAAGTGTCAACTGAACGAACAATCCACCCACTGGATCAGTGTGCAGGTTGAAGAAACAAGAACAGAAGCAAAAAGAGTCAAACAGAATGAAATAAAACCCACAGAAGCTATTCCGGCGCGCTCTTAATCTGGCGCGGGTTAATCCGACGCGCTACCCCCCCCCCCCGCGCCGGTTTAGCCCCACACTCAAATCCATCTTCAAACTACTGAAATGAATAGTATGCTCCCTTTGGCCTCAATCCGGTGCACCCTCCTTTTATTGGCTAATCCGGCGCGCCCTCCCTTGTGCTCCCTCAACTGTCGCGCCCCCCTTGTAGTACCCATAACCGGCGCGCCCCCCCTTTGTGCTCCCTTATCCGACGCCCTCCTTTGAAGTCCTTACCCGACGCGCCTCTTTTATATAAAGAGGGGGAGGTAAAAAGATAATAAAAAAAAGAAGAGAAAGGTTCAAACAAAAAGAAGAATGCAAAGACCAATGCCAAAAAAAAATGAAAGGAACTCTATTACCCGTGCTTCAATTAAAATTTTGTTTCGGGGGCGCTGCCCCCCGGAAACCCCCGCAAGGGGTGCCCCCTTGACCCCCGCGACCTGACCGGGCAGGTCGAACCCCGCGACCTGACCGCGCAGGTCGATCCGCGTGTGTGGGCGCACGTTAGTGAGCTCGGGCTACGCACTTAATAATTCACTCCCTCGGACTGGGTGCAAAGAGAAAATCAACGACGCCTTATGGTATCGGACGTGCTTTACGGAATTTTCAACATGGCCATAGTCCGAAATCATCTCCGGCCAACAGTCTATCAACTTGACCCGTCCCTATCGGGATCCAGTCCCCCATTCACATTAAACTTACCTTGTTCGTGGCAGACACCTGCGCGGTTTTGTTACCGTCTTTTATACTACAAACACGGACCTTCGTTCAAATATGAAGTGGCCCGTGAGTGGCCGACATAGTCTGAACATTCATGTCCCGATACGGGTTTCTAGCATAGTTCATCTTTCACTATCCTCTTGCATTATTAGTATTCTCTTTAGGCCGTAGGGCCCTTATTCCCGGCAATCAATCAAGGGTGTTCCCCCGTATGGGGGATGTAAATAACGCCGTGACCTTTATGGCGCGGCGGGTTTCGGTCCCGACACGAACCACACAATTGTCTGATTAGTCAGATCGCGCGCACCATGGGCTTCCGTGAAGCCCGAATAAATTGTCACTTTGTGACTGGCACGCCCTCGCACTAAATAGATGAATTAACCCCGATCAACAAACGAACAGATTCCCTTCGAATTTTAGTGCGTCCACAAGTCTGGCACGCCCGGTGGGACTGAAATCACCCTTCATCTCTTTGCCGGGACTAAGGGCCCTACGGCCCCTTTCTTGTAATGCTAATTGTTTGATTTGCAAATGCAAGTTGCATTTCGGACACCACGATGGCCCCCACGTTCGGCCAACAGGCCGTCGAGAGCCATGTTCGGAACGGCTACTTGGCCGTCCCCCTCAGCTTCGGGAGCTTCCCTCCCGCGGTAGGCTTCCCCAACTTTCTCAGGGTGGCCTTCACGAACCTGCTGGACGTGGAAGCGTCTGACAGGACTGAAAGCAGCGCTCCCATCCAGGGGGCCTCCAAAGTTGTTGTTGGCCGATCAATGGTCGAGACTTCCAAGACCGTCCCGACTGGGACGCTGAGCTGCAACATGCACCACGTGCACCAAACTGCCGGCCCATCTCACCAGGGATCGGCCTCTCACCAAAGGAGGCTCCGAAGGAGCCATGCCACAACATCATACCAAGGTCGGTTCTCCAGCACCGGCAAGTCGGCTGTCGTCGGGACTTTCCGGGTGCATCTTAACGGATAGCGTTCCGAGGTGATCCCCGATCGCATTGTACCCGCCGTACCAGTGCGCAACTCTTTTCAGGCACTAGAGAAGATGAAGGGCAAGATGACGCCCGCCACTCTGGCCCCAGCACCGCGGCATCAGTCGGCCTCTAGGCCCACCAAAGCTAAGCAAGTTTGGGTTCCCAAGGGGGCCCGGTTCACCTCACCAGCCCAGGCGAGGCCCAGCACCTTCCGCCCAGCAAGGGCACAACAAGGAGATCGGGTCAAGACATCGGCCCTCGTCCACCAGCCGGCATTAACTACACCGGCCCCACCGGAGAACATCCACCGTCGACACTACCGACGTCACTATCAGGCTGCCCGTGTGGAGCCTGCAACCCACATGCCCGTTGCTGCCAACAGGGCGCCATCACCGGCTTCTCCTCCTGACCAGGACTGGGAAGGAGTGGAGCAAGCCATGAAGAACTACTTGCGGGGCCCGGGGAGCACTCCCCTGGGTCGCCAGAGATTACTGGGGGCAGTAGCCTCTACATTTGAAGAAGTAGAGACTCGGCCGGTGTCCACCGCCGAGTCAAGAAACTGCTCTGTGGAGCATTATCAGTCCCCACCGAGGGAAGAAGTGAAGCCGCGGAGATCGGTCTTTGACAGATTGGTCTTTCCGGGTAGGCCATCGAGAAGAATAACAGGAAGAGGTAGAGACCTAAGAGTTTATACCTGCAATATGGCCGGGGTATCTGGCCGGTACGGGGCTCTACCAACCGAGACCGAAGAAGTGGCCAGGCTTGCCACAAGGCCAGGACCTCTTACCAGAAGAGGGAAAGCGGCAGCTGAGAAGACACAAGTCCACACCGGAGGAGCTAACTATGAGGAACCTTCAATGGCCTTGGCTGCTAATGTTATTACAGAAGGCACTGCGGGAGGACCATCCACCTCATCCGAAGAGGTGCCGATCAAAGAAAGAGGGGGCACCCCTAGCCTTTCCATGAACGACCCCGCAGTATTGCACATAATTCAGCAATATCAGCGGGAGATCGAATTGTTAAAGAAACAACTAACTGAAAGAGCCGCTCAGCCCTCAACATCCGGGCAGACTGAAGCATTACCAGAGACCCCTTTGGGCAACGGTCAGGCCTCGGAAGCTTCTCCACAGGCGACGATGTCTCCCCCAATACCTACCTACACTGGCAGCGTACCCCTGCATCAGCCACAGCATATCACACCGGCCCCGCCACCGAACTTGCCATTCCAGGGGTCCACTATTGCACCTCAGGCGACAGTGTTAACAACGCCGCTGGCGCAACCGGCCCATTTCTATCCAAACCCGGTTGACCCGGCAACAGTAAGCAGACTAATGCTCGAACAAATGATAGATATGAAGTTGGCAGAGAGGAGAGATGGTGATCACACGCCATTCGACATATAACGGGTACCTTACCCGGCACACTATGCTGCCAAGAGGCTGCCGGCCGGCATCACCAAGCCGCCAAAGTTCGAGAAATTTAATGGGCAAGGGTCTCCCAGGGAGCACATTGCCTATTATGTGAATGTTATGGGGGACCTAGCGGCGGATGAAGCTTATCTCCTCAAGTTCTTTGGCTCGACACTTACCGGGCTCGCTTTCGAGTGGTACTCGAGCTTGCCCGCCGGGTCCATTGCCGACTGGCCTGACATGCAGAAGAAATTCAATGAAAGATTCTATATAGCTGAGCGGGAGGTAACCGTGGTAGAGCTTTACGCCACGAGACAGAGAAATGATGAGTCGGCACTCGACTACATAAAGAGATGGAGGAACCTCAGCATGAGGTGTAAACGTCCCCCGCATCAGGAGGACGTAGTGCAGATCAGTAAACAGAATCTGAAGAAGGAGATCCTTGACAGGATGATTGGTGCCGAGGTAAGGTCATTCGACCATCTGAACAACATAGTGGCAGAGATCGAAGCATTCCTTGCTCGATACTCTTCTGCTCCAACTGCATCAAGTCAGAGGGTCAGGCAGGCCGAGAGGAGGCCAACACCGCCAGAAGTTCATACACTGGACTTTGAAGCTTTCGAGAAACAGAAAGAGAAAGCCAAAGAGATGGCCGACCCTCCTCCGCCCAGGTCCATTGAACGGCGGGAAGGTCCCTCCCTGCGGGAGAAGATGAGGAACAAATTATATTTCTTTCCTCGAGACAAAGCCCGAGTCCTGTTTGAATGGGCCACCAGGTACAACAAGATCACATTACCAGATCCGAAGAGGCCTGGTGACTTGAAGAAGAAGGATGATCCTCGCATTTGCCCATACCATCAGATGCTTGGGCATACCATTGAGGATTGTTACATCTTCAAGGATGTCATTGAGTCCTTGATCAAGAAGGGAGAGCTGGACATGGGGGAGCTCAGAGTGGATCCTCCGCAGCTGCACAAGATGCCGAACATAGGAACCACTGTCAACATGGTATCTTTATACCAGCAGCTGCCTGAAGAATGGGCGGAGGCCAGTACACAGGCCACTTATCAAGCCTTCGTCATGGCGCCAGCTCAAGACCAAGGAGGTTGGCAAGCCACGCCGATGAAGAACAGAAGAAGAAGACAAGCTCCCCGACCCACTCCGGAAGTTCACTTAAGAGGCATTACACCCTGACCAGCACCACCACTGGTGACACCTGTTTTGCATGACACAGCCCCCGGCTCGTTATGAGACGGCCAACTCACAACAAGAAGAAACACATCCCGATGCGGGTGCACAAGGAAACCAGCCCTGCGGTTGAGAGACTCCAGGCTATCATTGACGGGCTTGAAGACTATGAACAGCCCGAGATCCAGCCTATGGAGTTGAAGGAGTATGTCCCTTGGGAGGAGTTCGAGTCACTCAAACTAGCTCCAGAAGTGGAAGCCGAGACGAAAGAAGAGCCTCTCTTGTGGGGTGAGCTCCCCCAAGAGCAGTTGCCAGCCACTGAAGAGAAGAAGAAAAAGAAGAAGAGAAGACCTAGAAACAAGAAGAAGAGTGGGGTTGTCCTATCTTGCAACACCCTCTCGACATTATTTGACACAGCCCTCTCCCTAAGAGAGGAAGAGCAAGAAGTGCCCGTCGAGCCATCAGAGTTGAATCAAGCTGAAGCATCCACCTCCCAACATGTCACCAGGTTGGGAAGGAAGTGGGGACGTCCTCCTCAGGCCGACCATAACATCCTGCTCAGGGGAGAACAACCGTATCACATCCCCGAGCCTAGGGTCCAAGGCATGGAGATTCCCCCTCCCTTAGGTCTCTACCCCGGAGAACTAATCGGCCAGGCCGCCCCTTCATTTATTGAATTTCTTACGACTCAGAGGGGAAAGCAGTCATGCCCCCGCGAGTCCCAGCAGACCAAAGAGACGGGTAGCCCCTCGGCCCCGTTGGTACTGACCCCTCCTCGACCAAGGGAAGAACCTGACAACACCCCGAACCTTGTCGAGATCATGAAAGAAAAGGAAGTGACCCAGCAGGCTCCGCAAGCTCACGCGGCACCCGACCCAGTGAAAGAGGCACCCGCCGAGCCGGTTCCCCAGGCTCAAGGCGGAGGCAGGCATAGTAGAACCGAAGAGATGAAGTTGCTCGAGGTCCGAGCTGGCAACAGGATAGTCAAACACATGAAGAAGATCCCAGCCAAGTTTACCGTCTGGGAGATTTTATCCCTAGATGAAGAAACGCGGCAAGCCGCCATCGCTGCGCTCCAGACGCCAGCATATGTTGAAGCCTGCCTTGCAGAGATGTCACCTGAAGTGGCTGTGGCCTTCACGGAAGAGGATATGCTTCTACCCACCTATAGTCATAATAGACCGCTCTACATGAAGGGGCAGCTGAATGGGCACCCCATCAATAGAGTCCTGGTTGACCCGGGAGCAGCAGTGAACATACTCCCCTATCGGGTGTATCAGAAACATTACTTTGACGTACACCTGGTCGAGGTGAGGAACGTCAAGATTGCCATCTTCAACCAGAAGTGTGAGGTCCCTATGGGGGTCGCAGAGTTTAACCTCTCCCTCGGTGACTTCACCACCAAGGTCTAGTTCCATGTGATCAACTCCAGCACCTCTTACAAGGCGTTGCTCGGCAGACCTTGGCTGCACCAAAACCGCGTGGTACCATCCACTCTGCACCAATGCATCAAGTACCCCGGCAACGGGAAAGAGGAGAGAATCTTCGCCGACCTCCATCCCTTCGAAGTGTTCGAATGTCACTTGTCAAACGCTAATCTCTATTTGGAAAAGCCGAAGCAAGCCTCCCAAGCCACTCCGGACAAAGGAAAGAAGAAGGCAGAGCCTGACAGCTGGTTCCCTCCACCACCGCCTGGCTATGTGGCTCCCCCTCAGGTGTCATTCATTTCTGAAGCAGAAGGGGTATTCCGGGCCACCTCTCTTCCCATCTACCCTACACCGGGAACACCATACCTGGAAGACTTGCTGGAAGACGTCAGGGTCCCGCCCGGGATCATCAAGCCTCTCGTAGAAGCTGACCGCCAGGTGATCGAACCATTAAGGACCTTCGAGGTACCCAACCCCGGGGGTCTGCCTACCATCTTTTATGTGGCCAAGGAGCACCCGGTCAAGGGGGATGACGATTGTAGGCTCCCCGATGAGCTACATGACCCACTCGTCCCGATCATGGGACTCCCTGACATAGCCGGTCATGTAATCAAGATTACCAGAAAGCAAGGGATCCCCTCTTTCCAGCTCTCCAGTCGGAAAGAAATGTTCAAGAAAATGTGGAACCCACCAAACCTGGACCGGAGGTTGTTGCAAATCACCCGGCATCCAGGATTGGGCTTTTCACTAGAAGATTCCTATGAAGCCGATGTGATATCAGTCTCGGCTCTAGGCGGCAATAGCCACGCAGGCACTGCAGGCCCATGGCTGGTTGAAGGCCACCAACACCTTATGCCTTTGGCCAACGAAGAACAAGATGAAGAAATATTCCTATGGAATCCACCTCCCTGTGGGAGCAAGGGGAAGGTCCCGTCCTCCTCTGAGGGACCAACCTCAAATAACTGCAGCAGCGGGGTGCCATTGCCCTTGTCTGACATTGATGCAAAGGACGGGGAAGCAAGTCGGACTCTGAGCTCCCCTCGGTGCGACTCTGCCCTTTTTGCCTAGTGTAATCAACAACAGCGGAAATTGAAATGTTGAGGGCTCGATTGGCCAAAGCGACTGCACTCGTGTCTGACTTAATCAGGAGAATCTTCTGCCAACAGAACATCGACACGCGTCAATCCCCGAACAGCGTCCCGAATGCCCCCACGCACCGGAGAAAGGAGGCAAGGGATGTAGCTGTCCCCTCAGTCAGACAATCGACCGAGCGAAATCCTACACTCCAGGAGAGGATGCAAAGGCCTTACTCTTTCCCGAGGAATAAGACCCGAGGAATCTTTGATTGGGCCTGCTACTACGGCAAGGTCTCCCTCCCGAGGTCTAAGAGGCCGCAAGATGCTCGCAGAAGTGGCGACCCCCTATTTTGCCCTTATCACCAACTACTGGGCGACTCTATCGAAGACTGTTACGTCTTCAAGGGCATCGCTCAAGACCTGATTGAGAGAGATGAGCTTAGAATGGGAGATTATGTGGTCGCTCCGCCACGCCCCCACGTGACGGGCGATCATGAAAGAAGCATCTACATGGTGTCAGTTCAACACCAGATTTTTGAAGATGCAGTTGAGAATGGGAAACCCCAGCCACCAGCAGAGCAGCAGCCCCCAGTATGGCAATCAATACCCTCAGCCCCTGCAAGAGCCATCTATGACAATTACAGAGAAGATCCCGAAGAAGTCCTTTACTTCTCCACACCAGAGAGCCCCACAGAGCCGCACACAGCAAGCTTAATAGAGGGGGAAACAAGCAAAGCCTCGTTACCCAATGAGGCAGAGCAAGAAGACTGTAACGACCCGAGAATCCGATTACCGGGAAGGCCCGATAACCCGAGACTCGCACCGCCGCCCACGAGCCGGGAGGGCTCGGAAGGGCTAAGTGGAGTGTGGAGGCACAAAGAAATAGGAATAAAGTAGGACAACTCAACAATTAACAGAAATAAATAAACAACTACAACAGAGTCCAGTCCAATAGAAAGTATAGTCTAAAGCAGTAAAACGTACCACATGCCAAGTGAACACTCGGCCCGGCAAGCTGGCAACTGAGAACTTCCGCCCCGCACCCTTGAACCTCGAGGAAGAACCGCCACACCTGAAAAGCAGTGAATGAGTCTCCAAAACAGAGACTCAGCAGGGATCCCGCGGAACCCCAACCGGAAACAACGGCGGTAGCGGTAAGGAGCTACAACTACAGCAGGAACAGCAAACCGGTGTCCAGTCAAAAACTCGGCACTACAGCTACTCCTACTGCTAGAAGGCAGACCTCGATCACACAGTCGAAGCTACCGAACCACACTAGTACCACCTACCGAAGTAAGAACACACGGCAACCACGCCGTAGAGGCCTGTCCCCCGGACACAGCCGACCTGGGCACGCTGTCCAAGGTGCAACCCCGACCATCCGATCGCGGGTACCGCACA
This sequence comes from Amorphophallus konjac, assembly GCA_022559845.1. NCBI lineage: Eukaryota > Viridiplantae > Streptophyta > Magnoliopsida > Alismatales > Araceae > Amorphophallus > Amorphophallus konjac. Next base: position 96,609,701 of record CM040129.1, on the reverse strand, counting down.
ACAAGACCCAACCTCGGTAAAGCCACTAGCACTAATCTCACGGCGCAAGAACCGACACACGCCAAGGTGAAACAACCGAACTCACCGGTCAACCCGACCAAAAACCCAAAGGTCAAAGACACAAAAGATGTCCGAAACAAAATTTTGGACACAATGGAGTCGGACGCTCGGAGAAACCAGATCCGGGACCCACGAACGAGGATCCAAAAAACCCGGGGCATTACAGCCCTCCCCCCTTAAAGGAATTTCGTCCTCGAAATTCAGGACCTAGCGCAAAGTCACAGGGGAAGAACACTGAACCAACTGACACGCCGTCAGAGCCCCAGCACAAAAAATCTCGATTCTCATGAAAACACCAGTCCTGAGGGACACAGCCAGACTCACAATCACAAGCAACACCTCGCTCCTCGCGCCGAGCACACTGGCCAATAGAGCAGGCATATACCGCAGGACACAGTCCGGCATCACCTCAGACAACGCGAGAATCCACCATGGTGCCGCAGCCACGATCTCGTTCACCGAGGAATCACAACCCTCGACACGAGCAACAGCTACCAATCCAACTTATGGTCGGCAGACAAATTGCACAACAGCTTCGCAGCCAGCTGACAGATCGCATACCCTCCTCAAGGGAGCAACCAAAACAGAGCCTCCACCAGCTCAAGCAGTCATCCCAGCAGACCGCAACCAGCTCATCGGCTCCACACCAAGGAACACCTCACACACGGCAAGCCGAAAGCCGGACATAACACTGCGCCAACTCTTGTCAGAAGACAACCTTCGACAAAGCCCAGATCCCGTCCGGGAAGGCACATTACCGAAACGACCACCAAAGGTCTCACTGGCACACGGCTCTCGCCACGCTCGAGCCCCAACAACCAGCATCTTCTGTCTCTGAAAAGACCATCCATTGGTCACCAACTGCTCGTCAACGGGAAACCTCCGCTTTCTCAGCTTCTTCCTTCTTTCCTGGTCCTCGACCGGGTCCAAAGGAAACATTCCAAACCTCAGCAAGCCATCCGTCGACTTCCACACAGACTGATGCCACATCTCGAGTTGCACTCCTCTCGGACACCGCATCCGAGCTCGAACATCGCTCCAACTAGACCCTCTCGGGGAGCACGACGAAACCAAATGATGGATCCCGGTGTCTTCAATCATCACCTCGGTCGACTCAGACTTACAGGGGAACCATCCCATGCTGGTCACCAAACCAGGGATAACCATTGCGACACCAACGTCCTATCAAGGACCATCCTCTGACGCCCATCTCACAAAAGGCATCCGCCCACAGGCGTCACTCATCCATCTGGTCTCATCAAATCCTTCGATCAATGCAAGTGGATATCCGCCAATCCCGATTCCGCCCTTACCACAGAGCCACGGGACACCACCTGAACAGTGCTCACGGGTCCCTAAGCAATAAAACATCTCACCGTCACAATCCGACAAGACCGTAGAACCAACGGGAACCCACAGCCTGCCAGAGATCACTTCTCCAAAGATGATCTCATCCGAGGACACGACTGAGAACACAAGTCGGACACCAAGCCACCGACTCTGACCATCACGTCCTCGACCACCGTCAGGCGACATCCTCAACAACCTCATCCAGGTCCAACACCTGACGTCGGACACGGCTTCCAACACAGGAACAGGGTACTCATGCGACACACTAGCCAGCACATTCCCCAACACTCCATCCTGCCAGTGCCAACAACCATGACTTCTCGGGCAACGGCACGGCAACAACACGTTTCACACCGAGGAACCAATCCGCCGATGCTCAACGTAAACTCAGGAATCCGCCCGTAGCAACCAACGCTACGATCCTGAACCAGTGGGTTACAAGCCCACCACGCTCCCGCTACTCACTCTGATCCGCGCGCACAGCCGAGAAAGTAAAACACCGCCCAACCGGCACTCGTCCTTCTGGAAAAGTGCCAGCACACCCTCACACAATAAGGGAATGGGCACGACTTCTCACAGGCAACCACCTTGCCAAGACAAGGAGCACGTCTCGCACAGACTTCATGGCACATAAGGCCAACCAATCCGAACACACAATGCAAGACGACGAACCTTAGCCCAACACGATCTCTCCAACCAAAGGGGAGACCAACGCACTTCCGACCAACGGAAGAACTCCCCGCTCGACCTGACCTCGAACCTCGCGCACATGCTGGAAACAGCACCATCCAGCACCCAGGAAAACCATTGCTTCCATCAGGTCAGCGCCTCCGACACACTCGACGAGTGTCACGTCGGACCACAATCACAGCATCTCTCGATGCACCACCGCTGCAATTCCTCGAACTGCAACACGGCATGCCAAGAGCCGCAACACGAGCCATAACAACAACCACCGACGCTCATCCTCGAGTCCGGAACTCACCATGGAGCCTTCACATCTTAAGCCAACTCCAGGGTGAACACACCCCTTCGCACACAAGAGCGCAAGAGCAAGACTTACTGGGACACCGCAGCCCAATCCTGCCTCGAAATCCACAAAACAACCGGGACCGACACGTCATTTCTGACGCCACAGAGCACGACAAGATCACCAGGCTCGACAAATCAGCAGCTCACCGAGAAGACATTCCGCTCACCGGAGCACACTTCTCGATCAGAACACCTCAGGAGCTGGACAAAACCAACGCTGGAGTGGCCAAAACTGACAGCAGCTCCCTCAGAGCACGCTCACGGCCACTTAACCACGAACAGTCCTCTCCAGCCACCTGACCACGCTGCAGGTTCCTCGAACGCAGCACCACGAGCTCGCGCCTGCTAGCAACCTCTGCCCAACGCAGCACAACCAGGGCCATCACCGATGAGGGAGAAGGCTCTCGACCTCGATCCTTAGACCCCATGCTGGCACGAAAGCCACGGACAGCAACCACCTTCACAACACCGCACAGCGCACCCAAGCTCTCAAGCGAGAAACAAGGCGGAAAATCAAGCACAAAACCCTAAGCCAGCTGCCGACTGTACTGGACCTTATGGACTCTGATCACTGTAATATTTAGAATTCCTATGTACGTCCAAAACCACCGCTCTGATACCAGCTGTAACGACCCGAGAATCCGATTACCGGGAAGGCCCGATAACCCGAGACTCGCACCGCCGCCCACGAGCCGGGAGGGCTCGGAAGGGCTAAAAGGAGTGTGGAGGCACAAAGAAATAGGAAATAAAGCAGGACAACTCAACAATTAACAGAAATAAATAAACAACTACAACAGAGTCCAATCCAATAGAAAGTACAGTCTAAAGCAGTAAAACGTACCACATGCCAAGTGAACACTCGGCTCGGCAAGCTAGCAACTGAGAACTTCCGCCCCGCACCCTCGAACCTCGAGGAAGAACCGCCACACCTGAAAAGCAGGGAATGAGTCTCCAAAACAGAGACTCAGCAGGGATCCCGCGGAACCCCAACCGGAAACAACGGCGGTAGCGAAAAGGAGCTACAACTACAGCAGGAACAGCAAACTGGTGGCCGGTCAAAAACTCGGCACTACAGCTACTCCTACTGCCAGAAGGCAGACCTCGATCACACAGTCGAAGCTACCGAACCACGCTAGTACCACCTACCGAAGTAAGAACACACGGCAACCACGCCGTAGAGGCCTGTCCCCCGGACACAGCCGACCTGGGCACGCTGTCCAATGTGCAACCCCGACCATCCGATCGCGGGTACCGCACAACAAGACCCAACCTCGGTAAAGCCACTAGCACTAATCTCACGGCGCAAGAACCGACACACGCCAAGGTGAAACAACCGAACTCACCGGTCAACCCTACCAAAAACCCGAAGGTCAAAGACACAGAGACTGACAGTCTGTCACTCTGTACTCGACAGGAGTACCACCAACTAGAAGCACAGCCGGTAGCGTCCCCTGACGTCTTACACCGCACCGCAGGTGAACCGCCTGACGTGGTAGGTCCTACCCGAGGCGCGAACACCGTACCAGTAACCACAAATAAGTAACTAGCTGGGGTCACGCCCGTCGACGTGGGTCCAACCGCCCCCAACCACGTGTGCACACACAGACCTTGCGTCACTAGGTCTGGTCCTCTGACCGATTTTCCCCCGTAGCCGGACTCTGGCTACCGACGAGGGGCCTACGGTAACCGGTCCACAAACCGTCTCAAAGGGTAAGCCTCTCCACCTACTCCCTGGTGGGACCACTCGCGTGTAAGCAGGCTACGACTAGTGGAGGGTCACTGAAGGAGTAGACTCTCAACGGAAAACAACGTCTGCATCCGATGACGTACGGGGGACACCCCACGTACCGGCCCCGTCACACGGTGACCACAGTCAGAGAAGACACAGGACTCGCAGTCCACGGTCACGCACGCACCGTGCGCGAGAGTCGAGAAAACCCAAGTGACGCTAAGTCACTGGACTCTGGACAGTCCTCTAGACACACTACACCCAACGGTCCTTGAGTCAGAAGACTCGGGGTCAAGACCGTTGTACGCAACAGCATAAGGCCGTCAATCTATTCCAATCTCTAGGTCTAAAACCACGGTAGCACAAGTACCGAGACAACACACGAGTTGCCAAGATCATTCCCTTGGGAAGGGAACGCAAGGGACAAAGGCCACTCACACGGGCCACACAGAAAACATAGAAGCACGATTCCCAAGGTAGCACACAAGCCGCCACGACGATTTCCCATCTTGAAGCAAGCGGGAAACCTCCAGCCCCAGGCCGGACAACTGGACTCACAGTCCAAGGCCAAACACATGGCCCACACGGGAATCGCCTTCCAAAGGAACCCACGATATGCGGGGGAGACCCCACCGCACACACACCGACACACGGTGACTCGATCAAGAGTAACACAAGAGCCCGGAACACGTGGGGTCACCCGGACCCACCACACCTATGGGCACGCTAATCGAGGTAACACGGTCCCTCCTGGCACCCCAAAAAAACACAGACACAGAACCCATGGGGTGTCCGGGATACTCACAAGGCCGTAGGTCGACCACTGGGTCCCAACCGGGTCGACCGGAGACCAACACAATGCGAACGGAACGCTAAAGGTCACCAGGACCCTTAAACTCACGGGCACGCAAAACGAGGTAAGCAGAACCTCCAGACACCCCAAAACACGGTCACGAAACTCCACTGGGTGTCCAAGGCACACACGGTCCGCGAGGAGCACGATCAGCCGCAGACCGCCCGCCCCGGGCAGCCCGGCTGGTCCCTCCAAGAATGCGCTACACATGCATAGCACGTTCAGCCAGAACGCGCTATACGTGCCTAGCGCGTTCAACATGAACGCGCTACATGACCATAGCGCGACTAGGCCAGGTCGCACTATGATCCTATAGAGCGACAACCAGAACGCGCTGGGGCCGTAAGGCGCGACCCGAACCGCCTTACTGTTCATCTTCTCCGATGAACGCGCCCTATCGGGGCAGCACGACCTTCAAGAACGCGCTACTGGAGTATAGCGCGTTCTCAGTCCGTGCCCGGAAACGGTAGAAACCGCGGGAAAAGCCATGCCACGCCCCGTTCACCCCCAGGTGAAGGGGAAACAAAAGGGGAAACCTTCCCCAAGCCCAAGCCCCTAGGCATGCATCTAAACCCCTGGATCGCCCAAAAACACCATAAAACGGGAGATCCGGCTCACACCCCAAAAACACACATTTTCCCCAAAACGCCCCGTTTAGCCCGCTCGGCTCACCACGGCCTACGAAACTTGCGGGAAAGGAAGTACACGGGCTGAGGGTCCATCACCCTACCTCCACCGAAGATTTCGCGCACCGTGGACGCCGATCCACGAAGAAAACGCCGTTGAAGCCTCGCCGTTCCACGAACTCACGGCCGAGCTTCCACGCGCCTCCACCGCCTCGATCCTCATCCATCCTTGCCCGCGCCGTCCCCACCTTGCCCGTACTCCACCCCGTCGGCCGCCGGAGAGAGAGGGAGAGAGGAGAGAGCGTGAGAAGAGAGAGGGAGAGAAATGAGAAATGAGAGGGGGAGAGAGAGAAAAAGCTATTTATAGGAAAATCCAGAAAATCAAAAAAATCTTGAAAAATAGAAAATCACCCCCTCGCGATCCTCGGGATGCACCGGTCGCAACGGTACCACTCGCGCCCTGGTGAACGGCCCGGTTCACCCGCAACGAGGTTCCGAAGGGAAAGCCGAAACCCACGCCGGGAATCGGAAAACACACGCGAAAAAAGCCGCGGAACGCCTCCGGGCCTCCGAAACGACTCCGGATCGCGCCGATCCGATAACGAAAGATGTCCGAAATGAAATTTCGGACACAACGGAGTCAGACGCTCCGAGAAACCAGATCCGGGACCCACGAACGAGGATCCGAAAAACCCGGGGCATTACAAAGACACCTTGATGAGGACATCTCACGACACTCCCTCTGGCTCGGGTCGCCTGCACATTCTTGATATAGACCGACTATGATCTACACATGTTAGCTTCAGTCTCATCTTCTGTATTTTCATTTTATTGAGTCCTATCTTATGTATTTTCCTTTATTGAGTCATGTTGTTCTAGTCCATTTCTTTTGTTATGCTTAATTGGGCCTTAGTACCTTAGTTTTGGGCCTAATAGATTGAGTCTAGGACATGTTGAGTCTTTTGTCTTATTGTCTGGGTTATTTTGGTCATGTAAAGAGTGGTTGCCTATAAATAGGCCCCTCTCCCACACATGTACACACCTTTGATGCATTAGTGAATGAAACAAAATCCTCCATCCACTTCTCTCCAAAGAATTCCCCTTTCCCCCCCCCCCCTCTCTCTCTACTTATCTCTCTCTCTCTCCCAAGGGGAAGAGTTCACCCCCCTCTCTCTCTCCTCACTTCCCACCCACTTTCTCTCTCTCTTCCCCTCCCCAATAACTCCTCCCAAGTCCCCACACCACTCCCATAACTCCACCCCAGCCCCAAGGTATCCTACACCAATCAAAACCCCACCCTCCAACCACCACCTACCCCATCCACTTCCCAAAGCACCTCCCCACCCTCCCAAGGCTGAAGGGGTCCCTCCCAAGGCCATTTTTGAATCTCCCTCCCATCTCTCCTCCCCCATACCAGCTCCTGGTCGCCCTAACCGGCCCCCATACTCAGCCAGGTTCGCCCCCCACCTCCTCTCCCACTTACCCTCTCTCTTGTGCACACCCACTCCCCCATCTCCACCTCTAGCAGTTCCAGCCTCTCCATCCATCCCTGCCACTCCTGACCTCCTGGAAACCCTAGCCACGTCTTTCCCCTCTCCCCAAACCTTCAGCCACCATTCACATGCTGTGCTAACCCCCTTCCACTCCCTTTATTCTTGAAAGGTTGCAGTTCCAGGTAGCAGGTCGCAGGCTGCAGGTTTTGGTTCTGAAAGTCACCTCGTCTCCGGCCGCTCCCTGATCCTCCTGGTGGCAAGGCCTATATCTCTGGAAAGGTCGTCCAGATAGCTTTCCAGGCGAGGTGGTTTCATCGACATTCAAGCTCTGAGCTGTCCGCAGGAGCCATTCTCCCTCGACCATGCAGAAGTCCTCAGGCAGGGAACCAGAGCCTCAGTTCCAGTCCGACCACGGCCTCTTCCTTGAAGATCTGGGCTCCATTTTCGGAGGGCAGGAACTACGTCCAGTTTGCTTCCATATCCAAGAAGAAGGGACTCAATCGGCCACCGGAACTCCCAGTTCTAATTTTCTTTGCCGGAGTGTGCAGACTGCTCTCTGTGGTTCCAGGTTCGACCAGTCCCCACTTCTCCGACCACCACTCTCTTCTCCGACCTCGGATTGTGGCCCCGTCAACTCCTGCTCGAAGCTACTCCGACCATGATCGCGACACCACCAGTTTCTCTCCAATTGGAGTTCGGGAGAATCCGCAGCGCCTTCTGCAACAGACTGCACCAGTTCTGCACCAGCTTGAGACAGAACGTTGCTGTCCTGTTCCAGTCCCCGGCCCGATCAGTCCCGAGCTTCAGATCCTCCCCAAAAAATCAGACATAATCCTTGGTCAGTTGGGAAACTTTTGGCACCAGTTTCATCAAGATCTGAGTTCCGTGGAGTCCGTGGCAGCGTCATCCCCGACACCCTGTCCAGCGAATCTGAAGATTGGCAGAACCGGCAAAGCTCGGAAAGTCGGGTTTTCTTGCATAATTCCCCCACCCTGCTTGGCCAGTTGAAGGCCCCTCCCTGCGTGGAGGTAGTTTTGATTGTAATAAGTTTAATCCCCACCCCCAGATCATCCGTCCTGTGAGAGGCGTAGTACTGTACTTCTTTAATTTTCGGATCAAGCGACATCGCCGCAGCGATCGGGTGTATACCCTCGCTTCCCGGCGCGCCCTCGTCTCCCAGCGGGATTGGTGTTTTCACACCAATCAGGTGAGCATCTGATACCATCCTTGATTGCCATTATTCTGTAAGTTTAGTATTACTTCGCATGCCCGTCGGACGGTGAGAAGAGAGCCCGAACTTGTATGCTACTTTGAAGGTGTCCACCCCGGACCGGGAGTGAGTGCCACCCAAACCCCGCCCAGCGGGCCAGCCGCCCACGAAGTTGGGAATCCCAGGCCCTTTGGGGGTCAGCCTAAGCCAACTAAGTCACTTAGAATCATTGGGTCTCGCCTCGGACCCCTGCCATCATCCCCCGGCCCCGCCGGGTGATCGCGTGTGCCGTGTGAGTAAGTCGCTATCGTGAGAATCATTGGAGTGCTTTTATGCTTGCGGGTCTAGGTCCTAGGGTCATCAACTCATACTTAGTCAACCTTGGGCTGTTTCACATCACACCTATGGTGTCCTTGAAGCAAAAGATGGTGAAGACAAGGATTTCATCGACCTGCTACCAGCGCCTCCAGAAATTGAAGATGGCGGCCAGGCCACAGTGGATGAGCTCGTTGAAATTAACCTAGGCACAGAAAGCGACCCCAGGCCGACCTTTCTGAGTGCCCTTCTTCCTCCACAGGAGAGGGGACAATATGTCAAGTTGCTGCAAGAATTCCGGGATTGTTTCGCCTGGAACTACAAAGAGATGCCCGGTCTGAGCCCCGGCGTGACTCAACATATTCTGGCTATTGATCCCAAGGTGGAGCCGGTGAAGCAGCCCCCCAGGCGTATGAGGCCGGAGCTGATAAAACAGATTTGCAAAGAAGTCAACAAGCTCATAGATGTAGATTTTGTAGCTGAAAACCAATACACTACTTGGTTGGCCAACATTGTGCCGGTGAAGAAGAAGAATTGACAGATCAGGATCTGCGTGGACTTCCGCGACCTGAATAAAGCTTGCCCAAAAGATGACTTTTCGGTGCCCATCACCCAAGTGATGATTGATGCAACTACCGGCCATGAGGCCTTATCCTTCATGGATGGATCGTCTTGCTATAATCAAATATGGATAGATGAACATGACCGAATTCATACGGCCTTCCGGTCACCTAAAGGGATATTCCACTACAAAAGGATGCCCTTCGGCCTCAAGAACGCTGGCGCCACTTACCAGCGGGCGATGACCAAGATATTCGACGAACTACTATATAGCAAAGTTGAATGCTACATCGATGATCTTGTCGTCAAGACAAAGAAAAGGGGGGATCACCTGAATGACCTTAGAGTCATCTTCGAGAGACTCCGGCGGTACGAGCTAAAAATGAACCCAATGAAGTGTGCCTTCGGCGTCTCCAGTGGAAAGTTTCTCGGCTTCATTGTCTGATATAGGGGGATCGAGATCGACCCCTTTAAAATAAAAGCCATTCAGGAGCTACCTCCTCCGAAGAATTTGGGAGAGTTAAGGTCCCTGCAAGGCCGGCTAGCCTACATCCGAAGATTTATCTCCAATTTGTCAGGGCGCAGTCAACCATTCCACAAATTAATGATGAAGAATGCACCTTTCAACTGGAACCAGGAATGTCAGAAGGCCTTCGATCGACTGAAGGATTACCTAAAGACCCCGCCTGTGCTGGGGGCACCTGTCAAGGGGAGGCCACTTATTCTATATATAGCTGCCACCGAATGTTCACTGGGGGCAATGCTCGCCCAGAATAATGATGAGGGGAAGGAGCAAGCTCTCTATTACCTCAGCCGAAGACTAGTGGGGGCAGAAGCAAAATACACCCCGATTGAGAAGGTTTGTCTCGCCTTGATCTTCGCAGTCAAGAAGTTGAGACATTACATGCTCTTGCATGAAGTGAGCCTGATCTCTAAGGCTGACCCAGTCAAGCACATTCTCTCCCAGCCAGTCCTGAAGGGACGTCTCAGCAAGTGGGCCGTACTGTTAATGGAATTTGACATCACCTACGTGCCTCAGAAGGACGTTAAGGGTCAAGCCATGGCCGATTTCTTTGCAGCACACCCTGTGCCTGAAGATTCCCCACTGGCCACGGAGCTGCCTGAAGATGAAATACTAGAGGTGGACCAAGCCCAACAGATCGCCTGGCAGCTGCACTTTGATGGAGCTTCGAGAATAGAAACAACCCCGTCTGGGCACACAAAAGTACGGGCCGGGGCCGGCATCGTCCTTAAATCCCCTGAGGGAGAAGTATTGCACACATCCTGCTCCATTAACAAGCCCTGCACAAATAATGAGGTAGAATATGAAGCTCTGATCATTGGTCTCCAAGTCGCTTTACAGATGGAGATTAAAATATTACATGTGTTTGGCGATTCGTTGCTGGTCGTCAAGCAGGTCCAGGGACAGTTTGACATCCGAAAACCCGAGTTACTCCCTTACCAAGCTAAGGCGAAACGGCTCATGCAGTAGTTCTACCTCATTGAGATAGGCCACGTTGCCAGAGGAGAGAATGCACAAGCTGATGCACTGGCAAAATTGGTGAGTTCATTGGCAGTCCCGCCAGATGGATCCCTCAGCATCCGGGTGGTGAATCAACGCCAAGTGCCTAGCATGATAGAAGGGTCAGAAGAAGAAGAACTTGAGGTCGCCACAGCGGAAGCCGTCAGCCTACCCGACTGGAGGGCCCCCCCTTTACAGTGGTTTAAATATCAGCAGCTGCCCAGGCAAAGGGAAGAGAAGACCAAGTTAATCAGAACAAAGGACTCTTACGAGGTCCGGAACGGGATCCTATTCCGAATTATGGCAGACGCCAAATGGAAGGTGCTCCTCCGATGTTTATCCACTGAAGAAGCTTGGAAAGTCATGAAAGAGGTTCACGCCGGAACAGCTGGTGCACATCAGGCAGGACCGAAAATGAAGATTGAAATAAAGAAGCTCGGCTACTATTGGCCGACAATGTTCGACGACTGCTGCAAGTATGCCAAGTCTTGTCAAAAATGCCAGGAGCACGCGACGGTGCCTAGGAGACCGCCCGTGCCCCTGCATCCAACACTGCCCAGCTGGCCCTTTACCCAATGGGGAACAGACGTTGTGGGTCCACTACCCGCATCATCAGCTGGGTGCAAGTACATCTTGGCCGCAACTGATTACTTCTCCCGTTGGGCGGAGGCTGTTGCTTTGAAAGAAGTGACTGGGGAGATCGTCACCAGATTTGTCCGTCGCAACATCATATTCCGATTTGGCACTCCGAACCGAATTATCTCAGACAATGGAAGTCACTTCCGCAACCAGAAGGTCTACCAGCTGGCAGAAAAGTACAAGATCGACTGGAGGATGTCGACCCCCTACAACCAACAGGCCAATGGCTTGGCTGAAACTTTCAATAAGACTCTTTGCACTCTCCCGTCCAAAATTGTTAGTTCTAACAAGAGAGACTGGGAAGAGAAAATGTACAAGGCCCTGTGGGCGTATCGAACTGTGTACAAAACTCCAATAGGTTGTTCACCCTTTTCCCTGGTATATGGCTCAGAGGCAATTATCCCTATCGAGCTGGAAATACCCTCCCTCCGGGTCGCAGTCCAACACGGGTTGGTCCGGGAAGAGCAGAAAAATGTCGAGCGAAGGCTCGAAGAGCTCTCCAACTTGGAGGGGAAACGGCTCCAAGCCCAGCAAAACATCCAGGTCTATCAGGCCCGGATAGCTCGCGCCTTCGACAAGCTCGTCAAGGAACGCGAATTCAAGAGGGGTGACCTCGTTATGGTGAAGAGAAGAGAAGTCATGGCTTCCAACCCCAAGGGCAAGCTGAATGAGAATTGCCTTGGACCCTATGTGATCCAGAAAGTCTACGAGGGCGGAGCGTATGTAATCGTCGACCATCGGGGGGAGGTTCAGTTTCCGCCCCTCAATGGTAGGCATCTGAGGTTGTACCATGCTCCGATTCCCCCATTCGAGGAATAATGCTTTTCTCCGCCCTGCCCCGGGCGAATTTGCATTACTATTGTCCAGATGGATTGGGCACTATTTATCTTGCATGTCAAAAAAAAGAGAGAAAAAAAAAAGAAGAAAAAAGAAAAAAAGAAGAAAAAAAGGAAAAGAAAAAGAAAATGAAAAAAAAAGAAGAAAGAAAAAAAATTGAAAAAAAAAAGAGGAAAAAGGGGGGAGGAATCGGTCTCCCTTTATTAACACTCACTCTTATCTCCAAGAATATTTCAATAGACGAATCAACCATCTCAGCCTCTGACATCCTGTCGGCACTGACGAAGAACACCCCACCCGAACCTTTCGTTCGAGATCGGGGAATCAACCTTTTCTCCATGTGTTGGCACCAGCCCGTACCAACGAATATTTCAATAGACGAATCAACCATGTCAGCTCTTGACATCCTATCGGCACTAACGAAGAACACCTCACCTGAACCTTCCGTCCAGGGTTGGGGAATAAACCCTTGCTCCTTGCGTTGGCACCAGCCCCCGCACCAACGAAAATACCAAGAGACAAACGAATCACGTCGATCTCCGACTTCCTGTCAGCATCGATGAACAAACCAGTGGCCCGGACCTTTCGTCTGATTCCATGAACAAAAGGACCCTTGCTTTGATACTAACCCTGTGTCAATGAATAAACCATGTGGGTCTCCGACTTCCTGTCGGCATCGACGAATAAACCAGTGGCCCGGACCTTTCGTCTGGTTCCATGAACAAAAAGACCCTTGCTTTGATACTAACCCCGTGTCAATGAATAAACCATGTCGGTCTCCGACTTCCTGTCGGCATCGACGAATAAACCAGTGACCCGGACCTTTCGTCTGGTTCCATGAACAAAAAGACCCTTGCTTTGATACTAACCCCGTGTCAATGAATAAACAACGTCGGTCTCCGACACCCTGTCGGCATCGACGAATAAACCAGTGGCCCAAACCTTTCGTCTGGTTCCATGAACGAAAAGACCCTTGCCTTGGCACCAACCCCGTGTCAATGAATGAACCATGTCAGTCTCCGACTCCCTGTCGGCATCGATGAACGAACTAGTGGCCTGGACCTTCCGTCTAGTTCCATGAATAAAAAATATCCTTGCTTTGGCACTAACCCCTTGTCAATGAACAAACCACCCCAATATTGCAATCTCCAGTCTCACAGACAAATAAACCCTTGGTTCGGACCTTCCGTCCAAGTCGATGAACAAAAAGAACCTCCTTGCTTGGCTCGGACCTTCCGTCCAAGTCAATGAACAAAAAGAGCCTCCTTGCTCGGCATGGACCTTCCGTCCAAGTCCATGAATAAAAAAGGACCGCCTTTGCTTGGCTCGGACCTTCCGTCCAAGTCCATGAACATAAAGAAACCCCTCCTTGCTTGGCTCGGACCATCCATCCCAGTCCATAAACAAAAAGTGCATCCCCTTGCTAGGCTCGAACCCTCCGTCCGAGTCGGTGAATGAACAACTTCCTCAACCCAGCACGAGTCAACAACTCCCCCTTTGGGGTTGGCCTCGTCTAAGTTGTTTTGGGCCTTTTGCCCGAGACGACACATAGACCCTTCATTCTCGCTTCGGTATTCACCACATGCCGATGACTAAACCCCCACTCCGACATCTCAGTCCGCGTGCATATGCGATGAAGCGATCCCCTCATCCCTTCACTGAAGGAGTGTGCGCTTTCCCGTGAATTTGCACCGGACTAGCATCCCACTGGCTCGTAAGAATAGACGTCATGTCGAAGAGCTCTACACTCGTGGGCCCTGCGCACTCGTCCCTCGTTTGCGCCACCCACGAGTGGGGGGCATTTGTGGACGCCAAAAAATGACGATGATGATCATGGCGACATTCGCGTCTACACATTCGAGCGCGAGTCGAAGATGAAAATGTCGAATAAACTTCATGCCTCGCCCGATCAGGACGAGAACTCGCTTGGTGGTCCGCTACCCGCTAAGGAAGCCCCCTAAGCAGAAGATACAGCTACAATGCTCCAACCGGCCATGCCGAGAGCTGAATCAGAGAAAAGTCGAGAACTCCGGCATAGTCTCGGCATGCACCGAAAGTCACGCAAAGTCTGGGATCGAGTCCCAGAGGCTGCGAACGGAATATTACGGAGGCCATACATTGCAACCGGAACAAGCCGGGAATGCCAACATTCATATAAATGGCCTCGACTTCGAAAAGAATCCATTCGACGCTTAAAATGGCGCGGAAGAGCCTTAAACCGGCGCGCCTTAAATCGGCGCGCCCCCCCTTGCTTTTACGGCGCCCCCCTTGATGTTCTTAATACGGCGCCCCTTTGCCAATATTTAATCCGGCGCGCCCCCCGGCCGCGCCGTTTTAACCGAAGTATCCATTTGCCCATTTTTAAAAGCTTCTCCTTCAAATGCTAAAGCGGCGTGGCCATTTGAAGGTCAAAAACTTAATACGGCGCGCTACTTTTGGAGAACCCATCACCATATCCTCTTCTTAATCCGGCGCGCAAACAAGCCATCCCATCTACACTCCGATGCTCTGTTTTGCATCATCATGGCGTGCAGAGAACATTCAATGCCCATGGCTCTGCTTCTACCTCCGTTCGACAGCACATAAGCAGCAGCAGCAAGGCAAGCTCCGACAGATCTCTGAGCATCCCATCCTCGGACGAGCAGCAGTGTACGGGACAAATGAATGGCATCCAGCACAGCCAGTCAACTCCCGACTTCGTTGCGGACGAGGTGGAAGTGGCAGGAACGCTCCCAGGATGGTCGTTCTATAAATGGGGCAGCATTGTGAAGAAGCCGGAGGAGAGCTCGAAGAAGAAAGGGCTGAGAGAAGAGAGGCTGAAAGGAAGGCTGGCTGGTTCGGCTAGGGTCTCCGGCGTCCGAAGAGAAGAAGAAGCTCCATCCATTCCCACCTGCAAGGTGAAGAAAAAAGGAGAGAGAGGGTGAGAGAGAGAGAGAGAGGGGAGAGAGGGGGAAGAGCTTGTGCTCTGTTCCTCCTTCTCCCCTACCGATGTATCTTCTTCCCCCACCTCAACACCTAGTTTTTATTTTATCTTCTCCGTTATATTCTTCCCTGTGCTTTGGGGGGGGTAGATCTCCTCTTGTACCTCTCTTCCCTCCTTTCCCTTGAGGATGAATAAAAGAGTGACTTTGTAAGCATGCGCAGTATTCTATTGCTCTGATCCCTTCCCCTTTTCTTCCGTTTTCTTCCTCCTGGTTTTCAACATCACCTGGGGTCCTCAGAAGCTTGCCCTTCTGTGGCATGAACTCTGAGGGAACCCGTTGGAAGGGTGAACATTCATGGCCACCTATGGCCTACATCTGTCCCGTTCCACGAAATCATCACCCGTGAGTTGTGAGAGCTCTTGAAGGCTAGTCCTCGAGCTTTCCAACACTCACATCTGGGTTATTGGACCGCCATGAGGTCTAGAATTGAGGTGCACCCCGGAGTTATCCGTTTGGTGTCCCTTATTTTTCTCTGGCAACTCCCAGCCTAGGGGAGATGCTGCCCAAATTTCGCCAGGATGAGAACACTTAAGAACAAACGAACAGAATAAGTTCTCTGAGCATAAGAACAGACGACCAACTAAGCCCCTGAATCAAGCTGAACCATTGAGTCCCTGCATAACAAACTCTTCCAGTAAAACATTCAATCCCACGTACTCATTCACCTCAACAAATGTTAAGAAGCATTACATTGATTTAAAGTGTCAACTGAACGAACAATCCACCCACTGGATCAGTGTGTAGGTTGAAGAAACAAGAACAGAAGCAAAAAGAGTCAAACAGAATGAAACAAAACCCATAGAAGCTATTCCGGCGCGCTCTTAATCCGGCGCGCTACCCCCCCGCGCCGGTTTAGCCCCACACTCAAATCCATCTTCAAACTACTGAAATGAATAGTGTGCTCTTTTTGGCCTCAATCCGGTGCGCCCTCCTATTCTTGGCTGATCTGGCGCGCCCTCCCTTGTGCTCCCTCAACCGGCGCGCCCCCCTTGTAGTACCCATAACCGGCGCGCCCCCCCTTTGTGCTCCCTTATCCGGCGCCCTCCTTTGAAGTCCTTACCCGGCGCGCCTCTTTTATATAAAGAGGGGGAGGTAAAAAGATAATAAAAAAAAGAAGAGAAAGGTTCAAACAAAAAGAAGAATGCAAAGACCAATGCCAAAAAAAAATGAAAGGAACTCTATTACCCGTGCTTCAATTAAAATTTTGTTCCGGGGGCGCTGCCCTCCGGAAACCCCCGCAAGGGGCGCTGCCCCCTTGACCCCCGCGACCTAACCGGGTAGGTCGAACCCCGCGACCTGACCGAGCAGGTCGATCCGCGTGTGTGGGCGGACGTTAGTGAGCTCGGGCTACGCACTTAATAATTCACTCCCTCGGAATGGGTGCAAAGAGAAAATCAACGACGCCTTATGGTATCGGACGTGGTTTACGGAATTTCAGACATGGCCATAGTCCGAAATCATCTCCGGCCAACAGTCTATCAACTTGACCCGTCCCTATCGGGATCCAATCCCCCATTCTCATTAAACTTGCCTTGTTCGTGGCAGACATCTGCGCGGTTTTGTTACCGTCTTTTATACTACAAACACGGACCTTCGTCCGAACATGAAGTGGCCCGTGAGTGGCCGACATAGTCTGAACATTCATGTCCCGATACGGGTTTCTAGCATAGTTCATCTTTCACTATCCTCCAGCATTATTAGTATTCTCTTTAGGCCATAGGGCCCTTATTCCTGGCAATCAATCAAGGGTGTTCCCCCGTATGGGGGATGTAAATAACGCCGTGACCTTTATGGTGCGGCGGGTTTCGGTCCCGACACGAACCACACAATTGTCTGATTAGTCAGATCGCGCGCACCATGGGCTTCCGTGAAGTCCGAATAAATCGTCACTTTGTGACTGGCACGCCCTCGCACTAAATAGACGAATTAACCCCGATCAACAAACGAACAGATTCCCTTCGAATTTTAGTGCGTCCACAAGTCTGGCACGCCCGGTGGGACTGAAATCACCCTTCATCTCTTTGCCGGGACTAAGGGCCCTACGGCCCCTTTCTTGTAATGCTAATTGTTTGATTTGTAAATGCAGGTTGCATTTCGGACACCATGATGGCCCCCACGTTCGGCCAACAGGCCGTCGAGAGCCATGTTCGGAACGGCTACTTGGCCGTCCACCTCAGCTTCGGGAGCTTCCCTCCCGCGGTAGGCTTCCCCAACTTCCTCGGGGTGGCCTTCACGAACCTGCTGGACGTGGAAGCGTCTGACAGGACTGAAAGCAGCGCTCCCATCCAGGGGGCGTCCAAAGCTGCTGTCGGCCGATCAATGGCCGAGACTTCCAAGACCGTCCCGACTGGGACGCTGAGCTGCAACGTGCACCATGTTCACCAAATTGCCGGCCCATCTCACCAGGGATCGGCCTCTCACCAAAGGAGGCTCCGAAGGAGCCATGCCACAACATCATACCGAGGCCGGTTCTCCAGCACGGGCAAGTCGGCTGTTGTCGGGACTTTCCGGGTGCATCTTAACGGACAGCGTTCCGAGGTGATCCCGGATCGCATTGTACCCGCCGTACCAGTGCGCAACTCTTTTCAGGCACTGGAGAAGATGAAGGGCAAGATGACGCCCGCCACTCCGGCCCCAGCGCCGCGGCATCAGTCGACCTCCAGGCCCACCAAAGCTAAGCAAGTTTGGGTTCCCAAGGGGGCCCGGTTCACCTCACCAGCCCAAGCGAGGCCCAGCACCTTCCGCCTGGCAAGGGCACAACAAGGAGATCGGGTCAAGACATCGGCCCCCGTCCAGCAGCCAGCATTAACTACACCGGCCCTACCGGAGAACATCCACCATCGACACTACCGACGTCACTATCAGGCTGCCCGTGTGGAGCCAGCAACCCACATGCCCGTTGCTGCCAACAGGGCGCCATCACCGGCTTCTCCTCCTGACCAGGACTCGGAAGGAGTGGAGCAAGCCATGAAGAACTACTTGCGGGGCCCGGGGAGCACTCCCCTGGGTCGTCAGAGATTACTGGGGGCAGTAGCCTCTGCATTTGAAGAAGTAGAGACTCGGACGGTGTCCACCGACGAGTCAAGAAACTGCTCTGTGGAGCATTATCAACCCCCGCCGAGGGAAGAAGTGAAGCCACGGAGATCGGTCTTTGACAGATTGGTCTTTCCGGGTAGGCCATTGAGAAGAATAACAGGAAGAGGCAGAGACCCAAGAGTTTATACCTGCAATATGGCAGGGGTATCTAGCCGGTACGGGGCTCTACCAACCGAGCCCGAAGAAGTGGCCAGGCTTGCCACAAGGCCAGGACCTCTTACCAGAAGAGGGAAAGCGACAGCTGAGAAGACACAAGTCCACACCGGAGGAGCTAACTATGAGGAACCTTCAATGGCCTTGGCTGCTAATGTTATTACAGAAGGCACTGCGGGAGGACCATCCACCTCATCCGAAGAGGTGCCGATCGAAGAAAGAGGGGGCACCCCTAGCCTTTCCATGAACGACCCCGCAGTATTGCACATGATGCAGCAATATCAGCGAGAGATCGAATTGTTAAAGAAACAACTGACTGAAAGAGCCGCTCAGCCCTCAACATCCGGGCAGACTGAAGCATTACCAGAGACCCCTGGGGCAATGGTCAGGCCTCGGAAGCTTCTCCACATGCGATGATGTCTCCCCCAATACCTACCTACACTGGCGGCGTACCCCTGCATCAGCCACAGCATATCACACCGGCCCCGCCACCGAACTTGCCATTCCAGGGGTCCACTATTGCACCTCAGGCGACAGTGTTAACAACGCCGCTGGCGCAACCGGCCCATTTCTATCCAAACCCGGTTGACCCGGCAACAGTAAGCAGACTAATGCTCGAACAAATGATAGATATGAAGTTGGCAGAGAGGAGCGATGGTGATCACACGCCATTCGACGTATACCGGGTACCTTACCCGGCACACTATGCTGCCAAGAGGCTGTCGGCCGGCATCACCAAGCCGCCAAAGTTCGAGAAATTTAATGGGCAAGGGTCTCCCAGGGAGCACATTGCCTATTATGTGAATGTTATGGGGGACCTAGCGGCGGATGAAGCTTATCTCCTCAAGTTCTTTGGCTCGACACTTACCGGGCTCGCTTTCGAGTGGTACTCGAGCTTGCCCGCCGGGTCCATTGCCGACTGGCCTGACATGCAGAAGAAATTCAAGGAAAGATTCTACATAGCTGAGCGGGAGGTAACCGTGGCAGAGCTTTACGCCACGAGACAGAGAAATGATGAGTCGGCACTCGACTACATAAAGAGATAGAGGAACCTCAGCATGAGGTGCAAACGTCCCCCGCATCAGGAGGACGCAGTGCAGATCTGTAAACAGAATCTGAAGAAGGAGATCCTTGACAGGATGATTGGTGCTGAGGTAAGGTCGTTCGACCGTCTGAACAACATAGTGGCAGAGATCGAAGCATTCCTTGCTCGATACTCTTCTGCTCCAGCTGCATCAAGTCAGAGGGTCAGGCAGGCCGAGAGGAGGCCAACACCGCCAGAAGTTCATACACTGGACTTCGAAGCTTTCGAGAAATAGACAGAGAAAGTCAAAGAGATGGCCGACCCTCCTCCGCCCAGGTCCATTGAACGGCGGGAAGGTCCCTCCCTGTGGGAGAAGATGAGGAACAAATTGTATTTCTTTCCTCAAGACAAAGCCCGAGTCCTGTTTGAATGGGCCACGAGGTACAACAAGATCACATTACCAGATCCGAAGAGGCCTGGTGACTTGAAGAAGAAGGATGATCCTCGCTTTTGCCCATACCATCAGATGCTTGGGCATACCATTGAGGATTGTTACATCTTCAAGGATGTCATTGAGTCCTTGATCAAGAAGGGAGAGCTGGAAATGGGGGAGCTCAGAGTGGATCCTCCGCAGCCGCACGAGATGCCGAACATCGGAACCACTGTCAACATGGTATCTTTATACCAACAGCTGCCTGAAGAATGGGCGGGGGCCAGTACACAGGCCACTTATCAAGCCTTCGTCATGGCACCAGCTCAAGACCAAGGAGGTTGGCAAGCCGCGCCGATGAAGAACAGAAGAAGAAGACAAGCTCCCCTGCCCACTCCGGAAGTTCACTTAAGAGGCGTTACACCCCGACCAGCACCGCCACCGGTGACACCTGTTTTGCATGACACAGCCCCCCGGCTCGTTATGAGACGGCCAACTCACAACAAGAAGAAACACATCCCGATGCGGGTGCACAAGGAAACCAGCCATGCGGTTGAGAGACTCCAGGCTATCATTGACGGGCTTGAAGACTATGAACAGCCCGAGATCTAGCCTGTGGAGTTGAAGGAGTATGTCCCTTGGGAGGAGTTCGAGTCACTCGAACTAGCTCCAGAAGCGGAAGCCGAGACGAAAGAAGAGCCTCTCTTGTGGGGTGAGCTCCCCCAAGAGCAGTTGCCAGCCACTGAAGAGAAGAAGAAAAAGAAGAAGAGAAGACCTAGAAACAAGAAGAAGAGTGGGGTTGTCCTATCTTGCAACACCCTCTCAACATTATTTGACACAGCCCTCTCCCTGAGAGAGGAAGAGCAAGAAGTGCCCGTCGAGCCATCAGAGGTGAATCAAGCTGAAGCATCCACCTCCCAACATGTCACCAGGTCGGGAAGGAAGTGGGGACGTCCTCCTCAGGCCGACCACAACATCCTGCTCAGGGGAGAACAACTATATCACATCCTCGAGCCTAGGGTCCAAGGCATGGAGATTCCCCCTCCCTTAGGTCTCTACCCCGGAGAACTGATCGGCCAGGCCGCCCCTTCATTTATTGAATTTCTTACGACTCAGAGGGGAAAGCAGTCATGCCCCCGCGAGTCCCAGCAGACCAAAGAGACGGGTAGCCCCTCGGCCCCGTTGGTACTGACTCCTCCTCGGCCAAGGGAAGAACCTGACAACACCCCGAACCTTGCCGAGTTCATGAAAGAAAAGGAAGTGACCCAGCAGGCTCCGCAAGCTCAAGCGGCACCCGACCCAGCGAAAGAGGCACCCGCCGAGCCGGTTCCCCAGGTTCAAGGCGGAGGCAGGCGCAGTAGAGCCGAAGAGATGAAGTTGCTCGAGGTCCGAGCTGGCAACAGGATAGTCAAACACCTGAAGAAGATCCCAGCCAGGTTCACCGTCTGGGAGATTTTATCCCTAGATGAAGAAACACGGCAAGCCGTCATCGCGGCGCTCCAGACGCCAGCATATGTTGAAGCCTGCCTTGCAGAGATGTCACCTGAAGTAGCTGTGGCCTTCACGGAAGAGGATATGCTTCTACCCACCTGTAGTCACAACAGGCCGCTCTACATGAAGGGGCAGCTGAATGGGCACCCCATCAACAGAGTCCTGGTCGACCCGGGAGCAGCAGTGAACATACTCCCCTATCGGGTGTATCAGAAACATTACTTTGACGTACACCTGGTCGAGGTCAGGAACGTCAAGATTGCCGACTTCAACCAGAAGTGCGAGGTCCCTATGGGGGTCGCAGAGTTCAACCTCTCCCTCGGTGACTTCACCACCAAGGTCCAGTTCCATGTGATCAACTCCAGCACCTCTTACAAGGTGTTGCTCGGCAGACCTTGGCTACACCAAAACCGCGTGGTAGCATCCACTCAGCACCAATGTATCAAGTACCCCGGCAATGGGAAAGAGGAGAGAATCTTCGCCGACCTCCATCCTTTCGAAGTGTTCGAATGTCACTTGGCAGACGCTAATCTCTATTTGGAAAAGCCGAAGCAAGCCTCCCAAGCCACTCCGGACAAAGGAAAGAAGAAGGCAGAGCCTGACAGCTGGTTCCCTCCTCCACCGCCTGGCTATGTGGCTCCCCCTCAGGTGTCATTCATTTCTGAAGCAGAAGGGGTATTCCGGGCCACCTCTCTTCCCATCTACCCTACACCGGGAACACCATACCTGGAAGACTTGCTGGAAGACGTCAGGGTCCCGCCAGGGATCATCAACACTCTCGTAGAAGCTGACTGCCAGGTGATGAACCATTAAGGACCTTCGAGGTGCCCAACCCCGGGGGTCTGCCTACCATCTTTTATGTGGCCAAGGAGCACCCGGTCAAGGGGGATGACGATTGTAGACTCCCCGATGAGCTGCACGACCCACTCGTCCCAATCATGGGACTCCCTGACATAGCCGGTCGTGTAGTCAAGATGACCAGAAAGCAAGGGATCCCCTCTTGCCAGCTCTCCAGTCGGAAAGAAATGTTCAAGAAAATGTGGAACCCACCAAACCTGGACCGGAGGTTGTTGCAAATCACCCGGCATCCAGGATTGGGCTTTTCACTAGAAGATTCCTATGAAGCCGATGTGATATCAGTCTCGGCTCTAGGCGGCAATAGCCACGCAGGCACTGCAGGCCCATGGCAGGTTGAAGGCCGCCAGCACCATATGCCTTTGGCCAACGAAGAACAAGATGAAGAAATATTCCTATGGAATCCACCTCCCTGTGGGAGCAAGGGGAAGGTCACGTCCTCCTCTGAGGGACCAACCTCGAATAACTGCAGCAGCGGGGTGCCATTGCCCTTGTCTGACATTGATGCAAAGGACGGGGAAGCAAGTCAGACTCCGAGCTCCCCTCGGTGCGACTCTGCCCTTTTTACCTTGTGTAATCAACAACAACGGGAAATTGAAATGTTGAGGGCTCGATTGGCCGAAGCGACTGCACTCGTGTCTGACTTAATCAGGAGAATCTTCTGCCAACAGAACATCGACACGCGTCAATCCCCGAACAGCGTCCCGAATGCCCCCACGCACCGGAGAAAGGAGGCAAGGGATGTAGCTGTCCCCTCAGTCAGACAATCGGCCGAGCGAAATCCTACACTCCAGGAGAGGATGCAAAGGCCTTACTCTTTCCCGAGGAATAAGACCTGAGGAATCTTTGATCGGGCCTACTACTACGGCAAGGTCTCCCTCCCGAGGTCTAAGAGGCGGCAAGATGCTCGTAGAAGTGGCAACCCCCTATTTTGCCCTTATCACCAACTACTGGGCCACTCTATCGAAGACTGTTACGTCTTCAAGGACATGCTCAAGACCTGATTGAGAGAGATGAGCTCAGAATGGGAGATTATGTGGTGGCTCCGCCGCGCCCCCATGTGGCGGGCGGCCACGAAAGAAGCATCTACATGGTGTCAGTTCAGCACCAGATTTTTGAAGATGCAGCTGAGAATGGGCAACCCCAGCCACCAGCAGAGCAGCAGCCCCAGTATGGCAATCAATCACCTCAGCCCCTGCAAGAGCCATCTATGACAATTACAAAGAAGATCCCGAAGAAGTCCTTTACTTCTCCACACCAGAGAGCCCCCCAGAGCCGCACACAGCAAGCTTAATAGAGGGGGAAACAAGCAAAGCCTCGTTACCCAACGAGGCAGAGCAAGAAGACACCTATGGTGTCCTTGAAGTAGAAGATGGTGAAGACAAGGATTTCATCGACCTGCTACCAGCGCCTCCAGAAATTGAAGATGGCGGCCAGGCCACAGTGGATGAGCTCGTTGAAATTAACCTAGGCACAGAAAGCGACCCCAGGCCGACCTTTCTGAGTGCCCTTCTTCCTCCACAGGAGAGGGGACAATATGTCAAGTTGCTGCAAGAATTCCGGGACTGTTTCGCCTGGAACTACAAAGAGATGCCCGGTCTGAGCCCTGGCGTGACTCAACATATTCTGGCTATTGATCCCAAGGTGGAGCCGGTGAAGCAGCCCCCCAGGCGTATGAGGTCGGAGCTGATAAAACAGATTTGCAAAGAAGTCGACAAGCTCATAGATGTCAATTTTGTAGCTGAAAATCAATACACTACTTGGTTGGCCAACATTGTGCCGGTGAAGAAGAAGAATGGACAGATCAGGATCTGCGTGGACTTCCGCGACCTGAATAAAGCTTGCCCAAAAGATGACTTCCCGGTGCCCGTCACCGAAGTGATGATTGATGCAACTACCGGCCATGAGGCCTTGTCCTTCATGGATGGATCGTCCGGCTATAATCAAATATGGATAGCTGAACATGACCGAATTCATACGGCCTTCCGGTCACCTAAAGGGATATTCCACTACAAAAGGATGCCCTTCGGCCTCAAGAACGCTGGCGCCACTTACCAGCGGGCGATGACCAAGATATTCGACGAACTGCTATATAGCAAAGTCGAATGCTACATCGATGATCTGGTCGTCAAGACAAAGAAAAGGGGGGATCACCTGAATGACCTTAGAGTCATCTTCGAGAGACTCCGGCGGTACGAGCTGAAAATGAACCCAATGAAGTGTGCCTTCGGCGTCTCCAGTGGAAAGTTTCTCGGCTTCATTGTCTGATATAGGGGGATCGAGATCGACCCCTTTAAAATAAAAGCCATTCAGGAGCTACCTCCTCCGAGAATTTGGGAGAGTTAAGGTCCCTGCAAGGCCGGCTAGCCTACATCCGAAGATTTATCTCCAATTTGTCGGGGCACTGTCAACCATTCCACAAATTAATGATGAAGAATGCACCTTTCAATTGGAACCAGGAATGTCAGAAGGCCTTCGATCGGCTGAAGGATTACTTAAAGACCCCGCCTGTGCTGGGGGCACCTGTCAAGGGGAGGCCACTTATTCTATATATAGCTGCCACCGAATGTTCACTGGGGGCAATGCTCGCCCAGAACAATGATGAGGGGAAGGAGCAAGCTCTTTATTACCTAGCCGAAGACTAGTGGGGGCAGAAGCAAAATACACCCCGATTGAGAAGGTTTGTCTCTCCTTGGTCTTCGCAGTCAAGAAGTTGAGGCATTACATGCTCTCGCATGAAGTGAGCCTGATCTCTAAGGCTGACCCAGTCAAGCACATTCTCTCCCAGCCAGTCTGAAGGGACGTCTCGGCAAGTGGGCCGTACTGTTAATGGAATTTGACATCACCTACGTGCCTCAGAAGGACGTTAAGGGTCAAGCCATGGCCGATTTCTTTGCAGCACACCCTGTGCCTGAAGATTCCCCACTGGCCACGGAGCTGCCTGAAGATGAAACACTGGAGGTGGACCAAGCCCAACAGATCGCCTGGCAGCTGCACTTTGATGGAGCTTCGAGAACAGAAACAACCCCGTCAGGCACACAAAAGTACGGGCCGGGGCCGGCATCGTCCTTAAATCCCCTGAGGGAGAGGTATTGCACACATCCTGCTCCATTAACAAGCCCTGCACAAATAATGAGGCAGAATATGAAGCTCTGATCATTGGTCTCCAAGTCGCTTTACAGATGGAGATTAAAATATTACATGTGTTTGGCGATTCATTGCTGGTCGTCAAGCAGGTCCAGGGACAGTTTGACGTCCGAAAACTCGAGTTACTCCCTTACCATGCTAAGGCGAAACGGCTCATGCAGCAGTTCTACCTCATTGAGATAGGCCACGTTGCCAGAGGAGAGAATGCACAAGCTGATGCACTGGCAAAATTGGCGAGTTCATTGGCAGTCCCGCCAGATGGATCCCTCAGCATCCGGGTGGTGAATCAACGCCAAGTGCCTAGCATGATAGAAGGGCCAGAAGAAGAAGAACTTGAGGTCGCCACATCGGAAGCCGTCAGCCTACCCGACTAGAGGGCCCCCCTTTTATAGTGGTTTAAATATCAGCAGCTGCCCAGGCAAAGGGAAGAGAAGATCAAGTTAATCAGAACAAAGGACTCTTACGAGGTCCGGAACGGGATCCTATTCCGAATTATGGCAGACGCCAAACGGAAGGTGCTCCTCCGATGTTTATCCACTGAAGAAGCTTGGAAAGTCATGAAAGAGGTTCACGCTGGAACAGCTGGTGCACATCAGGCAGGACCGAAAATGAAGATTGAAATAAAGAAGCTCAGCTACTATTGGCCGACAATGTTCGACGACTACTGCAAGTATGCCAAGTCTTGTCAAAAATGCGAGGAGCACGCGACGGTGCCCAGGAGACCGCCCGTGCCCCTGCATCCAACACTGCCCAGCTGGCCCTTTGCCCAATGGGGAACAGACGTTGTGGGTCCACTACCCGCATCATCAGCTGGGTGCAAGTACATCTTGGCCTCAACTGATTACTTCTCCCACTGGGCGGAGGCTGTTGCTTTGAAAGAAGTGACTGGGGAGATCGTCACCAGATTTGTCCGTCGCAACATCATATTCCGGTTTGGCACTCCGAACCGAATTATCTCAGACAATGGAAGTCACTTCCGCAACCAGAAGGTCTACCGGCTGGCAGAAAAGTACAAGATCGACTGGAGGATGTCGACCCCCTACAACCCACAGGCCAATGGCTTGGCTGAAGCTTTCAATAAGACTCTTTGCACTCTCCTGTCCAAAATTGTTAGTTCTAACAAGAGAGACTGGGAAGAGAAAATGTACGAGGCCCTGTGGGCGTATCGAACTGTGTACAAAACTCCAACGGGTTGTTCACCCTTTTCCCTGGTATATGGCTCAGAGGCAATTGTCCCTATCGAGCTGGAAATACCCTCCCTCTGGGTCGCAGTCCAACACGGGTTGGTCCGAGAAGAGCAGACAAATGTCGAGCGAATGCTCGAAGAGCTCTCCAACTTGGAGGGGAAACGGCTCCAAGCCCAGCAGAACATCCAGGTCTATCAGGCCTGGATAGCTCGCGCCTTCGACAACCTCGTCAAGGAACGCGAATTCAAGAAGGGTGACCTCGTTATGGTGAAGAGAAGAGAAGTCATGGCTTCCAACCCCAAGGGCAAGCTGAATGAGAATTGGCTTGGACCCTATGTGATCTAGAAAGTCTACGAGGGCGGAGCGTATGTAATCGTCGACCATCGGGGGGAGGTTTAGTTTCCGCCCCTCAATGGTAGGCATCTGAGGTTGTACCATGCTCCGATTCCCCCATTCGAGGAATACTACTTTTCTCCGCCCTGCCCCGGGCGAATTTGCATTACTATTGGCCAGATGGATTGGGCACTATTTATCTTGCATGTCAAAAAAAAGAGAGAGAAAAAAATAATAAAAAAGAAAAAAAATAAGAAAAGAAAGGAAAAGAAAAAGAAAAGGGAAAAAAGAGAAGAAAGAAAAAAAATAGAAAAAAAAGAGGAAAAAGGGGGGAGGAATCGGTCTCCCTTTATTAACACTCACTCTTATCTCCAAGAATATTTCAATAGACGAATCAACCATGTCAGCCTCTGACATCCTATCAGCACTGACGAAGAACACCCCACCCGAACCTTTCGTTCGAGATCGGGGAATCAACCTTTTCTCCTTGCGTTGGCACCAGCCCGTACCAACGAATATATCAATAGACGAATCAACCATGTCAGCTCTTGACATCCTGTCGGCACTGACGAAGAACACCTCACCTGAACCTTCCGTCCAGGGTTGGGGAATAAACCCTTGCTCCTTGCGTTGGCACCAGCCCCCGCACCAACGAAAATACCAAGAGACAAACGAATCATGTCGGTCTCCGACTTCCTGTCGGCATCGATGAACAAACCAGTGGCCCAGACCTTTCGTCTGATTCCATGAACAAAAGAACCCTTGCTTTGACACTAACCCTGTGTCAATGAATAAACCATGTCGGTCTCCGACTTCCTGTCGACATCGACGAATAAACCAGTGGCCCGGACCTTTCGTCTGGTTCCATGAACAAAAAGACCCTTGCTTTGATACTAACCCCGTGTCAATGAATAAACCATGTCGGTCTCCGACTTCCTATCGGCATCGACGAATAAACCAGTGGCCCGGACCTTTCGTCTGGTTCCATGAACAAAAAGACCCTTGCTTTGATACTAACCCCGTGTCAATGAATAAACAACGTCGGTCTCCGACACCCTGTCCGCATCGACGAATAAACCAGTGGCCCAGACCTTTCGTCTGGTTCCATGAACGAAAAGACCCTTGCTTTGGCACCAACCCCGTGTCAATGAATGAACCATGTCGGTCTCCGACTCCCTGTCGACATCGATGAACGAACCAGTGGCCTGGACCTTCCGTCTGGTTCCATGAATAAAAAATACCCTTGCTTTGGCACAAACCCCGTGTCAATGAACAAACCACCCAAATATTGCAATCTCCAGTCTCGCAGACGAATAAACCCTTGGTTCAGACCTTCCGTCCAAGTCGATGACCAAAAAGAACCTCCTTGCTTGGCTCGGACCTTCCGTCCAAGTCAATGAACAAAAAGAGCCTCCTTGCTAGGCATGGACCTTCCGTCCAAGTCGATGAATAAAAAAGGACCGCCTTTGCTGGGCTCGGACCTTCCGTCCAAGTCCATGAACATAAAGAAACCCCTCCTTGCTTGGCTCAGACCATCCATCCCAGTCCATAAACAAAAAGTGCATCTCCTTGCTTGGCTTGAACCCTCTGTCCGAGTCGGTGCATGAACAACTTTCTAAACCCAGCACGCGTCAACAACTCCCCCTTTGGGGTTGGCCTCGTCTAAGTTGTTTTGGGCCTTTTGCCCGAGACGACGCATAGACCCTTCGTTCTAGATTCGGTATTCACCACATGCCGATGACTAAACCCCCACTCTGACATCTCAGTCTGCGTGCATATGTGGTGAAGCGATCCCCTCATCCCTTCGCTGAAGGAGTGAGCGCTTTCCCGTGAATTTGCACCTGACTAGCATCCCACTGGCTCGTAAGAATAGACGTCATGTCGAAGACCTCTACACTCGCGGGCCCTGCGCACTCGTCCCTCGTTTGCGCCACCCACGAGTGGGGCGCATTTGTGGATGCCAAAAAATGACGATGATGATCATGGCGACATTCGCGTCTACACATTCGAGCGCGAGTCGAAGATGAAAATGTCGAAGAAACCTCATGCCTCGCCCGATCAGGACGAGAACTCGCTTGGTGGTCCGCTACCCACTAAGGAAGCCCCCTAAGCAGAAGATACAGCTACAATGCTCCAACCGGCCATGCCGAGAGCTGAATCAGAGAAAAGTCGGGAACTCCGGCACAGTCTCGGCATGCATCGAAAGTCACGCAAAGTTTGGGACCGAGTCTCGGAGGCTGCGAACAGAATATTATGGAGGCCATACATCGCAACCAGAACATGTCGGGAATGCCAACATTCATATAAATGGCCTCGACTTCGAAAAGAATCCATTCGACGCTTAAACCGGCGCGGAAGAGCCTTAAACCGGCGCACCTTAAACCGGCGCGCCCCCCCTTGCTTTTACGGCACCCCCCTTGATGTTCTTAATATGGCGCCCCTTTGCCAATATTTAATCCGGCGCGCCCCCCGGCCGCGCCGTTTTAACCGAAGTGTCCATTTGCCCATTTTTAAAAGCTTCTCCTTCAAATGCTAAAGCGGCGTGGCCATTTGAAGGTCAAAAACTTAATACGGCGCGCTACTTTTGGAGAACCCATCACCATATCCTCTTCTTAATCCGGCGCACAAACAAGCCATCCCATCTACACTCCGATGCTCTGTTTTGCATCATCATGGCGTGCAGAGAACATTCAATGCCCATGGCTCTGCTTCTACCTCTGTTCGATAGCACATAAGCAGCAGTAGCAAGGCAAGCTCCAACAGATTTCTGAGCGTCCCATCCTCGGACGAGCAGCAGTGTATGGGACAAATGAACGGCGTCCAGCACAGCCAGTCAACTCCCGACTTCATTGCGGATGAGGTGGAAGTGGCAGGGACGCTCCCAGGATGGTCGTTCTATAAAAGGGGTAGCATTGTGAAGAAGCCGGAGGAGAGCTCGAAGAAGAAAGGGCTGAGAGAAGAGAGGCTGAAGGGAAGGCTGGCTGGTTCGGCTAGGGTCTCCGGCGTCCGAAGAGAAGAAGAAGCTCCATCCATTCCCACCTGCAAGGTGAAGAAAAAAGGAGAGAGAGGGTGAGAGAGAGAGAGAGGGGAGAGAGGGGGAAGAGCTTGTGCTCCGTTCCTCCTTCTCCCCCACCGATGTATCTTCTTCCCCCACCTCAACACCTAGTTTTTCTTTTATCTTCTCCATTATATTATTCCCTGTGCTTTGGGGGGGGTAGATCTCCTCTTGTACCTCTCTTCCCTCCTTTCCCTTGAGGATGAATAAAAGAGTGACTTTGTAAGCATGCGCAGTATTCTATTGCTCTGATCCCTTCCCCTTTTCTTCCGTTTTCTTCCTCCCAGTTTTCAACATCACCTGGGGTCCTCAGAAGCTTGCCCTTCTGTGGCATGAACTCTGAGGGAACCCGTTCGAAGGGTGAACATTCATGGCCACCTATGGCCTACATCTGTCCCATTCCACAAAATCATCACCCGTGAGTTGTGAGAGCTCTTGAAGGCTAGTCCTCGAGCTTTCCAACACTCACATCTGGGTTATTGGACCGCCATGAGGTCTAGATTTGAGGTGCACCCCGGAGTTATCCGTTTGGTGTTCCTTATTTTTCTCTGGCAACTCCCAGTCCAGGGGAGATGCTGCCCAAATTTTGCCAGGATGAGAACACTTAAAACAAATGAACAGACTAAGTTCTCTGAGTATAAGAGCAGGACGAACAACTAAGCCCCTAATCAAGCTGAACCTCTGAGTCTCTGCATAATAAACCCTCAAGTAAAACATCCAATCCACGTACTCACTCACCTCAACAAATGTTAAGAAGCATTACATTGATTTAAAGTGTCAACTGAACGAACAATCCACCCACTGGATCAGTGTGCAGGTTGAAGAAACAAGAACAGAAGTAAAAAGAGTCAAACAAAATGAAATAAAACCCACAGAAGCTATTCCGGCGCGCTCTTAATCCGGCGCTGGTTAATCCGGTGTGCTACCCCCCCGCGCCGGTTTAGCCCTACACTCAAATCCATCTTCAAACTACTAAAATGAATAGTGTGCTCCCTTTGGCCTCAATCCGGCGCGCCCTCCTATTCTTGGCTGATCCGGCACGCCCTCCCTTGTGCTCCCTCAACCGGCGCGCCCCCCTTGTAGTACCCATAACCGGCGCGCCCCCCCTTTGTGCTCCCTTATCCGGCGCCCTCATTTGAAGTCCTTACCCGGCGCGCCTCTTTTATATAAAGAGGGGGAGGTAAAAAGATAATAAAAAAAAGAAGAGAAAGGTTCAAACAAAAAGAAGAATGCAAAGACCATTGCCAAAATTTTTTTTGAAAGGAACTCTATTACCCGTGCTTCAATTAAAATTTTGTTCCGAGGGCGCTGGCCCCCGGAAACCCCTGCAAGGGGCGCTGCCCCCTTGACCCCCGCGACCTGACCGGGCAGGTCTAACTCCGCGACCTGACCGCACAGGTCGATCCGCGTGTGAGGGCGCACGTTAGTGAGCTCGGGCTACGCACTTAATAATTCACTCCCTAGGACTGGGTGCAAAGAGAAAATCAACGATGCCTTATGGTATCGGACGTGGTTTACGGAATTTTTGACATGGCCATAGTCCGAAATCATCTCCGGCCAACAGTCTATCAACTTGACCTGTCCCTCTCGGGATCCAATCCCCCATTGTCATTAAACTTGCCTTGTTCGTGGCAGACGTCTGCGCGGTTTTGTTACCGTCTTTTATACTACAAACACGGACCTTCGTCCGAACATGAAGTGGCCCGTGAGTGGCCGACATAGTCTGAACATTCATGTCCCGATACGGGTTTCTAGCATAGTTCATCTTTCACTATCCTCCAGCATTATTAGTATTCTCTTTAGGCCGTAGGGCCCTTATTCCTGGCAATCAATCAAGGGTGTTCCCCCGTATGGGGGATGTAAATAACGCCGTGACCTTTATGGCGCGGCAGGTTTCGGTCCCGACACGAACCACACAATTGTTTGATTAGTCAGATCGCACGCACCATGGGCTTCCGTGAAGCCCGAATAAATCATCACTTTGTGACTGGCACGCCCTCGCACTAAATAGACGAATTAACCCCGATCAACAAACGAACAGATTCCCTTCGAATTTTAGTGCGTCCACAGGGGCCTGGCCGCGTCAGGATGATTCCCAAGACTCGGGCCCGGCCTGAGAGGGCGGCATTATTGTTCCTTCTACGTCGAGTCACGGAGAGAGGGGGCTGCAATGTGGAATTATTAATACCTTATATTGTTTTATCATTATTGTTATTGCTACTCCGTTGCTTATTCCTCTTTCCGTATCTGTTCCGGGTGATTTCCCTCATCTTGCTTTATGTCATTATCACTCTTTTTTATTATTATTGTCACTTATTTCATTCATTTTTTTACACAGATATGTTCAGGTTTATTTATTCATCATGATTTTTATTGGCTTGTTAGTTCTGCCATTATATGCCCATATGTACATATATACATGTATTTTTTCTTTGGGGGGAGAGTTGACCCTTGGCGGGTTAAAAGGGGGCTAAAGGGGGGTGTACAACTGAAGAAAGCTGGGTAGAAAAGTGTGCCGGCGAACGGCTGAAGATGTGTGCCGTTGAAGGGCTTAAGGGGGGGTGCCGCTGGAGGGCTGAAGGAGGTGTACCGCTGGGGAGCTGACTGGAGAGTGTACCGGCAAGGGGTATGGGGGGGGTGCCGATGAGGGCGTCCCAAGGTGTACCGGTGAAGGGAGAAGAGGATGCGCCGGGGAAGGCACCAAGGAGAGTGTGCCGGCGAAGGTAGAAGAGGGTGCGCCGGGGAAGGCACCAAGGAGAGTGTGCCGGCGAAGGTAGAAGAGTGTGTGCCGGGCGAACTCAAAGTCTGTACATCGCCTGCTAGAGTCTGCACATTATCTATTGGCTACAACTCAGAGTCTGTGCATTGGCTGCTAGCACACACACAGAGTCTGTACATTGTCCATGTACTGCAACTCAAAGTCTATACACTGGCTGCTACCACACACGAAGTCTGTACGTCCCTCAGCCCAAAGTCTATACATTGGCTGGACGCTGCGACACGAAGTCTGTACATCGGCTGGTTGCTGCACACAAAGCCTGTACATTCATCAGCTCAAAGTCTGTACATTGGTTGGTTTATCGGCTCAAAGTCTATACATTGGCTGGTCACTGCAGCACAAAGTCTGTACATTCATCAGCCCAAAGTCTGTACATTCATCAGCCCAAAGTCTATACATTGGCTGCATTCATCAGCTCAAAGTCAGCACATTGGATGGTTCCTACAATACAAGGTCTGTACATCGGCTGGCTGCATGCACACAAAGTCTGTACGCCCATCAGCCCAAAGTCTATACACTGGCTGGTTGCTGCAACATCAAGTCTGTACATCAGATGGCTGCATGCATACAAAGTCTATACGTCCATCAGCTCAAAGTCTGTACGTTGTCTGTGCAACCAGCACATAAGGTCTATACATCCATCAGCTCAAAGTCTGTACATTATCCATTTGCTGTAGCTCAAAGTCTATACATTGGCCAGCTCAAAGTCTATACATTATCTATTTGATGCAGCTCAAAGTCTATACGCTAGCCAGCTCAAAGTCTGTACACTGTCCATTTGCTGCAGCTCAAAGTCTATACATTGGCCAGCTCAAAGTCTGTACATTGTCCATTGGCTGCAGCTCAAAGTCTGTACGTTGCTTGTTGCTGTGTTCGTGCATCAATCTGCCAAGTCTATACATTGTGTTCTACTTCGGAGGGTGAGAGGAGTGTGCCGCTTAAGGGCCGAGAAGGTGTGTCGTTGAAGGGCTGTTAGAGCGTACCGCTGAAGGAAGGTTAGAGCTATACCGGCCAACGAGGGTGGAGGGCGTACCGGCGAAGGCTGGGACAGACGCACCGATGAAGGCCCACTCCTCTGTTACTTATTTTTAAGGCTTTTCTTTTCTTCTTTTCTTTGATTTTTTGCGTAGTTTTATACAAATCTTTTCTCCTTCTTCTTGCAATCTGTTGTTGCTCTATTTATTTGTTGCTTTTGTTGTCTTTTGGTGTGTATTTATTATCCCATTTGTTTGTTGCATTCTTTTACCTTTTAACGTCTTATTATTTTCTAACAAAAATTCGGCAGCATCTCCCCTAGACCCGGGCATAAGGGAGATAAAGGGAACACGCCCACATGGAGTGGCAGAACCCGACAACTGGAGGTGGGCGCCCGAGGGCGGCAACACCTTAATAAAACCTCAGAAAACAAGGGGAAAACAACGAGCCGAAGACCTCTAAGACTGGACAGGGTGTATGGGGGGTTAGCCAAGGCGTGCCGGCCAAGGACGAGAACAGGGTGCTTGAGGGATGTACCGGGCTAGGGAGAGGCCAGGTGTGCCGCTGGGGCACCAAGGGGGAGTGTACCACTGGGGGGCTACTATAGGTGTATCGGCCAAGACGCCGAAAGGGTGTGCCGCTGGGGAAAAGTGCAAGTGCACCGGACAGGGCTCCAAAAGGGTTGGTCTGCTAACGGGGCGGGGTGTTAGACCGATCAAACCCACAGGGACTTCCGGTAAGAGGAAAAAAAGGTTCAAAGGGGTAGACACAGGTGAAGGCACTGGGCTTTACAGGGGGAGGTTCGTGACCTCAAACCATTTGAGATGATGCCACATCCGGAGGAAACCGTCGGCATGAGGGATGAACACAAACACCGAGAAGTAAAGGGAAAGACGATCAAACACACTGTGGCTCAACACCAACGAGACAAAGAGACAACCCACTGAGGGGGATGATCTTCATTCATGGGGGAGCAAAGGGCCGTAGCCGTCTGAATACATTACAAAACACGCCCGAGCTAAAGCTACGGGCAAGAAAGAAAACCAAAGAACAAAAGAACGGAGAAGGAGAAAACAAAGAACAAAAGAAGAGGAGGTGTTGGGGATCGAGGGAGGGACGACCGTCCACTGCTCTTTCCCCCACCTTCCCCTGCTACATCAAGCCCCCTCTCTCTCTTACTATCTTCTCTTTGCCTGGTGGTTGTCGGAAGACTCCACGCCGGAGCCCTCGCCCTTCTCTTCTCTCTTCTCCTTCTTCTCGTAGGTGGCTCTTTCTGTTCGTCTCTTCTCCTCGTATCTCTTCTCCCCGTCTCTCTCTCTGTCCTCTCTTCGCCGGAATGGGAGTGGTTTTATACTCCCAGCAGCGGGAGCCCTCGAGCACGGCAGTCGGAGGTGGGAAGTGCTGGGCCATCATTGGGTTTGACTTCCCCCGTCCTGGGTGTCAGGGGAGTAGCCTGCGTGGCCCAACCTCTGATTGACACCTCGGACAGCTCACTGCACACCGAAGATCCGTAGGGCATGGGCATCACGTCATTCGGCCGTTGAAATGCCTTAACGCTATGCCGCTGGCGGGCTCAAGAAGTGTGCCGCTGGGAGGGCCAAAGGCCGTGCCGCTGAAGGGCTGCCCAAGCGTGCCGTTGAAGGGGGCAAAAGGCATGCCGCTGAGGGACAAAGGGGGCGTGCCGCTGAAGCCCCGAATGGGCGTGCCGTTGGAGCCCCAAATGGGCATGCCGCTGAAGGCCAGGGGCTGTGCCGCTGAAGCCCCGAATGGGCGTGCCGCTGGAGCCCCAAATGGGCGTGCCGCTGAAGGCCAGGGGCTGTGCCGCTGAAGGGTGTGCCGCTGAGCAGGGCAAGGGGCGTGCCGTTGAACAGGGCAGAGGGTGTGCCGCTGAAACCCCAAGGGCGTGCCGCTGAAGGCCATTGGGGGCGTGCCGCTGAAGGCTGTTGGGGGCATGCCGCTGAAGGGCTAAATGGGCGGTTCTGAGCCCGTTGTGAGCGCGAGTTGTGGCCCCTTTGATTTTCTCCGAGGTCCATGGATTGTGGGGCTCTTGGTGGTTGATTTCTTTTCACTGTCGTGACTCTGGAGACAGCCTCACGGTAGTGTGTGCATGTTCGGGGAATCCAGATGACCTGTCTCTCCGGGGCTTCTTCACTCGGCTCTGTTGTTGATGCCGGGCCGAATAGGATATCTGGGTGTGCAATTTTTGGTGTCCACAAATGTCCCCCACCCACGGGTAGCGCAGTCGAAGGATGAGCCGGACGGTGCCCACGGGTGTACTGGTCTCTTTTTCTCTTCGTCGGTGCCGACGAGGTGTCGGGAGCCGACATGACTTGTTTGTCTCTTCTTTTCTTCGCTAGTGCCGGCGGGGTGTCGGGCATTGACACGGTTTGTTGATCTCTTTGTCTCTTCATCAGTGCCGACAGGGTGTCGGGAGCTGACCTGGTTTGTTGGTCTCTTTGTCTCTTCGTCAGTGCCGACAGTGTGTCGGGAGCTGACCTGGTTTGTTGGTCCCTTTGTCTCTTCGTCAGTGCCGACAGGGTGTCAGGAGCTGACCTGATTTGTTGGTCTCTTTGTCTCTTCGTCAGTGATGGGGACATCACCTCTCAGGCCCATGTTCACAGCTCGTCTCCTCGCCCCAGTTGCATCCGGCATGGTCTAGTCATTTAATTTTGAGTCCTATGTAATTTTTATTTGAGTCATTTGATGTATTTTCCCTTTTATTTGAGTCATGTTCCTAGGTCTTGTGTTCATTTCCCTAAGTTTGAGTGTCATTAGGTTGTCTAGTTAGTTATTGGGCCCAATTCATTGGGCTTGGCCCAAGTGCACCCCCTACCCCATCGGTTATTTATCATTGAGTCTTTTGTCAGGGACTTATTGTAAAATGTGGGTTGCCTATATATAGGACCCCATTCCCCCCATTTCAACTTAATGAATCAATGAATTAAAAACTTGCCATTTTGAGAGTTTACACTTCTTATCTAGTGGAGAGATTCCATTTTTTGGGTGAGAAACCCTAGGGGAGAGATTCCCCACCCTTCCCTCTCTTAATCTCTCTTTTTCACTCCACTTTCTCTCTCCTCAACACCCAAATTCGAATTTTCTTCTCTCTCCTCCCTTCCCAACCACCTCCACTCCCCACCTACCCCATTTAAGCCTCTTCTCATTCCCCACAACCCTTATCAATACTCCATCCCTTCCCAAGACCACCTCCACCAATCCTCTCCTCACCATCCAACCCCGAACTACCCCTCCCACTTTCCCAAGCACCCTTCCCACTACCCCAAGCACCCATTCCCTTCCCCAACACAACCCCCCCCCATTCCCAAGACAAACAAATTAACCCCACCCTTAAACCCATTTTCAAATACTCTTTCCCTCTCACCCACCTTCCCAAATTCGCAGCCCCCACTACCACCATCTGTTGGACCCTCTTCCAGACCTTATTCTCCACCTCCCACACCTTAGAACACCCCCTCCAAGACCCCCTTACAACCAGGGGTCACTCCCACACTCACCTACCCCCTTCCCCTTCTTCTTTCTTGGTCATTGGAAGCTACTTCGAAGTTACAGTTTACTGTCCAGAGGTTGCCGATGAACCAGCAACTTGCAGCGGCCACCACGACTTCCTTCGGACGAGTTTGAAGACCCAAAAGCCATCGTTGGAAGCGTCTACCAGTATCCTTCGCAACAGAAGTGGTTTCATCTTCTTCCGATCTCTGAGCCGTCCAGGAGGTCCATTCTCCCACAACTGCCCAGTTCTGCCTCGGCTGAGAACCTAAGCCAGATGAGAAGCTCTGCCACGACGAACCCTGGAGGAGTCAGCCCACGAGTTCTTCTTCAAAATTATTCATAGCCCAGTCTACTTCCAGAATCAAGAAACAGAACTTCATTCGGCGTTTGTGATCCAGAGTTCTCATTTTTCTCCCTCAGCTACGCAGATCTGCTACCCACAGTCTGCACCAACTAGTCGCCACTGTTCTGCATCCCCTAGTCTTCTCCGACATCGGTTGGCTTCCCCGTCAGTTTTTCTACGAAGAGGACTCATCCACGATTCCAACGTCTTTGACGGCGCTTGATTCCGAGGTCGGGAGCTGCCGGGGCATTCTCTGCAATCTGCTGTTAGAAGTCTGCAGCTGCCGGTCTGAGAATCTCTGTTCAAACCTCCATCCCGGCCAGCAGCCACTCCAGAAGAAATTAAAGAAATTCTGAGGCATTCCCTTCTCAGCTACAAAGATTTTCCCACCGGTCTCGCCACCAGCAAAATTCCTGAGCGGGTTCTACAGTAGCAACACCGACTATCTGTCCCTGTTCGCAGACAGCAAGCAGATTCGGTGCCGTTACTTAGTCATCCCTCTTTAGTCTAATTTCCCCGCCCCGCTTGGCCGGCTGAAGGCCCCTCCCTGCGTGGAGGTAGTATTGTTTGTAATCTCATTAACCCCCACCCCAAGATCCCCCTCCTGCGAGAGGTGTAGTGGTGTAACTTGTTTGGGCAGGTCAAGCTACCCCGACGCGGCGTGTGGGGATCCACTCGCCTCCCCGCTCGCCCTCGTCTCCGATCGGGACCAGTTTCTTCAAACCGGTCGAGTAAGTGCTCAATCTTTCACTCCATTTAGTGCTTGTCTTTCAATATTCGTTCTAGTTCCGCTGGTTATGCGAGTGAGAGCTCGATCCTCAAGCCCCGTTGTCTTGAGTGATCACCGTGGGAAGAGAATCACCGGTGCCTTTGGCACTTTGTCGGCCCCCTTGAATTGGGCATCCACATCCATTGGGAATCAAACATTGGTCTTGCTGGCCCTCTACCAGCAAGGGTCCAACCCCACTTCCTCCACTTGGCATTGCCAAGTTACCCCGGGTCTTGGTGAGCATCGGGTGAGCGGTCGCCGACATCGGTCCGTTTGATTGCGATTGTGCTTGTTTGTTTAAGTCCTAGGTTGTGTCACATCAATTGGTATCAGAGCAAGTCATTGACTTGTCTCTACAAGTCAAGTCCTAGGGCATGCTTGCATTCTTATCCGAACCGTGCATTGTCAACCCATCATTGTTAACATTGAGTCTTGGGTCACATTGTAGCAACCCTAATAAATGAATAATTGAAATGAATTAAAACATATATATTACAGAAGTAATATATAAAAGGAATAGGGTTAATTGGATGAAATAAAATAAAATTAAAAATAACGCCTCTTATTAAGGCGTTAATTTATAAAGAAACGCCTCTATCCATGGCGTTACTAAAGAAAGGACGCCCACACATGCGGTCGTCAGTTCTCATGCGACCAAATGGGTAAGTAAAAGAAACGCCCCTATCTTGGGCGTGTTTTAAAACACGAAACGCCCTTTGTCAAGGCGCTTTTTAAGAAACGCCCTAAAGTAAGGCGTCAATTAAAGAATAGACGCCCTGACCAAAGTCGTTAATTCAGTTCGTGAACCGTTCGAACCCAGAGCTTATCCAGGGAAGATCAACCTAATCTAGTAAGTATCTATTAGAGTAAGGACTCTATTAGGGATATACTACCCTCAATCAAACACTACTCTTGTTAGGACTTCAAAATCCTATAAATAACATGTTCGATCGAACCCTAAAACCCATTTGATCGAACGTCTGCTGCTAGGTACGTGAAGAACAAACTATTCCTTTGATCTCTGCTTTGCCTACACGAAGAACTAATGATTCTTCACTCTCTTTTCTTCTTACAGGTTGAGGAAGCCTAGACATCGTGAAGAACAAGGGTAAGTTCTTCTAAACTTCCATCTTCAGCCAAGCTTATGAAGAAATTTCTAATATCTCTTCATATTCCTCTGTAGGAAAACTCTAGAGATCGACCAAAGAACAAAGGTTCTCTGCCTACTGCTGATTCAGTTTATCCTTATCAACGTCTTCACGTGTCTGTCACCTTCAAATCCATTGTTAAGGTAGGATTTTCTCAAGTTATTGTAGCCAAATAAGAATTAATGCAAGATATCTATACATACGTATATGAGCATGGCATGCATACTGTTTATAAGGTTTTATTACGTTTTCTGCAAAATTTTGAAAGAAACGCCCTTGATTAGGGCGCTAATTTAAAAGAAACGACCATGCTAGTGGTCGTCAATTTAATATTTGACGCCCTCTACGCAGGCGTTAATTTCATAAGAATCGCATGTGATTAATAATTGATCCTGTTTAAAAATTACAATACATATGAAATATTGATTTTTAATATCTTGCATGACTCTGTGAATTCCTGTTAAATTTTACTGCCATGACATGTCTCCTGTCTCTCGAAATATTATTTATTAAAATATCGTAAATCCCTTGAAATTCACGACTTGGACAAAGTCGTTTTCCATATTCTAACGCCCCAGTACAAGGCGTGAATCTGAAAAGTAACGCCCCTTCCTAGGGCGTGTATCTGTTAAAATCCTGAAATTCACATATTCTGTAAAATGGAATTAGAAAGTAACGCCCCTTCCAAGGGCGCGTTTTTGATAAATTTCTGAGAATAATTATATCCTGTCGAATATGTAAATGATGAGACGCCTGCCTCTGCAGTCGTCAACTTTGAAGAAACGCCCCCAGGAAAGGCGTGTTTTTGATAAATTAATGAAATAATGGAAATTCTGCAAATTGGCAATATATGTAAACGCCCTTCTGTTAGGCGTTAATTATTCAATACACGACTTTACTTAAGTCGTTATTTTACTGTAAACTGATTTTATCCTGATTCTATTACCGATGGTTTCCTATTATACATATATATATATATATCGGCACTATTCTCCACTCCGTGAGTATAGTCCCACGTTTCATGTTGATTTATCGATCACACCCAACTCTCATTGACATACAAGCTCTCCATTGGACATTCCGTTCCTTTGGACTAGCGAGTTAGTCATAGAGACCTCCGTAAGACTCCTCGTAGCCTTGGATTCCCTCAAGGCCGACTGAGCTGGTTGTACCCTAAAAACCC
The DNA here is from genome assembly GCA_022559845.1 of Amorphophallus konjac. Lineage (NCBI taxonomy): Eukaryota > Viridiplantae > Streptophyta > Magnoliopsida > Alismatales > Araceae > Amorphophallus > Amorphophallus konjac. The sequence continues at coordinate 96,569,012 of CM040129.1, read as the reverse complement.
ATTACACGATCCTTGCCATGTCAATCTAAAGAAACATGGTATACCGGCCCTTATGATTATACAAAGAGTATATCATAAGAAATTCTTAATGGGATGATGATATCATGCCATATCATGTCGTTCTTGTAAACCTCAATTCTATGATAAGAATGAGGGTATCTTACCTTTGATATACTGTTCATGTGGACCTCAATTCTATATAAAGAATGTCCATATTGATTTGTCATGGTACCTAAGTTAAGGGAACCATAATCTACCTAGTTTTATCGACATCGTGATTATACCGTTATTATCGCCATTCTATGTCCTTTGTCATATTTTGGACTCTATTCTATCAAAGTTGTCATACGTGTCTACAAGCTTGATTATTGAAATTCTATATTGGCTATATAAACAAGAGTGGATGTCAAAACACATGATAAATGCCTGCGCATATAGGGCCCGATCTGGTCCTGGGAGGAGCACCCGAAAGTACTTGTGCCCATGGGAGTTAAAATGATAAGGTATCTGGCATTATACCGAGTACTTGACTTGCTTGATTGGACATTCCACACACATCTTGTACTTGAATCGTACTTGACTTTACATGAAATGTGTGGCCCGAAAGAGGGTAATTTACTTGCTTGATACATGATAGCCAAAGTTCTTGACATGACTCGATAATGGTACTTGCTTGAATATCTTGAATAACTTGTATCTTGTTCATGACTAAGTTCATCTTATTTTCTTGATATTACATTCTCTCTATCTTGTCGTTTTATGCGAGCATGCATAGCTTTATTGCATCCATGAAAATGTAATTACTTAAACCACTTGCTAGTACTTGAGATATAATTTCCTACTGAGCGTTCGCTCATTCCGTTTGTCCCTTTTTACTTTTCAGGTAAGTCCGACGACGATGGAAGTCAATCGGATGGGAATGGTCAAGAGTGAAAGTGATAGAGCTTCTACAAGTGTCGTCTAGTCTTTTCCATAGTTTCTTGAGTCAACTATGTATTCTTTTCCTTTTTATTTAACAGAGTATTGGATTTGTAATAGTCTATCCATTATGAAATAAAGGATTGGGTTATCTTGCTATTTTGCGCATCTCTGTCTTTGTGTCGAATATACGACCACTCTGATTGACATGATTGATATAGACACGTCGCGCATCTCCGGGTATCTTCCGCGCTCGGGGCGTGACACACATGGCCCCTCTCCCAATCATATCACATGCATGCTTACCTAATGGAGAGCCGGTAGAAATTGATTTCATTGACCTAGAATCTGAAAATTGGGTGTCCCCCGATATCATTACCTCTCTTTGTAGGACCGGACAAATTGTGCACAATGGAGACCAAGTCTTTATTGAATTTCATAAATGGTTCGGGAAGACTAAGTATTTGGATGGGGCTTGGTGTCAAAAGGGAACATTGGCGGGTCCATGTATAATCCTAGGTAAGAAATGGTTAGATGAAAGGAATGCCGACATCGACCCAACACGTCGGACTTGCCTAGTGCATCCGCCACACCTTTCGGGAACCTTTAAATTCAACAACCTTGTATTCTCCCACCTGCGGGAATCCCGCCCTTGTTCACCATGTTAGGTTCAGTGCAGTATTCAGAGGGGGGGGTGAATGAAAATAACTCGTTTAAAAAACTTTCACCCAATTGAAAACTAGAATACTAACAAGACTTTCACTCAATATAAAATTTCGCCCAAACTAGAACTATGATGCTAACTAGACAGATTTACCAAATCTGAAAGCTAGTCAACTATTCAGTTCTACCAGTTAGCAAACACATGGAGCGTCCCTATGCATTCATCTAGCGGAAGCACAAATGAACAAATCAAGCCACAATGCACAAGGGGTTTTTAGGTGGTTCGGTCCTCCAGACCTACATCCACCCCACACTCAAACCGAGTGTGGCTTCCACTAGCTCACGCTAGAAACAGCAGACTCAGTCTGCAACAAGTGCTGCCACACAGCTTGACCAGGGGAACACCCTCCCCTCTTCCTCCCAACCGGAGGGAACCACTAGTGACACCAGTCACTAACAAACCAGAGACACACGGTCTCTCTTCCTCTGAACCCCAGAGGGAAGCACAACCGGAGATAAATCTCCCTTCCTCCAACCCGGAGGGAAACAACCGATGACACCCTGTCAAAGGCAACCAGAGACGCAAGTCTCTCTTCCTCCACACCGGAGGGTACCAACCACAAGTAGCACCCAGCTACTTGCAAACCGAAGACACAAAGTCTCCCTTCTCCTGAGCCCACAGGAGGAACCCCGACCTCTCTACAGAGGATCGGAAATACAGTAAATGGATAAAAATAAAAACGAAACCAGCAACAGAAAGCTGAAAAGATAAAAACAAATGTGGCTCTCGCAGGAGCTGGCTGGCCTAGATTTGATCCACGGTTCAGCAGGAACATATCTTCTTGTTGAAGCTTCTATCACTCTAGCTCTCTCTTCTTCTCTATTCTTATTCCTCTTCTTCTCTTCACACTCTGCTATCTCGATCTCTTACTCAATCTCTCTTTCTTTCTCTTTCTCACTCTCTTTCTCTTCTTCTTTTCTTTTTCTTCTTCTCTGTCTGGATCGTGGCTCTCTATATAGAGTTTTCTTCTCGCCAACTCGATCACCTTCATCTGTGGACGAAGGTCTCATATATATAGCAGCAGCATCATCATCAGCCACGACGTGTGACCTCCACATTTCCAGCCCTAATTATTAGGACCACGTGGCAGTCTCTCAGCAGGCTTCATTCCAGCCTCGGATCACGTGCCCTCCTTAAGCTTCACGATCAAAGCACCTGTAAAACAGAGTATCGGATAAGTCATCAGTTTAAAGAACAACTCTGTATAGACTTATCAGAAGAACAGCGTTTTAGAAGAAACCTGGACGAGGTTAGAACGAAACAACACGAGCTAACAAACGGCAACAACACGGAGACAACATGAAGACAGAATAAGGAAACGACACGAAGTGAAATGACAAAAACCGTCACGAGTTGAAAACAACACGAAGACGAACACAGAAGTTGACACGGGGTTGAACAAGTAGACGTAAAAGATGACACGAGATTCACTGGGAAACGACACGAGGTGGTATACAGAAAGCAACACGAGGTGCTGCAATGTTCTGCACGCAGTGGAACAAAAATGACACGAAGACACAGAAACAACAGTAACCGACACGAAGTAAGTACGACACCAAGATGAGGTTGACACGAAATGAAAATAACACGAAGTGAAGTTGGCACGAAGTGAAAACAACACGAAGATGAAACACAAGGAAAAAAACACGAAGTCAAAGAAACAACAGTAACCGACATGAAGTACATGAGAGGAAAAACGACACGAAGTCATGAAAACAGAAAAGTAATTTGACACGAAGTCAAAATGACAAGAAGTAAAACGACACGACGTCGTGAACAGAAATCAACACGAAGTGTGATTTCAACATAAGAAAGACACGGACTGATAACGACATGAAGTCGAAACAATATCTGACACGGGGTAACACTACACGAGGTAAGACGACACGAAGACGAAATACAAAGAGACGACACGAAGTGAAGTTGACACGAAGTGAAAACAACACTAAGTGAAAAACAACATTAAGTGAAACAGTAATCGACATGAAGTGAAAACAACACGACGACAGTGAGAACAACACGAGGTGAAACGACACGAGGTGTAGAAAATCAAAAATTGACACGAAGTGTGGTCAAGGCGAGAAAGACACTAAGTCAAAAACGAAAGACCAACACTAAGACAGAAACATAAAAATAACACGGAGACGTAGACACTAAAACAACACGAAGATGAAAACAAGGGAAACGACACGAAGTCTAACCTCATACAAGCTTTCCTGTCACGTATGGAAATCAACACGAAGTGTTGTAAGCTCATACGACACGAGATCTTTTCGTGTTGGTGAGGGGAAACAACACGAAAACTCAAGTACAGAAACAGCACGAAGATGATGTACAATCTGATGTACAGACATGAAGAACAGTCCAAAGTATAGACTTCACGCTGTACAGACTTGGAAGACCAGTGTTGATTGTACTTGACGATGTAAACACTTAGCCTATGCAGACCAATGTACAGACTTTGGCGAAGCAAAAGGCTGTATAAACTTGGAGACCCAAAGCCATTGTATAGACTTTATCTAAGACAAGGCGTGAGCTGACGTTGTATATACTTAGCCAATGCAAACCAGTCCGATGTATAGACTTTAAGGAAATGCATGCTACAGTGCAATGTCTAGACTTGCGATGTGTTCGCCAAATGCACACTACAGTCCAATGTATGGACTTAGACGAATGATGCATGAGACGCTCAATGTATCGACTTTATGTTATTGTGCAGTGAATAGACTTAGGGCATAAACCCCACGAAGCACTGTATAGACTATGCACATAACATAAGTCTAACATAAACAATATATCAGTTGTACCAGTCACAGTCATGATGCAATCATCAAGGCACAATGTCATGAAAACACTATATCATTGCTATCATCAAAATACAATATCAATCATCAAAACCACAGCAATGAATGAATGCTTTATGCATCAGTTTAACATGTAACAAGACTCATCAAAATACAATCTAAACTGAGCAGCAAGATGACTGAACATTTGATTAACTCACATCAACAACCAATCATCAAAACCATCATCAAAACCACAGGGGCACAACAATCTCCCCCTTTTTGATGATGGCAACACTTTCAATACATTGAGTCATTCTGATGATGTAAGGCATTCTGAGACATTCTGAAGACTCAAATTATTCTCCCCCTTTGACTTCATCAAAAAGAAAAATAATTTGAGAAATTATAGCATGTATAAGAGTTCAGTCAAGTTCTCCCCCTAAATAAAAGCTCCCCCTTTGAGAAGGAAAATGAACATGATTCAGCATGACAAGGAATGCTCCCCCTGAAGAGATGCCAATTGATATGCAAGTGATACATGACATGGAAGCTCCCCCTCAATCAGTGGAATCTTATGAGATATGAGAAGTTCAGGTCATTGAGCCAAGGACATGAGCAGAAGAAATTCAGTTAACAGATTTTTCAAGGATGCTCCAAACATAAGAAATTTTGCCAGATTTTCAAAGAGATATCAATCTCATAAATCTAAAGCATAAGTTTTCAAAGTCTTCTATCATAAGGGCTTATGAATGACATTTATTGAACATCATGGTTTAAACATGATGTATGCAGAGTTTATCAATAAAATTCTGTAATGGTATCTAAAACCATGGTTTAATAAAAATGAACCAAGCCCTCATATTTATCTTGATTATTCTCCCTTTGTCTTACACAATCAAATCTATTGACTTCTTTCAGAATTACATGTACTAGTATTGAAATCAAGCAATTATGAAGTCATATGATTTTGTCTAGGGTTGTAGCAATTTGATTTTGGCATCAATATTCAGATATTTCAATTTATTCAACAATTTTCCTTGCTACAAATTTTACGTGCTTTCTAGTTCAGTACACACCTTGTAACTAGAGGATATACCTTGATCAGAGGCCAATATCCCTAAGCCCTTAGTGTGACTAACTGTCATGCCTTATGTAAATAGAGTTAGCATTTACACATCATGACACACTACAGCTAAATTTTTAATGAGTGAATTGTATTTCTCAGTGTGCATGCCATTGCTCTGCCTGATTTTCAATGAATTCTCATTTTATAGAGTTAACTAAGGCACCTCATGACACAGTCCTTTGGACTTGTGTTTCTCAGTGACCAATGTCATTGTTCTGACAGATATTACCCTTTAGACATTTCAGAAACATTCATTTGCTTCAAAACAATATTAATCTCATGTACTTAACCAATTAAAGTTATGTATTCAAAAGTGCAGATTTCAGGAGTTTTCACAAGACATAGCATGAAACATATGGTTAAGGTTTATTAAACATGCTTCATATATTTTTAAGAGATTTTAAAGCCAAACTCATTGAATACATTAAACTTAAACCACATGAGTTATTTCAGTCATTCATAAAAATGTATAATAGAAGATTTCTAGTTCAAGATTTTCAGATTTATGATCGAGATAGCCCATTGAAATCTTCATGAAAGACTGATAGAATTCTGAAGCCAAATGATACCAATTGATAGGAGAATTACCAATTGTTAAGAGAGATTTTGAAGCATAAAGTTTTCAGAATATGATCAAGGTTTGTCAACAAAATCAATAAGAAAGGATATGCTATGAAATCTGACAAATGTATGCATTTGACAACCTATATGCAATGCATTGACTCCCCCTTACAATATGCATTTAAACATACATGCAAATCACATATATGCACTTCAGATGAGTAGAGTTCAGAGGTATCAATTCAGACAATGCTGATGAGGAATGATTATGCAAACACAGAATTAACTTGCTATGCAACATACTGTCCTACATGCAGACTATGCACCAAGGATACATTAAACAAGTATGCAATCAATTCAGGTTTATGCATCCAATTCATGAGCATTTTTATCCTTTTTCAGATTTTTCAACATATGATGCAGTTCACTGTTTTACATGAAGACTAGACCCATGGTACTAGGCGGAGGACTTGGTCCAAGGACCACCTCACACATGTCAGTAGCATCCAAACATACTCCATATGCCCTTCAACTTGTCCCATTTAATATACCATGATGATCATGTATGACAATGCAACATAAAGCAGTCCTTCATGCATTGAACAGCATCATTGACACATGTAATGACAATCAGTCTATACACAATCAGTCCAAGTGTGCATTCAATAACAAGCATGCAATGCATTAACACAAAACACATGTATGGACGCAGAGTCTGTATAGTGCATCAACCGTATATACTAAAGAAGCATTCAAATTCAGTTCAACATATAGTACGAGAAGAGCATCAGATATGCAGAGTTGAATTCAATAGCTGAGTCTGGAATGCAGACTGATCAACTAGACAAGAGAAGATCATACAACAAACAAGTAAATCAACATGGAATTCTCATTTTTCATACTCACAAGTTCAGATAATGAATTTAAAATAGATTTCAGAACTGACCTGAATTGAATCATGGGGTTTTCTTTTTGAGTGCCTTGGTTGACCCCTTTTATTTCTCCTTCCAAGGCACACCTACAGCAAGTCAATCAAGTTGATCCTGCAGAGACCCAAGCAGTCTTGGGTCCTGCACTACCCCTATCAGGTTTCTTAGCAGGATAGTCATCAAATTTCATCAGATAGCAATTATTCATGGAATGACCAAGACTTCCACAATATCTACATGACACCGCCGAATTAGCTGAAGTATGATGCCTATGTAGATGAGCATGAGTATTTCTTTGATTATCATGAAAATTTTTCTTTCCATAATCAGCTAGCCAACAGTTGGCAGCTTTGTGGCCTAGCTTACCACATTCAGAACATGTAAAAATCTTTCTTTTATATGCAACTTTATTTCCTCCAAAGTCATTTTTCTTTGTAGGAAATTTAGCATATTTGAAATTCTCATTCCTACCCTGGATATGCCAACAGTCTTTGACTGTGTGGCCATGCTTTCTACAATGAGAACATTGAAGGGAGTTTCTTCTAAACGACCCTGACCAGCATTGTGCAGCAACATGTCCTATTTTTCCACAGTTATAACAATCAATTTTCTGATCCCATGGGACATGCTTTCTAGCCTGATTGTTTTGAGCAGCTGCTAGGTCATCCTTTTCCATCAAATTACAATCATGCATCAAATGTCCGTGTTTGTGACAGTAGTGACAGATCATTTTCTTTCTAGATGTATGCGAGTGTGGGTGAGGACTGTGATCAATATGCATAGAGGAGTTCTTTCTATATGTTTTCTATTTTTCATTCTCTTTCTGATTTTTGTACTGAGGTGAAAATGAGGTAGAGGGCTTTTCTTATTCTGAACTTTTAACGAAAACAGTCTTCAATTTTTCTCCAAAAGCCTTCTCAGCCTTCTTCATGTCTGGACTATAACCCAGTCCCTCCTTCTGAAAATTCACATTCGCACCAAGGAGCTTATTCAAATTGTCTCTTCCCTTAACAAATTTTGACAGGGAGTTTCTTAGATCTTCAATTTCTCTTTCCAAAGACACAATGTGGTCCTCACACAAAATAAGTTGATTTTGCAATTCATCATTCAGACTCTTCAGAGTCTCATTTTCTTGTGTCAATGTGAATTCAATACTCACTTCATTTTCTTTCAGAATAGAATTCCTTCTTTCAACTGTCAGCCATTTTTCAGAAAAAAATAGTATTAAGAACCATTAGCTTTTTATTTTGTTCCTTCAGATGAAGGTTTTCTTCAATCAGCTTATCTTGTAATTTATCGGTTTCCTTCTTCTGACTCAGTAGTGAATCATTTTCTTCCTTCAAGGAAGTGATTAGTTTCTTCTGTATATTATCATTAGAGTCTAAATCTTCAATCAATTCTTTCAAGAATGCACATTCATTGCAAGCAGAATTATCAGAGCATTTTGTTTGAGCCTGAAGTTTTTCACATTATTTCTTAAGGCATTCATTTTCGGATTTCACAATATCCAATTCAGAGCTAACACATTCAAGTTTTTTCATCAATTTTTCATTCTGGTTTTTATGCATATGGAAATCAGATAAATAGGCGTCATGAGATTTCTGCATATTTGAACAATTTTCACATTGTGGAGTAGAACTACTTCGATCACTTTTATTTTTCAATTTCTTGTATTGTTTTCTTAATTGTTCATGAGACTCGAACAACTCAGCGTATGCATTCTCCCAATCATCTAAAGAGAAGTTTTCGAAGATGTTTACCTCCTCATCATTATCCTCTTCCTGATCATTTGAGCTTGCCTTGCCATTATCATCTTCTGGATTATGGCTGTCACTATAGTCTCCTCCATTTCCGACTAAGCACAGTCCACCTTTTTCCTCATGTATGGCTTTCACTTGAGCCATGATTTCTTTTCCTGTTGAGCAACCTGCAATACAAGGAAACATGTCAATATTTACTGAGTCTCTTAGAATATTAAAGACTTCAGTATTCTCTTTAAACTTCCTCATGTCCCTCCTAGACCATCTGGCCTCATCCTGAGGCACTTTGTGTGGGCCCTTTGATATGAGATTCCATAATTTAGGATTAATGGAACTCAGGTGAATGCCAATGCCGCCCAACCAACTGCTGCAATTTGAACCATCAAATATCACGAGAGAAGACATTTAAACAAACAATTTTAGAACAGTAGTTGTTCGATGAGAGATCCAAGCAGCAGGACAGACACACACACAGATAAGAAACTTCACACGATGGCAGGATCCCCTTCAGATCGTTGGATCTGTTGAGCTAGGAACCCGCTCTGATACCAATTGTTAGGTTCAGTGCAGTATTCAGAGGGGGGGGTGAATGAAAATAACTCGTTTAAAAAACTTTCACCCAATTGAAAACTAGAATACTAACAAGACATTCACTCAATATAAAATTTCGCCCAAACTAGAACTATGATGCTAACTAGACAGATTTACCAAATCTGAAAGCTAGTCAACTATTCAGTTCTACCAGTTAGCAAACACATGGAGCGCCCCTATGCATTCATCTAGCGGAAGCACAAATGAACAAATCAAGCCACAATGCACAAGGGGTTTTTAGGTGGTTCGGTCCTCCAGACCTACATCCACCCCACACTCAAACCGAGTGTGGCTTCCACTAGCTCACGCTAGAAACAGCAGACTCAGTCTGCAACAAGTGCTGCCACACAGCTTGACCAGGGGAACACCCTCCCCTCTTCCTCCCAACCGGAGGGAACCACTAGTGACACCAGTCACTAGCAAACCAGAGACACACGGTCTCTCTTCCTCTGAACCCCAGAGGGAAGCACAACCGGAGATAAATCTCCCTTCCTCCAACCTGGAGGGAAACAACCGATGACACCCTGTCAAAGGCAACCAGAGACGCAAGTCTCTCTTCCTCCACACCAGAGGGTACCAACCACAAGTAGCACCCAGCTACTTGCAAACCGAAGACACAAAGTCTCCCTTCTCCTGAGCCCACAGGAGGAACCCCGACCTCTCTACAGAGGATCGAAAATACAGTAAATGGATAAAAACAAAAACGAAACCAGCAACAGAAAGCTGAAAAGATAAAAACAAATGTGGCTCTCGCAGGAGCTGGCTGGCCTGGATTTGATCCACGGTTCAGCAGGAACATATCTTCTTGTTGAAGCTTCTATCACTCTAGCTCTCTCTTCTTCTCTATTCTTATTCCTCTTCTTCTCTTCACACTCTGCTATCTCGATCTCTTACTCAATCTCTCTTTCTTTCTCTTTCTCACTCTCTTTCTCTTCTTCTTTTCTTTTTCTTCTTCTCTGTCTGGATCGTGGCTCTCTGTATAGAGTTTTCTTCTCGCCAACTCGATCACCTTCATCTGTGGACGAAGGTCTCATATATATAGCAGCAGCATCATCATCAGCCACGACGTGTGACCTCCACATTTCCAGCCCTAATTATTAGGACCATGTGGCAGTCTCTCAGCAGGCTTCATTCCAGCCTCGGATCATGTGCCCTCCTTAAGCTTCACGATCAAAGCACCTGTAAAACAGAGTATCGGATAAGTCATCAGTTTAAAGAACAACTCTGTATAGACTTATCAGAAGAACAGCGTTTTAGAAGAAACCTGGACGAGGTTAGAACGAAACAACACGAGCTAACAAACGGCAACAACACGGAGACAACATGAAGACAGAATAAGGAAACGACACGAAGTGAAATGACAAAAACCGTCACGAGTTGAAAACAACACGAAGACGAACACAGAAGTTGACACGGGGTTGAACAAGTAGACATAAAAGATGACACGAGATTCACTGGGAAACGACACGAGGTGGTATACAGAAAGCAACACGAGGTGCTGCAATGTTCTGCACGCAGTGGAACAAAAACGACACGAAGACACAGAAACAACAGTAACCGACACGAAGTAAGTACGACACCAAGACGAGGTTGACACGAAATGAAAACAACACGAAGTGAAGTTGACACGAAGTGAAAACAACACGAAGATGAAACACAAGGAAAACAACACGAAGTCAAAGAAACAACAGTAACCGACACGAAGTACATGAGAGGAAAAACGACACGAAGTCATGAAAACAGAAAAGTAATTTGACACGAAGTCAAAATGACAAGAAGTAAAACGACACGACGTCGTGAACAGAAATCAACACGAAGTGTGATTTCAACATAAGAAAGACACAGACTGATAACGACACGAAGTCGAAACAGTATCTGACACGGGGTAACACTACACGAGGTAAGACGACACGAAGACGAAATACAAAGAGACGACACGAAGTGAAGTTGACACGAAGTGAAAACAACACTAAGTGAAAAACAACATTAAGTGAAACAGTAATCGACACGAAGTGAAAACAACACGACGACAGTGAGAACAACACGAGGTGAAACGACACGAGGTATAGAAAACCAAGAATCGACACGAAGTGTGGTCAAGGCGAGAAAGACACTAAGTCAAAAATGAAAGACCAACACTAAGACAGAAACATAAAAATAACACGGAGACGTAGACACTAAAACAACACGAAGATGAAAACAAGGGAAACGACACGAAGTCTAACCTCATACAAGCTTTCCTGTCACGTATGGAAATCAACACGAAGTGTTGTAAGCTCATACGACACGAGATCTTTTCGTGTTGGTGAGGGGAAACAACACGAAAACTCAAGTGATGTACAGACATGAAGAACAGTCCAAAGTATAGACTTCACGCTGTACAGACTTGGAAGACCAGTGTTGATTGTACTTGACGATGTAAACACTTAGCCTATGCAGACCAATGTACAGACTTTGGCGAAGCAAAAGGCTGTATAGACTTGGAGACCCAAAGCCATTGTATAGACTTTGTCTAAGACAAGGCATGAGCTGACGTTGTATATACTTAGCCAATGCAAACCAGTCCGATGTATAGACTTTAAGGAAATGCATGCTACAGTGCAATGTCTAGACTTGCGATGTGTTCGCCAAATGCACACTACAGTCCAATGTATGGACTTAGACGAATGATGCATGAGACGCTCAATGTATCGACTTTATGTTATTGTGCAGTGAATAGACTTAGGGCATAAACCCCACGAAGCACTGTATAGACTATGCACATAACATAAGTCTAACATAAACAATATATCAGTTGTACCAGTCACAGTCATGATGCAATCATCAAGGCACAATGTCATGAAAACACTATATCATTGCTATCATCAAAATACAATATCAATCATCAAAACCACAGCAATGAATGAATGCTTTATGCATCAGTTTAACATGTAACAAGACTCATCAAAATACAATCTAAACTGAGCAGCAAGATGACTGAACATTTGATTAACTCACATCAACAACCAATCATCAAAACCATCATCAAAACCACAGGGGCACAACAATAGCAGTTTACAGGATCAAGCCCCTACCGTTGCGCTAAAAGCTCGAGCTGGTAGCGAAGGTTAGACCGTATTTCCTTATGGCAGCGCAGAACCCCACGTCTATGACGTGCTGTGGGCGGGCATGAGGGGCTTCGCACATGGACCCCATAATCCATGCGGCGGGTTGGGCTGCCAAGCACCGATGGTCCCACGTGGGTCCCATACCCCACATGGTACACACCAAATACAAGGAGACGCTGGAAATAAACGTTGGAATAAACCAACAATCTCCCCCCCAGCGCACCTGGGATTTGAACCCGCGACCTCGCTCTGATACCAGTTTACAGGATCAAGCCCCTACCGTTGCGCTAAAAGCTCGAGCTGGTAGCGAAGGTTAGACCGTATTTCCTTATGGCAGCGCAGAACCCCACGTCTATGACGTGCTGTGGGCGGGCATGAGGGGCTTCGCACATGGACCCCATAATCCATGCGGCGGGTTGGGCTGCCAAGCACCGATGGTCCCACGTGGGTCCCATACCCCACATGGTACACACCAAATACAAGGAGACGCTGGAAATAAACGTTGGAATAAACCAACACACCACCCCGGGTGCACCATACTCCGGCCATCATCACCCCACCATAAAAGAACCTTCCCACTCCATTAGCTTTGGAAGAAGTAGTCCACCCACTTTACCACATGAAGACAAATACCTCTCGGGAACCTATCCCCTCCATGGAGAGCACCCATGTCCCAATTGAAGAGGAAGCCTCGCACGAGGATCTTCACCCTCCACCACCCCCTCTAGATAAGGTCGAATTCATCTTGGAAGAGTCCCTTATTAGTTGGCTAAAGAAGAGCCCAATAAGAGAGATCACGGCCCACGATTGCCTTCCCATAAAGGAAAACCTTCCCATAGTGCACATCTCCTCCTATCACACCATAATCCAAACATCCTACCAAGTGGAAACCTTATAGGACCTTCTCAAGGGCATAGCATGGCAATTAGAGATGACTAGCATGTTGACCCCTATGGTCGAACAACCTAAGAGCCTTAGCCTCCTACACCTATGCATAGGGTCTATCACCTCAGTTTGCACCATTGGTTGCTACACTAGCGACCTCCTTCTATTCCTCCCTACACCCGATGAGCCCAACCTTCTCCTCGATTTAGAGCTTCTTATCTCGGGTAGAAAGCCAAGCCCTCCACTCATGGCCGACCCACTTGTCAAGAACATTGGCCCAACTATCATGGAGAAGGATGACTTAGCACCTTTTAAGGATCTTGGGGACATGGAGTTCCTCTCCCTAGGTGACTCATTTTATGATCCATATGATCCATTCCAATGGGAGTCAAGGGACTCATATGACCCAACCATCTTACCAACCACCCACCCTTTCCTACCCTCACCCACCATATTGGGCCAAACCCACCTCATCCATGACCCGGGTTACACCTTGGGAGCCATGACCTTGGGCCACATATCCCTAGGTAATCAGGTTGTGCCCCACCCCATGATGACCACCTTCTTAGATCCATTCGATCCTTTCCAATGGGAATTCAAAGGTTGTCCCACACCTATACACATGGAAGTCACCTTTGGGAAAAGCATGCATGTGTCTAGGCTTACCATACCCCTTGGCATGAACACTATGTTGGGTCCATTCATTCATATCACCCACATGTCAAGTAGAAAGTATGAGTGGTCCATATTCGGATGTCATGGTCCACCTTCATTCATCATGGGTCTTAAGCATGTCAAAGGCATCTACGGATGTCCGGGTCCCCCAATATTTATCACCAATTTGCATGATAGGGCCACCTACGGGTGCCCCGGCCCACCTAGGCTAAACAAAGTCTACACTGCATCATTACACGATAGGTCTACTTTTGGTTGGCCAGGTCCACCCATCACCCCTAGAATGTCTGCATTCACAACATTGCATAAAGAGATCCGCAAGCACATTAGCAAGAAGAATGTGACTTATAAAAGGCGAGCCGACTCTCATCGACGTCACCAAGAATTCCATGAGGGTGACTTTGTGATGGTAAGGACGGAGAGGCTCTCCCCGGGAGCCATCTCCAAATTGAGGCCACGTGGGGCTGGTCCCTTCCAGGTCCTGAGGCGCATTGGTACAAATGCCTTTGAGTTAAATCTCCCCGAGGAATATAGGGTAAGTCCCACATTCAGTGTCGCCGACCTAGTGCCATACAAGGGACCCACGGTGGTACCTAGTGAGGATATTGAGCATATTCCCTCCATTGAGAGAGCACCCACCCGTGAGGAGAGTCCACCAGCCAAGAGAGCCCAGCGTGAGCGCATTGAACGAATATTGGATGAACATGTCACTACCACCAGGAGCAAGGTATACGAGCGCTATCTCGGCAGGTGGATGGATCGGTCTCGTTCGGAAGACTTGAGGGCAGTACCACTTCTACACCCTCCATGGAGGGAAGGACACTTACTCGACGGAGTCGAGTTCTCCGCACCCCGGGAGTATGATGGGGACATCACCTCCCATGCCCACGTTCACAGCTCGTCTCCTCGCCCCGGTTGCATCCGGCATGGTCTAGTCATTTAATTTTGAGTCTTATGTAATTTTTATTTGAGTCATTTGATGTATTTTCCCTTTTATTTGAGTCATGTTCCTAGGTCTTGTGTTCATTTCCCTAAGTTTGAGTGTCATTAGGTTGTCTAGTTAGCTATTGGGCCCAATTCATTGGGCTTGGCCCAAGTGCACCCCCTACCCCCTCGGTTATTTGTCATTGAGTCTTTTGTCAGGGACTTATTGTAAAATGTGGGTTGCCTATATATAGGACCCCATTCCCCCCATTTCAACTTAATGAATCAATAAATGAAAAACTTACCATTTTGAGAGTTTACACTTCTTATCTAGTGGAGAGATTCCATTTTTTGGGTGAGAAACCCTAGGGGAGAGATTCCCCACCCTTCCCTCTCTTAATCTCTCTTTTTCACTTCACTTTCTCTCTCCTCAACACCCAAATTCGAATTTTCTTCTCTCTCCTCCCTTCCCAACCACCTCCACTCCCCACCTACCCCATTTAAGCCTCTTCCCATTCCCCACAACCCTCATCAATACTCCATCCCTTCCCAAGACCACCTCCACCAATCCTCTCCTCACCATCCAACCCCCAACTACCCCTCCCACTTTCACAAGCACCCTTCCCACTACCCCAAGCACCCATTCCCTTCCCCAACACAACCCCCCCCCCCATTCCCAAGACAAACAAATTAACCCCACCCTTAAACCCATTTTCAAATACTCTTTCCCTCTCACCCACCTTCCCAAATTCGCAGCCCCCACTACCACCATCTGTTGGACCCTCTTCCAGACCTTATTATCCACCTCCCACACCTTAGAACACCCCCTCCAAGACCCCCTTACAACCAGGGGTCACTCCCACACTCACCTACCCCCTTCCCCTTCTTCTTTCTTGGTCATTGGAAGCTACTTCGAAGTTGCAGTTTGCTGTCCAGAGGTTACAGATGAACCAGTAACTTGCAGCAGCCACCACGACTTCCTCCGGACGAGTTTGAAGACCCAATAGCCATCGTCGGAAGTGTCTACCAGTATCCTTCGCAACAGAAGTGGTTTCATCTTCTTCCGATCTCCGATCCGTCCAGGAGGTCCATTCTCCCACAACTGCGCAGTTCTACCTCGGCTGAGAACCTGAGCCAGATGAGAAGCTCTGTCACGATGAACCCCGGAGGAATCAGCCCACCAGTTCTTCTTCAAAATTCTTCGTCGCCCAGTCTACTTCCAGAATCAAGAAACAGAACTTCATTCGGCATTCGTGATCCAGAGTTCTCATTTTTCTCCCTCAGCTATGCAGATCTGCTACCCACAGTCTGCACTGACCAGTCGCCACTGTTCTGCATCCCCTAGTCTTCTCCGACATCGGTTGGCTTCCCCGTCAGTTTTGTTGCGAAGAGGACTCGTCCACGATTTCAGCGACTCTGACGGCGCTTCATTCCGAGGTCGGGAGCTGCCGGGGCATTCTCTGCAATCTGCTGCTAGAAGTTTGCAGCTGCCGGTCTGAGAATCTGAGGCTCTGTTCAAACCTCTATCCCAGCCAGCAGCCACTCCATAAGAAATTAAAGAAATTCTGAGGCATTCCCTTCTCAGCTACGAAGATTTTCCCACCGGCCTTGCCACCAGAAAAATTCCTGAGCGGGTTCTACAGCAGCAACACCGACTATCTGTCCCTATTCGCAGACAGCAAGTAGATTCGGTGCCGTTACTTAGTCATCCCTCTTTAGTCTAATTTCCCCGCCCCGCTTGGCCGGCTGAAGGCCCCTCCCTGCGTAGAGGTAGTATTGTTTGTAATCTCATTAACCCCCACCCCAAGATCCCCCTCCTGCGAGAGGTGTAGTGGTGTAACTTGTTTGGGCAGGTCAAGCTACCCCGACGCGGCGTGTGGGGATCCACTCGCCTCCCCGCTCGCCCTCGTCTCCGACCGGGACCGGTTTCTTCAAACCGGTCGAGTAAGTGCTCAATCCTTCACTCCATTTAGTGCTTGTCTTTCAATATTCGTTCTAGTTCCGCTGGTTATGCGAGTGAGAGCTCGATCCTCAAGCCCCGTTGTCTTAAGTGATCACCGTGGGAAGAGAATCACCGGTGCCTTTGGCACTTTGTCGGCCCCCTTGAATTGGGCATCCACATCCATTGGGAATCAAACATTGGTCTTGCTGGCCCTCTACCAGCAAGGGTCCAACCCCACTTCCTCCACTTGGCATTGCCAAGTTACCCCGGGTCTTGGTGAGCATCGGGTGAGCGGTCGCCTACATCGGTCCGTTTGATTGCGATTGTGCTTGTTTGTTTAAGTCCTAGGTTGTGTCACATCAGTCAGTGCCGACAGGGTGTCGGGAGCTGACCTGGTTTGTTGGTCTCTTTGTCTCTTCGTCAGTGCCGACAGGGTGTCGGGAGTTGACCTGGTTTGTTGGTCTCTTTGTGTCACGTCCCGAGTGCGGAAGCTTACCCGCGGCGCGACAGTTCTTTATACAGAACCAAAGCAAGCTAGATTATGAATGAATTTCTAATTACAATAGAGTGCGCAAAATTTAATTTATTAACGGCGAAATGAGTTTGAACTAATGATTATTACAATAATCAACTGAATTACAACACAGTCATTTATTTAAACTTGTAAATTACAACTGATACATCCTGAAATTTATTTAACACACTAAATTACATAACATAATCACTACACTCATCACTCGGTCTCTTCCCCATCGGTGTCCTGACCGGCCTCCAATTCACCTGAAAGGTTAGAAGAACAACTAGATGAGCGAGTCGCTCAGTAGGGTTTACGTCTCAAATTCTAACAGGCTTTAAATGAATTATAATTTAAATAATGCAATTAACCTATGCATGCTGACAATAGATAATCAAGGAATTATAAAAGACGATAAGAGCTGAATTTAAGTTTCAATAAGCAGTAAGAATATTAAACAAGGGATAACTGGTCATATCAAGAATTTAAGCAATAGTAAGCAATGTAATCCAGATCATGTATAACAAGAATTGGCTATATTTATCAATTCATTCAAGTAATCATTCAAGTCATGTAATGCCCATTCGGGCCACGCAAGTCAAGCAAGTCAAGTAGAACACGTAAGGGGTGGAATGTCTCAATCTAGCATGTATCCCGGTGCAATGCAAGACACCGGCAAGCAAGAGATCTTTCCCAAGGGTTTCGGGTGCTCCTCCCAGGACCAGACCGGGCCCTTTTGCCAGCATTTTTAGTCATAATTTTGACATCCACTTTCATTTTATAGCCAATATAGAGTTTCAAGGCTTGACCAGTAGGAAATTGTAAGGTGGAATTTGACTGGAAATTCAAGGAGTATTTATACGTAGGAAAACACGGGAAAACCGTATACCCGATTGGTACCCTAGGATTTACTAATCCTTTAATTCCTTTATATATATCCATTTGGCTAAATTCTTTAGCTTATTTTGATTGTCATCATTCATATCATCTATATTTATTAACCTTTTTCATCTATTTTTATTAACTTGTAAGATTACTTAATGTACGTATTCATCTTGCATATACCTTAACATTTCTTGACCTTGTGAGACCAATTATATATATAAATTGACAATTTCATTTATATATGCTTATTAATGATACTGAAATTTAAAATGGGTTGACCGATATTTTAATTATTCATTTAGTGCCCTGGATTGACTTTAAACAGACCAACGGGCATTAAGCAGCCTTTGTGGAATTGGCGCCCTAGACCAGGGCGCCTCTTTCAGGGGCCTCTGTAAGTGGCGCCCTGGTCAGGGGCGCCTCTTACAGACCTGCCAATATATATATATATATATATATATATATATATATATATATATATATATATATATATATATATATATATATATATATTTTAAATTAACGCCCTTAGACAGGGCGTTTCTTATAAGGCTCTTAATATATATATAGGCATACGAATTAACGACTGGGGGTTAGGCCCCCATTTAAGTAATTGGCGCCCTGGACCAGGGCGCCTCTTACAGGCTCTCTGTAATTGGCGCCCTAGGCCAGGGCGCCTCTTACAGGCCATAATATTTATATATATATTAAAGTAACGCCTTAGAACAGGACATGTCTTATAGGGTGTAAGAATTGACGACGGGAGGTTAACCTCCCTTTTCTGTAGGTGGCGTCCTGGACAAGGGCGCCTCTTACAGGGGCTCTGTAATTGGCGCCCTAGGCCAGGGCGCCTCTTACAATTAAATTAACGCCCTAGAAGAGGGCGTTTCTTACTAACTCATAAAAATTTTATTTTGGTTGAAAGAATTGACGACTGCACCTGCAGTCATTTCTCATGCAATTGGCGCCCTTGACTGGGGCGCCTCTTACAGAGTTCTGGTAAGTGGCGCCCTGGTCAGGGGCGCCTCTTACCAGGAGGCATGTAATCCCAGTTCCGTTAAGTTTAACTAAATATTAATAAATGTTTATTACTATTTCATGATGAATTGACGACCTCTAGGAAGGTCGTTTCTTCAGTAATTGGCGCCCTTGACAGGGGCGCCTCTTACTGAGCCCGGGTAATTGGCGCCCTTGTAAAGGGCGCCTCTTACCTGAGGCTAATTTCTAAGGGTTCATAATTTGGGGTTTTTCACTAATTAACATCTATACCTGATTCCGACTGATTTCCAGTTTAATTATAATGGATGGCTCTAGCTAATTAAGAGTTTAATGACACTAATTAACTAACATCTTTACTGAAAGTGTGTAATTTAGCTAACATAGGGTCTAATTAAACATGTAATCTAGCAAGATCTTCTACTTAAACAATCTGATCCTTTAATATGATACTAATGTCATGTAAGTTAACCATCAAATCTTCAATTTAACTAATAAGCCCTTTAATTAATTAACATGCCCTTCTAATAGTCTCTTAATTAACTAACATGCTCTTCAATTAACTAACAGTTTTTCTTAATTAAACTAACAGGTTCTCTAATTTGACTCACAATATAATGATTACTAGCATGATTACCTATTTAACATATTAATTACTTAAATTAAACTGCATGTATTTGCCCTATACTTAAATAGATAACAGATCATCATAGTGTAAACCCCAAGGGTTATTAATGAAAACGGTAAACACATGGATATGGCATTTAATTCCCTAACTTAACTAGATTTGTTAATTAGCCTATAGGGTTTAGTTAAAAGATGAGACCACCTACCTTAAAGGAAGAAGAAGTGGGTAGCAGAAGGATTCCCCCTCTGCAAGCAACAGCACACCGGGCAGCAGTAGCAGCAAGACCAGCAGCATCCCTCTGCAAATACTAGAGTCACCGTAGGACTCTAGTAGCTAGGAAGGGGATATAAAATAACCCCATGCTGATTAGTTCGACAGGATAGGGGGGGCAAGATCCTAAAAAAAACGGATCTGGTGCCCTGCCAACGCATGCCAGAGGGGCTGTCGGTTGGGGGATCAAAAGAATTAACGCCTTAGTAGAAGACGTGTTTTTTGCAAATTAAAGCCTTAGGTTAAGTCACGTTTTATCAAATTAAAGCCTTAGGTTAAGTCACGTTTTAAATAACGCCTTAGTTAAAACCATCTTTTAAGTGTTCACGTCAAATTAAAGCCTTAGATTAAGTCACGTTTTATCAAATTAAAGCCTTAGGTTAAGTCACGCCTTACTCCAAGTCGCATCTCAAATGGTCATTTGACGACATAATATTTGGGCGTTTCTCATTGAATTAACGCCCTAAGATTGGGCGTTTTTTTTTTTTACAATAAAAGAAAAATGTTGGTCGTGGTTTTTGAACTCTGGTCACCGGGGTGAAAGGCAAGTTGTGAACCAATATGCTAGATGATTTTCCTTGGTAAGTTAATACTTCTTCTATATTATACCTTAGTACTCTAGGTTTCATTTATAATTTATAATTATGGAAAATATATTATTTATAATTTTTATTATTCCAAAATAACTTTTATATATATATTTTATAGCTCCCTTTCTTCCAAAAGTGAGAGAACTATTATTTTTATTTTTATTTATTTATTTATTTTATTTATTTAAAATTAATAATTATAATTCAATAATTTGTGAAAATAATATAACTTGACATGTGATATTTATTAGTTAAATATTATTGGTAAATAAAAGATTTTTTTTGTAGAAAATTATTATTATTATATTATTATTCTAATTAAAATTTACGGGTGTTACACCCTCCCCTACTTAAAAGAATTTGGTCCCCAAATTCAACTGCATGAGGGTGGTTCTATTATGCAAAAGAAAAGCAGAGCGTATAGAATACTTACAATTTAAAATAGCTCTGGATATCTTTTCTTTATAGACTCCTCGGTCTCCCAAGTTGCTTCCTGCTCGGAGCATCGATTCCATTGAATTTTTAGCATAGGGATCGTCTTGCTCCTTAGAACTCGGACTTCTCGATCGAGGATACGCATCGGTCTTTGCTCATATGTGAGATCCTTTTGAATCACCAAACTGGCGTGGTCGATGATGTGAGAAGGATCATGCACGTATTTCTTCAGCATAGAAACATGAAATACGTTGTGTATTTCCGAGAGTTGAGGAGGTAGAGCAATACGATAGGCCACCTCGCCCACTCTTTCCAACACCTCAAATGGACCGATGAATCTTGGTGTAAGTTTTCCTTTGACACCAAATCTCCTGATGCCTCGACTGGGAGATACCTTGAGGAATACATGATCACCAATTTGAAATTCCAGGTCTCTCCTTCTGCTGTCAGCATAAGACTTTTGCCTGCACTGAGCTACCTTAAGTCTTTCTCTGATAAGAGTAATCTTCTCAGTTGAATCTCTTACCATTTCAGGACCTAGGAGTTGTCTTTCACCGACCTCCTCCCAGCATACTGGAGATCTACAGCTTCTGCCATAGAGTGCCTCAAAAGGTGCCATTTGGATACTGGCTTGGTAGCTATTATTGTAAGCAAATTCGGCTAATGGTAAGTGATCAGGCCAACTTCCGCCGAAATCTATAGTGCATGCTCGCAACATGTCTTCAACAACCTGATTGGTCCTTTCTGTCTGACCATCCGTCTGGGGATGAAAGGCAGTACTGAAGTTAAGCTTCGTTCCCAGAGAGCGTTGTAGACCCTTCCAGAAATGAGAAGTGAAGCGAGGGTCTCGGTCAGATATCATGGACACCGGAATCCCATGTAATCTGGTAACTTCCTTAATATACAAAGCGGCAAGAATATCAATCGACCATCGACTCTTGATAGGCAAGAAATGAGCCGATTTAGTAAGGCGATCGATGATTACCCATATTCCATCATATCCGCTTCTCGACTTGGGCAAACCCATGATGAAATCCATGCCGATATCCTCCCATTTCCACTTGGGAATATCCAGTGGATGCAGTCTCCCTGCTGGCTTCTGGTGTTCGGCTTTCACCTGCTGGCAAGTTAAACAGCGAGACACGAAGTCCGCTATTTCCCTTTTCATGTTGGGCCACCAAAAGGTCCTTTTTACATCTTGGTACATTTTAGTGGTTCCCGGGTGTATCGTGTATCTCGATCGATGGGCTTCTTCTAGAATCTCCTTCTTCAGTTCAGGACTGTCGGGCACACATGTCCTTTCATGGAATAAGATTCTGCCATCAGGTGCCAACTTGAAGTCGGTCTTCTCGTCCAGTTTTTCTTTGATTTCTACCAACAGTGGGTCTTCTTCTTGTAACCTTTTGATTTCAGTTAGCAAATCCGGGTGTACATGTAAGTGGGATAGAGTAATACACCCGTCATTCTTGCTTATGTTGATGTCGAGTTCAGAAAATTTTTCCAGCAATTTCCATTTCTGAACCATACAGTTGGCTACTAGAACTCTCGGCTTTCGACTAAGGGCATCTGCTACGGACCCTTACCAGGATGATATTGTATAGTGAAGTCGAAATCCTTAAGGTACTCGAGCCAACGTCGTTGCCGCATGTTCAGCTCCTGCTGAGAGAATAAGTATTTGAGGCTTTTATGATCGGAGTAGACCGTAAATTGTTCTCCATAGAGATAGTGCCTCCATATCTTCAAAGCCAATACTACCGCGGCTAACTCTAAATCATGCACAGGGTAATTTCCTTCATGCTTCTTCAATTGCCGGGACGAGTATGCAATAACTCTCCCATTCTGCATCAATACACATCCGAGGCCGATACCAGATGCATCGGTATATACCTCGTACTTCTCCCCTTCAATCGGGAGTGACAAGACCGGTGCAGTGGTCAGTAACTCTTTCAAAGTTACGAAGCTTCTTTCACAGTCTTCACTCCACTCATAAGGCACTTCCTTGCGGGTCAATCTGGTGAGAGGAACAGCAATCTTGGAGAAGTCCTTGATGAAACGCCGGTAATAACCAGCTAAGCCCAAGAAGCTACGAATCTCCGTCGCATTCGTCGGTCGTCCCCAGTTTTGCACGGCTTCGACCTTTGCAGGATCAACAGAAATTCCGTCTTTAGAGATAACATGTCCTAAGAAGGACACTTCCTCCAGCCAGAACTGGCATTTGCTGAATTTTGCATATAATTTATTGTCCCGCAATACTTGCAATGCCTTCTTAAGATGTTCCTCATGATCTTCTTCAGTCTTCGAGTAGATCAGTATATCATCAATAAAGACCACAATAAATTGGTCCAAATAAGGCCGATAAATGCTGTTCATTAGCTGCATAAAGGCTGCAGGCGCATTGGTTAGACCAAAAGGCATAACAGTAAATTCGTAATGCCCATACCTGCTCCGAAATGCAGTCTTGTAAATATCCTCTTCCTTGATCCTCAGTTGGTGATAACCCGACCGAAGATCTATTTTGGAGAAATATTTTGCTCCTGATAACTGGTCGAACAGCTCATCAATTCTCGGCAGTGGATACTTGTTTTTGATAGTAAGGTTGTTTAACTGCCGATAATCAATGCATAATCTCAATGTGCCATCTTTCTTTTTAACAAAAAGCACGGGCGCTCCCCACGGGGAAGTACTCGGCCTAATAAACCCTTTCTGTAGTAAGTCCATCAATTGCTCCTTTAGCTCCTTCAGTTCCGCAGGAGACATCCTGTAGGGTGCTTTAGAAACAGGGCCGGCCCCCGGAACAATGTCTATTGTGAATGACACTTCCCTCTCTGGGGGTAAACCAGGTAATTCATCTGGAAATACATCGGGGAAATCCCGAATTACTCTGATGTCTTCAATCTTCTCCTTCTGGACTTCTGTGGTAGTTACAAAAGCCAGAAAAGCCATGCATCCTTTCTTTACCAGTTTACTAGCTCGAAGAGCTGAGATAAGCAAGGTTTTATCCCGAGATTTGTTAAAAACTAACTCGGGATAATCTTTGAAAGCTATTTTGCCATGCCGACAATCTACCGTTGCTTGGTAGGTCGATAACCAGTCGGCTCCTAATATGACATCATAACATTCCATGTCAAGGCATATCAGGTCGGCCGGTAAATTATTGTCTTGAACCATGACCTCACAACTCGGGTAGTGATGCATGATATCCGATTTGTTCCCAAGGGGCGTAGATATAATTAAATCTAACCGTTCCGGTTCATTAGAGAATGAAGCAGTAAATTTCTTGGAAACAAATGAATGAGTTGCCCCAGTATCAAATAAAACTCTAGCAGATTTAGAGCAGATAGTCAAGGTACCTTCCACGATTCCTCCTTCCACAGATTCGGTTCCTTGAAGAGCTTGTAGACGGCCTTGCCTTTTAATTGGACGCTTCTCGTCCTTGTCGGCTTGTTCCTTCATCAACGGACAGTCGGGAATTCGGTGCTCCCGGCTACCACATCGGAGACACGCTCCCAATTTCCTCCAACAATCCTCGGTCTTGTGACCAGCTTTTTCACAATATTTACAAATTTCCTTTGTAACTGCAGCACCAGAGGAAGGCTTGTTGTCGATAGCGAGGAATGGTTTGTGATTCTTCTGGAACCTCTTCTCCTTGGAAGACTCGCCTCCATTAAAAGTCCGCTTCTTGTTGAAGAGTGGTTTGCCGTTTCCCGGACTTGTAACATATTCTTTCTTGTTCTTGCCCTGAATCTTTTCAGAAAATTCAGTAGCGTCCTCCAGTAATTGGGCACGACGAACCATTTCCGAATAGACTTGGATGTCCATCGGTGCAAGCTGAGTAATATATTGGGGCCGTAGCCCATTAAGGAATCTCCTCGCCTTCATTTTCTCCGTACTCACCAAGTGAGGTGCGTAACGGGAAAGCCTTGAGAATTGGGCCTCATACTCGGCCACCTTCCGGGTCCACTGCTTGAGTGCGGCAAACTCTGCGGCCTTCTTCTCCTGCACCCGATCCGAGAAATATTTATTGTTGAAGTGCTCCACAAATTCTGTCCATGTGACATAACCGTCGGGCAGTGTGGCTTCCACGGACTCCCACCAGCTTCGTGCATCCCGTTCCAACTGAAACGTAGCCAATAAGACCTTTTCTTCATCGGTGCATTGCATCACCCGAAAGATCCTCTCGGTCTCCTTTAGCCAATGCTCGGCATCATCAGGGTCCACTGAACCCGCAAACCTGGGTGGATTCATGTTGCGAAAATCCCGGTGAAGGTCACCGGCTCCACGATGAGCATTGCGAGCACCGCCTTGCGCCACTTGCTGTAGCGCCTCCGTAAGTCCTTGCACAGTGCGCTGCATGTCGCGCCATTGTGCTCTTTCAGCGGCCATTTTCCTACAAAAGAATTTTAAGAATTTTAAGATAAATGACATAGGGCTTTAAGGTTAAGGGGATTTTTATTGCATTAATCTTAACCCGTGTTTCTACCCATCTCACCAGGTAGGGTCTAACTAAATTTTTTTTTCCTTAGTCGTTCCCTAGAACATATATACATTTCCTAAAAGTTTTCTATCCTATTAAAATTTTCTAGGGTTTACCTAGATAAGCAATTCTAGTTGGGCTAAATACGTGTTTTACCTAGGAAAATTTTAAATCCTAGGCTCTGATACCAAGAAAGAGCTGTCACGTCCCGAGTGCGGAAGCTTACCCGCGGCGCGACAGTTCTTTATACAGAACCAAAGCAAGCTAGATTATGAATGAATTTCTAATTACAATAGAGTGCGCAAAATTTAATTTATTAACGGCGAAATGAGTTTGAACTAATGATTATTACAATAATCAACTGAATTACAACACAGTCATTTATTTAAACTTGGAAATTACAACTGATACATCCTGAAATTTATTTAACACACTAAATTACATAACATAATCACTACACTCATCACTCGGTCTCTTCCCCATCGGTGTCCTGACCGGCCTCCAATTCACCTGAAAGGTTAGAAGAACAACTAGATGAGCGAGTCGCTCAGTAGGGTTTACGTCTCAAATTCTAACAGGCTTTAAATGAATTATAATTTAAATAATGCAATTAACCTATGCATGCTGACAATAGATAATCAAGGAATTATAAAAGACGATAAGAGCTGAATTTAAGTTTCAATAAGCAGTAAGAATATTAAACAAGGGATAACTGGTCATATCAAGAATTTAAGCAATAGTAAGCAATGTAATCCAGATCATGTATAACAAGAATTGGCTATATTTATCAATTCATTCAAGTAATCATTCAAGTCATGTAATGCCCATTCGGGCCACGCAAGTCAAGCAAGTCAAGTAGAACACGTGAGGGGTGGAATGTCTCAATCTAGCATGTATCCCGGTGCAATGCAAGACACCGGCAAGCAAGAGATCTTTCCAAGGGTTTCGGGTGCTCCTCCCAGGACCAGACCGGGCCCTTTTGCCAGCATTTTTAGTCATAATTTTGACATCCACTTTCATTTTATAGCCAATATAGAGTTTCAAGGCTTGACCAGTAGGAAATTGTAAGGTGGAATTTGACTGGAAATTCAAGGAGTATTTATACGTAGGAAAACACGGGAAAACCGTATACCCGATTGGTACCCTAGGATTTACTAATCCTTTAATTCCTTTATATATATCCATTTGGCTAAATTCTTTAGCTTATTTTGATTGTCATCATTCATATCATCTATATTTATTAACCTTTTTCATCTA
Source organism: Amorphophallus konjac (assembly GCA_022559845.1). Lineage (NCBI taxonomy): Eukaryota > Viridiplantae > Streptophyta > Magnoliopsida > Alismatales > Araceae > Amorphophallus > Amorphophallus konjac. Next base: position 96,542,035 of record CM040129.1, on the reverse strand, counting down.
TTTTTATTAACTTGTAAGATTACTTAATGTACGTATTCATCTTGCATATACCTTAACATTTCTTGACCTTGTGAGACCAATTATATATATAAATTGACAATTTCATTTATATATGCTTATTAATGATACTGAAATTTAAAATGGGTTGACAGAAATTTTAATTATTCATTTAGTGCCCTGGATTGACTTTAAACAGACCAACGGGCATTAAGCAGCCTTTGTGGAATTGGCGCCCTAGACCAGGGCGCCTCTTTCAGGGGCCTCTGTAAGTGGCGCCCTGGTCAGTGGCGCCTCTTACAGGCCTGCCAATATATATATATATATATATTAAATTAACGCCCTTGGACAGGGCGTTTCTTATAAGGCTCTTAATATATATATAGGCATACGAATTAACGACTGGGGGTTAGGCCCCCATTTAAGTAATTGGCGCCCTGGACCAGGGCGCCTCTTACAGGCTCTCTGTAATTGGCGCCCTAGGCCAGGGCGCCTCTTACAGGCCATAATATTTATATATATATTAAAGTAACGCCTTAGAACAGGACATGTCTTATAGGGTGTAAGAATTGACGACGGGAGGTTAACCTCCCTTTTCTGTAGGTGGCGTCCTGGACAAGGGCGCCTCTTACAGGGCTCTGTAATTGGCGCCCTAGGCCAGGGCGCCTCTTACAATTAAATTAACGCCCTAGAAGAGGGCGTTTCTTACTAACTCCTAAAATTTTTATTTTGGTTGAAAGAATTGACGACTGCACCTGCAGTCATTTCTCATGCAATTGGCGCCCTTGACTGGGGCGCCTCTTACAGAGTTCTGGTAAGTGGCGCCCTGGTCAGGGGCGCCTCTTACCAGGAGGCATGTAATCCCAGTTCCGTTAAGTTTAACTAAATATTAATAAATGTTTATTACTATTTCATGATGAATTGACGACCTCTAGGAAGGTCGTTTCTTCAGTAATTGGCGCCCTTGACAGGGGCGCCTCTTACTGAGCCCGGGTAATTGGCGCCCTTGTAAAGGGCGCCTCTTACCTGAGGCTAATTTCTAAGGGTTCATAATTTGGGGTTTTTCACTAATTAACATCTATACCTGATTCCGACTGATTTCCAGTTTAATTATAACGGATGGCTCTAGCTAATTAAGAGTTTAATGACACTAATTAACTAACATCTTTACTGAAAGTGTGTAATTTAGCTAACAGAGGGTCTAATTAAACATGTAATCTAGCAAGATCTTCTACTTAAACAATCTGATCCTTTAATATGATACTAATGTCATGTAAGTTAACCATCAAATCTTCAATTTAACTAATAAGCCCTTTAATTAATTAACATGCCCTTCTAATAGTCTCTTAATTAACTAACATGCTCTTCAATTAACTAACAGTTTTTCTTAATTAAACTAACAGGTTCTCTAATTTGACTCACAATATAATGATTACTAGCATGATTACCTATTTAACATATTAATTACTTAAATTAAACTGCATGTATTTGCCCTATACTTAAATAGATAACAGATCATCATAGTGTAAACCCCAAGGGTTATTAATGAAAACGGTAAACACATGGATATGGCATTTAATTCCCTAACTTAACTAGATTTGTTAATTAGCCTATAGGGTTTAGTGAAAAGATGAGACCACCTACCTTAAAGGAAGAAGAAGTGGGTAGCAGAAGGATTCCCCCTCTGCAAGCAACAGCACACCGGGCAGCAGCAGCAGCAAGACCAGCAGCAGCCCTCTGCAAATACTAGAGTCACCGTAGGACTCTAGTAGCTAGGAAGGGGATATAAAACAACCCCATGCTGATTAGTTCGACAGGATAGGGGGGGCAAGATCCTAAAAAAAACGGATCTGGTGCCCTGCCAACGCATGCCAGAGGGGCTGTCGGTTGGGAGATCAAAAGAATTAACGCCTTAGTAGAAGGCGTGTTTTTTTGCAAATTAAAGCCTTAGGTTAAGTCACGTTTTATCAAATTAAAGCCTTAGGTTAAGTCACGTTTTAAATAACGCCTTAGTTAAAGCCATCTTTTAAGTGTTCACGTCAAATTAAAGCCTTAGGTTAAGTCACGTTTTATCAAATTAAAGCCTTAGGTTAAGTCACGTTTTAAATAAAGCCTTAGCTTAAGTCATCTTTTAAGTTCTTTATAGAAGTCACGCCTTACTCCAAGTCGCATCTCAAATGGTCATTTGACGACATAATATTTGGGCGTTTCTCATTGAATTAACGCCCTAAGATTGGGCGTTTTTTTTTTTTTTACAATAAAGGAAAAATGTTGGTCGTGGGTTTTGAACTCTGGTCACCGGGGTGAAAGGCAAGTTGTGAACCAATATGCTAGATGATTTTCCTTGGTAAGTTAATACTTCTTCTATATGATACCTTAGTACTCTAGGTTTCATTTATAATTTATAATTATGGAAAATATATTATTTATAATTTTTATTATTCCAAAATAACTTATATATATATATTTTATAGCTCCCTTTCTTCCAAAAGTGAGAGAACTATTATTTTTATTTTTATTTAGTTATTTATTTTATTTATTTGAAATTAATAATTATAATTCAATAATTTGTGAAAATAATATAACTTGACATGTGATATTTATTAGTTAAATATTATTGGTAAATAAAAGATTTTTTTTGTAGATAATTATTATTATTATATTATTATTCTAATTAAAATTTACGGGTGTTACACCTTGTCTCTTCGTCAGTGCCGACAGGGTGCCGGGAGCTGACCTGGTTTGTTGGTCTCTTTGTCTCTTCGTCAGTGCCGACAGGGTGTCGGGAGTTGACATGATATGTTGGTCTCTATGTCTCTTCGTCAGTGTCGATAGGGTGTCAGGAGCTGACCTGGTTTGTCGGTCTCTTTGTCTCTCTGTCAGTGCCGACAGGGTGCCGGGAGCTGACATGATATGTTGGTCTCTTTGTCTCTTCATCAGTACCGACAGGGTGTCGGGAGCTGACTTGGTTAGTTGATCTCTTTGTCTCTTCGTCAGTGCCGACAGGGTGTCGGGATCTGACATGATATGTTGGTCTCTTTGTCTCTTCATCAGTGCCAACAGAGTGTCAGGAGCTGACTTGGTTGGTTGATCTCTTTGTCTCTTCGTCAGTGCCGAGAGGGTGTCGGGAGCTGACCTGGTTTGTTGATCTCTTTGTATCTTTGTCAGTGCCGACAGGGTGTCGGGAGCTGACCTGGTTTGTTGGTCTCTTTGTCTCTTCGTCAGTGCCGACAGGGTGCCGGAGCTGACCTGGTTCGTTGATCTCTTTGTCTCTTTGTCAGTGCCGACGAGGTGCCGGGAGCTGACATAATATGTTGGTCTCTTTGTCTCTTCGCCAGTGCCGACAGGGTGTCGGGAGTTGGCCTGATTTGTTGGTATCTTTGTCTCTTCGCCAGTGCCGACAGGGTGTCGGGAGCTGACCTGGTTTGTTGATTTCTTTGTCTCTTCGTCAGTGCCGACATGGTGCCGGGAGCTGACCTGGTTTGTTGATCTCTTTGTCTCTTTTCTTTTCTCCATTTTTTTGAACCACATTACTGGTACAAGCGCCCTTTCGGGTTTTCGCCGGCACCGGCCCCCTCTTGCTTTTGCCCACGCGCCCTCTCGAGTTTTCACGTGGCGGGGTACCCGATTTTGCCCGTAGCGCCCTTTCGGGTTTTCGCCATGGCTGGGTTGTTGCCATTTTTGCCCTTGCCCCTGAGTAGGGGCAAGTCCGACGGGGTATCTCTATTTTTAACCCCATTTTCTTTTCTTCTTTTTTTTTGACGAGCGAGTGATATGTAAGTGTCGGCTAGGGCACGAAGCCTTGCGCCGGAAGGTAAGGCTCATTCGTTGGCAAGAAGAAAATGCCAGCGCAACGGGAGAGTTCGTGCCGATTCGGACGTAGGGTCCGTAATGGTAATATGGAGTGGGTGGCTAGGGCACGGAGCCTTGCGTCGGAAAGGGGTTTACTCGCTGGCAAGGGATGAATGCCAGCGCAAGGATAGAGATTCTGCCGATCCACGCGTAAGGCCCGTAATGGCGATTTAGCATGAGAGGAGGTGGCTGGGGCACGAAGCCTTGCACCAGGAAAGGATTTATTTACTTGTAGGGAACTAATGCCTAGTGCGGGGGTAGAGTTGTCTTTGCCCGTGCGGACGCCCGCCGATACACAGGGGCGTGCGGATGGAAGGAATACGTATATATATATATATATATATATATATATATATATATATATATATATATATATATATATATATATATGTATGTATCTTTACGTGTATGTTCGTATACATATATATGCGTGTATATATATATATATATATTATTGTTGTCGTTCTCCCCCCTTTTTCTCTTTTTTTTCTCTTCTTTCTTTTCTTTCGTTTTCCCCCTTCTTCGTTTATTCTTCTTTTTCCACTTTTCCCCTTTTTTTATTTTCCTCCTTTTTTTCTCTTCTTTCTTCTCTTCTCCCTTTTTTTTTCTCGCTTTTTTTTTCTTCTTTTCCTCTCCCCCCTTTTTTTTATCCGTTTTTCTCTCTTTTTTTTTCTTTTTTTTCCTGTTTCTTTTGTGTGTATCCCCTATATAAAGGGGCGGGGTGGCTCGAACGGGCCACCCCCTCTTTCAAACCTTCCCTATTCCCTCTCTCTTTCCCCCCCTCTCGGTAGTCGAACGGGCGAGCCACCCCCTTTCTTTATTCCTCTTCCTCTTCGTCTCCTCCACCGTCGGACACCAACGCCGCCGTCGTCATCCTTTCCATCACCTGGGTGAGGAGGCCGCCGAGGAGGGACTCTTCCTCCCTCTCTTTTCTCCCCTTCCTTCCTCTTCTTCTCTTCTCTTTTCCCTTTTCTTCCTCTCCTTCTTCTCCTCTTTCTCCGTCTTCGGGGGCAGTGGAACCCTAGGGCCCCTTCTCTTCTTCTTCTCCTTCTCTGTTCTCCCTTCTGCTCTCTTCCTCTTCCTTCTCCTCCTTCGTCTCCGGCGTCGTGGGCGGCCGCCGGTGAGTGGGTGTGAGGGTGCGCCAGGGAGAGGACGTCGGAGCGTGCCGGGGAAGGCTCATCCGAGCGTGTCGGAGAGGCCCGCCATGGGCGTGCCGTGGAGGGCGTTGGCGACCGTGCCGGGGAAGGGTTCCCCTACGGGCGTGCCGGCGAAGCGCCAGAGGGGCTGTGCCGGGGCAGGCAGCTGTAGGGTGTGTCGGCGAAGACACCCGGGGTGTGCCGGGGAAGCACCACGGGGGCGTGCCGGTGAAGCAGCTTCAGGGCGTGCCAGTGAAAGCACCCAGGGGGTGTACCGGCGAAGGCACCCAGGCGGTATACCGGCGAAGGCTCTCGTGGGGTGTGTCGGTGAGGGCTGCCGCACGGCGTGCCGGCGAAGGCCACCACGGGGCGTGCCGAGGAAGGGGCGTTAGGCCATATACCTGCAGGGGGAGAAGGAGGACTTTCTTCAAGCTGAGGACTTCTGGTGTTGCCTTTCGGGGCCCACCGTGACTTGTTGGGGCCGTCACTCCTTGTGGACGCGCACCCATGTTTTCCCTTACGCCTCTGGCCTAGCGGAAACTCTACCAAAATTTCGTCAGAAATTGGCAGTGTCATATTCATTTTACTTGTAGTAGAGTCCCTTTACAGTTTTCATTTCTCTTCGCCCGTGGCTTATTCTGATCCTCTGTTTGTTGTATCTTTGCAGATAAATGGCTACCCCAAGCGGTTCTTCTGCTCTTGCTGCCGCTGTCGGTGCCGACCTTGTTCCCCAGCCTCCAGTGCCAGCCGTCACATGGCTCAACGTGGAGGAGCTGGACAGGGAGCATGCTGAAATATCCGTGCTAGCCAAGTCCTCAGGTTCTAAGGGCGAGACAATGGACTATAACATGCTCTCTCGGGTCGAGAATCGCTTCACCTTCGATCAGATCGGTGAATATTGGAAGGACAAGCATTTGATCCGTTTTCTGAAGTACTTCCGCTCCCAGGAGAGGAGGGAGCTGCGGGCCGTGCGGGAGGTCGAGCAAGTGATCCTGCAGGCTCGCGACAGTTTGTTGTACAGTGTCCCGAGGAGCATCCCGATGTATTTGGTGGGGGAGGCTCGAGAATGGAAGCCCGTCCTGGGGATCGAAGGAGTGCTACCGGCCGAAGACAAATTGGTGCAAGCACCTCAGTTCACCCCAGCGAAGTGAGATATGTCTGCCGGGCGGGTGCAAGGCGAGCCGCCTCGCTTCAGTTTGTTCTTGGCTCCCTTGAAATGGGGCTACAGGGAGGAGCCCTTCATGCTGGATTGCCTGGCCGTCCGATTCAAGTAGGAGTTGGCGCTAGGCTGGTTCTGGGAGCTGAAGCTCCAGGATGCTCATACCTTCAGGGAAGGGGCAGTAGAATTCACCGAGTACGTGCTGTTCAACTATGCCCCGCTGCTGGTCCGGGTTGGCATTTACCACAGCGTGTACACCTCTCGGTATGGCTACCATATCTCCAAGGGTCTCTACTGCGGCATGATAGAAGTATTCAGCGCGGAGAACAACACTTTTTATACGGCGGAGGGCGAGACTTCACTTGATTTATGGAGCCTTAGTCAGCTCAACGGCTTGCCCATTGACGGGGAGCCTTATGAAGAGGTATGCCTTCCCGACCTGATCAAGGACGAGACCAATGGGGACGGCTACTATTCCCTTGGCTACTCGTATCGGTATCTTATGAAGGCATACCGAGAGCTATACCAGCTGGCGCACGGTGGGAGGCAGCCTCCCCGTGGGGACCGGAAGAGGGTGCGCCTGACCCTGTGGCTGCAATATTTCTATGATGGGCTGAAGCAGTATGAAGAGTTTCCATGTGTCAGGACCGCCGTTGCCCGCAAGAAGCGCGCCAAGCCTAAAACTGACGTGAAGATCCCCTCCAGAGGACGCCGGAGTGGCCCCAATCCGATGGGGGTTGACCCGTTAACACACTGTGCCGCTTATCTGACATATTGGCTGTGCTCATTTGCCATGCCACATGGGGATGAGATAGTCATTCGACCGGACGCCATTTATCCGGCCTGTCAACTGGCATGGGGAGTCAAGCTTTCCTTGTGCCCGGCCACTCTCTGCCTAATATATAAGGCGCTGGGGGACATCAGCACTCACCAATTCCTGAGGCAGGCCCGATATGTGTGCCCGCTACACTTCTTCAATGCGTGGGTCTGCTCGTTGTTCCCGGAGTTCGCCCCTCGCGCTATGCAGGACTAGGGGCTGGTGCCGAGGATGTTGGAGTTCGCCAGTGCAGAACCAGGCTCTACTTCCCTGTGGCTATATGATATTCGGGGCCGGCTGACGACGGTTCCGCGGGACGCGGCCGGCACCATCCACTTTTGGACGTTGGCCGCGCATTCTAGCCCTCTGGTGAACAACAAGAGGGAGTGCAAAGATGATCAGGTGGAGAAGTATATCCACCCCATCAGCCCGGAGACTATGGTCTGGCCGCTGCTGGAGCCCGAGCTCAGGGACTGGGCGTTATCCATCCGCCCGAGCGTGCTTGCATTCAGGAAGGGGAAAAACTTGCTGCTGGAACCATATTACCCATTCCGGTTCGGCCGAAATTTTGGATATGATCAGCATATCCCTGTCTATCATGCACAGTTCGGCTTGCCTTCCCGAAATCTCCGAGGGAGTTCCACTGCCGAGCATGCCAGAAGCTGGTGGGACTTTTTACACCGAGCCGACTCTGCGACCTTCAGGGTGCCAGCCCCGGGTCGTATTCCTCGAGTGACCCCGGAGTATATAAAGTGGTGGAACGCCCGGACGGCCTTTTATCGATTGCACAAGACCGATTGCTGGGACGGAGCAGAGAGGAAATTCCTGAGCAAGCAGCCGATACCTGTGCTCGATATTGACCCGGAGCATCTCCTCCGGCTCAAGAATAGGCAGGAGAAGGAGGTGGTGGCATATCTAGCCGCCCGCTGGGAAGCTCGGGAAGCGAGGCCGACACCAAAAGTGGAGCTACCCCTAGTGGCAAAGGATAACTACAAGAAGACCCTAAGGGACCTTTGCCGGATAGGGAGCGACCGTCTGGAGCTCATCAATTATCCGCTCCCCATGGAAGAGGAGGGCACTCCCACAAAGAGCTGGCGCCCAGAGAGAGACCCCATCTGCCCATACCGCACATTCATGAGACGGGAGGAGAGGAAGCCTAAAAATTACAAGGACACCACGTGGCTGTATATCCTCCTCCGAGTGAATGGGCTGAAGATCGAGGATCAGACGGCTGTCATTATGGGCAAGCGCCTGTAGGTCTCCTATTATTATGCCGACGGGTGGGGCATGGACCACTTCAATCTTTTCTGCCACTTCTCGTCGAAGAAGCATGCGGACCTGGCTGCTCTTACTGATCGCTGCCAGAAGATCGAGGACGTGCGCTGGCTGGTCCGAGAGGCGGCGCGTCCGGACAAGGAGCCGTCCCTGAGCTATTGGCCGATAACGCTTCGGTTGTATACCGGTCCTCACGGTATTTAACCTTTCCACATCTTTTATTCTCATTGCTGCGACCTTAGCAGGTTATCGGGTGCTAATCATATGCGTGTGTCTATTTTGACAGACCATCCCGACAACGTGCAAATGGCGACGTACCGGAATCTCCTTCGGCTCATCCAGAATCCCGCATACTTCGAGGCCGCACCGCCAGCCCCAACCACGGCTCCCTTGCCCAAGGCTGTGAAGAGGTCCCGGGCGAAGTTGCCTATGAAGAAGGCGGTGGATGCCGCCAAAGCGGCCAAGCAGCGGGACGCGAAGCGGCGAAAAATAGAGACTGCTAAGACCTCGACGGCTGCTCCTCCGGTGCCACGAATCCCATCTTTTGAGAAGTTTGAGGTCACCCGGACCGAGTCGAGTCAACCCGCCGGTCAGCACCTCCAACCCTTGGCATACTTTTAAGGTTTATTTTCACTTCGAGGCAAGGCCTTGACACCCGAATGTCTTTCCCCCTTTTGTCTCAGCTGCTGTGGAAGAGCCTGCACCCACGTCTATTCTTGACGTGGAGGAGCTGGTTCCTACGCGCATCCCCGTTGTGGGTGAAGCTGCGGCTGCATCAGAGGCGACTTCGGCGCCAACTCCGACTCACCCACCACAAGCCAAGGGGAGGTCCCGGGCGAAGTCACCCGTTAAGAAGGCGTTGGCCGCTGCCAAAGCGGCCGGGCGGCAAGCGGCAAAGCTGAGGCGGGCCGAGGGGTCCCCGGCCCCGGCGACCGTCTCTCCGATGTGATGCGGGACGGGACCGAAACGGGCTAGGACCTACGAATGCAATGAAGTGCGGCCAGCACTCGCACGCCAAAGGCAAGCCGGGTAGCTGACCTCCGTAGCGTTCCTCCGGGTGGAGGCGTCTCTCAACAAGAAATCCAAGCCCACAGCCGTCCCTATGAGGGAAGCGTAGGGATCTCAGCGGCTAAGGAACCGCCGTGCGCCTATGGGAATCTAGTCCGAGCTCGGCGCTCGACTAGGGCCACGGAATGGGGCTCTCAACTCACAGTCACGCGGTGAATAAAAAGCTAGCTAGGATCCTAAACACTCACGCGGCATAATGGAAAGCATACTAGTAAAGCAAGTGCCAACAAGGGGGAGCGTCGCATGCACCTCCACGCCTAGGCGTGGGGAAGAAACCTCGGCCGAGACCAACACCCCGATACACGAAGAATGAATTTACAACCCAATAAAGTGCCCACTCCTCGCAGGGAGATAATAGGCTACATGCAACAAATTCGGGGCTGCCGGGACACGGGCTGATGGGTAGCACTCGGTGAAGGTTGGCCGCGAGGAGGTCCCGGGTAGCGTCGGCAGGATCGCAGCAACGCGCAAGTCCGCGGTAACGGGTCCCACGATCTCATCCGGACTCCAAATGACGCGCCGTCAGTGAGGGTACGAAGCCGACAGGTGGGGGAACGTCCCGGCCAAAGGGCGCACGCTGGAACCGCTTGTGGACGCCGGTGGAGGATCTGCAACCTGTGACAGGGTCGCTGCACGCAGAACTGCGCAGCTGAGGGAGAAAATGAAGAAAATGCTGCTCCGGAAGGCGAAGGAGGTCCCGCTTGTGGGAGGACGTCGAGGACAGCCGGCAGCAGATCCCGACCGAAGGGCTCGGTCAGATCTGGTCGTGGCTGAGAGCAGCAAGCTCGGGAATCTGCAGGTGATCCTGGCGCCGGGTGGACAGGGCAGACCAGCGCGACCTCACGGGAACGGATGCCACGAACAGCTCGGACGTCGGAACGAGGCGAGGTCGGCGGCGTTGGAAAGAGGACGAAGAGAGGTACGACCGGTGAAGATCCCACGTCCAAACTCGCAGCTGTCAGCCCCGTGGAATTTTCGCAAGGGGGCGGACAGAACCTGGCTCGCAGAGAGAGGGTGTCCTGCGCGAGCTCACGAAGAAAAATGCCACGGGCGGTGCCGATCTCCAAACGAGGCGAGACCACCTCGCACGCGTTGGCGACTCGCAGAAGAATCACCAAGAAATGGGTTGGTCGCCCAAAGTCTCCACGAGCAGGGGGTGGCCGTCGTTGCCCTTGGAGGAGAGATCCGGACTCACCAAACTTGAACTTGAGAAGAGATAGAAGAGAAAGTGGCCCTCGGCGTCGCACCGAGGGATGGGGAGTCACACCCCGAGCTTGCTCCCGTCGCAGGAGCAAGGAGGAATAGAGGAGGGGGTGCAGCCACCTTCAGCCAATTTTCTTTTCAATTCATTCAATAATTATCCTCAAAAGAAAATACAAACCTTTTATATGGGGAGGGGGAATGCTAGGGTGAAACCCTAGCCACAAGGGAAAGGGGGAATGCGCAATGGGCTAGGGGGGAAAGGGGGGGTGCGCACCACTTCCTAGAATCTAGGAGTGGATTGGGGATGGGGGCGGCCAAAGGAGGGAGGCGGGTGATCGAATGGGGAAGGAAAGGGGGGGCCGCACCCCTCTTCCTAAAATCTAGGAGAGGGGCGGCTGCCACCTTCCAAGAGGAGGGAAAGAGGGGAGGGGGCGCCCAAACCCTAACCCTAGGGAGGGGGGCGCAAATCTCCAGGTGGGCCAAGCCATGGTTGGGCAGCCATGCCCAATGGGCCAAGGCTTGAACCAAGAAAGTGGCCCAATAACCCCATCTACTACCTAATAAGCATAAAAGACTCAAGTAAAGCCTAATTGGCCCCAATTGGCCTACAAAGGTCCACACAACTAATAAAAGTGTCCACGCAGGGACTAAACCAAGGCCCAACATGGCCTCAAATGAGAAGAAAGATCCTCTAGTAGATGTCGTAGTCGCCTAGCCAAAGAGATGCTGGCGTGCTCCGTGTGCTCTGTCGAGTGATGCGGCGCGTGTCCTCACCACGATGGCTCCCATTTTATCTTTCGAGGAGTTTGAAGTTACCCGGATTGAACCGAGTCACGATGCTGGTGAGGTTCACCGGTTGCCGACATCCTTTGGGATTTATTTGCCTCCCGGGGTGGGCCTTGCATGCGCATATGACAATTGCATTTCTTTCTTTCAGGCGGTACGGAGGAGCCGGCACCTATGCTGATCCCGGGCGAGGGCAAGGCCGCGGTTCCTGAGGTAGCGTCGCCCATCAAGGAGGCCATCTGCGAGCCGCCTCTTGTTGCAGAAGCTGAAAGGGGTAGTTGTCTCCGTCCGCTCGCTTGACTTCCTTCATTCTTTGGGAACCCATTGGCTTTGACATGACTTGCCTTTTCTTTTATGTGACAGGCGCTGCTGTAGTAGTTATTGTGCTATTAGGGCCCCTCCTACACCTCCCGGCGACGCACATGTATGTGAGGAAGAGGTTGAAGTCTGGCGCACCAGCCTCACCCAGCCCGCGGGAGGATGCGCCAATCATTGACCTCGAAGCAGAGGCCCCTTTGCCGGCAAGGGAAGAACCCGTAGCGATTGATTCGTCGTCGAGCGAAGAGGTAGACTATGACTACTCCTCCGACGAAGTGGCCCCCGGCGAGGGCATGCTTGAAGTGTCCGGCCGCCCAAGCCGCTCTTTACGGCCCCTTTACTTGCTAGCTCCTTAAGCCTAATGGGGAAGGCTGCTGTAAGTGTGAGCTTGTTCACGCGGGACCTCCCCCCCTCGTGATCATCCATCGACTTTCCTCACGTCATCCTTTGATTTTCAGGCACCAACCGAGCCGAAGGTTGTGGAGGGAGCTGCTCCAACCGCGCCGGTCGACCGCCCTGCAGGAGCCGATGCGGGCCTGGGCAAGCTAGCCCTTTTGTTTGAGGCCCTTCAGCAGGAGTCGGCTGTAGAGACTTCCAGTGTTCCTGGGCCGGCGGGCTAGCCTTTGGAGGAGGGAGAGATCGCGCCCGAAGGCGGCCTCGTCCCGGTGGCCGAGGTAAGCACATGGGTCTTGTGGTCCCTTTCTGCCTCTTGCCCCCGCATGATTTATTCCAGATAGCGAGTGGCTGACTCCTCTCCACATGGTCAGGCAACGCCGATGCCCGGGAAGACGTCTGGCCGTGTCCGGAAGGCCGTCACCAAACGGAGACCGACCATTGGTCCGATAGCGGCGGAGGGGCTGGCCCCGGTTTCGGGCCCGGAGGTGGAGAGCCTCGCGGCACTTGTGCAAGCGGGTGGCATCCCCCACCTAATAGTTCTGCTTCCACCTTTCCCGAAGCTTCCGGCCCAGATGGAGGACCCGTTCTTGAGGCAGATATTCGCGGGGCTCCACGGGCACCTGGAGGGGTCCCAGACGCCGGAGAGAGGTCGACCAGCGATGGCTTCGGGCCCGACCTTGCTCGAAGCCCCGCCTTTACCTGCAGCGGCGGCACTTGCATCCCCGTCCAGGGAGACGGTGGTGACGCCAAGCGATTCGGCGATGGCCTTATCCACTCCCCTGGCGATGACCTGCCAGGGGTCTTCTGTCGAGCTGCGCCAGCCAGAGGACCTGACTCTCGCTCTTCCATCTTCCTCGGTCGCGGCGGACGCTGATTTGTGGGCCGAGGTGGACAGCTCTGTGGATTTTGTTCCCCCGAGGGTACCCTCGGTCAGTCACACCTCATCAGGCGCACCGGTCCGACAGATGTTGGTAACATTACAGACTATGCTCTTTGCCGATCCTAGCCTATCATATCGGGAGGTGCACAGTATAGTGACGCAGTTGACCGGGGCACTGCAAGTGTTGGGCTGCCCACTCGGGGAATGGTCGCGGTGGGTTCTGCTGTTGCTGAAGCATATTAAGCGTCGCGAGTTCCTCGAGACTCAAGCCCCCGGCGAGCGCACCGCTCTCGATGCCCAGGCAGATGAGTATTTACAAATTCTGGAGGCACGGCGCGACGACGTAGAGCAGCACGGGAAGGCCATGGAGGGAGGTCAGGGCGACATTTGCTCCCTCAGGAATCGAATCACGAAGCTGGAGGGCTACCTCACCGTCGCCAGGTCTGACCTTGCCCGAGCTGAGGAGATAGTCGAGAAAGAAGGCGAGGCACTTGCCATCGCCCAGGCCGAGATAGCATCTGTAGAGACCGAGCTCGCTCGACTCAAAGAACAGAGGGGGCGATTGCGTGACATGACAAACTTTCCTTGCGTCGGAATCCTCCCTCTTGAAGACATCTTCAGGGGCGTAGATTGAGCGTTGCCACCCCTCACTCCTTTCTCTTCTCTTCTTCTTTCTTTTGAGATGTAACCCAGGGGTATGCCCCGAAGCACATGTAGTTTAATCTTTCTTGAATAGAGCGGAGCATTTGCTACCTCGCATGTCCTTTCAGTGTGCGTTCTCCCCAGGGGGGATCTCTTTTCTCCTACCTTCTCTTCTGTGTATATCGTCCTTTTCTTCCTCTTTCCTCCTTTTTGCTGTGACAAAATATATTGGCAGGGTGTAAATCTTCGCGGTGATTCGCTCCGGGAGAACCAGGCAGGAACCCATGTCAGGGCACGGGAGAGTGCTTGCCCTCCCAGGGGAAGGACGAGGGAACCACTCCATCGTACCAAATGGGTGACTCACCGGCCTCGCCATAATGTTGGAACTGCGCACTGGCCTCAGGCGGGGAGCCCTGGTCAGAGACCAGGTTTCTCGTCGCTCGGGGGGGGACAGAGAGAAGAGTTTGTTTAGTCAATGGCCTGGACGGGAGGTCCAAGCCAAAGGGGTACTCACCGCCCGGGGAGGACGGGGAGAAGAGTTTGTTTAGTCAATGGCCTGGAGGGGAGGTCCAAGCCAAAGGGGTACTCACCGCCCGGGGAGGATGGAGAGAAGAGTTTGTTTAGTCAATGGCCTGGACGAGAGGTCCAAGCCAAAGGGGTACTCACCGCCCGGGGAGGACGGGGAGAAGAGTTTGTTTAGTCAATGACCTGGAGGGGAGGTCCAAGCCAAAGGGGTACTCACCGCTCGGGGAGGACGGAGAGAAGAGTTTGTTTAGTCAATGGCCTGGACGGGAGGTCCAAGTCAAAGGGGTACTCACCGCCCGGGGAGGACAAAGAGAAGAGTTTGTTTAGTCAATGGCCTGGACGGGAGGTCCAAGCCAAAGGGGTACTCACCGCCCGGGGAGGACGGAGAGAAGAGTTTGTTTAGTTTTTAGTATTTCCGCTGATACGGGGCAATGACTGGAAAGGGGGGGGGGGGGGTTCCCCCCTCTTCTTAGCTTTTATTCTTCCCTTGCTCTTTTCTCTTCTTCTTTCTTTCTTTTCCTCTTCTTCTTTTTTTTCTCTTTTTTTTTCTTCTTTTTTCTTCTTTTTCTCCTTTGCTTTTTTTTCTTTCTTTTTTTCTTTTTTTTTCTTTCTTTCTTTTTCTCCTCTTCTTTTTTTCTTTTTTTCTTCTTTTTTTTTACTTTCCTCTTCTATTTTCTTTCTTTTTTTTCTCTTCTTCCTTCTTTCTTCTCTTCTCTTTTTTGAAAACATGGATAGCGATCAAGTCATTCGGGCATCAATCACGCGAATCTACCCCAAATAGGGCGGAGAATAATATTATTGATTGAATGGGGGCACCGGAGCGTGGTACAGTCTCAAGTGCTTTTTATTAAGAGGCGGGAATTGAACTTCCCCGCGGTGGTTGACAATTACATAGGCTCCGCCTTCGTAGACTTTCCAGACTACGTAGGGTCCGAGCCAGTTCTCATTCAGTTTACCTTTGGGGTTGGCGGCCATGACGTCTCTTTTCTTGACCATGACAAGGTCGCCCTTCTTGAATTCACGTTCCTTGACGAGCTTGTCACAGGCACGCGCAATTCGGGCCTGGTAGACCTGAATGTTCTGTTGGGCCTGAAGCCGCTTTCCTTCCAGGCTGGAGAGCTCTTCGAGCCTTCGCTCGACGTTGGTCTGCCCTTCATGGACAAGGCCGTGCTGAATGGCGACTCTGAGGGAAGGTACCCCCAATTCAACGGGGATGATTACCTCCGAGCCGTATACGAGAGAAAAGGGCGAGCAGCCTATTGGGGTCTTGTATACGGTTCGGTACGCCCATAGTGCCTCGTACATCTTCTCTTCCCAGTCTCTTTTGTTAGAGCCAACAATCTTGGCCAAGAGAGAGCAGAGTGTTTTATTAAAAGCTTCAGCCAGCCCATTAGCCTGGGGATTGTAAGGAGTCGATGTCCTCCAATCAATTTTGTATTTTTCTGCCAGCCAGTAGACCTTCTGGTTACGGAAGTGGCTGCCGTTGTCTGACACAATCCGGTCGGGCATGCCAAACCGGAATATGATGTTACGGTGGACAAACCTGGCCACGATCTCTCCGGTGACCTCCCTTAAGGCGACAGCCTCTGCCCAACGGGAGAAGTAGTCGGTCGCCGCCAGAATGTATTTGCAGTCGGCGGATGACGCGGGTAAAGGACCCACGACGTCTGTTCCCCACTGGGCAAACGGCCAACTGGGCACCGTTGGATACAGCTGCAGGGGCGGCCTTCTAGGTATGGTGGCATGCTCCTGACACTTCTGACATGACTTAGCGTATTTGCAGCAGTCGTCGAACATTGCCGGCCAGTAATAGCCAAGCTTCTTTATTTCAATCTTCATTTTTGGTCCCGCCTGGTGTGCACCAGCTGTCCCGGCATGGACTTCCTTCATGACCCTCCAGGCCTCTTCAATGGAGAGACATCGAAGGAGTAGCTTATGTTTGGCGTCGGCCACAATTCGGAATAATATTCTGTTTCGGAGCTCATAGGAGTCCTTAGTTCTGATTAGCTTAATCTTCTCTTCTCTTCGTCAGGGTAGTTGCTGGTATTTGAACCACTGCATCAGGGGGTCTCTCTAGTCATGTAGGCCGATGGCTTCTACTGTAGTGACTTCTAGTTCTTCTTATTCTGGTCCTTCTTCTATCATACTGGGCATTTGGCGCTGATTTATTACTTGGATATTGAGAGATCCATCTGGAGGCACTGCCAGTGAGCTTGCCAATTTTGCCAGGGCGTCGGCTTGTGCATTCTCCCCTCTGGCGACATGGCCTATCTCGAGGAGGTAGAACCGCTCCATGAGTCCCTTTGCCTTAGTGTGATAAGGGAGCAACTCAGGTTTCCGGACGTCGAACTGCCCCTGGACCTGCTTGACGACCAGCAGCGAGTCGCCGAATACTTGGAGCATTTTGATCTCCATTTGGAGGGCCACCTGGAGGCCGATAATTAAGGCTTCATACTCTACTTCATTATTTGTGCAGGGCTTGCTAATGCAGCAGGAAGTGTGCAGCACTTCTCCGTCTGGCGATTTGAGGACGATGCCGGCTCCGGCCCGTACCTTGGTGCATCCGGACGGGGTCACTTCTGTTCTCGAGGCCCCGTCGAAATACAACTGCCAGATGGCTTGTTGGACTTGGTCCACCTCCAGTGTTTCATCTTCGGGTAGCTCGGTGGCCAACGGGGAGTCTTCGGGCACAGGGTGTGCTGCGAAGAAATCCGCGACGGCTTGTCCCTTAACGGCCTTCTGCGGCACGTAGGTGATGTCAAACTCCATGAGCAGCACGGCCCACTTGCCAAGGCGCCCCTTCGGGACTGGCTGGGAGAGAATGTGCTTGATGGGGTCAGCTCTGGATATTAAACTTACTTCATGGGACAGCATGTTGTGCCTCAATTTCTTGACTGCGAAGACCAAGGCAAGGCAGACCTTCTCAATCGGGGTGTACTTGGCCTCCACTCCCGCTAATCTCCCGCTAAGGTAGTAGAGAGCCTGCTCCTTTCCCTCATCATTATTCTGGGCAAGCATTGCCCCCAGTGAATATTTGGTGGCCGCTATATAGAGAATAAGCGGTTTGCCTTTGACAGGTGCCCCCAGGACTGGCGGGGTCTTCAGGTACTCTTTTAGCTGGTCGAACGCGTGCTGGCATTCGTGACCCCAGCTGAAGGGTGCATTCTTCATCATCAATCTGTGAAAAGGTTGGCAATGTCCCGACAGGTTGGAAATGAACCTGCGGATGTAAGCTAAACGGCCCTGTAGGGACCTCAGCTCTCCCAGACTCTTCGGAGGGGGCAACTCCTGGATGGCTTTTATCTTGAAGGGGTCAATCTCGATCCCTCTGTGCCGGACAATAAAGCCAAGGAACTTTCCACTGGACACGCCGAAGGTGCACTTCATGGGGTTCATTTTCAGCCCGTACAGCCGGAGCCTTTGGAAGACGACCCTGAGGTCATTCAGATGCTCATCTCTCTTCTTAGTCTTGACAACCAGATCGTCAATGTAGCATTCGACCTTGCTATACAGCAGCTCGTCGAAGATCTTGGTCATCGCCCGCTGATATGTGGCGCCGGCATTTTTGAGGCCGAAGGGCATTCTCTTGTAGTGGAATATCCCCTTGGGCGATCTGAAGGCCGTGTGAATCCAGTCGTGATCGGCTATCCAAATTTGGTTATAGCCGGACGATCCGTCCATAAAAGGGAGGGCCTCATGGCCAGTGGTTGCATAAATCATCACTTCGATGATAGGCACCGGGAAATCATCTTTTGGGCAAGCTTTATTCAGGTCACAGAAATCCATGCAAATCCTGATCTGTCCATTCTTCTTCTTCACCGGTACGATGTTGGCCAACCAAGTAGTGTACTAGTTTTCTGCCACGAAGTCGACGTCTATGAGCTTGTCGACCTCCTTGCAGATCTGGCTGATCAATTCCGGCCTCATACGCCGAGGAGGCTACTTCACTGGCTCCACCTTGGGATCAATGGCCAAAATGTGCTGAGTTACTTTGGGGCTGAGCCCGAGCATTTCTTTGTAGTTCCAGGCAAAGCAATCCCAGAATTCTTGTAGCAACTTCGTGTATTGTTCCCTCTCCTGTGGGGGCATAAGAGCACTCAGAAAGGTCAGCCTGGGGTCGCCTTCCGTGCCGAGGTTGATCTCAATCAATTCGTCGACGGTGGCCCGGCCGCCATTTTCAATTCCCGGCGGGGCTGGCGACAAATCGACAAAGTCTTGGTCTTCATTGTCCTCGGGCTTGAGGACGCCATCCCCCTCTTCTTGTTCCTCGTGACTGGGCGTGGAGGCTGCATTCACCGCGCACTCCTCCTGGACCATAGCCGCCGGGTCCGCGGGGTAGAAAGGCACAGGGCCACCTCGGGGTCTTCTGTATACTCATCATAGACAACTCCAGCGGGGGCCGGGGTAGCCGCATCTTCAGGGGCCTGGTACTGGATAGATACTGTATATGCTCCTCTTCTGGGGCTATCCGCCACGTGGGGGCGTGGCGGGGCTACCACATAGTCTCCCATTCTGAGCTCATCCCTGTCAATGAGGTCTTGAGCAATGTCTTTGAAGACATAGCAGTCTTCGATGGCGTGGCCCAGTATCTGGTGATAGGGACAAAATAATGGGTCCCCACTTCTTCGGGTGTCCTGCGGCCTCTTGGACCCTGGGAGGGAGACCTTGCCGTAATGGCAGGTCCAGTCAAAGATACCTCGAGTCTTCTCCCTTGGGAAGGAATAGGGCTTCTATAGCTTCTCTTGGAGTGTCAGGCCTCGCCTGGCTAGCCGCCCGGTTAATGGGCTTGCTGTATCTCTTGTTTCCCTTCTTGACCGGACGGAGGCGTCAGGGCTGGCGTCTCGGGGCCGAGACATATGGCCACCCCACGGGCGGAGAGAACCTTGGATCAGGTCGGTCACTAGCGAGGTCAACTTAGCCAGCCGTGCCTTTAACATCTCGATCTCCCGTTGCTGCCTGTGGTACAAGGCGTACATGATGGGGTCGTATCTAGAAGAGTCCGGAGCATGGCCCATACTGCTACTTATTGCTTCGCCAGCAGGCCGAAGTGAAGGTGCCTCGGCGGTACGACCCTTCGAGGTTAGTCCCTCAAAGAAGGAGGAGGTCTTCCCCATACAGTGGTGGCAGAGAGGGTTCCAAAGGAACACTTCTTCGTCTTGCGCCTCCTGAGTCAGAGGCGTGAAATATACATCTTGGTGGGCCTCCCGCAATTCTTCAGCTTCCGCGGGGTCATCGCCGGACAGAGCCGAAACCGATATAACATCAGTTTCGTAATAATCTTCTAGTGAGAAGCCCAGACCGGGGTGCTTGGTGATTTATAGTAGCCGCCGATCCAGGTTTGGTGGGTTCCACATTCTTTCAAACATTTCCTTCCGACTGGAGGGTTGATAGGGAGGGATTTTTTGCTCTCTGACCACTCTGGCTGCCCGGTCAGTCATGTGGGGAAGCCCCGTGATGGGGACGTGTGGGTCATACAACTCGTCAGGGAACCGGCAATCATCGTCTTCCCAGACTGTCCATTTGCTGCAGCTCAAAGTCTATACATTGTCTATTTGATGCATCTCAAAGTCTATACGCTGGCCAGCTCAAAGTCTGTACACTGTCCATTTGCTGCAGCTCAAAGTCTATATATTGGCCAGCTCAAAGTCTGTACGTTGTCCATTGGCTGCAGCTCAAAGTCTATATGTTGCTTGTTGCTGTGTTCGTGCATCAATCTGCCAAGTCTATACATTGTGTTCCACTTCGGAGGGTGAGAGGAGTGTGCCGCTGAAGGGCCGAGAAGGTGTGTCGTTGAAGGGCTGTTAGAGCGTACTGTTGAAGGAAGGTTAGAGGTGTACCGGCCAACGAGAGTCGAGGGCGTACCGGCGAAGGCTGGGACAGACGCGCCGATGAAGGCCCACTCCTCTGTTACTTGTTTTTAAGGCTTTTCTTTTCTTCTTTTCTTTGATTTTTTGCATAGTTTTATACAAATCTTTTCTCCTTCTTCTTGCAATCTGTTGTTGCTCTATTTATTTGTTGCTTTTGTTGTCTTTTGGTGTGTATTTATTATCCCATTTGTTTGTTGCATTCTTTTGCCTTTTAACGTCTTATTATTTTCTAACAAAAATTCGGCAGCATCTCCCCTTGACCCGGGCGTAAGGGAGATAAAGGGAACGCGCCCACGTGGAGTGGCGGAACCCGACAACTGGAGGTGGGCGCCCGAGGGTGGCAACACCTAAATAAAACCTCGAAAAACACGGGGAAAACAACGAGCCGAAGACCTCTAAGACTGGACAGGGTGTATGGGGGGTTAGACAAGGCGTGCCGGCCAAGGACGAGCACAGGGTGCTTGAGGGGTGTACCGGGCTAGGGAGAGGCTAGGGGTGCCGCTGGGGCACCAAGGGGGAGTGTACCGCTGGGGGGCTACTATAGGTGTATCGGCCAAGACGCCGGAAGGGTGTGCCACTGGGGAAAAGTGCAAGTGCACCGGACAGGGCTCCAAAAGGGTTGGTCTGCTAACGGGGCGGGGTGTTAGAACGATCAAACCCACAGGGACTTCCGGAAAGAGGAAAAAAAGGTTCAAAGGGGCAGACACAGGTGAAGGCACTGGGCTTTACAGGGGGAGGTTCGTGACCTCAAACCATTCAAGATGCCACATCCGGAGGAAACCATCGGCATGAGAGATGAACACAAACACCGAGAAGTAAAGGGAAAGACGATCAAACTCAAAACCAACGAGACAAAGAGACAACCCACTGAGGGGGACGATCTTCATTCATGGGGGAGCAAAGGGCCGTAGCCGTCCGCATGCATTACAGAACACGCCCGAGCTAAAGCTACGGGCAAGAAAGAAAACCAAAGAATAAAAGAACGAAGAAGGAGAAAACAAAGAACAAAAGAAGAGGAGGTGTTGGGGATCGAGGGAGGGACGACCATCCACTGCTCTTTCCCCCACCTTCCCCTGCTACATCAAGCCCTCTCTCTCTCTTACTCTCTTCTCTTTGCCTGGTGGTTGTCGGAAGACTCCACGCCGGAGCCCTCGCCCTTCTCTTCTCTCTTCTCCTTCTTCTCGTAGGTGGCTCTTTCTGTTCGTCTCTTCTCCTCGTATCTCTTCTCCCCGTCTCTCTCTATGTCCTCTCTTCACCGGAATGGGAGTGGTTTTATACTCCCAGCAGCGGGAGCCCTCGAGCACGGTAGTCGGAGGCGGGAAGTGCTGGGCCATCATTGGGTTTGACTTCCCCAGTCCTGGGTGTCAGGGGAGTAGCCTGCGTGGCCCAACGTCCGGTTGACACCTCGGACAGCTCACTGCGCGCCGAAGATCCGTAGGGCACGGGCATCACGTCATTCGGCAGTTGAAATGCCTTAACGATGTGCCGCTGGCGGGCTCAAGAAGTGTGCTGCTGGGAGGGCCAAAGGTCGTGCCGCTGAAGGGCTGCCCAAGCGTGCCGTTGAAGGGGGCAAAAGGCGTGCCGCTGAGGGCCAAAGGGGGCGTGCCGCTGAAGCCCCGAATGGGCGTGCCGCTGAAGGCCAAGGGCTGTGCCGCTGAAGCCCCGAATGGGCGTGCCGCTGGAGCCCCAAATGGGCGTGCCGCTGAAGGCCAGGGGTTGTGCCGCTGAAGGGTGTGCCGCTGAGCAGGGCAAGGGGCGTGCCGTTGAACAGGGCAGAGGGTGTGCCGCTGAAGCCCCAAGGGCGTGCCGCTGAAGGCCATTGGGGGCGTGCTGCTGAAGGCCGTTGGGGGCCTGCCGCTGAAGGGCTAAATGGGCGGTTCTGAGCCCGTTGTGAGCGTGAGTTGTGGCCCCTTTGATTTTCTCCGAGGTCCATGGATTGTGGGGCTCTTGGTGGTTGATTTCTTTTCACTGTCGTGACTCTAGAGACAGCCTCACGGTAGTGTGTGCATGTTCGGGGAATCCGGATGACCCGTATCTCCAGGGCTTCTTCACTTAGCTCTGTTGTTGATGCCGGGCCGAACAGGATATCTGGGTGTACAATTTTTGGTGTCCACAGCCCCCTCCGGCTGCAGACGGCAGTGGGCGACGGCGTGGCAACGACAGCGGCGGCGAGATGGTCGTGGCGGGTTAAAGCTCGTGGGTTTTCATGAAGGGACGGGGGATTCTCAAAGCGTTCATCGTGATTACTGGTCGATCCGGCGCGTCCCAACGTGGAGCGACGGTAGGGTGACGATCCCTAGCCTCCTGCGTTCCTTCCCCGCAAGTTTCAGCCCGAGGCGAGGCCAAGAGGGGTTGTTTTCGCGTCGGAAAGGGAAAACCATGCTTTGGGGAGAGCTCGCCCGATCCATCGTTTTAAGCCGCGATTCCACGTTTCAGGAGCGTAGAATCATGCTAGGGGGCTTCGGGGTTCGTTTCCCATCGTTTCCCTCTTCGTGGGCTTGTTTGGGGGTCAAAATGGCAAATTCCGGCGAAGTTCGCCATTATCACGCCGGTGAAGGTTGAGCGGTCGAACCATGGCCCGTATATACCCATGTGCGGACCAGGCGTGACCGCCCTTCGGTTCGGAGCGCAGTGGGAGTTATGTGGCCTGTCGAGCGATCGCATAACCCATGTGCCGCCCGAGGCCGTCTGCTCATCCCCTCTCATTTTTCGACCGTTGCTGGTGACCGTTGCACAGTGATTGGGACGTGCGGTTAGGAGCTAGCAGCATATCCCAATGTACGGCCAGGGGCTGGCTGTTCGTCACTTGTTCTGTGGTGGGGTATGCGGCCTGGGTGGGTCCGCTCATCCCCGTGAGCGGCGAGGTTCTAGCCGCTCTTCCCTCGAGCGGCTAGGGTCTAGCCACCTACGTTTTGCACCATTGGGATGATGAACGGCTGGATTGGACCGTCCATCCCCCACGAGCGGCTAAGGGTTAGCCGTTCTTTTGTTGAGCGACTATGGAGTGGCCATTCGTATTTTCGTATGGACCAAGGGTAGAACGTTCCTTTGGCGGCCATCCATCTCTTGGAGCGGCCCATTTCTGGCCATGTGTCTCTTGTGCGGTCCAGGGTGGTCCGTTCAATGAGCTTGTCTAACCGATGTTTCTTTCTTGACCGATTTGAGTTCCGGGGGCGTGGGCCTCGGTCCATGTGCCGACCGCGGCCTGACAGATGTTGGGCATCATGTCGAGGCCGGGTGATGTGGTACTATGTAGCCCCAGGAGGTGTTGTTCTCGGCTTGTGTCACCGTGAGACGGTGTCAGTACGAGGGGCAGTCCTTGTACTCTGTCTGGTGAGACGTTATTTTCCGTTGACTTGAGAGTCTACTCCTTTAGTGACCCTCCACTAGACGTAGCCCACCAGTATTCGTGTACTGGTCTCACCCGGGAGTAGGTGTACGGGCTTACCCTGAGGATGGTTTTTAGACTAGTTACCGTCGGGCCCCGCATCTAGTAGCCAGAGTCCGGCTGAGGGAAAAACCAATTAGAGGCCAGGCCAGGGGCGGACGGTCTGTGTGTGCACACGTGGTTGGGGGTGGTTGGACCCACGCTAACGGGCGTGACCCCAGCTAGTCACTTGTTTGTGGTTACTTGTTCGGTGTCTTAGTTCCCGCTGGGCCGGAGGGAGACACCTGAGATGCGGACTAAGTTGTCAGTGGACGCATCCGGTCTTGCTTCTAGTGGGAGGTACTCCTGTCGAGTCGGGAGTGGCAGACTGTCAGTCAGTCTTTGCGGCTTCGACCTTCAGGTTTTTGTCGTGTTGGCCATGGTGTTCCGGTCATTTCACCGTGACACGTGCATCAGTTTTCGTGCTGTAAGATCGGTGTTTTGTAGATGGCAGGGCTTCCCTTTCCGAGGTACTCGCTTACTGCTAGCGTAGTAGTTTTTCCGTTTGAGAGGTAGGGTTCGAGTGATCCCTACTGAGTCTTGTTCTGAGACTCATTCCCTGCGTATTTTCACCGTGTTTCAGGCGAGGCGCGGCTTCAGGGGAGCTTGTCTGAGGCTCAGCGTAGCTCAGGTGCCCAGTGTTAGTGCCAGAGGTCAGAGCCGGGGTATGTCCCGTGTAGCTATACTTTTCTTTTTTTATCCGTACTAGTTGTGGACTACTATTACTGTTGTTATTTTATTATTATCTTGTGGACCATGTATCATGTAAAATATTAATTTATTTTCTGTAATTATTTGTGATACTTGTGTAGTCTCCACACCATCCTTTTAACCCTTCCGAGTCTTCGGACTCGTGGGTGGCGATGCGAGTCTCGGGTTATCGGGCCTTCCCGGTAATCGAATTCTCGGGTCGTTACAGTTGGTATCAGAGCGCGGTTGTGGGATTATATGAGAATCATAAGTAATTATAGTGGTCCACTAGTCCACAGTGATGATGTACAGGTGACGCTGGCATCGGGCATCGTGAGTTTTGCTTAACCTTGATGTTTCCGTGTTTCCTATCTTTTGCTTCAGGAGCGAGCATGGCGCCGAGGCGGAGCACTCGCTCTCAGCAGGGGCAGTCTGCTGGAGGTCAGGAGATCAAGCAGGAGGTTCAGCAGGGGCAGGAGGAGCAGAGTAGAGCGCCACTAGTGTCCACCTAGGTAGCGGATGCTTTGAGATTTTCGGAGGCCAAGGATTTCTTCCGTGGCATCTACCAGCTTATGTCTCAGCAGTTAGGCAGAGAGGCTGGTGAGGGCTCATCGACCAGGGGTGGGCCAGGCCAAGCAGTGAGGTATTTCATGTAGTTCCATCCACCTTATTACGGCGGTTAGCCATATCCTGATATGGCTCGGAGTTGGCTCGACGAGATGAAGCGGGTGTTCAGTTCCGCACGGTGTGCTGCAGAGGACAGGGTGTTGTTGGCCTACAACCAGTTGCAGGGTACGGCTCGGGAGTGGTGGTCTTCCAAGTGGAAGACGTCTTTCCAGCTTCGTCCACTTGAGCAGATTGCGTGGAGTGACTTTGTCAGTACTTTCGAGCGTACCTACTGTCCAGAGTATATTTCTACGCAGAGGATGCATGAGTTTTTGGAGCTGGTCCAGGGTGACATGTCCGTGTTGCAGTACAGGGCCCGATTTATCAAGCTGGGTCATTATGCACCTCATATCATGGAGCATGAGAAGGTGAAGACCGCGCAGTTCGTTCAGGGCTTGAGGCAGGAGCTGAGGCACCACTTGATCGCGAATGCTGCCACTGATTTGGAGACAGCTTCTCGCGTAGCAGCGTCCTTGGAGATGGATATGTAGAGGACTCGAGGACCGATTAGCCAGGGGCAGTCCTTGTCGGGTCGCAGCCAGCAGTCGGCTACCCAGCAGTAGGGTTCTTTTCAGCATGCATCGGGTGGTTCAGGAGTGCCGGCACCGACAGCGTCAATGACAGGATCTGTGTCGTTTGGCTCGAAGGACAAGAAGTTTCTCGAGAAGAGTTTCCGTAAGAAGCGCAAGGATCAGGGGCATGCATCATCGGGCAGTGTACAGTAGCTTATTCCTTTTCAGCGTCAGGGATCAGTCGGTGGATCGTGAGGACCGTGTCCACGATGTAGCGAGTACCATCCATGTAGGCAGTGCACAACGCCGATAGTTTATTTTCGGTGTGACCAGCCAGGGCATATGGCGCGTGACTGTCCTCAGAGGCAGCAGCAGCAACAGTTTCCTCAGCAGCAGTAGGTTCCCCAGCAACAGAGGCCACAGCAGCAGCAGCAGCAGCAGCGACAGTATCCGTCGCTACCCAGGTCAGCTAGTGTGGGAGGCAGGCAGAGAGCTCGAGGCCAGATCACACACTTGACTAGAGCAGAGGCAGTGGCGTCGCAGCTCGTGGAAGGTACCGTTCAAATTTTGGGTTGTGCGGCTCGGGTTTTATTCGATTCTGGCGCGTCTCTTTCTTTTATTTTGGAGGATTTCGCGCTGAGTATTGAGGAGCCGGTGACCCAGTTGTCCAGTGATTTGACAGTGGAGTTACCTTCGGGTGATTTTATGATCACTCCGTATTATTTCGATGAGGTCCCTGTGTGGGTTGAAGGGCGGAGTTTACCGGCTAGGCTCTATGCGTTGCCGCTTCAGGACTTTGATGTGATTTTGGATATGGATTGGCTCGAGGCACATCATGCTTTGGTGGATTGTGGCTCGAAGAGAGTTTATTTTCGGCGACTTCGTGGACCCACCTTCTATTTCCAAGGTATTAGTCCTTCCTCTTCCTGCTTTCTTATCTCTGCGATTCAAGCTCGTCGTTTGCTTGATACGGGTTGTCAGGGTTTTCTCGCCTCCGTGGTTGTGGCAGACTGGATGGAGCCGGATGTCGAGGACATTCTGGTGGTGTACGAGTTTCCCGATATTTTTCTGGAGGACTTACCTGGATTGCCTCCTCAGCGGGAGATTGATTTCGTGATCGAGATTGTGCCTGGTATGGGACCTTTGGCAAAGGTTCCCTACCGTATGGCCCCCGCTGAGTTGAGGGAGTTGAGGGCGCCGTTGCAGGAGTTACTGGCCAAGGGGTACATTCGTCCAAGTTTTTTCCCTTGGGGTGCGCCCGTGTTGTTCGTGAAGAAGAAGGATGGTAGTCTGAGACTGTGCACTGACTATCGTCAGTTGAACGAGGTAACCGTTAAGAACAACTATCTGTTACCGCGGATTGATGACTTGTTCGACCAGCTTCAGTCTACGCGAGTGTTCTCGCAGATTGATTTATGGTCCAGTTATTATCAGTTGCAGATTCGTGAGTCCGATGTGGAGAAGACTGCGTTCAGCTCGAGATACGGGCATTATGAGTTTCTGGTGATGCCGTTCGGGCTCACCAATGCCCCCGTAGCCTTCATGGACTTGATGCAGAGGGTGTTTCGTCCATATCTGGACTAGTTCGTGGTCATATTTGTGGACGACATCATTGTCTATTCGCGGTTTACCGATGAGCACGCGTACCATTTGGGTGTGGTGCTGCAGACGTTGCGAGATCACTAGTTGTATGCAAAGCTCAGTAAGTGCGAGTTCTGGCTTAGTGAGGTGCACTTTTTGGGGCACGTGATTTTCGGTGATGGTATTTTCGTGGACCCCGCCAAGGTCGAGGCAGTAATGCAGTGGCCGAGGCCGAGGTCTGTGACGGAGATCCGGAGTTTCTTGGGGCTTGCGGGCTATTATCATCAGTTTATCCAGGATTTTTCTCGCGTTGCAGCCCTGATGACCAGGCTCACGCGGAAAGATGTGCCTTTCGTCTGGTCGGATGAGTGTGAGCAGAGCTTCAGAGAACTGAAGAGATTACTCACCTCAGCTCCAGTGTTGGTTTTACCTTTTGGATCGGGAGGTTTTATGGTGTGTACAGATGCTTCCGGGGTCGGATTGGGTGTTGTGTTGATACAGCATGGTAGAGTGGTGGCATATGCATCTCGGCAGCTGAAGCCCAACGAGGAGAACTACCCTACCCATGACCTGGAGTTGGCGGCTGTGATCTTCGCGTTGAAGATCTGGAGGCATTATCTATACGGTGAGAAGTTCGAGGTGTTCACTGACCATCAGAGTTTGCGGTATGTGTTCATGCAGAGGGACCTTAAGCTCAGGCAGAGGCGTTGGATGGAGTTTATGAAGGATTATGACTTCACCCTGTCTTATCAGCCGGGCAGGATGAATGTCGTTGTCGATGCTTTGAGTCGGAAGGTCGCGGCCAGTGCCTTGATGTTGAGGAAGTGGAGGCTCTGGGAACAAGTGCCCGAAGTTTCGTTCAGGCTCAAGATTCCTCAGGAGTCAGGGTTAGCGGTGCTCGCGAGTCTGACTGTCACGCCTGCTATCCGCCGTCAGGTGACAGAGGCACAACATGCAGACCCTGAGTTGCCCCGAATTTTGGCTTTGGCTGATGTGAAGCTCGGCGAGGACGGAGCCGTGAGATTCCGTTGTAGGCAGTACATCCCCGCTGAGGAGCAGATTCGTCGTGCGGTGTTGCGCGAGGCTCATGGGAGCAGGTACACCGTACACTCGGGTACGACGAATATGTATCAGAACTTGCGGAGGCAGTTCTGGTGGCCTGGCATGAAGAGAGATGTTGCCAAATTTGTGGCCAGGTGCCTGACTTGTCAGCAGGTGAAGGCGGAGCATCAGCGACCAGGAGGTACTCTTCAGCCCTTGGATGTTCCTACGTGGAAATGGGACAACGTGACCACGGATTTCATGGTGGGTTTGCCGAGGACGCCGAGTGGGCAGGATAATATTTGGTTGCTGGTGGATAGGCTGACGAAGGTGACTTGGTTGTTACCAGTCAAAGTTAGTTGGAGTGTGCCCAAGTTGGCTCATCTTTATGTGGAGCGGATCGTTCCGTTGCATGGGATTCCCATCTCCATTGTGTCGGATCGGGATCCGCGCTTCACGTCTAGATTCTGGAGGAGTTTCCAGCGAGCTCTTGGCACGGATTTAGCTTTTAGCTCGGCGTATCATCCTCAGTCATAAGGTCAGTCAGAGAGGACCATTCAGACTTTGGAGGACATGCTGAGATCCTACTGCCTGGAGTGGCAGGGGAGTTGGATTCACCACCTACCGTTGGTGGAGTTTGCCTATAACAATAGCTATCATTCGAGCATTGGCATGGCTCCTTATGAGGCGTTGTATGGGCGTCCGTGTCAGACTCCACTGGATTGGTTCGAGGTTGGTGAGCGCATTTTGACGGGACCAGAGTTGGTACAGCAGTGTGTGAATGTTGTGCACCTGGTTCGTCAGAACATGTTGGCGGCCCATAGTCGGCAGAAGAGCTATGCTGACCGTAGGCGGTAGCCTCTCAATTTTGCCATTGGCAATCATGTGTTCTTGAGAGTTTCTCCGATGAACGGGGTGATGCGCTTTGGATGGCGTGGGAAACTAAGTCCCCGCTTTCTCGGTCCTTTCCTCATTATAGAGCGCATTGGTGAGGTAGCCTATCGGCTGCTGTTACCCTCTGAATTGGCGTCGGTGCATGACGTATTTCATGTCTCGATGTTACGGAAGTATATGCCCGATGACTCTCATGTGCTGGAAGATTCTGTGTGGCCCTAGGTGACTCCATATCTTTCTCTCCCAGAGTTTCCAGTCCGTGTGGAGGATAGGCCAGAGCAGCGCCTGCGGAACAAGGTCATCCCCATGGTTAAGGTGGTGTGACAGCGGCACTCTAGTGGTGAGGCTTCTTGGGAGCGTGAGGATGAGATGTGTCAGCAGTTCTCATACTTGTTTGAGTGAGTCTTCCTCTCCTTTCCCTTTGGGTTGTTCTCAATTTCGAGGATGAAATTCATTAAGGGGGGAGGGCTGTAATATCCCAGACCTTTCGGATCCTTCTTTGTGGGTCTCAGATCTGGTTTCTCAGAGTATCCGGCTATGTTGTGTCCAAAATTTCATTTCGGACATCTTTCGTGTTCGGATCGATGCGATCTGGAGTTATTTTGGAGGCCTAGAGTGCGTCCGCGGCTTTTTCGTGAGTGTTTTTTGATTTCCGATACGGGTTTCGGCACGACCTGCGGAACCCTGTTGCGGGTGAACCGAGTCGTTCACCTAGGCACGGGGGGTACCGTTGCGATCGGTACGTTCCGAGGATCGCGGAAACGTGATTTTCTATTTTTTGGTATTTTCCAGAATTTTTGGATTTTCTATAAATTCCCATTTTTTTCTTTTTTCTTTCCTTCTTTCTCTTTCTTCTCCCCCTCTTCTTCCTCCCACCGTGACCGCGTCCCCTCTCCCTCTCTTCCTCTGGCGTGACCGCGGCGAGCCGCCTCCGGCTGCAGACGGCAGTGGGCGACGGCGTGGCAGCGACGGCGGCGGCGAGGTGGTCGTGGCGGCATAAAGCTCGTGGGTTTTCATGAAGGGACGGGGGATTTTCAACGCTTTTATCGTGATTCATGGTCGATCCGGTGCGTCTCAACGCGGAGCAAAGGTAGGGTGACGATCCCTAGCCTCTTGCGTTCCTTCCCCGCAAGTTTCAGCCCGAGGCGAGGCCGAGAGGGGTTGTTTTCGCGTCGGGAAGGGAAAACCATGCTTTGGGGAAAGCTCGCCCGATCCATCGTTTTAAGCCACGATTCCACGTTTCGGGAGCGTAGAATCATGCTAGGGGACTTGGGGGTTCGTTTCCCATCGTTTCCCCCTTCGTGGGGCTTGTTTGGGGGCCGAAATGGTGAATTCTGGCGAAGTTCACCGTTATCGCGTCGGTGAAGGTTGAGCGGTCAAACCAGGGCCCGTATATCCCCATGTGCGGACCAGGCGTGACCGCCCTTCGGCTCGGAGCGCAGTGGGAGTTATGCGGCCTATCGAGCGACCGCATAACCCCTGTGCGGATCAAGGCCGTCCACTCATCCCCTCTCATTTTTTGACCGTTGCACAGTGATTGGGACGTGCGGTTAGGAGCTAGCCGCATATCCCAATGTACGGTCAGGGGCTGGCCGTTCGTCACTTGTGCCGTGGTGGGGTATGCGGCTTGGGTGGGTCCGCTCATCCCCTTGAGCGGCAAGGTTCTAGCCGCTCTTCCCTCGAGCGGCTAGGGTCTAGCCACCCACGTTTTGCACCGTTGGGACGATGAACGGCCGGATTGGACCGTCCATCCCCCACGAGCGGCTAAGAGTTAGCCGTTTATTTGTTGAGTGGCTATGAAGTGGCCGTTCGTATTTCCGTCTGGACCAAGGGTAGAACGGTCCTTTGGCGGCCGTCCATCTCTTGGAGCGGCCCGTTTCTGGCCATGTGTCTCTTGTGCGGTCCAGGGTGGTCCGTTCAATGAGCATGTCTAACCGGTGTTTCTTTCTTGGCCGATTTGAGTTCTGGGGGCGTGGGCTTCGGTCCACGTGCCGACCGCGGCCTGACAGATGATGGGCATCGTGTCGAGGCCGGGTGATGTGGTACTGTGTAGCCCCGAGAGGTGTTGTTCTCGGCTTGTGTCACCGTGAGACGGTGTCGGTATGAGGGGCAGTCCTTGTACCCTGTCCGGTGAGACGTTGTTTTCCGTTGACTTGAGAGTCTACTCTTTTAGTGACCCTCCACTAGTCGTAGCCCACCAGTATGCGTGTGCTGATCTCACCCGGGAGTAGGTGTATGGGCTTACCTTGAGGACGATTTTTAGACTAGTTACCGTCGGGCCCCGCATCTAGCAGCCAGAGTCCGGCTGAGGGGAAAACCAGTTAGAGGCCAGGCCAGGGGCAGACGGTCTGTGTGTGCACACGTGGTTGGGGGCGGTTGGACCCACGCTGACGGGCGTGACCCCAGCTAGTCACTTGTTTGTGGTTACTTGTTCGGTGTCTCAGTTCCCGCTGGGCCGGAGGGAGACACCTAAGACGCGGACTAAGTCGTCAGTGGACGCATCCGGTCTTACTTCTAGTGGGAGGTACTCCTATCGAGTCGGGAGTGGCAGACTGTCAGTCAGTCTTTGCGACTTTGACCTTCGGGTTTTTATCGTGTTGGCTGTGGTGTTCCGGTCGTTTCACCGTGGCACGTGCGTCAGTTTTCGTGCCGTGAGACCGGTGTTTTGTAGATGGCAAGGCTTCCCTTTTCGAGGTACTCGCTTACTGCTAGCGTAGCGGTTTCTCCGTTTGCGAGGTAGGGTTCGAGTGATCCCTACTGAGTCTTATTCTGAGACTCATTCCCTGCGTGTTTTCACCGTGTTTCAGGAGAGGCATGGCTTCAGGGGAGCGCGTCTGAGGCTCAGCGTGGCTCGGGTGCCCAGCATTAGTGCCAAAGGTCAGAGCCGGGGTATGCCCCGTGTAGCTGTACTTTTCTATTTATCTCCGTACTAGTTGTGGACTACTATCACTGTTGTTATTTTATTATTATCTTGTGGACCATGTATCATGTAAAATGTTAATTTATTTTCTTCAATTATTTGTGATACTTGTGTAGTCTCCACACCATCCTTTTAACCCTTCCGAGTCTTCGGACTCGTGGGTGGCGATGCGAGTCTCGGGTTATCGGGCCTTCTCAATAATCAGATTCTCGGGTCGTTACAGTTCAGGGTTGACTAGGTTTACCAGCCTAATCCTTGACCGCTACAGTCCCCTAGCGGCCCATTCTATGACCGCCATCGTATGTTCCTCCGCTTATCTCCTCCGTGTCATTTTCCGATGTGTTGGTTTCCAATGCCTCGGCTTGACCTCGTTGTTTGCCCATTGTCTCGTGGACGTCTTTTGATGTCCTATGGGGGCTATGACCATGTTATCAGATAGCCAGGTGTACCCTGCTATTGGTTAGGTTTCTGTACTGCTTCACAGTCGTTTTAGGTTCTAGTCAACCCGATGAGACCCAGTGGTTGACAAGTAACCGTGTGTGTGTCTCGACTATTCTGCATAGCTCGAGATAATGGTTCTGGACGTTTTGAGGTATTATCCTACCTCGGTCTGTGTATCCAGATGCGTTGAGAGTCTTGGTGAATCCTCAGGTCTCCGTGAGTCGTTTTATACGGTTGTGTGGATCTGATGATCCTGTGTCGTTTTCCTCGGCTTAGGATTAGGTTGATTGGCGGCTTGTCACCGTCGTTGTGCGATGATCTTGACTCCGAGTCTCGCGACTCAAGGATCGTTGTGTCAGCAGGTCTAGTTGTCCTATCCTGAGTCTGTGGCAGTTGGTATACCGCCATATGTCTGTGTGCTTCGTAGTACGTGCGACAGTGCATTCTTAGCATGTCTGTACTCCAGCACTCCTGTTTCAGAGTCTCTGTGTCTAGTGAGCCTCCACTAGTCGTAGCCTGACGACCTCGAGTGTCGGCCCACGTGGGAGTTGGTGGTGGGACAGTTCCTGAGATACGGTTTGTAGGCTAGTTTCCGTGAGCTCCCTTGCCTTGCAGTAGCGTCCTGCTGGGGGAGAAAACTAGCTAGAGGCCTGGCTCAAGGCATTGAGCTTATTTGTGCACACGTCGTCAGGGGCGTTTTGCACAAACGCCGACGGACGTGACCCTGACTAGTCACTCGTTACTATAGTTCCTGGTTCAATTTAGTGAGTATCTCAGTCTCCGTCGTTCTCGGCATCCGTAGCGAGACACTTGTGGCGCAGTGTAAGACGTTAGTGGACGCATCTGGCTGTTCTTCTAGTGAGGAGGTGCTTCCATCACTTAGCGCATGACTCACGTGTTTCTCGGAGTCTGTGTTCCCCTTCCAAGTTAGTCTGTTCTTGGCTTCGTCCAAGTTTAGCTTCCCCCTTCCGAGTCGGTTTATTCTCGGCCTTGCCCGAGGATAGCTTTCTGTTGCGTGCATGATGATCTAGTCATGTATGCGTTAGTGTCTGTTGTCTATCTAGGTCTTTTCTAGGGCTTTTGCTAGGTTTCGTGGACTTTAGCCTTTGGGCTAATGGTTGGCTGACGGATCGGTAGCTCATTACTTTGTGAGATCAGGATTCGCCCTTCTGTCGCTATTTGGAGTAGCTTAGGGAGCCGTGCTTTGCTCGGTAGTCGTGTTCTCATTCCTTACGACTTCGCTTTTCCCTTTTCTTTTAACCGTTCTACTCCTACTCTCCCAACTTTCTTTTACAGCTTTCTAGTTGTAATTTTTCCTGCTTTCTTTCCTGCTTT
This sequence comes from Amorphophallus konjac, assembly GCA_022559845.1. NCBI lineage: Eukaryota > Viridiplantae > Streptophyta > Magnoliopsida > Alismatales > Araceae > Amorphophallus > Amorphophallus konjac. The sequence continues at coordinate 96,508,607 of CM040129.1, read as the reverse complement.
ACTACTACTGCTGTTTTAGTTGTTGTTCCGTGTTATTGTGTTATTTTTCAGTGGGGATCCGCGTGACCCCTACTGAGCCAGTTACACAAGACTCACCCCTTCTTTTCAGGTGTGGTCGTCTCTGCTTGCTTCGCGGTTCCTGGTGTGGCGTGCTCGTAGTTGTCAGCGGTACCTGCGTCGGACTTCTCCCGACCTTAGTGTACATTTTCTTTCTGTTGGACTATACTTGTCTTTCCTTTGGACCGGACTCTGGTATAATTGTTAATCTAAACTATTAATTAAAAATTAATTTTATTTCTGCTACTTTAGCAAACCTGATTAATGAAATTTAATTGCTTACTATTATATATGCGACTTCAATGTACTACACAATAATCCTTTTATCCCTTCAGAGCTTTACAGCTCTTGGGAGGCTTCACGGGTTCCAAGTGGTATCGGGTCTACTCCGTAGTCCTATCGGGTATATCCGGTATCCGAAGTTCGGGTCATCACAAGTGATATCAGAGCGTTGTTGTGTGAAGTACATGGGAATCTGAGATATATAGTGTCCAGAGTCCTGAAAGTCCAGTACAGTTGATGTGACACTAAATGCAGCAAGATGAAATGAGACCCTTGGACCTAATTCGCAAGAACACACAAGTAAGAGATCAAGCACAAAACGCCGAACACCGCGCGCACCCGATTCCCTAGGTGACTCGGTGATGCCGAGTAAGATAGTGGGTCTAGCCCCTAGCTGGTTAGAGGACCAGCACTTGCTAAGTCGTCCCTCCCAAAGGTTGAAGGCCCACAATCACGGGCGGCCGGGGTGCCTTGGGGTACTAGGACACTCACTCACTAACCACGGTGACCACACGGCAAAGGTGGATCCGGGATCGAGCTCTCCTCCTCACCGACCAGCGGACTAATGAAACGGATATGAAATGAACAGAAATGACGGAGCAAAGTTTTAGAGGCTTACCTAGCCGGCTTGAGGAAGCCGACTTCGCTCGGAGACGAGGGCGAGCGGGGAAGTGTGTTCCCCGCACACTACGCCGGTGTAGCTTCACGCCTGCGAGAATATCATTACAACACTACTCCTCACGCAGGAGGGGTGGCCTCGGGGTGGGGAATTAATAGCTTTACACCCAACCACTACCACCTCACAGGGTGGGGCTTTCAGCCAGCCAAGCGGGGAGGGGAGGATGGGCCGAAACGGGTAGAAGAGAACTAAGGAAGTTGATGCAGCCGGCTGGAATTCTGGATGGGAAGCCGCTGTTGCCGCCGTCCCGAGCTAGTCCGAACTCCGATTTCGAAGATTCCACCTCCTGGAGTTTCCTGACTTGATGCTGGTGATGTCTGAATTTTTTGGACGGCCTCTGGAGCCGGAGACTGGCGACACCGGCGACTGAACCGAGGCAGCAAATGTGGTCTCTGGCCGGACCTGTTCTGTAGCAGTAGGTTGCAGACACTGTGGTGAACTCTCCCGAACTCCGAATGGAACGAAACCAGCGGCGTTGTCTTCGTGGTTGAAGTAGCTAACAGCAGGAAGTGGTGGGGCGACGATCCCAGGTCGGTGGTGACTTGGGTCCTGGGAAGAGTGAACTCTGGTCGATGCAGCTTGAGAAAACTGACCTGGATAGTGCGAGGGAGAAAATTCGTAACTCTGTCCCACGGTGTCCAAATGGTGATCCGTTTCCTGACCCTGAAAGGGGACAGAGAGGAGCAGAACTTTGATGAAGAAACCCGAGCCTGGTTCAGCCTTGGTTGATCGTGGCACCCTGTTCTTGTCGGTTCTGGTGTTGGATGGAGTCCTCTCTGCGCGATTGTGGGAGAATCGCCCTAGCCAGCAGCTCCGATCTCAGAATGAGGTGAAACCACCTCGCCTTCGAAGCTGACGTGGAGCTCTTTCCAGGGATGTAGGATACGCCCTCAGCAGCACAAGGATGGAGCTGTGGCCGTCGCTGCAACTGGAGGTTGATCTGCAGGTCGGCCTGCACACGAAGCTGCAACTAGGATGATGGGGAAGAAGGCTTCTTGGGTGAGTGAAGGTGGGTGTGGTGCGGCCAAGTGGAGTTGTGGGGCTCTTGTGTGGTGTGTAGGGGATGAGGAGGGGAGGAATGGTCGAAGTCTGCAGAGGGAGGGGGGTGGTGGAGAGAGTGGACGCAGCAATGGGGAAGGAAGGTGGGGTTCGGCCTTAGCAAGAGGGGAGGAGGAATGGGGTGGCTAGGGGCGAACTTGGGAGGAGGGGGGGTGGTATGGTCGACCTAGGGAGATGAAGAGACTCCTTGGGGAGGGGAAAGGGCCCTTGGGAGGTGGAAGGTTGCTTGGGGAAGGGGGAGGGAAGCCTTGGGAAGGGGAAAGGGTGCTTGGGGAGATGGAGTGATTAATGGTGTGAAGTAATGGGGTCTTGGGAGGTGAAGAGACTTGCCTAGGTGGCAAGTGATGTGGCAAGGGTGAGGAGAGAGAGGAAATTTCGAACTAGAGAGAGAGAATTAGAGTGAGAGAGAGAATTAGACTCAAGTGGATGCAAGCTTTCAATAATTCTTCATTAACCACAAGAGGAGGGGTTGGGGCCCTATTTATAGGGAAATCCCTTTTACAAATAGGTCCTCGACACTTCACACACTAACACAAAAGCCAAGGGGAAGGGGGGGTGCGCCCATGGGCCTAGCCCAGAGGCAAGGGCCCATTAACAAGCACAAAGACTCATGTGACTCAACTAAGGACAATTAATTAAAAACCTAGGTACAAGACTCAAATAAAAGACAAAAGTACATGATAATGATAGGGAAAAATCACTCAGTGACCTAGGTAAAGATACAGAGATCCACTCCGGAACAGGGACGGCCTCCTAGCTGCTCCCGGGTGGGAGGGAAGTGCCAAGCCATAGGGAATCGCGAGTGATGTCCTCATCAATTTCCCCGGGCTGGAAAAAGCTCGACTCTGTCGAGTAGAGGCCCTCCCTGCTGCGGTACTGCTCCAATAGGTCAGGATCTAGCTGCTGGAGATCTTCCCTGCTCACCCAGGCATCGTCCGAGGGTGGTCGTCCCTTCCACCGGACTAGATAGCGCTCATAAACCTTGCTCCTCGTGTTGGTGACCTGTTCATCTAATATCCGCTCCACTTTATCACGCTGGTTCCTTAAGGCGGGTGGAGCTCTCTGTGGTGTGGGGGTACTCTCAAAGGATGGGTCTGGCCGGATATCCTCACTAGGTGTCACCGCGGGGCCCCTGTAGGGCACCAGGTCCGCCACATTGAATGTGGGGCTTACTCCATATTCTTCGGGAAGGTCCAATACATAAGCATTGGTGCCAAGTCGTCTCAGCACCTGGAAGGGGCCAGCCCCACGTGGTCTCAACTTTGAGGCATTCCCAGGGAACAACCTCTCCGTTCTCACCATCACAAAATCACCTATCTGGAACTCCTGGTGGCGACGGTGGGAATCAGCTGATCTTTTGTAGATCTCATTATTCTTGTTGATGTTCTTGCGAATTTCCTCATGCAACTCTCTAAGGTGTTGGGCAAATGACTCAGCAGTGATAGACACCCTAGCATGAGGGGGTAGGGGAATGAGATCAGTAGGCTTCCTAGGCTTGTAACCATGCACAGCTTCAAAGGGACTCATGCCTATGGTCCTACTGGTGGAATTATTGTATGCAAACTCGGCTTGGGGCAGAATGAGATCCCAATTTCCAGGACGGTCCTCAACAAGACATCTAAGAAGATTCCCCAGACTCCGATTGACGACCTCCGTTTGGCCATCAGTTTGGGGATGATAGGCTGTGGAAAATTTAAGCAAGGTCCCCATTAGGTGCCAAAGGGTTTTCCAGAAATAACTAGTGAATTTGACGTCCCTGTCAGAGATGATGGTCTTGGGTAGGCCATGGAGACGAACCACCTCATCAAAGAATAGACGGGCCACGTGGGAAGCATCAGAGGTTTTTGAACAGGGGATGAAATGGGCCATTTTTGAGAATCTGTCCACGACCACAAAGATGGAGTCATGCTTCCTCTGGGTTCGGGGTAGCCCTAACACGAAGTCCATACTTAGGTCCTGCCATGGCCGATCGGGAACGGGTAGAGGGGTGTATAGGCCAGTGTTTTGTTTGACTTGTTTGGCAGTCGCACATGTGCGGCATTGCCCCACAATCTTGGCCACATCCCTCTTGAGGCTGGGCCAATAGAACTGCCCCTCAACCAGGCCAATAGTCTTGTGTACCCCAAAATGTCCAGCTAGGCCCCCAGCATGTAACTCCCAAACCAATAAATCCCTTAGCGAAGTCCTAGGGATGCAAAGCCGATGCCCTTTGAAGAGGAACCCATCCTCTATGATAAAGCCATGGTGTTCTTGGGAGGAGTGGGTGGTTAGGTGGGTGTGGATGGGCCCAAATTCGGGACAAGTCGGGTATTCTTCCCTCATCCGATCGAAGCCTATGACTTCTACTCGGACGGTGGCTAATAGGGAGACCCTCCTGCTAAGAGCATCCGCAGCGCGGTTCTCACTCCCGGCCTTATGTTTGATCACAAATGTGTAGGCCTGGATGTACTCAACCCATCTAGCATGTCGAGCATTCAATTTCTGTTGAGAGTTGAGGTATTTTAGAGCCTCATGGTCGGAGAATATGACAAATTCTTTGGGTAGGAGGTAGTGCCTCCAATGGCGGAGGGATTGCACCACCGCATAGAATTCTTTGTCATAGGTTGTATATTTGAGCCTGGCATCACACAACTTCTCGCTAAAGTAAGCCACGGGATGTCCCTCTTGGCTGAGGATCCCACCAATTCCTACCCCAGAAGCATCACAAGTTACTTCAAAGACTTTGGAGAAGTCCGGGAGGCATAAAACCGGGGCTTGGGTCATTCTATCTTTGAGTTCCTGGAAGGCCTTAGTAGCTGACTTAGTCCATACAAAGGTTCCCTTTTTGAGGCAATCTGTGATTGGGGCTGTGATGGTGCTAAACCCACGGATGAACCTTCGGTAGAAAGTGGCTAAGCCATGGAAGCTCCGGACTTCATGGAGAGTGCGGGGCTCCGGCCAGTCAATGATGGCTTGGACCTTTTCGGGGTCCATAGATACACCTTTGGTGGAGACAACATACCCAAGGAAGGTAATGGAATCTGTCATGAAATGACATTTTCCTAGGTTGGCAAAGAGGCTTTCCTTCCTAAGGGTGGTGCAGACCTGCCTGATGTGGTTGAGGTGGGCTTCCTTGGACTGGCTGTAGATGAGGATGTCATCGAAATAGACTACAAGGAAAACCCCAATGTAGGGCCTGAGGGCCTCGGTCATGAGGCGCATAAATGTGCTTGGGGCATTGGAAAGCCCAAAAGGCATCACCAGCCATTCATAGAGTCCATCTTTGGTCTTAAAGGCTGTTTTCCATTCATCCCCGGGCCTTATCCTCACTTGGTGGTAGCCACTTTTGAGATCTATCTTGGAAAAAATGGTGGCTCCCGCAAGCATGTCAAGCATATCGTCAAGTCTAGGTATAGGGAACCTATATTTGACGGTGATCTTGTTGATGGCCCTACTATCGACACACATTCGCCATGTCCCATCTTTCTTTGGTGTGAGAAGAGCGGGGACGGCGCAGGGGCTTTTGCTAAGCCTGAGAAAGCCTTTTCTAACAAGCTCTTCTACTTGCCTCCTTAACTCAGCATGTTCGGTGGGGTTGAGGCGATAGTGTGGTAGATTTGGAAGGGAGGCTCCCGGGACAAAATCTATGGCATGCTGAACATCCCTCATGGGAGGTAGTTGGTCCGGTAGTTCATCGGGAAACACATCCTTGAACTCTTCAAGGAGTGGGTATACTTCCACGGGATGGGGGTTGGAGGGTGTTGACTCTCCTAGACAAAGGATAACAGCGCACACGGGGGTTCCTTGGGCAACTTCCTCTTCTAACTCCTTTCTAGTGATGAGGTGGAGGCCTTTGATTGGCCCGGTGGGAACTTCGGGGATGGGGTTTTGGGAGGTTGATTGTGTGGGTGTAGGCGGGCCCTTGGAGCTTGGTGAGGGAATGGGAGGAATCCCCTTAGTGGGTGGTTCCTTTCGGGGTGGGGATGGGTTGAGGCGGATGACCTTCCCCTCGTGCACAAAGGTGCATGTGTTCGTCTTCCCATAGATAGTAGCATCTACATCGTATATCCAAGGTCTCCCAAGTAGGATGCTTCCTACGGCCATAGGTATGATATCACACCAAATTTGCCCTTGGTAGGATGAGAAGGTGATGGGGATAAGACAACATGTGCTGACGGGGAGGGAGTGGTTGTTGATCCATGACACACGGTAGGGTTTGGGGTGGGGTGTCGGGGTAAGCCCAAGGAGTTTGACGGTGTCCGGGGACACGGCATTTACACAACTCCCATTGTCTAAGATGATCTTCCTAACATGATTCCCAATTTTGATGAAAGTATGGAAGATGGAGGTCCTACGCCAATCCTCCTCTTGGGGTTGGGTAAGAGTGCATCTTATCACCCCAAGGTGGGCTGATTGGTGGTCATCTTCTACACCCTCTTCAATGAATTGCTCCTCGTACTCATCTTCCCACCCTATGGCAGCCTCGTACTCCTCCACATTCTCATGAGATTCTTGGGAGGTGGTGGGTACGCTCTCCATGACAAGATTGGACATCCCCTTGGAGGGGCATTGGGTGGCTATATGGCCATAACCATGACACCGGAAACACTTAATCGAACTATTCTCTGGGGCCTTCCCTTTGGAGATTTCCTCTCTTCGGGGATAGGGATTGGGTGGAGTGGTTTTGGTAGGAGGAGGGTTGGTTGACTGTGGGTAGGTCCGGGTGGGGGTACCCCCACTAGGAGTAGGGGTTTTCAACAAGGGCGGAAGGTTGGGTCGTGGACCCATGTTCCTAGGCTCAACCGGACGGGAAGGGGTGACCCTTGAATTCCTAAAGAACCTCTCCGTATCCCGAGCTATTTGATAAGCCATTTCAAGGGAATCCACATCCCTCATAATTAACTCCCTTTTGATGTATGGGTGGAGACCATTCCTAAATCGTGATAGGGTGACGGCTAACTCCTCATGTACTCCACATTTTAGAAGATAGGAGTCAAACAATTCTATGTACTCTACCACGGATTTTCCCTCTTGGGTGAGGCATTGCCATTCATCTAAGAGTGTTTGGGTGTAGGAGTGGGGAAGGTATTTGAACCTTAATTGGGCTTTCATGCCTTCCCATGTTTGAATGGGTTCTTCCCTCCTAATTCTCTTCCTAGTTTCAACACTCATCCAATAGGTCTTGGCCAATTTAGTAAGGTGCATTTTGGCTAGCCTAACCTTCCTCTCTTCGGTCATTGGGTACCAATCGAAGTATTGGTCCATAGCACTCTCCCATTCTAGGTACACATGTGGGTTATGTGACCCATCAAAGTTAGGAGCGTCAACTTTGATCATCCTAAGTAGGTAGTCATCCGGGTCATCCCTTGGGCGCCTCTCCAAAGCTCTATGTGGGCGGGGCCTCTCATTCTCGGGGTAATAGTCATTCTCTAAGTCCTCCCTTTCATGCTCAACCCGGAGTGGTGGGGCCCTTTGGGGAGTGTTCCTAGGGGGGGTCCTAGCTTCCTCAATCCTATCCAATCGAGTGACCACACCATTCATTCGCTCCGTGAGGGCTAGAATGGCAGCCTCTATCCGTTCTATAGGAGTTGGGGGAGTTCCCCTAGGGTCGTTTTGGTTGCCTTGGAAATTGGGATCCATGGGTGGATCGGAGGTAGTGGGATCGGGTCGGTATGGGGTGCCCCTACGGGTGGACATGCACAAGGTATTGATGAGGAAAATGCAATTGTCCTGGGACCTAGGCTTGTAGAGACAAGTCTAAAACTTGCTCTGATACCACTTGATGTGACACTAAATGCAGCAAGATGAAATGAGACCCTTGGACCTAATTCGCAAGAACACACAAGTAAGAGATCAAGCACAAAACGCCGAACACCGCGCGCACCCGATTCCCTAGGTGACTCGGTGATGCCGAGTAAGATAGTGGGTCTAGCCCCTAGCTGGTTAGAGGACCAGCACTTGCTAAGTCGTCCCTCCCAAAGGTTGAAGGCCCACAATCACGGGCGGCCGGGGTGCCTTGGGGCACTAGGACACTCACTCACTAACCACGGTGACCACACGGCAAAGGTGGATCCGGGATCGAGCTCTCCTCCTCACCGACCAGCGGACTAATGAAACGGATATGAAATGAACAGAAATGACGGAGCAAAGTTTTAGAGGCTTACCTAGCCGGCTTGAGGAAGCCGACTTCGCTCGGAGACGAGGGCGAGCGGGGAAGTGTGTTCCCCGCACACTGCGCCGGTGTAGCTTCACGCCTGCGAGAATATCATTACAACACTACTCCTCACGCAGGAGGGGTGGCCTCGGGGTGGGGAATTAATAGCTTTACACCCAAACACTACCACCTCACAGGGTGGGGCTTTCAGCCAGCCAAGCGGGGAGGGGAGGATGGGCCGAAACGGGTAGAAGAGAACTAAGGAAGTTGATGCAGCCGGCTGGAATTCTGGATGGGAAGCCGCTGTTGCCGCCGTCCCGAGCTAGTCCGAACTCCGATTTCGAAGATTCCACCTCCTGGAGTTTCCTGACTTGATGCTGGTGATGTCTGAATTTTTGGACGGCCTCTGGAGTCGGAGACTGGCGACACCGGCGACTGAACCGAGGCAGCAAATGTGGTCTCTGGCCGGACCTGTTCTGTAGCAGTAGGTTGCAGACACTGTGGTGAACTCTCCCGAACTCCGAATGGCACGAAACCAGCGGCGTTGTCTTCGTGGTTGAAGTAGCTAACAGCAGGAAGTGGTGGGGCGACGATCCCAGGTCGGTGGTGACTTGGGTCCTGGGAAGAGTGAACTCTGGTCGATGCAGCCTGAGAAAACTGACCTGGATAGTGCGAGGGAGAAAATTCGTAACTCTGTCCCACGGTGTCCAAATGGTGATCCGTTTCCTGACCCTGAAAGGGGACAGAGAGGAGCAGAACTTTGATGAAGAAACCCGAGCCTGGTTCAGCCTTGGTTGATCGTGGCACCCTGTTCTTGTCGGTTCTGGTGTTGGATGGAGTCCTCTCTGCGCGATTGTGGGAGAATCGCCCTAGCCAGCAGCTCCGATCTCAGAATGAGGTGAAACCACCTCGCCTTCGAAGCTGACGTGGAGCTCTTTCCAGGGATGTAGGATACGCCCTCAGCAGCACAAGGATGGAGCTGTGGCCGTCGCTGCAACTGGAGGTTGATCTGCAGGTCGGCCTGCACACGAAGCTGAAACTAGGATGACGGGGAAGAAGGCTTCTTGGGTGAGTGAAGGTGGGTGTGGTGCGGCCAAGTGGAGTTGTGGGGCTCTTGTGTGGTGTGTAGGGGATGAGGAGGGGAGGAATGGTCGAAGTCTGCAGAGGGAGGGGGTGGTGGAGAGAGTGGACGCAGCAATGGGGAAGGAAGGTGGGGTTCGGCCTTAGCAAGAGGGGAGGAGGAATGGGGTGGCTAGGGGCGAACTTGGGAGGAGGGGGGGTGGTATGGTCGACCTAGGGAGATGAAGAGACTCCTTGGGGAGGGGAAAGGGCCCTTGGGAGGTGGAAGGTTGCTTGGGGAAGGGGGAGGGAAGCCTTGGGAAGGGGAAAGGGTGCTTGGGGAGATGGAGTGATTAATGGTGTGAAGTAATGGGGTCTTGGGAGGTGAAGAGACTTGCCTAGGTGGCAAGTGATGTGGCAAGGGGTGAGGAGAGAGAGGAAATTTCGAACTAGAGAGAGAGAATTAGAGTGAGAGAGAGAATTAGACTCAAGTGGATGCAAGCTTTCAATAATTCTTCATTAACCACAAGAGGAGGGGTTGGGGCCCTATTTATAGGGAAATCCCTTTTACAAATAGGTCCTCGACACTTCACACACTAACACAAAAGCCAAGGGGAAGGGGGGGTGCGCCCATGGGCCTAGCCCAGAGGCAAGGGCCCATTAACAAGCACAAAGACTCATGTGACTCAACTAAGGACAATTAATTAAAAACCTAGGTACAAGACTCAAATAAAAGACAAAAGTACATGATAATGATAGGGAAAAATCACTCAGTGACCTAGGTAAAGATACAGAGATCCACTCCGGAACAGGGACGGCCTCCTAGCTGCTCCCGGGTGGGAGGGAAGTGCCAAGCCATAGGGAATCGCGAGTGATGTCCTCATCAACAGTCTTTCGTTGGCTTAGGTTTCGTAATTCTTTATCGCTTTGTTTCCGTGTGTGGTCTTGTGCGTGCTGTGTCAGCACTGTGCAAGATAGTTTTGCTCTCGTCAAAATGTGACGGGATGTTCCTTTTCGTTGTGGTGTTTGTCTCGATCGTGCTGTACTTGACAGAGTTCACCGGTAGGCTTGAATCTGCAGTATATTGTTCGAGATTTTTCCATGACTTGTTCAGGTGGCTGGTGACTTTTCGAGTTGGTGTGATGGCCGTACACGTTCTTATGTTGTTTTGGTCATCCCAGCTGAAGTCTGTGCAGCTCCTGAGGTGTTTCGCTTCTGTTGAAGTGGTTGCTTTGTTGCCTCGATTAAGAAGATGCTCAACCGAACCTAGGATTTCCCTTCCTGGTGAGCTACTGTTGGTGAGCTTGATGCTTCTCATCCCGTTTGGTGGAGTTTTTTCGAGGTTAGCCTTGGAATTTTTATCTTAGTGAGACCTTTGTCCTGTGTCTGCTTAAGTGTGGATAGTATTTATTCTGAGCCTGATCTTCTCCTTGTTCGACGGTTGCTTGACTTTGGACCTAATCTTTATGTTAAGAGCCGTTGTATAACGTGTTCGTCGTGCCGTGTCGGGTGGCTGACGTGTTGTGAAGGTTCAGTAATTCTTTCAGGACGTAAGGGTAAGCTGAGATTAGCAGTTTTCTTTGTGCTTTGTGCTGAAGCTGGTACTCTCCTTCGTTTGCACTTAGGCGACTTATGATCGGTTGTTAGCAGGATCAGTACTTGTGGCGTGTTGTCATGAATTGCGATCACGTCGAGTGTGTGCTGAGATGCGGATACCGGGATATTTCTGACGCCTGTGTGCGTTGTATGCGTGCACAGCGGAAGCGTGTGGGCTGATAACCCTCTGCTCCTCTGTATCTTTTTCTTGAGTGTTGTGTTCTCGGGACGTGATCGTAGTCCTTGAGATGCGTTTTTCTGATATTGTTGTTCTTGTTGTCGTGGGTCTTTTCTTGGTAAGTTGCTCGACGCATGGCTAGTCCTTTGTAGTTGTGTGTTCAGCTGTTATTGTGCCTTGATGTGACCCAACTTGCGGTTGTGTTCCGTGGTTCTGTGTTCTGTAAGGAGCCAGGATCCTGCAAGTACTGCTGTTGTCGTTGTTCTCGTTTTGTCATTATTTCCATGTGAATCTGTCTTGGCACTGTGTGGACTGAAGTCTTATCAGTTGGTTGTGCTGTACTCTTCTTTCCTGGTGGAGTTAGCATGCGACTCGATCAGATGTAATGTCTAAGTAAGGACTGACTTGATTGTGCTTGTGGTCCAGTGCTGTCGTTCGCGTCTTGTGTGCCAAGCGTTGTTGCCCTTGGCACAAGAGCCGATGATGTCGAGCTGTCAGCTAAGAGGACTATGCTTCCTTGTTTAAGTTGATGCTTGCTATGTCTGTCGTTTTGAGTTATTGGTTGCTATTGTCGTGGCATGAGTCGTGTCTCCTTTCCTGTGAGACGTAAGCGACGTTGCCTTGTTTCGGAGGTGTCAAACTTGTGTTCACTTGTGTACCATGCTCGTTCTGTGGATCGATTTGCCTTGAGATCCATAGCGTGTGCTTGTGATGATGGTCTGGCGGTGTCCCTCTGAACTATGTTTTTCGAGATTTGTGTTGTTTCAAGTTGTGTCTTGGGGGTTTGTTCTTCCCTGCTTCTCCTTGGTAGTTCCTTAAATTTCGAGGATGAAATTTCTTGAAGGAGAGGAGGCTGTAATACCCTGGATTCTTATCGGATCTTTTGGATCCTTATCGGAGTGCTTTCGGATCACTTTTGTGGGTCCTGAGTTGAGTTTTACGATCCGCGTGGGTTTTTCTCTCATACAAGTTACGGAACCCAGTGGAGAGTTTATTTCTCAGTTCATCGACTCGAGGACGCTACAGCTGCGATGTACTCATTGAGAGGATCGTTTTGGCTATTTTTACGTATTTTTCTAAATTAGTGGATTTTCGGCACAAAAATCAGATTTTTGAAAATTAGGAAAATTCCTAATTTTATTCTATTTCCTTCCTTTTCCTCTCTCCTCCCTCTCATTTCTCACGTTTCCCTCTCCCTCTCATTCTCTCTCCTCTCTGGTCCTCTTGACGCGGGGCGCGCACCGTTGGCGAGCTGGGCGAGGCGAGAACGCGATGGAGTGATCGTGGAACGCGATGGAGTGACGGATGGAGCGTACGTTGGCGCGATCCCTCGGTGGATTCAAAGCCGGCGTGGTTTGTTCGTTTGGCGGTTTTCGGCGCGGTTTAGTCGCTTCGGCGCGCGAAATCTTTGGTGGAGGTAGGGAAATGGATCACCTACTTCTCCTCTGTGTTCCCTCGTAGTTTTACGCCGAACGGTGCACATATGAGTGGGTTTCGTTCAGTTTCGGGAAAAGCATGCTCAGGGGGTGTGCGTAGGGTTCGCCGGAAAATGGCGACGGTTTTTGACTAGATTAGTTTCATTGTGACCCCCAGCATGTTAGCGTTACAGATCCGCTATTTTTATCGCGATTGGTGGTCATTTGGGGCCTGTACAAGTCCGGGAACCCCGGTGACCCAATTAGGGTCGATTCGATAGAATCGCCCATTTCTTACGATTTAGCTGTTCCATGTGTCCCTTCCGGCCTATGGAAGGTTGTTTTTATCGATTAGGACTGTTTCCCCTTCGTTTAGACGGGAACGGGGCGTGGAACGGCCGGATCCGGCTATTCCCATGGTTTTCCCACCGTATCGTGCTAGCGGTCGTTTCAGAGACCGTCTCTTGTCTCTGGCGGCCCAACGTTAGACCGCCACACTCCGTAGTGTGTCGGTTAGTTCAGGTTGGCTTAGGCTGGCGGCCTAAACTTAGACCATCTCGTGTCTCTGGCGCCCCTTTGATGGTGCGCCAAGCTCAATGATTTCTCAAAATTAGTGTAAGTCGGTTCGAGTCTTAGTGGTTGTACGATCAACCACTATTTGCGCTAGCGTCCCTTTCTTAGACCGCTAAGGGTTGTTGACGTTAGTCAACGGGTTATGTCCATTTGGGCTGGCGGCCCAAGCTTTGACCGCCAACGTGCTGTAGCGCTCCTTCCTTAGACCGCTACGGTTCGTTTGACCGGGTCAAGATTCTAAGTCGATTGGCCTTGGCGGCCCAACCTTCAAGCGTTTCTTCCTTGTAGCGCGCCCATCTTAGGCCGCTACAGTCCGCTTGTCTTAGGTTAATGTTTTAGGGCGGTTAGTGTGGCGGTTTACTTTTAGACCGCCTAGTTTGTGTAGCGCGTCTATACTAGACCGCTTTTGGTGGTTTGACCGAATAGGTCGGTTCCGTGTTGACTGGATTTAGCGGACTAATCCTTGACCGCTACAGTCCCCTAGCGGCCCATTTTATGACCGCCAACGTATGTTCCTCCACTTATCTCCTGCGTGTCGTTTTCCAATGTGTTGGTTTCCAAGTGCCTCGACTTGACCTCGTGGTTTGCCCATTGTCTCGTGGATATCTTTCGATTGCCTATGAGGGCTATGACCATGTTATCAGATAGCCAGGCGTACCCTGCTATTGGTTAGGTTTCTGTACTATTTCAGAGTCGTTTTAGGTTCGGGTCAACCCGGTGAGACCCAGTGGTTGACAAGTAACCATGTGTGTGCCTCGACTATTCTGGATAGCTCAAGACAGTGGTTCTGGATGTTTTGAGGTACTGTCCTACCTCGGTCTGTGTGTCCAGATGTGTTGAGGGTCTTGGTGAATCCTCATGTCTCTGTGAGTCGTTTTATACGGTTGTGTGGATCTGATGATCCAATGTCATTTTCCTCGACTTAGGATTAGGTTGATTGGTGGCTTGTCACCGTCGTTGTGCGATGATCTTGACTCCGAGTCTTGTGACTCAAGGATCGTTGTGTCAGCAGGTCTAGTTGTCCTATCCTGAGTCTGTGGCAGTTGGTATACCGCCATGTGTCTGGGTGCTTCGTAGTACGTGTGACAGTGCATTCTTAGCATGTCTGTACTCTAGCACTCGTGTTTTAGAGTCTCGGTGTCTAGTGAGCCTCCACTAGTCGTAGCCTGACGACCTCGAGTGTCGGCCCACCTGGGAGTAGGTGGTGGGGCAGTTCCCGAGATACGGTTTGTTGGCTAGTTTCTGTGGGCTCCCTTGACTTGCAGTAGCGTTTTTCTGAGAGTGAAAATTAGCTCGAGGCCTGGCTCAAGGCATTGAGCTTGTGTGTACACACGTGGTCAGGGGCGTTTTGGACGAACGCCGACGGGTGTGACCCTGACTAGTCACTCGTTATTGTAGTTCCTGGTTCAGTTCAGAGAGTATCTCAGTCTCCGTCGTTCTCGGCGTCCGTAGCGAGATACTTGTGGCACAGTGTAAGATGTCAGTGGACGCATCTGGCTGTTCTTCTAGTGAGGAGGTGCTTCCGTCACTTAGCGCATGACTCTCGTGTTTCTCAGGGTCTGTGTTCCCCTTCCGAGTTAGTCTGTTCTTGGCTTCGTCCAAGTTCAGCTTCCCCCTTCCGAGTCGGTCTATTCTCGACCTTGCCCAAGGATAGCTTTCTGTTGCGTGCATGACGATCTAGTCATGTATGCGTTAGGGTCTGTTGTCTATCTAGGGCTTTTGCCTGGTTTCGTGGACTTTAACCTTTGGGTTAATGGTTGGCTGATGGATCGGTAACTCCTAACTTTGTGAGATCAGGATTCACCGTTCTGTCGCTGTTTGGAGTAGCTTAGGGAGCCGTGCTTTGCTCGGTAGCCATGTTCTCGTTCCTTACGACTTCGCTTTTCCCTTTTCTTTTAACTGTTCTACTCCTGCTCTCCCAGCTTTCTTTTACAGCTTTCTAGTAGTAATTTTTCCTGCTTTCTTTCCTGCTTTACTACTACTGCCGTTTTAGTTGTTGTTCCGTGTTACTGTGTTATTTTTCAGTGGAGATCCGCATGACCCCTACTGAGCCAATGACACAAGGCGCACCCCTGCTTTTCAGGTGTGGTCGTCTCTGCTTCCTTCGCGGTTCCTGGTGTGGCGTGCTCGTAGTTGCCAGCGGTACCTACGTCGGACTTCTCTCGACCTCAGTGTACGTTTTCTTTCTGTTGGACTGTACTTATCTTTCCTTTGGACTGGACTCTGGTATAAATTGTTAATCTAAACTGTTAATTAAAAAGTAATTTTATTTCTGCTACTTTAGCAAACCTGATTAATGAAATTTAATTGCTTACTATTATATTTGTGACTTCAATGTACTACACAACAATCCTTTTATCCTTTCAGAGCTTTACAGCTCTTGGGAGGCTTCACGGGTTCCAAGTGGTATCGGGTCTACTCGATAATCCTATCGGGTATATCCGGTATCTGGAGTTCGGGTCATCACAAAAATTGCTTCAATCATTTGAATGACAATGTATCATTATAAAAAGTATTAGAAACTGAAACCCACAAACATTTTAGAGTGACAATACAGATATGGATGATGAAGCATGGTAAAATTATACAATTACGCACAGTAGTCTCTCTCTCTCTCTCTCTCTCTCTCTCTCTCTCTCTCTCTCTCTCTCTCTCTCTCTCTCTCTCTCCAAAAAAATGTTCTCTTGTTTTTTTGAAAGTGGATAGTAAGACGTTTTTTTTTCATTTTGGGTGATCAATTACTTCTTTTAGTATGGATCCAAGGTGTGCCCTTCATTTGATGAAGGAAGGAAAAAGTTTTTTGCTTCATTAAAAATCTAAATAACAATCCAACCCAATTGAGATATCACACATGTTTCCAACGATAGAGTTGACAGTGAACCACTCAAAAGGAACCAATAATTATTCGAGGAAACCTAGTTCATTAAACCAACTTACAAGGAGATTGAGAATAATTATCAGTTCATCCTTCTCAATTCCATATAACTTTCTAGTTTAATTTTGATAGGTTCATTGCCGATGAAAGAAGCAATACGATATCGAAATCTGCATTTATACCCACCAAAAAGGAAAAAATTGTAATGAATACATAACCTCCCATGTGGGTCAGGTCCTGATAGGAATTCTGCCAAAGTCCCCAATTTGCTTAACTCCGTAGGAGCCACAAGGTCATTACTTTAGCATAGGATGCAGAAATTTTAGAAATACGTTGACAGACTGATTAGGTGATCACATGTCCACAAGCAGCTGTCGAGAGTATTAAGAATTTTGTGAGGATATTTTCATTTAACGTCAAACCATGTGGGCAGAGCAGTACACCTTCTCTTTGTAGCTTGGCATTGAAGAAAATTTACAAGTAACTTAAAATATTGAACAAATTGGGAGCCTGAAAAAAAGACTATTGCAAGCAAAAAGCAAAATGGGCAAACAACATCTACCACAATACACCCAATCCTATTATATGTTATGTCCAGTTGACCTACATAGGTGGTCATTACTAGATAGGCATACACTGAAAAAGGTATGCTAACAAAGGAGGTTAAAACTGGGAGAACAATGAACTGATATGTAATGACCTCGTGTATATATACATGACACTTTATTATCGAAGGATCCAAAAAAGCAGGATCTAACTTATCAGGAAGGCAAGGGAGTCGTAAAGTATTATAACCCAACAAAGATTCTGGGTTTTTCGTCAGCAAGCAACCTGAATTTATAGCCAGGCGTCCAACAAGACCATGGAATCCAGTTTGCAACAGACTCTGTTCTTCTTTGAAATAAAATTTAACGTAAAAGGAAGAAAACCTTCGGGGGAAAATAGGAATATACTAAAAATGCCATAAAAACAAGGATGGAAACAAGAATTTACCTAGACTCCTCTGTTGGGATATAGTTCCAATATCTCCGATCATCAATTCCTGTGATTGACAATGCCTTTGAAGATATAGACATGCAAACTCCACCCTTATACTTCTCCTGCCAGAACATCTGCATTTCGAAAAGGAATAGAAAAATGGGAATCCAAAACCGTCAAAGACACAGTTAAAAAGGTAATAAAAACCAGAAAACATGATCATCTCTTCCAACACCGGTTTAATTATATTGATCAGAGAGTCCTGCAATACAAAATAAATTTAGAACAAACCCAAAACCAAAGATGACTAATAATTTCGAACTGCACCCCATCTCCCACTAAAAGAAAAATATCCAAATAATCTGTAAAAATGAGAAAATCTGTAATCTTTCAAGATGAATTTAATTCAGAGTTTTCCCCCAATTCCTCAATTTCCAGTATATATATTATACACATTATGCCCATCCACAGAAAGAGAACAGAAGGGGGATAATGAAACAGAGACGGAGTGGATACCTTTGTGCCGCCGTCAAAGGGGTTCGGGTGGCAAAGGCTGACGTAGATCTCCTTCTTGCCGAGCCGCTTGCCCCTCTTGCGCCGTTGATGGCCCCCGCCGTCCTCTCCTTGGGTTTTTGTTTTTTTGTCTTTTGGGGTTTTACAAGGGGAAAGCACACAATCTTTCAAGATTGAAGCCTTGGCATTCCAAAATTTTGTTACAAGTGACCATAAGCAGCACTCAAGATTGAAGCCACGGCATTCCAAAATCTTGCCAATATTCTCTTATTAAGATTTAAGAAACATTTGAGAAACATATATACTTCTAATTGACTTTCAAACATGAAGCAATACCTTTATGGGTATTCAGTTTCAAGGCCTAAGCACAACGACCCGAGTGTGTGATCAAATAGTGCTGGATATGATCCAACCCCCTTTCTACAAGTGATTTTAAGACTCCAAACATGATGACATGATAGAGCTGTTTCTTATGGCCCATGTTATCTTTTCTCCATTCATCCCTCACTCATATGAAGTCAAACCCTGAAGCTCTACAACGTAACAACAATTGCAAGAGCCAAACCTAACCTAAGTTTAAGTGCATGTCATGAATAAGCTAATACCAAGAATTTTACAAAGAAGATTTTGGAAAGGTCAGGTCAATTAGCATCTCGCACCTTGCTGCCTTCATCTCATTTGTCACAACATTGTAAGCATACTTCCACCACGATCTTGCATCAACCTTTATGGGAACATGAGGACGATGCTGAGCATATTTCAGCCGCTGATTAAAAGTTGCAAAGTTATCGGCCAACCTCAAGATGCCCTTGTACCCATCCTATATCAAGAAACCAATAATTTGATCCAAATAAATAATGAATTTCCCAGTGAAATGAAGGTAGAGAATAAAAGCTAAACCTTTGATAAACACAGAGTCACATCCTCTAAGTTGACAGATGCTTTCTGCAGTGACTGTCCCATGTTCCTACATTCCTCCACTCGCAGTTTTGTGTACCTTGCATTTCCTATCACAGGTTTTAGAATGTAGCAGTGCTGTTTTAAAAGCATTGCTGAAGAGCTATGGTTCTCTATTTCAAAGATCTGCACATTTCAAAAGTGAAAGATCATCATACTTTAGTGTCAACCAACAGAAGCCAGATATAAGTCTTAACAAAAGAATAACCTGACTCCATTCTGAAGAACGCAAATCCTCCCATTGTTTGGCAGTACTCCATGGGGAAATATCTGAGTCCAAATAAAAAGCGAGGCATTCAAGTTCCACTGATTGCAAAAGGTTGGTGGGATAAAATGCTTCAAAATCTTAAAAGTACTTTCAAGTGAGAAAAGACTAAGGACAATAAGCTACAAAACAGTAATCATACTATCAAGTTGAAAAAGGTATGCTCGTTTGAACACCACAAAACATCAGGAGAATAAATCCAAATGGAAAAAGGAGAGCGGAAGCCACCTAAACTACTAGATCCTTTACATAAAAAAGGTAAGAAACAATTTTTGTCCATCTCTGAATGTAATCAATGGATCATTTGATATATATATGGATCAGGCTAGATGAAGAACACTAGGACAATCCTACATAAAAACACGTATTCATTAATTATTTAAAGGTTGCAACTAATAAATGGATGCTACTCGCAATAGGGTTTTTCAAAATACACAAAATACGGGAAAGACAATGAAAACAAAGGAAACATTAAGACCCAAAAGAGCACAATTGAAGAAAAAGAGGCAATCAAAAATTCAAGTAGATGATAATTGTAAATGTAATCCTCAAGTTTCTTCTAATCAAGGTGTCTGCCTTATTTGAACAAATCTGCGCAATCACCCATAGATCTAAGCAATAGTGCATCAAAAATTTTGTGACCAAAACCAGAATTTTGTTTCAGAAAATAAAAGTCACGCTTTGCAGTGACTTTGTGTTGCTAATCATATTTAATGGCTAACTCACTATTTTTAATGCCAAATTCTCCATGCAAGCCAGCAGTGGAAGACTTATCTTAAAACACTCTGAGTGCTGTGAACGGTATACTACATATATAATATACTAGAATAGTATTTAAATGGAAATCTATAGTCCCTAGGATCTGGTTAGAGCACTGTCACCACACTACATGCTTTTTTTTTTTAAGAAAACCCTACCTAGGAGTATTTTGGAGAATGAGCCCAAGACGGAGCATTCCCAAGATACCACTAGGAGGTTAATTTTATTAATGATAAGGACAATTACAAGATACGGACGCTAGGCAAGCCTAGCTTATCCAGTCGGGCTGCACCCTGAACATTTTTGGGGAGCTCATGATAAGAAAAGAAAATATTACATTTATTCATGCAAGCTAAAGAAGCTAAAGAATCTGCAACATTGTTGGCTTCTCTGTATATGTGAATCAAGGAATCCATATTTGAAAGAAGATCCCAAGTTTCTCTGATATATGGAAGCATAGCCCATGGACAATTAATCTGTTTGCTAACTACTTGCACCAGAACCTTGGAGTCACATTCAATCAATGCAGGATGTGTATTGATGGTGGAAAGGTATTCAATGCCATCAAGAAGAGCTCTAGCTTCAGCGATGATGCTTGAGCTAGGACCGTAGTAGTGGGAGTAAGCTAGAAGGGTGTTTCCTTTAGAATCTTTAATTACTCCTCCCCCACCAGAAATTCCTGAGCGCTTACATGCCCCATCAGTGTTAAGCTTGAGAGATGGCCATGGGGGACATAACCATTTAACTGCCATAAGATGAGGAATTCTTTTATTGACAATCTGAATGCCAAATTGAGTGAGGATTTTCCTCTTGATGGAGTGAGTTTCTTTGAGACCAGATAAATCACAGATTTCCTTTGCTTGAGCTTTAATCTTGTGTAGCAAGCAGTTTTTAGAGATGATCCGGCCTTCATACTTGGCCAAATTTCTAGTAGACCACAGTTCCCACATTGTGTAGCCAATAGCTGCCAGGGAAAAGAGACCATACAGAGATTTTGAGCTGCTGTGTGAAATAGAATTCAGAATTCTTGACTTTGCAGAATTACCATCTAATATTAAGCCTGAGCTTTGGAGAGATGACCAAATAAAGGCAGCCTTGTCACTGCTGACGAATAGATGGTTTAAGGTTTCCACTTGGGGCTGTTGACAGCAATAACATTTGGAGCATAAGTTTATTCCGAGCATCTGTACATTATAGTCCGTGGGGAGGTAATTGTTAATGATTTTCCACAGGAGAATAGAGATCTTTGTAGGCAGCCAGGAGGACCATAGTGATTGCCATGGCAGATTTAAGTGGATCTGGTTCAGGTTGCTAGCATGTTTATAGAGTGAAGAAACCGTACATTGACCTGAGTGTGAGAGACTCCAGGCTTCCTTGTCAGCATAAGAGGATAAGGTAGTATCCCTGATTGCTATGATCACTTCAGGTGGCAAGAAATTGTCAATGAGTTGTTTTACTTCAGCAGCCGGGTGCAATATACAGTCTTCAACAGTGTCATTTTTATTGGTTATAAGTTCAACAGGAACAAATGAAATCAGAGGCTTATTGCCGAGCCAAGTATCATACTAGAAATTGGCAGAACTGCCATCCCCAAGGATTATTCTTTTGTGCTGTAATATGAGATTTTTGGCAAGAGACCAAGACCTTCGGCCATGACCTTTCATGTTTCTGAATTTTACCTCCATAAGATGGTTGCCCCGGAAGTATTTTGCTCTGAAGTAATTTGCCCATAGAGAGTTAGTATGCATGGCCCTCCAAAGCATTTTGACTCTGAATGCTATTTCCATTTGCCGAAGAGACATGATGCCCAGACCACCTTGACTGACTGGCCTGCATATGGCTTTCCAAGATTTCCAATGATGTTTATTGCCATGAGAAGATTCACCCCAGAAAAAATTTGCAAGACATTTGTCAATAACCTGATGAGTTCCAGAAAGAAGGGGAGAGGAAGCCAGTGTGTAAATAGGAATTGAAGAAAGAACATGTTTGATAAGAATGAGCTTGGCTCCCTGAGATAGAAGCTTAGCATTCCAACCTTGAATTCTGTTTTGAATTGCAGAGATGAGTCCAGCAAAATGGACTTTCTTTTTTCTGCCAAGAATTAAAGGGAAACCCAAGTATTTATGTGGGAAGGAGTGATGAGAGAAACCAGTGATGTCTGCAATGCATCTAATTTTTGAAGAATCAGTTTTCGGGTGGGTGAAAAAACCACTTTTCCCCATATTAATTTGCTGGCCCGAAGATCTTTCATAAAGTCTTAACACCTTGATAAGATTTCTGACTGAAATGGCTGTAGCTTTACTGAAAATAATTGTGTCATCAGCAAATAACAGATGAGAAATGTTGGGACAGCCCCTTGGCCCTGCATACCAACCAATCTGACCTGAAATGAATGACTCTGACAGAGATCTGCTTAGTGCTTCTTCAGCAATAATGAATAAAGAGGGAGCAATGGGGTCTCCTTGGCGAAGACCCCTTGAGGATTGAAAGAATCCTGCCATGTCTCCATTGACTAACACAGAAAACCAGCAGTTATTTAGCATGTTTCCAATGAGACCAGTGAATTGGTTGCAGAAACCAAATTTACTCAAAACCGCAAGGAGAAAGTCCCATTCCAATCTGTCATAAGCTTTAGCCATGTCCAATTTGAACATCACATTTCCCCCTCTGGTTTTCCTGCCTAGTTCATTAACCAGTTCTTGGGCAAGGGCAATACTTTCCACTATCTGACGACCTTTCACAAAGGCAGACTGCTCCATGGATATGATTCTGGGGAGGATGGGCGCCAGCCTGCTATTGAGAATTGTAGAGATGATTTTATAGAAAAAATTACACAGACTAATAGGCCTGTAGTCAGAAATGTCCATAGCATTGTTCTTCTTGGGGATAAGAGCAACAAGGGTGGCTGTTGCAATTCTTGGAAGAGGTTGCTGATTGATAAAAAATTCCTTTACAGCACTGATCACCACACTGGATATAATAGACCAAGCCTTTTGATAGAAACTACCTGTGAACCCATCGGGCCCTGGGGCACTGTCAATTGGCATATGAAAGACAGCTTCATGTATTTCTGAGTCCGAGGGGACAGCACAAAGGAGGGCATTGTCTTCTGAAGTAAGAATTCTTGGAATACAAGAAAGAATACTGTTATCAATATAGTGATCCTGCGATTGAAAAGCTTTTTGGAAATGTGATACAGCAATGCTCTTCATTACTTCATGGTCAGAGGTTATGCTTCCATCTGAATTCCTAAAATGAGTAATCTGATTTTTCCTTCTGTTAGCCAGTGTTGTCATGTGGAAAAATTGATTATTTCTGTCCCCTTCCACTAGCCAACGAATCCTAGACTTTTGCCTCCAAAAGCATTCCTGCTGAATATATCTAGCAGATAGAGAAGACTTAGCCTCCTCTAATTTGATATGATTAGCTTCAGAGGAGTCTGTGTCATAACTAAATTCTGCTTTAGTTACTGCATCTTCGACTATAGCAAGGTTCCTATGGACATCACCAAAGACTTGTCTGTTCCAAAGGCTGAGAGTTTTCCTTAAATGCTTCAATTTTAAATAAAGAGTGGTAATTGCAGAAGTTGCAAGAGGGCTAGTACGCCAGCAGATGTCAACAGCCGTTAGGAAGTTATCATGCAAAGTCCACATCTTCTGAAAGCAGAATCTATTTCGGAATTTCGAAGTATGAAGAGGTTTAATTAACAGAGGAGCATGATCTGAAGCTTCCCTTGAAAGATGTTCTACTGAGATTGGAAAAAGGAGCATTAGTTCATGATTAATAAGGGCTCTGTCCAATCTTGCCCATATTCCATTACTTCCAAGTTGGTTGTTATGCCAGGTGAACTGAGAGCCAGTAAAGCCAGCATCCATTAGACCACATGCCAGGGCACAGTCCTTAAATTCTGATATAGCTGTCATATTAGGCGGGTTGCCTCCTAGTTTTTCATCAATTTCCAAAATACAGTTAAAATCCCCTGAGACAATCCAGGGGGCAGAAATCTGAATGTTTAAGGCAGTCAGAGAAGCCCATAACAGCCTTCTTTCAGCAATGGAGCACTTGGCATAAACAATAGTCATATAAAAATTTGGAACACAAGAATTAGCCTGCAAAATTGTAATTTGCTGATCATCCCTATTAATGAGGGTGAAGTCAAAAGTATCATTCCACAAAATCCAGATGTGGGCTAGCATATCATTATTGGCAATAGCATGTTTCATACCCAATTTCTTATAGATATTTTCCATGTGACAGGTATTAATTTTCGGCTCTAAAATAGCCACACAATCAATCTTGTAAGTTTTCAGCAAAAATTTTAATCTGCCTTGGGATACATCATTACCAATACCTCTGATATTCCAAACGAGAAGAGTCATTGAGAAGAGGATTTATCAGCAATATTTCCGGCAGACATAGTCCTGAGCATAGATCTAGTAGTGACACCAGTCTGCTCAGTAAGCATAACCCTGAGATTGTTGATTTCAGCAGCAGTAGCAATCTTAGTGCAAATCTGTTTGACATTATCTGAATGAATTCGAGTTCCAGTGCCCATGAGGGAAATAGCTATATCAGTATTGCCCTTATCTGGACCCACAACAGCTAGTTCAGGAACCAAGGCAATCACTCCTGGAGAGGGTGCCAGTTCTTGGAATGAAGGAAGCTCCACTTGAGGAATATCCGAGGACTCGCTCAAACAACCCACTGAAGGCGTAGGATGGGTTGAGGTAGAAGACGGTTGCTGGAAAACAAGATTCTGCTTTTGATCCAGAGTCTTTTGTTTCACTTGAAAGTTTGACACAGGCTCCCCCGAACAAGCCAAAGAACAGATAGATGTATTAGGAGTAGGTGCCAAGGTTTGAGGGCTAGGTGGCCGCTGGTTCGCAGCTGGTTTAAAGGAATTATCCTCTGCTTTCTCAAAATCCTCTTGAACAAAATTTGAAGGATCATGTGTCCCTAGCAACACCGGTGCTTCCTTTGAACATTCTCCCGGAAAATTCTCCTTAAAAATGACAATATCAGACTTCTCTGAGCAAGGACTAGTTTCAGGAACTTCCTGTGGTAATTGAGCAGCAGATTTCTTCACATCAGCAATGTCTTTCCTATTAGTGACACGTTGCCAAATGGCTTTAGACTTATTGTCAAAGCCAGTAATTGCTTGAGTGGGGGGTTTAGGTTGCAAAGTCCCATTCTGATCATGAGATTTGGACATCTTGCAGGAGTCTTCATTGTGACCAATCCGTGAGCAAAGAGTGCAGAAGTGGGGGAGGTCAGGATAGGAAATATTTTGCCAAGCTCCTCCACCCGGAAAGCCAATCCAAACCCTTGAATGTCTTGACTTTGAGATGTCCAATTCAATGCAAACACGGGCAGCATTGGTTTGAGACAGGTTAAGAGTCGATTGATCAATTTTCAAGACTCGACCAACATTGCCGGCAATTGAGCGAAGCAGGGGTTCAACATAGAAATTTACTGGGAGTCCAGGTACACACTACATGCTCATTCTAGCATTTGAAGAATAGAGCAACGCACTCAAAAGAATACACTCTCTAAATGAATTTGAAGTTGCTTTAATTAATTGGGGACGACAATGTTCAAGGTTCAATATGGATTCATGATATCAATCTTTTGCAGAATGTGTCAAATAACTCACCATCTACAACTTTTGGATCCAATCATAAAGAAGGCTGTCCTATTCAGTTACCTTGTCTAATAGTTATATATGACATTATATTTTCTAAAAAATATTACATAAACTATCCCCTGGACTCCTACTCTAACAAAAGAATGTTCAATTACATTATAGACCGACAAAAAAATCGATAGCAAATAGTAATTTATTTAAAAGCAATATGCTACCCAATTGTTGCACCTTGAAATTGACATATGTTTAGTTTTCTCCCCCATGTATTGCCCAAGTATAAACTTTCCACAGAAGGAAAAGTTCTGCCCAAGTATGAATAAAGATACTATAATCAGTCTTCTTAATGGGAGGAAAAATGAAGAGAATGTATTCAACATGGTAGTTACTCCTTACAGCACTTTGATGCTAACAGAGGACTGGTCTTCCTTTAGTCTTACTAAGTGTTCCCATCCAATCTCTTGTATCTGAAATAGAGAATCAAAGAGAAAGGTAAGAGAATGTGGTGATATATGCAGCACTCATTTCCTCACAAATATCTGGGAGTTCCTTTGGTTCTTGGCAGGAAGAAAAAAATTCATTTTGCTGGTATTATCAACTCAGTTCAGAGACGGATAGCTGGTTGGAAAGCTGGACTTCTCTCTCAGGGAGCTAAATTAACCCTAATCAAGCATGTTTTGTCCTCAATACCCATCTACTCTTTAACCTCTTCTCCTCTTTATAATGGCACCCATCATTTGTTGGAGCAGTCATTTGCAAACTTTTTCTGGGGATCATCTATTCATGGTAAAAAAAGACATTAGAAGTCATGGCAGTTTATATGTAAGCCTATTAACCAGGGAGGTCTTGGTATCATGTCATTAAAGCAAATGGAAATAGCCTTGAGGGTCAAAATGCTGTGGCAGGCCCTACACTCAAAGTCACTGTGGGCAGAATTTTTCAGAGGTAAATATATTAAAGGGGCTCATCTATCTAATGTCAATTTCAGTAATATCACAGGGTTAGCAAAAAGGAGTTGGTGTAAGGCCAAACAGCTCATCCTGCAGCACAAAAGGATTGTTATTGGTGATGGTAATAATACCAGTTTTTGGTTTGATAAATGGCTCGGCGACTTCATTCTTGCTGATATGGTATCCCCTACTTGTGTTCTGAATCCTAAGGCAACTGTCAAGGAATTTTTACTGCACCCCACCTCAGAAGAGTTGCCTGTACAGAGCAGTGATTTCCCTTCACACATTAGCAATGCTTTAAGAAAGGTGTCTCTGATTCAGGAAAAGGACTTGAATATCTGGAGCCTTTCTTCATCAGGGAATTGCACTATCACTTCCACCTACAAATCTCTTTGCAGTAATTCTGGGACTCAAAGTCTTATTCCATGGGCTAGGCTTTGGTCTAATTGGCTTCCTTCAAAGTTATCTGTTCACATATGGACAATTTTGCACAACTGCCTACCTACGGATTCCAACATCAAACGAGTGGGTGTGGTTTTATGCTCTAAATGTTACTGCTGCACCCAGTCACAGGTGAAAGACTTACATCATTTATTTCTCTCTAGTGAAATTGCTTCTCAGGTTTGGACACATTTCAGATCCAAGGGCATTCCCCTATTCGGTAATTCTATCAGCTGCCTCATTTTGAATGCCATTAGTAGTACTCAGCATAAATCTTTGTTCGGGTTATGTACGCTTGCTGTCCTCGGATATGGATTGTGGGAAATATGGAACTCCAGAAACCTTGCAAAATATGAAGGAAAGCACATCTCCAAGCAGGGTCTTCTTCACAAAATCTTATTTCAGGTGAATCAAATATGCACAGCTGCTGATCTTAAAGAACCTTGCAATAGCAAAAGGAAAATATTGGAAGATTTCGGCATTCACAACTCCAAGTCTGTTTGTCAGCAAATCAAAACCATAAGATGGCTTTGTCCTCCTTGGCCATCTCTCAAGTTAAATACAGATGGGGCCTCAAAGAATCATAATGAAGCAGGTGGTGGTGGTGTAATCAAATATTACAAAGGAGATGTACTTCTTGCCTTCTCCCATTACTATGGCAAGACTAATAGCCTAGTGGCTGAAGCCCGGGCGCTCCTTGATGGGGTTAAATACCTTCAAACTTTGGACAGCAAGCCAGCTCTTATTGAATGTGACTCCCAAGTGCTGGTGCAGATTATTCGAAGACAAATCCAATGTCCTTGGTCAATCCTTCCTTATGTCAGAGATATTTGGAGTCTACTCTCACAACCTGTTACCATCTCCCATATATATAGAGAAGGCAATACTGTGGCGGACTCCTTAGCTTCTTTAGCTTGCTCTATGAAATGTAATTTCTTTTTTTATTCTATTGAGCTCTCTTCCATTGTTAAAGGAGCAGCTCGTTTAGATAAGATAGGCATGCCTAGTTTACAATTGATGTAATTGTTATTCCTTTTTTCTATGGTAATAAAATTTGCCTCCTAATGAATTGATGGTGGAGTGGCTATTCCCCTTACCCCTGGTAAGGGGTGCACTCTCCCACCAATCCCTAGGCAAGGTTTTTCTTGATTAAAAAAAAAGAGAGAATGTGGTGAAAGATACCCAAATAGGAGGGGCAAAGTAAATGGTTGAGGATTTGTTATAAACATAGTTAAAAAGACGGATCATCTATAAGCTGTAAAGATTAAAGGAGAAAAGGGACCATGGTGGAACATTTAGAAGCTACTCACTTCTGTATAGATGGCTTGGTAGAAAGATGATGATGATGATGGAGGTAACAACTGACGTTGAACTTCATTTCCTCCTAGTACACATTGTTGTGTATCTTCATGAGCAGTAAGTTATTGAACCTGAATAAAATTCTTTTTTACAGAAGAAACCTCCAAATCTATCTTGCTTAACTTGTCAGGAAAATCCTCCACATTATGTTAGAAGTTAACCTAGTGCATGACCTTGGCACCTTGTGGCGCAGACGATATGCATGAAGTGGAGGTAACACACAAGAAACACCAGCAAAACCATCAACTTTCTCAATCAGCTCATCAATTCGCAAAGCAACAATAGACTCATCCTTGTTTTGGCCAAGCAAAGCAGATGAGGGATACATATTTGTTCCCATTCCAAAACGACGTCCAGTTTCCTTTCAAATTGCCAACTGATCACCTGGTGAGGAAAGTTTTATTAAAAATAGAGTGTGAAACATAGAAATTACAAATATATGAACAAGAAAAGATGAGCTAGAGGGAGAAAGGAAATGGAAATTTGGGAGGAATGGGATGAATAACTGGATATGTAGTCATTTTGTTCATCCAGATTTTTCATGCTTAAAGACCCATAGACCTATAAAGCATTCCAGAGCATCCATATTTACTCCACTAAAGTAAAGAGCAGTTGAGACAACGGCCCAACCCGCGAATATAGGAAAAACAACAATTATTGTTAACCAAGGAAAATAAGTGTACATGGACATCCTTCATGAGGTTTGCTATCTGAAGTTCATAAATTCACATTCGGTTGACTATACAAGGTAATGAAACCTTATTGTAATCAATTGAAAGTAGCTTGAGATTGGATAAGCATAATAAATGAGCACATAAGAGGCATCATAGATGCTTTAAAAGGGCATCTCATCACCAAGAGAGTAAATACAAGAATTGACAATTGGAACAACATCTTTCTAAGCTTCAAAATCATTAAGGATAAAAGCACGATGTCATTCACTTAGCAAGCAAAAGAAATCATTGTCCATATTATTGAGGACAAAAGCATGATGGATGTAACACATTTGTTTTTCTATCAATATGATCATACTTGGTATTCATAAGCATAAAGGCTGCAAAGCCATCAAGTGTCTCTGAAACAATTTGAGAAACAGACTCAGAATCACCCACCCACCCCAAAAAGAGACGGGAAGAATTAAACAAATTTATACTTCACAAGGAATCCATATATACTCTGTCCAATGATGATGCAACACTAGTAAAAGACCTACTGCTCAAACATAAAATCCCAAAAGTGCAGTATATTTAAAACAGAAAATAAGAGATGAGATATTAGAAGAATCGGAATCGTAGAACTTAGTTGTTTTATTTAATGGTTTATTAGGAATCACGTTGCTCATTGTGGCAGAATCATTGCCCCCCACTAGTTCATCATAAAACGGCACGCATGAATAATAGTCAATCAAATGAAAATACAAAAAAGAAACTCATTTGTTAACTGTCATTTCAAGTAACTTAGAACAAAGAAATATACCAGAAACATACAATGTCCTAATGCAATCAAGTTCAGGCATCAGGTGCCCCACATAATAAATGTAATATTTTAATGGATATCTATTAAAGATAACAATAGAAGGAAAACCTAAAGTGAAGACTTGCCTATGTATTTACCTCATCTTCAGTTATATAGAAACCAGAGCATTAGTAGGCCTCTGATTTTTTTAAAAAAATGACTAGATGACGCTACAAATAATGTTAATATATTCTTCTTCAATGGCATTTGGAAAATTATGACCACATTGAAAATCTACAGAAATGCAATCAGAACCCTCGCAATTGTCCACGCGTTGATGAGAACCCTCATCCTCACGGGAACCTCGTACCCCTGCATTTGGATGGGTCTCATGGATTCCTTGGGCAGTAAGAGCGGAAGAGAAGGATGCAATCGCAGGGATTCTTTTATCACCGCCTTCAGGTAGCCCATTCCGCTCACATCATCCTCTGTGACTGTGGGCTTGCCTTGGACTGCACCTCTCACTTCCTCCCGAGCCCACCCCATGGCAGCCGGATTCTTGACAAGCTCCTTTAGACCCCTCTCAAGGGCTAGATAGGATGTATCGGTCCCAGCTGAGATCATGCTATGCAAATATATATATCTATCACATGCCCACCTTTAGGATTTAATGATGAACATATTAAGCATGTGTGATGAAAGGGGAGCGCAGAACAACTTGACAGTATGATTGTTTGAATTAGGTCATTGGAGAGGCCCAAATAGTCCCATACTGTGGCGTCGGCATTATCATCCCGCTGAAGCGAGATCAAGACATCCAGAAATCCCCGCTCCTCTGCTCTTCCATCCCCTCTCCGGTGGGTAGCCTCCTCAATGACCCTACGGAGGATCGATCCCCACTTCCTTCCCAGCTCAGCAAGCTTGGAGTCTGTGCCGGTGAGCTTGCCCAGCCATGCGAGGGAGTGGAAGAAGTTCTCCACCTGGAAGCCACCGAGCACATCTAGAGTCTGGGTGATGAGTTCTGTGATGTCACCCCCCGAGATACGTGTACAACAGAAGATGTTCAGGTTCGTGAGCAGTCGACAATACACCTCAACCTAACAATATAATCAGAGTGTAATCATTCACACATAAAAGAGGAATGCACAAGGTGATGTACTCAAAACTTAACTTTTATTGAATAATAACAAATATATATTAACATTTGACTCCTTTCTAACTCTAGACTCAATAAAAGAGAAAATTACATAGTTGAGTCATGACTAATTGTTTGGACTTGTGTCTATGTCTTCTCTCGATCTTTAATCGTTCTCGGACCCATCACTTGAGTAGTCCGAATGTGACCCGCTAGAATTTTTTGAAAAGATTAGAAAAGTAGGGAATGAGCACACTTGTCCAGTAGGTATCTTCGTATAAATATGAAGGTAATGTTTAAGTAATTATCATTTTAGCTCTAGAAGGTAAGTGTTGTACCCGGATAATTTCCCCAACAAAATATCAAAGAACAAGGGTTCGAGAATTTCTCCGAACACTTTTAAGGCATGGGCTACCCGGCCCCACCGACAACCCAGTGGGCCCGACCAACGGCCCCACCCCGCTATCCAGGATATACGGTGGAATTAGCAATTAACCGGGATCACTCCGGACCCCATCAGCGGCGGACTTTGTCTGCGTTCTATACAGCCACCCAGGCCAACCCGGGGGCGCTCCAACTACAAGCCACGCCACGTGGCACTCAGTAAAGAGGCCAGGGGGCTACCCCGGGATGCCTTCTTTCAACCCTCCAAGGTCAAACAGAGATCGAAAAAGTCAACCACAGGCTTTGGAGGCCCGCGGCATGTGTATGCGGCTCACACACGGGTGCCGAGAATTTCCCCGAACACCGTGTGGGCTCATATGTCCCAGCCCTTCTACACCAAACCACGGGCCGCCCCATAGTTCCAGCACACTAATTGGGTTCTACAACGACGCACCAGCAAGTCGGGGCCACCCCCGACCCTCAGACACGTGGCCATGAGCCACTTAACCTTAGCTCTCGGGCCGACCCGAGGCTACCCTGATAACCCACCGTGCAACGTGGCACGCAGCCCGAGACACATCCCATGAGCCCAAAGTGCCTCTCCTTAGCACCCACGAGCTCTCATCCTCAGCCCAAGGCCCATCCCGAGGCCTCACAGCCAGTTACCCAGGTCGTTCGGCAACCCGGGGTGTGTCCGGCATTCACCCGAGCACCTTACGAGCGACAACTATGACTTTACAAAAATAGCCCCCACCTGCTAATCCCGGCGTCCCAAGACCTTGTATCCTTCAAAGGACACTCCCAGATAACGACAGAAGACCCCCGGGGGCCATCCCTCGGGGTTGCGGCCCGCCTGGGAGGGAGCTCGCCCCGGGGAGGGCGAACTCCCTGGGGGCCGCGCCCTCCTCCCAACCCAATGGCCCCACGGCCGTTCTCGAGTCCCAGTATCTCCCAGCTTTAACCAGGATTGATCGACGTACCCGTGAATGGAAGGATTCGCGAAGACTAAGCCCCGGGACCACGTGGAGTCGCACAAGTCAATCCCCCCGGTCTACACGTGCAAGCGGCCAGTCAACCAGTTCAAGCATGTATCATTTGTCTTCCCGCAGTCAAGTTGAGTCAAAGTGGGGCTAAAAATAACAAAAATCCAATTTTATAGAGGTGAGGCCGCCCCCCCTCTCTCTCCCTCCACCCAGCCCGCCTAAACCCCGCGGGGGAGGGGTTTAGGCGGACCAGCCTCACCCCCAAGGCTGGTCCGCCTAAACCCCATGACAAATATAAAAAAGTTTTTTTAAATAAAAAAGTGTCCCAGCCGGTCCGCCCAAACCCCCCCTGGGGGAGGGTTTAGGCGGACTAGCGTGGACCCCCAAGCTGGTCTGCCTAAACCCCTTGGATAATAAAAAAAACTTTTTTTTGAAGAAAAAACCCCCCAGCCAATCCACCTAAACCCCCCAGGGGGGGTTTAGGCGGACCAGACCAGCCCCTTGGGCTGGTCCGCCTAAACCCTACCTCCCCACTCCATTACACAAATAAAGTAAAAAAATATATATTTTTTCTTAGGGTTTACCCGGACCAAGTTGAACCCTCAACTTGGTCCGCCTAAACCCTACCCCATGACCCTTCAAATTCCTATAAATTTCCCCCTTAGAAGCTCAAGGGGCATGGACAAGTGAATGCATGCACCAGCAGACTCCCGGACGGACGGACAAACATCCCCGACCTAACTGCCGCACCCTCGGATTCCCGAGGCTTTCGGCAAGGGTCGGGAACGCGAGAAGCTAAGTGCGCGCGCGGTTGGCTTGCTAGTCGGCTCACACAAGCCGAGGGTATGTCACGTGTACTTCCCTTGTTGGTTTGTGTGTCTTCCCTAAGTGTTTTGATGATGAGCAACACTATGTTAATTGTTCTTGTTATTTTTTTTTATCAGATATCTTGCACTTGAGTTATCCATGGTCTTATATGAAATAGCTGCTAAGAGGTAACACTGCGTGTGTTCGTTCATGTTCTGTCTTCGTGCTGTTTTCCTCAAACATCATGTAGTTCTTGCTTCGCGTTTTCACCTCGTGTCGAGCTAGCCATGTTGTCGTCTGATTGAGTGTTGTCTTTCACCTCGTGTAGTATTTATTTACTGTGTTGGTTCCATGTCATCCTTTGTATTCCTGTCTTCGAGTCCATTCGCTGAGTCTCTAAGTCAGTCTAAGTTCAAGTGTTCGTTTCACTTTGTGATTGTTTTCTCTTCTCATGACTTCGTGTCGTGTTCCTGAAGCTGCTCTAAAAGTTCTGATGAACTTCGAGTAGTTTTCCTGTAGACCTCGTGTCGTTCCTACTTAGTAACCACACTTCGTGACGGTTACTATAGTCCACGTCTTCGTGTTGGTTTTATGCACTCCGTGTCGTCTTCTTTGTTTCATTCTGTTCTCATCTCACTTCGAGTCGTTTCTCTGCATACTGTCTTCGTGTTGATTGGCACTTCTTCTTGGTTACAACACCTCGTGTTGTACTGTTTGACTTCGTGTCGGTTTCGGTTGCTAGTCCATGTTGTTTTCATGTCGTTCTCCTTATTGCCACCTCGTGTCGTCTTAAGTCTTCGTGTAGTTTTACCTCGTGCAGTCTGATCCCGTGTTATTTACTGTTTCGACTTCGTGTCGTTATCAGCCCGTCTTGTTTTCATCTCGTGCTGTTCTTACTGGCTTCGTGTCGTTTTCTATATATAGTGTGTGTTTGTCACCACTATACTTCGTGTCGTTGCTTTTTACTTCGTGTCAAACTTCACCTCGTGTTGTTTTCACCTCGAGTCGTTTCGTTATATTCTGTCCTCGTATTGGTTTCTCGCTTTAGTCTTCATGTCGGTCTCTGTCGTTAGCCCGTGTTGTCCTCGTGTTGTTTTTGCATTCGTGACCTCGTGTCTCTTTTGCTTATAACCTCTCCTCGTGTCATTTTCTTATGTGTATCTGACCTGTTACAGAGTATCTCGTGTCGTTCTTGTGTCATCTCGAGTAATAGTCACGTCGTGTTGTTACTATACCTCATGCAGTTTTGGTTTTAATGGCCATGCAGCGTATTAAAGGACTTAATCTCATTACAGGTCCGAGGAAGAACATTCCACACTCCAGGGCTGCACGTGATCCGAGATAAGAGGAACCAATCTGATAAAGGCACGTGGCAGGAAGATTCTGGATCGAGCGTGGGAGGCACACGCATTTTGTGCCCTATCCACCTGCTGTTCAGCTATAAATAGAATCCTTCGTCCTCAGATGAAGGTGATCGAAGAAGAGAGGCATAGAAGAAAAAAATAGGAAAATTGAGAGCCCTTCGATCCAGGAGAAGAAAAGAAAGAAGAAAGAATAGCAGAGAAAGAAAAAGAGAGAGAGAGCAGAAGAGTGATCAGAAGAGTTGTTCTGACTTGCGGATCAAATCCGAAGTCTATTGCTCTGTGTTGAGCTACATTGTTTCCATTTTCTGGCATTTGATTTTCTTCGTTCGTATTTTTCCGTTTATTGTTCTTATCTTTCTTCTACTGTCCTTGTTTGTGTTTCCGATCCTCTGGATTGAGGTCGGGGTCCTCCTGTGAGATCAGGAGAAGGGAGATTCATTCTCCTGTTTGCAAGCAGCAGGTGAGCTGCTTGTAGGTTCCCTCCGGGTTGGGAGGAAGAGGGGTCTTCGACCTCTGGTTCACTAGTAGCAGGGTTGCTACTAGTGGGGTTCCCTCTTGGTAAAGAGGAAGAGAGACGTAAGTCTCTGGGTTCTAGTGACTGCAGGTCGCTAGAGGTTCCCTCCGGGTAGGAGGAAGAGGAGAGGTTGTTCTCCTGGGAAGCTGTGTATCAGCAGTTGTCTGGCAAGCTGTGTTGCCCAGCCTTTAGTGAAGCCACACTCGGTTTGAGTGTGGGGTGGATGTAGGTCTGAAGGACCGAACCACCTTAAAATCCTCTGAGCCCTTGTGCGATCGATTGTGGTACTATCATGATATGCCTTCTATTTGCTTGAGCTATTAACTGCACTGCATCATATTCGTTAGCCTGAGCTCAAGGTTATTTGCATTTAGCAATATACTCTGCAGAATTTTTTTTAATTCTTTAAAAACAGTGATCTATTCATCCCCTCCCCTTCTAGATCACTTCATATTGTACTTATCAGTTGGTATCAGAGCAGGTTTTTCCCAGAATGTGGTCCAACGGCCAGGGAAACGGATCCACTGGTCCTCGCAGTTTCATAGCTGATGGGCAGTCTATCAACCGTCCCCCCTTCTTTGATGGTAATAATTACTTCTTCTGGAAGAACAGGATGGAAGTCTTTATCAGGGCCCAAAGCCACAAGCTATGGAAAGTTATCACAAATGGTCCATACACCCTTCCACCAAATGAAGATATGTGGATAGAAGATCAGGTCAAACTCTCCGCACTGAATTGGACAGCTGTTAACATCATACAGTGCGCCGTCCACCCGGAAGAGTATTCAAGGATCTCAGCGTGCAAGACTGCAAAGGAAATGTGGGATGATTTGCAGTTAATTCATGAGGGCACATCTCAGGTGAAGGCTACCAAGATCAACATACTTACAACTCAATATGAGTTATTTAAGATGAAGCCAGAGGAGCCGATCACAGAAATGTATGCCCGACTATCCGTGATCATCAACAGTCTGAAAGGCCTTGGAAAGGATATTCAACAAGAAGACATAGTCAGGAAGATCCTTAGGTCTCTAACTCCCGTCTGGGAAACCAAGGTGACTGTAATAGAGGAATCAAGAAATTTATCCATCATGACAGTGACCCAGCTGATTGGATCCCTCATGACCCATGAAATGAATTTCAAACATGGAAACGATGGGCATGACAGAAAGGGAAAGAATGTTGCTCTGAAGGTCTCACGACATGCTAAGAAGAACAACAGCAGCAGCAGCAGCAGTGATGATAGCAGCGAAGGCTCTGATGGATTCTCAGACCTGGACAAGGACGAGCGAGCTATGCTCACCAGGCAATTCAGAAAGTTCCTGAGAACTAAAGGAAAATTCTACAGGAGGAAGAAATTTAATGGTGCAATGAAGTCTCCTGAGCGAGGATTTGAGAAGAACCGGTCTGCTAAGAAGATCACTTGCTATCATTGTCAGAAACCCGGTCACATGAAAAGTGAATGTCCAGAGCTACAAGCTAAGGCTCCAGGACACCAGAAGAAGATGGTGCACAAGAAGAAGAAGGCCATGCTGTGCACATGGAGCGATGAGGAGGAGGACCCAGAAGCCACTTCGTCCAGTGAAAATGAAGAGAAGACCTGCCTCATGGCCGATCATGAGAAAGAGGTAACAAACCTGTTTGAGAATTTTACTTTGGATGATTGGGAGGACGCCTATGGCGACCTGTTAAGTAAATATAATTGTTTAAACAAGGAGCACAGAATGCTTAGACGTAAGTTTCATTCTTTGTCTGAAGAACACTCTTCTATTGTCACTGATAGCATGAAAACCAAGGAGATGGTCATTGAGCTAGACCAGGTTAAAGGTGAGATTGAGAGGTTGAGAATGGAAAGAGAGGAGAGTCTAGCTAGAATAGATGAGCTGAAGTGTAAAGCTGAAGAGTGTAAAGGAGAGATTAGACTGATGGCTGAAAAATATAAGGCAGTTAGAAAAGTTAATCAGGAACTTCAGGACCAATGCAATGAATTTAAGAAGGAGATTGAGGACAAAGAAAAAGTGCTTGAGAAGTTTACAGAGGGGAGAAACAACCTGAATGTCCTTCTGGGGTCGAGGGTAAACTTCAATAGGGAGGGATTAGGATACAATCCTACTAGTAAAAAACCCTTTGAATTTAAGACTACCACGTTCTGCCCCGCCAAAGACAAAGAGAAACTGGAAACACCATCCAGTTCCAAATCTGTCTCTACAATGAAGTTTTCGACCGACAAATTCATTTAATCCATTGGTCAGCAACCTAAGTCGGGAAACCCTGAAACAAGAACTGCTCATGTGCAACAGGTGGGGAACAAAGGTTCTCACAGAACCAGTCCTATTGATGTCACAAAAAGAGTGAAAATTTTTGTTAAGAAAGCTCATCATGCTAATTATCAAGTAGAGCATGGCAACGTTCACCAGTTTCAACACAAATTTTATTGGAGTAAAAATGCTTACCTGAATTATGCTCAACACACACGCGTATCCTCTAAGAGGCCAACCAACAATGTTTGTGTTCAGAAACAGCATAGTTCAAATGGGAATAAGTTCATTCAAAACCCACCAAGAAATGCCAAAAGGGAAGAATCAACCCACATAAAACCACTGAAGAAAACAGTAAAACAGATATGGGTTCCCAAGTGCTTTTTGCATAATCTGAAAACTGGCTTTGGACCCAATTTGAATTGGGTCCCACATTACTCTGTCTGAATTTTTGCAGGTCAGCCTGGCAGCTGAGCATAACAAGTGGTATCTTGACAGCGGCTGTAGCAGGCACATGACAAGAGACCGGTCCAAATTCAGCAAACTAAAAATGAAGCTTGGGGGCTTGGTCAAATTCGGAGGAAATAACAGAGGAAGAATAATTGGAATTGGTACGGTTGGTAAGTCCTCTACTAACTCCATTGAAGATGTGTATCTTGTAGAAGGACTTCAGCACAACTTGGTAAGTATAAGTCAGCTTTGTGACAAAGAACACAAGGTACTCTTTGACCACAACTCTTGCATTGTCTTTGAGCTGAATTCTGATAACATCATGTTCAAAGGTCATAGAGTAAATAATGTGTACATCGTTGATCTAGATGATAATTCTGAAACAAACTTGTGTCTGTCTGCTAATTCTGAACAGGTTGCTTTTGACTGGCATAGGCGTCTAGGCCACGCTAGTGTGTCTACTTTGAATAAACTGTCTAATTATAACCTAGTCAGAGGTTTGCCCAAAATAAAATTCCTATTAGGGTCCAAGCTCTGTGATGCTTGTGGTCAAGGTAAACAGACTCGTGTAGTTTTTAAGTTGAGAACTGAGGGTCTCTCATCTAAACCACTACAGCACTTGCACATAGATCTCTTTGGTCCTACTCGAATACAAAGCCTGTCAGGTAAGAGATATGGTCTAGTCATAGTTGATGACTTCACTAGATTTTCTTGGTTGTTCTGTTTAGCAAATAAAAATGATGCTTTTGTTCACTTTGAAGAACTTTTTAATAAAATCAAACTGCAAGGTGAACATAATATCATTACAATTCAGTCTGACCATGGAGGAGAATTTGAAAACTCTTCATTCTCTGAATTTTGCTCAAGAGAGGGAGTGACTCACAGATTTTCTTCTCCCAGGACACCGGAGCAGAATGGAATTGTTGAGAGAAGAAACAGGTCAATAATTGAAATGGCCAGGACTATGCTGATTGAGAGTGGACTTCTAAGGAGATTTTGGGCAGAAGCTGCAAATACAGCATGCTACATTTTAAATCGAGCCTTGGTAAGACCTACTCATAAGAAAACTCCTTATGAACTCCTCAAGGGTAAGCTGCCAAATATTTCTTACTTTAAAATCTTTGGTTCCAAATGTTTCATCCACAATAATGGTAAGAATGGTTTGGATAAGTTTGAAGCAAGAAGCTCTCCTGGAATTTTTCTCGGATATTCAGAAACCTCTAGGGCTTACAGAGTCTTCAATAAAGATGAGCAAACTGTTGAAGAAACACCTCATGTAGTGTTTGATGAGAATGTTCTATCTGACAAAAAGATAAATGATGACAGGGAGCCATCTGATGAGGGAGATTTCTTGGAGAAAATTGAAGAAGAAGAGATGCAGCAAACTGCTCAACCAGAAAACTTACAACAAGAAGAAGCAACTGAGGTAGGTGAACCCTCAGGTGAGGTAATCTTTCATAAAGACCACCCTAGTGAAAATGTCATAGGTAATTTGCATGACCCCACTAGGACAAGGTCTCATTTTAGAAATGTCCAAGAACAGGACTTAGCTGCCTTGACATCTCAGGTAGAACCCAAGACTGTGGAAGAGGCTTTAAAGCATGACTCTTGGGTATCCTCCATGGGTGAGGAATTAAATCAATTTGAGAAAAATAATGTATGGAAACTAGTTCCTAGACCTGAAAACACTCATGTCATTGGCACTAAATGGGTTTTCAAAAATAAGATTGATGAAAATGGAGCTATCTCTAGAAACAAAGCAAGACTTGTAGCTCAAGGCTACAGTTAGGAATTTGGTGTGGATTTTGATGAATCCTATGCACCAGTAGCTAGGATGGAAGCTATAAGAATTCTGTTTGCATTTGCATGCTCTAGAAACATTCGGCTACAGCAAATGGATGTCAAAAGCGCATTCTTAAATGGGTTATTGAAGGAAGAGGTATATGTTGAACAACCTCTTGGGTTTAATTTCTCTGTTCAGCCTAACATGGTTTTTAGGTTGAATAAAGCCCTTTATGGATTGAAGCAGGCTCCCCGAGCCTGGTATGAGAGACTTTCTGAGTTCCTTGTGAGCAAGGGCTACATTCGAGGTAAGGTTGACCAAACCCTCTTCACTAAAAGTCTCGGAAAGGAGTTAATTGTAGTCCAGGTATATGTTGATGATATCATTTTCGGATCTAACAATTCAAAATTATGTAAAGATTTTTCTGAGTCTATGTCCCAAGAATTTGAAATGAGTCTAGTTGGCGAACTAAAATACTTTCTTGGGCTGCAGGTCAAACAAATGGAGGATGGTTGTTTCATAAATCAAACCAAGTATACTCTGGAGATGTTGAAAAGGTTTGAAATGACCAACCTCAAGACAATCTCAACACCCATGGGTACCAGCTCCTCACTGGATTCAGACGAAAAAGGTAAAGAGGTGGATGCTAAACTATATAGAGGTATGATCGGTTCACTCCTCTACTTAACTGCATCCAGGCCCGACATTCAATTTAGTGTAGGGATGTGTGCCAGATACCAGGCTAGGCCTACTGAATTGCATCTGGCAGCTGTAAAGAGAATTTTTAGATACTTATCTGCCACCCATGATCTAGGTCTCTGGTATCCTGCATCATGTAGTTTAGATCTCATTGCATACACTGATGTAGATTATGCAGGATGTAAATTGGACAGGAAGAGCACTAGTGGTCACTGCGAATTTCTAGGAGGGTGCTTAGTCTCTTGGGGATCCAAGAAGCAACACTCTGTGGCTCTCTCTACTGCTGAAGCTGAGTATGTGGCAGCAGGGAGCTGTGGCACACAGGTTATATGAATAAAACACCAGCTTCTGGACTACTCGGTTGAGCTAGGTTGTACTTCTATCTTTTGTGACAATACTAGTGCAATAAATATTGCAAAGAATCCTGTACTTCATTCCCGAACCAAACATATTGAAATCAGGCATCATTTTATTCGAGATGAAGTAGCTAGGAGGACTTTTGAGTTGATCCATGTTGGCACTAACTCACAAATTGCAGATATCT
Source organism: Amorphophallus konjac (assembly GCA_022559845.1). Taxonomy (NCBI): domain Eukaryota; kingdom Viridiplantae; phylum Streptophyta; class Magnoliopsida; order Alismatales; family Araceae; genus Amorphophallus; species Amorphophallus konjac. The sequence continues at coordinate 96,468,463 of CM040129.1, read as the reverse complement.
TTACTAAGCCACTGGATACTGAAAAATTTAGCACTCTGCGCAGAGAACTAGGTATTTACAGAATTTCATGATTGAAAAATTGATTTCTGAATACCATGTCATGTGTTATTATGCTTATCATATTCATCATCTGTTGCTGAAGAAATAACTTCATTATGAGTGTTTGGTGACTCACTCCGTTTTGATTGAATAGTCTGTCCAAACTTCATGGTGTTCTCTTTGAAGTATTTTGAGGGTTGTCTTGGTTAAGTTTGTGTTGGGGTCAAGGTTTCAGGGGGAGCTGATTTATAATAGGTGTTTTGATTCTTGACCTAATTTGAACATACTCCGAACGACATTTTGCTGACATCAAAAGAGAATCAGGTTGATGAGGTGTATAAAAGAAAGAGTTGGATGCTTTATCCTTTAAGACTGTTCATCTAATTTCTTGTTGGAATTTCAGCTGTTAGTCCCACTGAGATCAAAATCTGAATTCAAAGATTATCTTCCTACACGGTAACTGTCTTCTGATCTAGTCAGTACTGCATACCTACTTAGTCAATGTTGAGTCCGAAATGAGGTATTTTGTGCTTTAGTCTGTATCACCTTGGATCTGGTGTATTGTTCTCAAACGGACTCAAGCTTCATTAACAAGGTTTTAAGAGCTGGTTAATAAAAACAAATTTCATAAAATTGTTATCAACTTTGTTAACTGCTCATTGAGAAACTGGGATTTTCATCAATGAAGTGAATGTTTCCCATGTCATGAGATGGTAGTAATTATCTGGTCTTAGTAGTTGTCTTGATCATACAGAGCTATGGTACATATCTGGTTAGTAACTGGGGTGTCTGGCCTCAGATAAAGGTGTCACCTTAATGTCAACACCAGCTAGAATACTATCTCTGTCCTCTTATCTGAAGGGGTAATGTGGTCCTGCCACCGAGTAACTGGGGATTCTTGCCTCTAAACAAGGTGTCTCCCTAATGTCAAAGGTGTACTTGACAGACTTACCTTTGATCTTGACCATCTTTAAAGATCCTGCTCACTTGAAGTATAGCTTTTGATTTGTTTGTTCTCAATACCACAGGTCTTTGTCTTCTGACTGTCTTACATAATACTCTCTCAGTAAAGACTTATTTTGATCAAACTGGTATCTTGTACCTCACTTGCTTAGAATCTGGTTCTGTGTATGGAGCGAATCCTTATTCACAGTTTTTGCACAGTCTGACTAACTGATCCTCAAAAATCCTCACATAAAATTAATGGCTTTCTTAATTGACTAAACATCTCAATAGTCTCCATTTATCTGCCTTACTCTGTCCTGTTTTTCTCTCTATAGTCAGCAATTTTCCTTTCTCTGTATCTTCAGATTTGCCCCTAGTTTTGATGATGTCAAAGGGGGAGAGAATTGTGTCGGGGGTTCAGAGTAGTGTTGAGGGGGAGTTAGTTTGTTGAGGGGGAGTTAGTTATCAAGTTTGAGGTAAACTGTTGCTGTGTTCAGGGGGAGTGTTCAGGTTTCTCAGGGGTAGTAAGGAAGCAAGTATGCTTTAAGTTGTCTGCATCATATATCCTGAATTGATCTCTCTTGAACTTATCTCTCATATTTAATATAGTGTTGCCATCATCAAAAAGGGGGAGATTGTTGGTTTGTGTGTCTTCCCTAAGTGTTTTGATGATGAGCAACACTATGTTAATTGTTCTTGTTATTTTTTTTTATCAGATATCTTGCACTTGAGTTATCCATGGTCTTATATGAAATAGCTGCTAAGAGGTAACACTGCGTGTGTTCGTTCATGTTCTGTCTTCGTGCTGTTTTCCTCAAACATCATGTAGTTCTTGCTTCGCGTTTTCACCTCGTGTCGAGCTAGCCATGTTGTCGTCTGATTGAGTGTTGTCTTTCACCTCGTGTAGTATTTATTTACTGTGTTGGTTCCATGTCATCCTTTGTATTCCTGTCTTCGAGTCCATTCGCTGAGTCTCTAAGTCAGTCTAAGTTCAAGTGTTCGTTTCACTTTGTGATTGTTTTCTCTTCTCATGACTTCGTGTCGTGTTCCTGAAGCTGCTCTAAAAGTTCTGATGAACTTCGAGTAGTTTTCCTGTAGACCTCGTGTCGTTCCTACTTAGTAACCACACTTCGTGACGGTTACTATAGTCCACGTCTTCGTGTTGGTTTTATGCACTCCGTGTCGTCTTCTTTGTTTCATTCTGTTCTCATCTCACTTCGAGTCGTTTCTCTGCATACTGTCTTCGTGTTGATTGGCACTTCTTCTTGGTTACAACACCTCGTGTTGTACTGTTTGACTTCGTGTCGGTTTCGGTTGCTAGTCCATGTTGTTTTCATGTCGTTCTCCTTATTGCCACCTCGTGTCGTCTTAAGTCTTCGTGTAGTTTTACCGCGTGCAGTCTGATCCCGTGTTATTTACTGTTTCGACTTCGTGTCGTTATCAGCCCGTCTTGTTTTCATCTCGTGCTGTTCTTACTGGCTTCGTGTCGTTTTCTATATATAGTGTGTGTTTGTCACCACTATACTTCGTGTCGTTGCTTTTTACTTCGTGTCAAACTTCACCTCGTGTTGTTTTCACCTCGAGTCGTTTCGTTATATTCTATCCTCGTGTTGGTTTCTCGCTTTAGTCTTCATGTCGGTCTCTGTCGTTAGCCCGTGTTGTCCTCGTGTTGTTTTTGCATTCGTGACCTCGTGTCTCTTTTGCTTATAACCTCTCCTCGTGTCATTTTCTTATGTGTATCTGACCTGTTACAGAGTATCTCGTGTCGTTCTTGTGTCATCTCGAGTAATAGTCACGTCGTGTTGTTACTATACCTCATGCAGTTTTGGTTTTAATGGCCATGCAGCGTATTAAAGGACTTAATCTCATTACAGGTCTGAGGAAGAACATTCCACACTCCAGGGCTGCACGTGATCCGAGACAAGAGGAACCAATCTGATAAAGGCACGTGGCAGGAAGATTCTGGATCGAGCGTGGGAGGCACACGCATTTTGTGCCCTATCCACCTGCTGTTCAGCTATAAATAGAATCCTTCGTCCTCAGATGAAGGTGATCGAAGAAGAGAGACATAGAAGAAAAAAACAGGAAAATTAAGAGCCCTTCGATCCAGGAGAAGAAAAGAAAGAAGAAAGAATAGCAGAGAAAGAAAAAGGGAGAGAGAGCAGAAGAGTGATCAGAAGAGTTGTTCTGACTTGCGGATCAAATCCGAAGTCTATTGCTCTGTGTTGAGCTACATTGTTTCCATTTTCTGGCATTTGATTTTCTTCGTTCGTATTTTTCCGTTTATTGTTCTTATCTTTCTTCTACTGTCCTTGTTTGTGTTTCCGATCCTCTGGATTGAGGTCGGGGTCCTCCTGTGAGATCAGGAGAAGGGAGATTCATTCTCCTGTTTGCAAGCAGCAGGTGAGCTGCTTGTAGGTTCCCTCCGGGTTGGGAGGAAGAGGGGTCTTCGACCTCTGGTTCACTAGTAGCAGGGTTGCTACTAGTGGGGTTCCCTCTTGGTAAAGAGGAAGAGAGACGTAAGTCTCTGGGTTCTAGTGACTGCAGGTCGCTAGAGGTTCCCTCCGGGTAGGAGGAAGAGGAGAGGTTGTTCTCCTGGGAAGCTGTGTATCAGCAGTTGTCTGGCAAGCTGTGTTGCCCAGCCTTTAGTGAAGCCACACTCGGTTTGAGTGTGGGGTGGATGTAGGTCTGAAGGACCGAACCACCTTAAAATCCTCTGAGCCCTTGTGCGATCGATTGTGGTACTATCATGATATGCCTTCTATTTGCTTGAGCTATTAACTACACTGCATCATATTCGTTAGCCTGAGCTCAAGGTTATTTGCATTTAGCAATATACTCTGCAGAATTTTTTTTAATTCTTTAAAAACAGTGATCTATTCATCCCCTCCCCTTCTAGATCACTTCATATTGTACTTATCATCCCTCACGCGGTGTTTAGCCGTCTCACAGAAGTCCATCATCGTCGCATGTAAGGTGATTATGTCAACGGCAAGTACACCCGCATCTAGAGTCCACCCGTATACGCCAACTTACGGTGACGAAACACACTCCATGATGCCGCGCCAAATTCTGACACAGAACCGCGTGCCTACTGCTTACCCCGCAGCCGACCGTTGGCCACTCAGATTAACAACTTGAGTCTAGTCGGACCTCTGGCCCGAGAATTATAGTCTTGGGGCCCACCTCGACTCCCCAGTACGACGACACTCACCGTCCGAGACTCGGACCCGATCGATCACCTCGAGCCGTGTCCGACCTCCACCAGGCGCCAGTCTACGTCTGCCCCCGCCACCAAGGCAGTCGGGCTCGCATCGATCTCTTTATAAAGAGTTTCTATAAAACATGCGTATATCCGCTTTATTACGTAATGACCCAGGGACCGACCCACGTGTCAGAGTTGTCCCGCGGCTTGCGCCAGTTGTACTATGGCCCCCTCGGCCTATTTGTAAGGCCCACGTAGCCCTCATGTAGCATAAAACCAGTGGAATACAAGCGCCCACATTCGGGCCCCCAGCTTTCTACTTACACCACTCGGCATACGTGCCTAACGTCCTGACTCCAGTAAACACCCCTTAGTCGAACGAGCACCCACAGCTGCGGAATGCTCCCGGCCCTCTACCCACGGCTTCAGATATATATATATAGGCTTCTAATCAGCATGGAACGAAGGTGTTCGGATTCAATCCGATGTAAATAAACACCGGTTGCTTGCGACCGGTGGGGAAAGATGTCCAGTACATGATTCCCGCAATCGCCTGCGCACTCGCAGCCGTGGAACCCCTTTCCTCCACGCGCCGCCCGATCTCCCGAGCCCACGTGCCGCGTCCTGGTGGTGCTTCCCTGGTCAATCCTTGGCTCCATGGGTGATTGTCGAGAAATCAACTTTGCACACCCGCACCCAGTCCAGCTAACCCATACCCTTACATTTTCGTGCCATTTGACCCTTTTCGACTTTCCGTAAAAGGAGAGTGTCCGATACCGCCGTGAGAGGCATGCAACCGTAAGGAGGGTACCCGAGATACATCAAACTCTCGTGTCTTCCTTCCCCACTGTATCCCTTCCTTCACCCCGGTCATTCGGCATAAAAACCCCCGCAACAAAGAGGATGGCACGCCCGGTGGGACGTCTCCCGCCTTCCTTCTTTTTGCTGAAGAAGAGCTTATGCCAGCCCTGAAGCCCTGGTGACCTTTCCCTGTCCTTGCAAGAGAGGCAGAGGAGGGTACTCGCGCGCGCATTCTCTAGCAGCTTCCGGTTCGCGTTCTGACTGTCGGACCGTGCTCGACAATTGTCAGCAACCGTCGCCTCTGCAGCACTCAGTGCTCCAGCAACCATGGTGTCCGTCACTTACGGTCCCAATATCATTGCCACCCATGCCCGGGTGGGCTACTTGGCGACGCCGATTTCTTTCGACAGCTTCACCCCCGTCATCGGATCGCCCTACTTTTTGGGCGTCGTCCCTATGGCTGCTGCTCAGCCAATCCCAGTTTCTCCGTCGACTCCCGTGGCCGATGCGCCACACACGCCTCCAGCACCGGTGGCTCACCTGAGCACCAGGCACTGGACCGCCACCACTGGCCCCTGCAGGGCCCCCAGATCATTACCGGCCCGGGTAAGCGTTAGCTCCCGAGGCCAGCCTCGTCCGATCTCCGGCACGGGCCCCGCACCCCAGATTTCGGTCGCTACCTCAGCACTTTCCTCGGGCCTTCAACCCCGAGGCCAGCTTCAGCTAGCACCTGACATGGGCTCTCAGTCCCGGGTTCGCGGCTCCCCAGCACTTCCCTCGGGCCTTCAACCCCGAGGCCAGCTTCAGCCGGCATCCAACACGGGCTCTCGGTCCCTGGTTCGCAGCTCCCCATCACTTTCTTCGGGCCTTCAACCCCGAGGCCAGCTTCGGCCGGCACCCGACACGGGCTCTCAGCCCCAGGTTTGTGGCTCCCCAGCACTTCCCTTGGGCCTCCAACCCCGAGCCTCAACAAAGCCGGTACCCAACACGGGCTCTCAGCCCCGGGTTCGCGCCTCCCCAGCACTTCCCTCGGGCCTTCAACCCCGAGGCCAGCTTCAGCCGACACCCAACATGGGCTCTATGCCCCGGGTTCGAGGCTCTCTAGCATTCCACTCAGAATCCCAGTTCCGAGCTCCAGTCGAACCGGCTCTCCCCAAAGGTCTTATACCCAGTGGGCAAGGTTCCTTAGCACCCTCCTCGGGCCTCTCGACCCGAGCCCGAACTACGCCGTCACTTACCGCGGGTCCTCGACCCAGGGGCGTCGGCACCCCAGCAGTTTCAATGGTATCGTCTCTCGGTGAGAGAGCGTCATCTCGAGCATCCGCAGCGCTTCTCTCGGCGCAGGCCAGGGCTTACACCCCAGTCACCCGGCTGTCAACTCCCAGGGTGGGCCTCGTACACCGGGGGCTGGCCTCTGAAGTTTCCACTGGCAGCTCTACACCGCCATCCACTGTGGGATGGGTCTTCTCGGTCTACCATCTCAGGGCAGAGTCTTCCTCGGCTCCCCAGAAGAAGTGTCACCATGGCCGCAAAGGCAGACGGCTCGCCGCTGCAACCAGCAACTCCGGCAAGACTGTTTTTATCGGTGACTTGCAGATCCACCTCGATGGGGGCGAACCAATCATACCCCCGGAACGGACCGTTCCCATGATCCCTACCTCCAATTGTTTTGACCTCCTGCGGCAAACGCGAGAGGACAAGGCGAAGCTCAGAGGAGCGGGTTCCTCGACAGCAGTCCTGGGGCACCCACCGCAGCCCGATACACGGGCTCCCAAGACAGCTCGTCGGAAAAGCGGCGACAAGGGAGACCAATAATCCGACTTGAGGAGAATCTGGGTCACCCTAGAGGAAGCTCAAGCCGTTCGAAGGGCACGTATTAGAAACCCCCTAAGAGCACTCAGACGCGGCATCAGGCAGGATGCAACTGGCCCCACAGTGGCACCGTCTAACGATGCCCAGTCGTCTAGTGCCCTGTGGGGATGGATTTTATTATTTAGAATATTTTATTTTGATATTTATTTGTTTATTTTGCTTGTTTATTTGGTTTATTAATTAGGCGTGCTAGTCACCGGAGTGACGATTTATTATGCGCTCATCTGACTAATCAGACAATTATGGGTGATCGTGTCGGGACCCAAAACCCGTCGTACCATAAAGGCTACGACGTTAATTACGCCCCTCCGGAAGAGGGACAACCCTTGATTAATCGCCAAAAATAAAGACCATGGGGCCCATATAATTAAAGATGCAATTGCATGCAAGCACACAATTATGGTGGTACTTATTTATCAAATCGACTCCCGGTACGAGGCGGAGAACCTAGGTCCGAGGACCATCATCACGCATAGTGATAGCTTCCGGTCGGGCATAACCCGACTTTCCGCAAATCACCATTTAATATACCAGAGAATCAGATCATGCAAGCATACAAGATAACAGTATTCAATATTATCATTTATTATTTGTTTGATCATTTATTTATAACTTCGAGAGAGATTTCGATAGCGCCATCCTGCTCCGAGGGGCATCAAGGCCTTCTTGCTTTGAAACTGTGCAAAGCATTACGGTGCACACACATAGACCCATGAGGTGAGTCGAGTGTGACTGTATTCGGGCAAGCTTGAAGATTATCGGGACAATGTATGCTGGGGAGCAGAAAATTTGTTGTTCAAGAATCGAGGGAACGCCGTTAAAACACGATCGGAACAAATCAAATTCAGTGAGTTATCGGCCCAGGACGAGGTCACGCTTTGGTTATAGTGGGGCGAGCCCCGAGGTCCAAGCACGGCTTGTCGGAGCATCATTAATATCCCATACCAGGATTTTGGGGAAGGTGAAGGTTCTGGAACGGACGCAGCCAGGTTCATTATTCTTTTATTTATCCTTATTATTATTTTAGATGCGTGACTGCTTTGTTCTCATTTTATTTATGTTATCCCCCCTTTCCATTATTTGCTTGTTATTTATTTACCATTTATTTGTTTTATATTCTACTATACAGAATGCATGCATCTTTTAATTCCCTTTGTTGGTATTTGTTCGACAATTATTCACTTATTCACCATCCTTTTTTTATTATCTATTCACCTCCTTTTTTAATTCTCTTGTTGTCATTTATTTATTTATCATGCATTCTTATATCTCTCTTTCACTCTCCTTTTTATTTCATTCCATCATATTTTTATTATATTTATTGCACATGAAATGCTTGTGCATTGTGTTCATTTGTTATGTATATATTTATATGTCTATATATATGTGTATGTATAGGGGGTGTATAACGTGAGTGTTTGTGTGTATTTAAATGTCAGTGGGAGGATTAATGTTGATGGAAGGTTAGTGTCAATGACAAGTTAAAGGGGCGGAGTGCTTTTGCATATATGGGTGTGTTACGTATTATCTCTCTTTTCACACATATGGGGGGATGGGTGAACGCTAGTGTGCATTGACGAGTGTGTAACCATGCATAAATGAGAGTGGCGCCAAGGGTGGGATGATGGCGCCGAGTGTGCTTTAATTTTATTAGTGTTGTTTATTTTTTTTTATTTTTTTATTTGTATACAAGCAAATGAGAGGATGGGTGGCGCCGATGAGCACCCAGCGAGGTGCCATCGGCGGCACACCCTCTCGGCGCATGCTTTTTTCTTTTAATACACGAGGGGCTTTCAACTCGGCGTGATTTTAGCGCCGAGAGGTAATGGCGCCGAGGGGAAAGCCCGTTGACTCTCTTTCATGTTTTGTTTAGTATTTTATTTTGTTTATTTACTTAGTATTATATATTTTTATTATTTTTATTATTTTTTATTCATTTAATGTTATGTATTCATTTATTTATTTATCTTTTATTATTATTATTATGTATTTTGTCTGTTTATGTCTATTTATTATTATTATTATTATTATTTTATTAACAGTTCGTTAGTTATTCTGTATGTCTGGCGAAAATCCGGCAGCATCTCCCCTGTACCTAGAGGGTTGATGGGGTATATAGGAAACTGTCCACGGAGAGCCGATATGAAATCCGTAATAGAGATGGGCATAGCCCGGGATCCAAAAGGATCGTAATCCGACGGGACGGTGTCCACTCATCGTGGTATTTGTTAATATTCCCTTTAGAGACCATTAGAGGACATGCAGTGGCAGAACTCCAAGGGTCGGCAGGGTTAGAAGACAACCTGATAGTCAAACGGCACATAATGTGGGGGTAGGACCCCGTCAATATAGCTCCGTTAGACATGGATGAAGAACCATGAAAACCCCCCATGATATGGTGGGAACTGGCATGATGGTCCATGGAGGTTAGGGCACCAAGTCTAGATTGGTTTTGGGCTCAATAAAGTTCCTGAGAAATTAGATGTTTGAACGATGGTTGATATTAGAGTGAACCGACGCGGCTGGGGTTTCGGCACGAAGGCGAACTGACGCGGCTGGGGTTCGGCACGAAGGCAAACCAACACCGCTGGAGTTTTGGCGCGAAGGGCAGACCGGCGCCGCTGGGTCTCAGCGCGCCCATCACCCGGCGCGAAATTGGCGCCGAGAGGAGGCTACGCCGGGGAGACATGTGGCGCCGATAACAATGTGTTCTTTGAGTTTTTAAGTATTGTGAGGGCTTTACGAATTCAAAGGGGTCCTTTGTGTTCAATGGGGGTTTCATAAGTTTGTTCATGGTGGTATTTGGGTAGGATAGAGAGTGAGGGTAGGCTCATCCATAGAAATTCTAAGGAGACCATGTCACTGTGATGGTTATATTCCCCTCTGACGGTGGACGGTGGTGAGCAGAGGATCATGAGATGGTATAGCTCAAATCTCTGCCACACGGTTGGGGTTAGATTCATAATTTCAGTGAAAGTGTCACACTACATGATAAGTAAAGCTCGTGGATGAATTTTGGCAGCATCTCCCCTTATTTTAGACTATGCCAAAAGGGGAGTATAGGTCATCCACCCACGGAATGCCGGGGTGGATGTCAAAAGGGAGGCGGGCGTAGCCCTGGATCCAAAAAGGATCTCCATCTTATGGGACATTGTCCACTTATTGTGGGACTTATTGATATCCCCCGTGCAGCCAATGGAGAACATACAGTGGCATAACTCCATAGGCCAGTGGGGCAGTAGAATGTGGGGGGGGGGGGGGGGGGGGGGGTTAACCCCATTGATTTAGTGATGGAGACATCATCCACAATTCTCTTTGGCTAGGGTCCTCTTCACACTCCGGCATCATTTGAGTTCGGGCCTCTCTCTATAAAGGCCCACTTATCCTTTTGTGCTATTTACTTGAGTCATTTGATGTAATTTTTATTTTATTTGAGTCATGTCCCTAGGTCTTGCATTTATTTTCCTAAGTTTGTGTGTCATTAGATGGTGTAATGTGCTAATTGGGCCCAATTCTGCAGGCTTGGCCCAATAAGCCCTCCTACCCATTCGGTTATTTGTCATTGAGTCTTTTGTCAGGGTCTTATTGTAAAATATGGGTTTCCTATATATAGGGCCCCATTTCCTTCATTTGGAACTTAATGAATGAATGATTCAATACAAAAGATTTCCATTTGAGTATTCAAATCTAGTTTAGTGGAGTGAATCCTATAGTTGGGTGAGAAGCCCTAGGGGAGTGATTCCCCACCCTACTCTCTCTCTATCCCTCTTTCTCTCTCCTCCCACTAAGGGGTTCGCCCCATTCCTCTCTCCTCCCTCCTCCCAACCACCTCCAACCCCCAACCACCTCCATTAAGGCCACTCCACTTCCCATAGTCCCATTACTCCACCCCCCTTGTCCCAAGGTGGAATCTTTACCCTTCCAACACAATCTCCCCCCCTTCCAACACAATCCCCCACTTCCCCACACAATCACCCAACTTCCAAAGCCATTTCAAATTTGAAATCCCTTCCCTCCAAGCCTTGGCCGCCCCTATCTCTATGCCCTTTAACCTTGGTCGCCCCCACCTCCCTCCTCTCTTCTCCTCCTAGCAATCTCCATTCCCCCTTACCTCCAGGTGAAACCTGTGAACTCCCCCTCTTCCTCCATCTCCCCACCACCATTAGACCCCCTCCACACCTCCCACAACCCCCCCTCTCACCCTTCATCCACCTCCCCTTCACCCTATACCCCATTCTCCTTCTTCTATCAAGGCATTGGAAGTTGTCCCTTGGTTGCTGCTTGCAGTCCAGAAGTTGCAGATGAACCAGCAGCTTGCAGCGGCCACCACGACCTCCTCCGGACGAGTCTGAAGATCCAAAAGCCATCGTTGGAAGCTTCTACCAGTCGCCTTCGCAACCGAAGTGGTTTCATATTCTTCTGATCTCTGAGTCGTCCAGGAGGTCCATTCTCCCTCAGCTGCGCAGTTCTGCCCCGGCTGAGGACCTGAACTGGGTTGGAAGCTCTGTCACGACAAACCTTGGAGGAATCAGCCCTCACGCTCTTCTAAAAAGTTCTTCTTCGTCCTGTCTACATTCAGAATCAAGAGGCGGAACTCCGTTCGGCATCCTGTGGCAGGAGTTACAAATTTTCTCCCTCAGCTCCATCACTCTGCCAGCTACAAATCTGCATCGACCTGCCACCATTGTTCTGCATCCCCTAGTCTTATCTGACCTCGGTTGGCTTCCCCGTTAGTTTTGATGTGAAGAGGACCCGTTCATGATTCCAACGACTCCAACGGCGCTTGATTCCGAGGTCAGGAGCGGCCGGGACACTCTCTGCATCCTGCTGTTAGAAATCTGCAGCTGACAGTCTGAGAATCTGAAGCCCTGTTCAAACCACCGTCCCGGTCAGCAGCAGTGCCAGAAGAAATTAAAGAAATTCTGAGGCATTCCCCTTCCTGTTACGAAGATTTCGCCGCCGGTCTCGCCATCAGCAATATTCCTGAAAGGGTTATACATCATCCACAGCGACTACCTATCCCTGTTCGCAGACAGCAGGCAGATTCGGTGCCGTCTCTTAATCAACCCTTTTCTCTCTAATTTCCCCGCCCCGCTTGGCCGGCTGAAGGCCCCTCCCTGCGTGGAGGTAGTATTGTTTGTAATTCCATTAACCCCCACCCCAAGATCCCCCTCCTGCGAGAGGTGTAGTGGTGTAATTTGTTTGGGCAGGTCAAGCGACACCGCCGCGGCGTGTGGGGATCCACTCGCCTCCCCGCTCGCCCTCGTCTCCGACCGGGACCGATTTCTTCAAACCGATCGAGTAAGTGCTCAAACCTTTCACTCCACTTAGTGCTTGTCTTTCAATATTAGTTCTTAATTCCGCTGGTTATGCGAGTGAGAGCCCGATCCTCAAGCCGCATAAACTTGAGTGATCACCGTGGGAATATTGCAACCGGTGCCTTTGGCACTTTGTCGGCCCCCTTGATTTGGGCATCCCCACCCATTGGGAATCAAGTCTTGGCCTTGTTGGCCCTCTACCAGCAAGGGCCCAACCCCACATCCTCACCTTGGCATTGCCAAGTCACCCCGGGCTTGGGTGAGTGATGATAGAGCGGTGGCCCAACTTGGCCCGTTTTGAATGCGATTGTGCTTGCTTGCATTAGGTCCGAGGTTGTGTCACATCATTTAGTTACCATGGGCTTGAGTGAAAGACTGTTGCTTCTCTCCGGGGTGATGGGATTTCATGCTGAGTGGTTAAAGGGCTTGGGGGCTCCTGAGGGCATCGGCACGGTAGTGTTTCAGCATGGTTAGCTTTCGACGCGATGGAAAACACAAAGGGGGCATTGGCCTCGGCGCGATGGGTGGCATTTAGGGGGTCTCGGCGCGCTAGATGGTGAATGGCCAATCCGCACGACTAGCTCTCGGCACGGAACTCGCGCCGGGGGAGGGTCGTGTCGGGAAGGTCGTGTCGGGAAGGTCGTTAAGGGGCCAATGGAAGGTTTCTGAGGGTTTTGTGAGGCCGAGGGTCCTGGGGGTTTGGATGGGTTTTGAGCTGAGGGTTTTAGGGGCTTTATCTAAGGATTTTGAGGGGTTCTATTCAGGGATTTTGAGGTGCTCAGAAAGGGAGGAAATCACTCAGAGGAGAAGAGGACTGTCACTCTAAATCCTCACTGGGAACCAAATCATCGATCTAATTCCATGAGCTTTGATTCGAACATATCCCTCTTTATCTCACGAATGAGAAGCCATGAGATGGACTGTCTCAGGCTCTCATCGTGATTATGAGGTTGAAAATGTAGAGACGATGCAATAGAGACTACTCAGATGATCTGAGGGATGTGCATACAATGGAATGAAATCTATTCACAACAGCTATCGAATATAGAAAATTTCAGAGAGGTAGAGAGAGGAAAAACTCAAAATCCCATATCTCATTTCATTCAAAGGAACGCATACATTCAGCACAGAAGGGAAAATCAAACTGCGAGAATCTAAATACAGAGGATGCCCCTTGACAACCGGGCTACACTGGCAGTTGATATCGTCAGAAGAACAGTGCTCGGAAGCAGACCAAAAGAAAGAAGACAGACTCAAATAAAAGATGGGGATGGGGGGAAATATAGCCCCTTAGGGCATTTGACAGACGACCCCACCTTGAATCCTCTTCCCCAGGCTTATGCTGCTCTCTCCCCCTCTTCAGATCTCTTTCAGCGGGCTCTCGTGTCTCTTCCTTTTTTGAGTGGCTGCTCTGGCTTCGATCACTTCTCTGCTCTCCTCTCTCTGGCTTCTATTGCTCTTTTTTCTCTGACTTCTACTGCTCTTTTTTCTCTGGCTTCTACTGCTCTTCTTTCTCTGGCTTCTACTACTCTTTTTTTTGTGCTCGAAGCAAGGTTTATATATATAGAGGGTGTGGCCCTGTTTCCATCGGCGCATAGAGGAACGGGCGCGCTGATTGGTGTTTGCGCGCCGATTGCGATCCCACGCCGGTTTCACTTCGTGCCGGTTGACCTCCGTGCCGGTTCAGTGGCGTGCCGGTTCACTCCCGTGCCGGTTGACCTCCATGCCGGTTCAGTGGCGTGCCGGTTCACTCCCGTGCCGGTTCACTCCCGTACCGGTTCACTCCCGTGTCGGTTTCAGCTCATTTCTTAGCATCCTTTGGCCCATTTCTGTTTGTTTAGGCCCATTTGTGTTCATTTCTCATTTTACGAGGGTTGACCCATCGACTGACTTGTCTTGCTGTCTGAGCTTTTATCTTGTTTGTTCGAGGATGGTCCCGAGCCTTTTCTGAGCTCGAGTCTTGCTTCAGCGACGGTCCATTGGAGCCGGGCGTCTTTTCTTTTCTTCTCTTTTATTTTGTTCTTCATCTTTGTTCGGCTTCTGCCACTCCTTTCCTTCTTTCCTTTTCTTAACGGCATAGGGGTACTTCGGCAAGGGCTCCATGCTTGCAAAAGAAAAAAAGTTTAAGAAATGTCAGAAATATTTTCAGTGTCAACAAAAGCCCCCCACCCGTAGGTGGCGCGAAACAGGGACGAGTGAGCGAGACCTGCGGGTGCAGCCCTATCTGAGAACGTGTTTTATTATTATTATTATTAATATTATTTATTCTTTATTCATGCAAGCATGCAGACACCCCTTGATCGCACGCATAAACTAGATGTATATAGAATAGCTCCCCTATATTATGGATAGGATAAGAACAGCGCCCATGATTCATAGACAGAGTGCGGCTCACGAAGCATAGCTAAGAGAGATGCATACATAAAGAGGACGTCATATAGAACATATGCATAGCTTAAGCCACGATCCACACCCAGGACTATTCCTCCATAGCGTGAAAGTGCAATTATATGAGTAGTGAACCCTACATATAGGGATGTGCAGAAGTTCTAAGTAACACTGGAGGATTACTTCATCGCCTACACATACGTTCATGACTCTCGATTTTGGGTAGCTTCGCATAACCCCCTCATTTATTCTTAATCTTTAGACTTCACCATTCGGCGCGGGTCTCCTTATATGTCTCAATAGGGATTCCTGGCTACTAGGATTCATCCTTCATAGCGATTTTATTACGGACTTCACCATTCGGCGCGAGCTTCCTCATGTGTCTCAATGGGGATTCCCGACTACTAGGATTCATCCTTCATAGTGATTTTATTACGGACTTCACCGTTCGGCGTGAGTTTCCTCATGTGTCTCAATGGGGATTCCCAGCTACTAGGATTCATCCTTCATAGCGATTTTATTACGGACTTCACCGTTCGGCGCGAGTTTCCTCATGTGTCTCAATGGGGATTCCCGGCTACTAGGATTCATCCTTCATAGCAATCTTATTACGGATTTCACCATTCGGCGCGAGTTTCCTCATGTGTCTCAATGGGGATTCCCGACTACTAGGATTCATCCTTCATTCTCATCAATTTTTTTTCTTTTTTTTCTTTTTTCTTCTTTTTTTTAAGGGGACATGCGACTCTTTCCTCACGATTACCCTTCACATGAGCGTAGAGATTTAAGCTTCCATGAAGTGTTAAAAAGAATTAACGACGTCCCTATAGCTAAGGGGCGTTACTCATATTGCGCGTAAGGTGTGGGAGTTTCGTCGAGGGTGTATCTTGCGAATTATGCTTGCAACGTGGCTACGACTCTTCTCCTAGTCGTATGCACTCACCGAGAATCGGCTTTCATCTCTTAGCGTATGCCGTGACGCACACATATCCTGAATCAGAGCAACGTTATCTAGCAAAGGAGTACGCGGCCTTAGAAATTTGAAGGAAGCGCATTAATACTATATTTCATGCAGACATGCACGTGAGGTAAACAAGCACACAAATCACGTCATGATCATCATTTCTTCTTCTTTTCTTTTTTTTTTCTTTTTTTTCTTCTACTTTTTTTCTTTTTTTTCTTTCTCTTTTTTTCTCTTTTCTTTTCTTCTTTTACTCTCTCCTTTTTTTTTCCTTTCTTTGTTTCTTTTTTGTTTCTTTTTTCTTTTCTTTTTTACTTACTTTTTTGTTTCTTCTTTTTGTTTTCTCTTTTCTAAAGGGCATAATGGGCATGCCCGCAATGATTCTGGCATCGGGAGCCCGATGCCATGGCAGTGGAGGGCAGGTGCCATATGTGGTGGTAAATCCCTGGAGGGATCACGGGTTGGTATGAAACCAAAGGTGGTCTTTTCGTTCGTTAGTTCGGACAACAGTTCCGATCCAAGGGTAAGAGGTTTGTCGACTTAGACCAAAGGTCATGAAGTCAAATGACTTGGCTTAGACGTAAGGTCATGACGCCAAGGGAGAATATGTAACGGCTTAGACATAGAGTCACGACGCCGTACAACTTGGCTTAGGCGTAAGGCCATGAAGCCAAGGCAAAACATTTAATGGCCTAAACATAGAGTCATGATGCCGTGCAAGAGTATTTAACGGCTTAGATGTAAAGTCATGATGCCGTACAACTTGGCTTAGGCGGAAGGCCATGACGCCAAGGCAGAATATTTACCGGCTTAGGCGGAAAGCCATGATGCCAGACAAGGATATTTAACGGCTTAGACATAAAGTCATGACGCCGTACAACTTGGCTTAGGTAGAAGGTCATGACGCCAAGGCAGAATATTTACCGGCTTAGGCGGAAAGCTATGATGCCGGACAAGGATATTTAATGGCTTAGACATAAAGTCATGATGCCGTACAACTTGGCTTAGGCAGAAGGCCATGACGCCAAGGTAGAATATTTACCGGCTTAGGCGGAAAGACATGATGTCGTAGATAGAAGGAGTCTTTTGTTCTTCAACTAGATGAAAGGGTAGAGTCACAAGTAGAAATGATCTTTTGTTTCCTGGCTAGGCGGAAGGCCCAAGCCAAAGGTGAAGGGGTCTTTTTGTTGTCTGTCTGGACAAAAGGTCTGAGGCAGAGGTAAAATGGGGTTTTTTTTTGTTATGGTCAGACGGAAAGTCCGGACCAAAGGTGAAAGAGTCTTTTTGTTGACTGACTGGATGAAAAGTCCGCGTCAGAGGTAAAAAGGGTCTTTTTGTTGACTGACTGGACGAAAGGTCTGAGCCAGAGGTAGAAGGGTCATTTGTTGTATGGTCGGACGGAAGGTCCGAACCAGAGGTAGAAGGGTCTTTTTATTGACTGACTGGACGAAAGGTCCGAGCCAGAGGTAGAAGGGTCTTTTTGTTGACTGACTGGATGAAAGGTCCGAGCCAGAGGTAGAAAATGGTTGTTGACTTGACAGACTGTCAAAGTCAACCAACTTGGCGACGACATGGGGTCTAAGCCAAGGAAGGGATATGAGATATAAATGTTGACCCGACGTCATGTCGAGGCCAACGAACTTGGCAGAGGCATGAGGCCTTAGCCAAGGGCAGAATATAGGATAAGTGTTGACTCGACGTCTTGTCGAAGCCAACAGACTTGGCAGAGGCGTGAGGCCTAAGCCAAGGGCAGAATATAAGATAAGTGTTGACTTGACGTCATGTCGAAGTCAACGAACTCAGCAGAGGCGTGAGGCCCAAGCCAAGGGAAGCATATAGGGTAGGTGTTGACTTAACGTCCTGTCAAGGCCAATGAACTTGGCAAAGGCGTGAGGCCTAAACCAAGGGCAGAATGTAGAACAGGTGTTGGCTCGACGTCTTGTCGAAGCCAACGAACTTGGCAGAGGCGTGAGGCCTAAGCCAAGGGCAGAATATAGAATAGGTGTTGACTCGACGTCCTGTCGAAGCCAACGGGCTTGGAAAAGGCGTGAGGTCTAAGCCAAGAGTAGAATATAGGATAGGTGTTGACTCGACGTCATGTCGAACTCAACGAGCTTGGCAAAGGCATGAGGCCTGAGCCAAGGGCTGAACATAGGATAGGTGTCGACCCGACGGAACGTCGAAGTCAATGGGCCCTACCCCGGTAGAAGATTTAGGGCGAGGATTGACTAGAATGCAGACATATGAGAGGCCCAGACTCAAGGGCTGGATATCAATGTCAACCCTGGCGAAGTGTCGGAGCCAACGGACTCTGCTCCGACGGAAGGTTAGAAGCAAGGGAAGAATGTATAAATGCAGATGTTGACCCGACGTCACGTCAGGGTCAACCAACCTGGCAGAGACGTGAGGTCTGAGCCAGGATAGAATATGGGCGTTGACCCTTGGAGATGACGGGATCACCAAACCTTGCCCAGACAGAAGGTCCGAGACAAAGCAAAGAGGTCTTTTATTGGTTTATTAGTTTGGATTGGTTGAGTTTATTGATTTGATGAGTCGATTGACCTATTGGGTTTATTAGGTCTGTTGGATTTTATCGATTCCATTGGGTTTATTGATTTGTTTGATTTTATTGGGTTTATCGGGTTTGTTAAGTTTATTGATTTACTGAGTTTATTGATTTATTGAGTTTATTGAATTTGTTGGGTTTATTGATTTATTAAGTTTGTTAAGTTTATTGAGCTCATTAGATTTATAGGATTTATTGATTTTGTTGAGTTCGTTGAGTTTATTGTGTTTATTGATTCATTATGCTTATTTTAGATTGTCATTTTCTATTCTTCATTTTTTTGTTTCTTTCTTTTTTTGTTGTTGTTTTTTTTCCTTTTTTTCCTTTTTTTTGTTTTGGGGCTTCCCGACGCAGACTCATCTATGGTGCGAGATATTTTTGTATGGTGGGACTATTGATGAAGTTGACTATTTATTTTGCTGGTGGGGCTGTGGAATGATGTCCAAGAGCCCGGTGGGCCTGGCGAGGGCGGAGTGTCTCTGACCAGGGAAAAGGGTTTTATGAATCCTGCCCAGTGGGACAAAGGGTAGTTTTGGGGCTTGGCGAGGGTGGAGTGCCTTAGGCCAAGGAAAAAGGTTTTATGAATCCTGCCCAGTGGGACAAAGGGTAGTTTTGGGGCTTGGCGAGGGTGGAGTGCCTTAGGCCAAGGAAAAAGGTTTTATGAATCCTGTCCAGTGGGACAAAGATTATTTTCGAGTTCGGCTGAGGAGGAGCACCTCAAGCCAAGGAAAAGATTTTGTGGACTCGGCCCGATGGGACAAAAGACAATTTTCGAGGTCGGCTGAGGCAGAGCGCCCGTGGCCAAGGGAAAGCTTTAAGGACACAGCCCGGCGGGACTGATGGGCAAATTTTGAGCTCGACAAGGGCAGAGTGCCTTATGCCAAGGAAAAGAAGATTTTATTGGGTCGACATTGGGCAAGGAATCCAAACCGGCAGTGATAGGAGAGTCCCATGGGACAAATATGGCATTGTCGTGGATGAATGCCGAAAGGCCATGAGAGTGCATTGGCTGGGAGCATAGGTCTCAGATTAAGGGTGGAGGGTTAGTTCCGGTGAGGCGAGTAGGGAATATCCCCGTAGGATAGGAGGGCAGCAAGGCACCATGAATTCTGGTGGGACCAAGGGTGCTAAGATAGGCCACTAAAAGCCGAAAGGCTCTTATTTGTTGGCTTGATGAGGAGAAAGGAGCCGAGATTGCAGACAACTCGGCAGGACTTGTTCTTTTCGTTCCCCAACAGGGTTTGGACCCGTATTTGAAACGGGAGGCCCAGTGGCCAATGAAGGTTCTTTAGCGTCGATGGGACTGTTGATTAACATGATCCCCCTGGGAGTATTTAGTGACATCTATACATCAGATCAATACCTATCTTCTTTTGTGATTGATTTCTTTAGGAGATGCTCCAAATAGCTTCGGTTCGGGCCTCCGGCGCTTACGCCAAGTGTCCTCCTCTTGACGCTTATTCTTAGAAGCTACAGTTGCAGGGTCCTCTTACCCCCACAGATGATGTAGTCGTTTCATTATTCCTTGGGCATTCACCATGCAATGCTACTAAGGAGTCTTCTGCCCATGGGGAGGATGGGGAGGCCTTGCTGACCTTATAAGTTCGATTTTCTTTTCTTTTGCATTCATTTTTTTGAACGGACAACTCGGATGGCGCTGACAGTGCAGTGCAGTGCAGAGCCATCACCCTTCGTCCATTTGTTTTTAAACAGACCAAAGTGGGTGCATAGGAGAGCGCTCACCCCCTCAGAGAGGGGATAAGTGGTTCGCTCCACCACACCAACCCCACAATGGTGGTTTCTTATTTGGCACGGACCAAGACATGGGGGGAGAGTGATATCTCCCTTGACAGATGCAACCATCAAGGCCTCCTTCAAAAGAATTTTTTTTCTTTTTTTTTTCTCTCTTTTTTTGGGTGCCTGCCCCCAGAACAGGACATTTCCTTTCTTCTTCTTTTTCTCTTCTTTTTTTTTCTTTCCTTTTTTTTATTTGCCATTCTTCTTTTGTAGGCAAACATCCGCATTCAAGCCAAGCAGGCTTGCTAGACATCGACTTTAGCCAGATTTGCGAGGAGCAGTTGAGGCGGTAACGCCGCACGGGGCTGCTCTTTTAAGGATAGATATTTGATGAGGGCACGGTGGGTCCACCTTATACTCGCCCATCTGTAGTTCGCCTTTCTTGATCAGGCCTTCAATAATGTCCTTGAACACGTAGCAATCCTCAATGGGATGCCCCAACATTTGGTGATAAGGACAGAAGCGTGGATCGTCTTTTCTTTCGACATCGCCTGTTTTCTTTGACTTCGGAAGCACTACTTTGCCGTATCCATGGGCCCACTCGAAAAGTGCCCTAGTCTTGTCCTTTGAAAAGGAATATAGTTTCATCGTTTTGCCCCTTAATGAGGGCCCTTGTTTTGTCGGATCGGCGGAAGATGCCTCTTTCATTTTCTTCTTCTGTTGCTCGAAGGCTTCAAAATTTGAGGCGTAAAGTTCTTCTTGGGCTAGGTGTTTGCCGGTTGGTTCATTCTTTTGACTCGGGACTATCGGAGCTGGGCAGAGCCTTGCAAGAACTGCTTCGGCATTGGCTGCGATGTCACCTAGTTGTTCAAAGGTCGTGACTTCAATATCAAAGACCCATCGTAGAATTTCTATTCTCAAATTCTCTTTGCAGATTTGAACAGAATCCCCGTAGCTAGGTAGATGCCGACACTTTTCGCGGAGATTTCTCCACCTTCTTATATAGTCCATGACAGACTCATCATCCTTTTGTTTGGCTGCTTGTAATTCCACTTCAGTGACTTCTTCTTCAGCCGTCTTTGTATTCATTGTTCGTCCCGCCTTTGGCTTGTCCATTGTGGCTAGACCCGCTGATCTTGGGTGTATGGCAGTTGGCTGCACATGCGGCCTCATCGACCTCATTTCCGGAGATGCTTTAGTTGCCCCCAGACTTACCCAGGGGACTGTGGGTTGGAATGGCTGAGGGAGGATGCCCCCTGAATGATCATGTACTATTCGGGGCATTGTTGGCCACGTTGAAGCTTTTGATGAGCTAGCACTGTCTTGGGCTGTCTCATATAGATGTCTTGTCAATGGTGACGTATATGGGTTTATGTTCATTTCATTCAGCTGCTTTTGTAGCATTTCAATCTCCTGCTGCTTCTGGTGTAGTAGTGCCATTATGACAAGGTCTTGTAAGAAGGGACCAGGAGTGCTACTGCCTTCCGCTATAACGACCCGAGAATCCGATTACCGGGAAGGCCCGATAACCCGAGACTCGCGCCGCCACCCACGAGTCCGAAGACTCGGAAGGGTTAAAAGGATGGTGTGGAAACTACACAAGTATCACAAATAATTGCCGAATTAAACAGTTATATAATTAAGCAGGAAATGGATAACGTTTTACATGGTCCACAATATAACAATAAAATAACAACAGTAGTCCACAACTAGTACAGAGACAAGAAAAGAAAGTACAGCTACACGGGGCATACCCCGGCTCTGACATCTGGCACTAACGCTGGGCACCTGAACCGCGGTGAGCCTCAGACGAACTCCCCTGAAGCCTCGCCTCGCCTGAAACACGGTGAAAACACGCAGGGAATGAGTCTCGGAACAAGACTCAGTAGGGATCACTCGAACCCTACCTCACAAACGGAGAAACCGCTACGCTAGCAGTAAGCGAGTACCTCAAAAAGGGAAACTCTGCCATCTACAAAGCACCGGTCTCACGGCACGAAAATCGACACACGTGCCACGGTGAAACAACCAGAACACAACGGCCAACACGGCGGAAACCCGAAGGTCGAAGCCGTAACGACTGACAGTCTGACACTCCCGACTCGACAGGAGTACTTCCCACTAGAAGCACAGCCGGTAGCATCCCCTCACGACTTACACCGCACCGCAGGTGAACTGCCTGACGTGGTAGCGTCTACCAGAGGCACGGACACCGAACAAGTACCACAAACAAGTGACTAGCTGGGGTCACGCTCCTCAGCGTGTGTCCAACTGCCCCCAACCACGTGTGCACACACAGACCTCGCGTCCCTGGTCTGGCCCTCTGACTGGTTTTCCCTTTAGCCGGACTCTGGCTACAGACGTGGGGCCCGACGAAAACCAGTCTAAAAACCGTCTCTAAGGGTCGGCCCGTACACCACTCCCTGGTGAGACTAGCACCGCGTACTGGTGGGCTACGACTAGTGGAGGGTCACTGAAGAAGTAGACTCTCAAGTCAACAGAAAACCACGTCTGCATCCGATGACGTACGGGGACCACCCCACGTACCGGCACCGTCACACGGCAACCATGGTCGGAACAGACACAGGGTTGCAAACCACCCGGGGCAACTCAGTGCCTGACGGTCTACCCTAGACGCGTCACAGGACTCTGACGGTCTAGGCGGGACCGTCACAGACACCTGACGGTCTTAGGCTGGACCGTCACAGGACCCTGACAGTCCAACGCAGGTCGTCACACTCTCAGTGTAAAGCACAGTGTAACGCACCTGCCCTGGTGCGTTACAGACTGTGATACGCCTATGCAGGTGCGTCACAGGGAAAAACAAAGGCAAGCTGTGACGCGTGCCACTCGGTGCGTCACAGCATGTGACGGTCCACACCTGGAGCGTCACACACATGTAACAGTCCAGCCCCGGAGCGTCACATTGCCTGGGGTCGAATAACCCTGACGCACCCACGCTGGGCCGTCACAAGGCTGTGACGCGCCAGTATTGGTGTGTCACACGCCTTGACCCCCACGGTGAAACCAACGGTCGGATGCCAACGGTCGGGAGGCTCTGACGGCCCAACCCAGGCGCGTCACACGCCTGTGGCGGTCTATCGCGGGACCGTCACGCTCCCAGACCCCAGCTGGCTAAACAAGGGCTGTGACGCACCCGCCCAGACGCGTCACACGGTGTGACGGTCACTGGAAGGACCGGTACACCCGCTCGATGATGGAACGGCGGGAAAACCCCAAAAAACCCAACCACGCCCCCATGCCTCCACCGGAGAGGGGGAAATCAAAGGGGAAGACCCCTGGGGACCCCTAGCATGATACTAGGCCACCAAAATGTGAAATCGCGGGCTAAATCCATAGATCGGGCGAGCTCTCCCCAAATCATGGAAAACCCCAAACCCGCTTAATCAACCCCCACTCGGCCTCCCCTCGGCCTATAAATCACGGAAATGAACGGCAGGGAGCTAGGGAACGTCACCCTACCTCAATGGAGCGAATGCTCCGCCGAATCGTTACCGAGATCACGAAGAACGCTTTGAAAACCCTCGTCCCTTCACGGTTCCCCATAAGCTTTACGCCGCCACGATCACCTCGCCGTCGCCCACGTCGTCATGCCGTCGCCCCGCGCCGTCTGTAGTCGGAAGGGGACGTCACCGCGGCCGAACGAGAGAGAGAGAGAGGGAGGGGCGGTGGTCACGGTGGGGAGAAGAGAAGAAGAAGAAGAAGAAGAAGAAGAAGAAGAGGGTGAGGGGAGAGAGAGAAAAGTGAGATATTTATAGAAAATCCAGAAATTCCAGAAAATACCAAAAAATAGAAAATTACATTTCCGGGATCCTCGGAAGGCACCGATCGTAACCGTACCACTCGTGCCCAGGTGAACGACCCGGTTCACCCGTAGGGAGGTTCCGAAGGAATTACCGAAACACACACCGGTAATCGAAAAACACGCGTGGAAAGTCGCGAAATGCTTCCGGGCCTCCGAAATAACTCCAGATCGCGCCGATCCGAACACGAAAGATGCCCGAAACGAAATTTCGGACACAACGGAGCTAGAAACTCCGAGAAACCAGATCCGAGACCCACGAAGAAGGATCCGAAAGGTTCGGGATATTACAGCCCTCCCCCTTTTAAAGGAATTTCATCCTCGAAATTGAGAACAACCCAAGGGAAAAGAAGAGGAAGGCTCACACGAACAGGTAAGGGAACTGCTGATGCATCTCATCCTCACGTTCCCAAGAAGCCTCACCACCAGAGTGCCGCTGCCACACCACTTTTACCAAGGGGATGACTTTGCTCCGCAGGCGCTGCTCTGGCCTATCCTCAACGCGGACAGGAAACTCTGGGAGAGAAAGGTCTGGAGTCACCTCGGGCCACACATGAACCTCAAGAACATGAGAGTCATCGGGCATATACTTCTGCAACATCGAGACGTGGAACACGTCATGCACCGACACCAACTCAGGGGGTAACTGCAACCAATAACCTACCTCACCGATGCGCTCCACAATCACAAAAGGACCAACATAGCGGGGACTCAGCTTCCCACGTCATCCAAAACGCATCACCCCCTTCATCGAAGAAACTCTCAAGAATACTCGATCGCCCACGGCGAACGCGAGGGGTTGCCGCCTCCGGTCAGCATAGCTCTTCTACCGACTCTGGGCCACCAACATGTTTTGACGAACCACGTGCACAACATCCACACACTACTGCACCAACTCCAGTCTCGTCAAAACACGCTCACCAACCTTAAACCAGTCAAGTGGAGTCCGACACGGACGCCCATACAATACCTCATAAGGAGCCATGTCAATGCTCGAATGATAGCTGTTGTTGTAGGCAAACTCCACCAACGGTAGGTGGTGAATCCAACTCCCCTGCCACTCCAGGCAGCAGGATCTCATCATATCCTCCAAAGTCTGGATGGTTCTCTCCGACTATCCATCTGACTGAGGATGATACGCTGAGCTAAAAGCCAACTCCGTGCCAAGAGCTCGCTGGAAACTCCCCTAGAATCCAGAAGTGAAGCGCGGATCCCGATCCGACACGATGGAGATGGGAATCCCATGCAACGGAACGATCCGCTCCACATAACGACGAGCTAACTTGGGCACGCTCCAGCAGACCTTGACCGGTAACAACCGAGTCACCTTCGTCAGTCGATCTACCAGCAACCAAATACTATCCTGTCCACTCGGAGTCCTCGGTAAACCCACCACAAAATCCGTGGTCACGTGGTCCCACTTCCACGCGGGAACATCCAAGGGTTGGAGAGTACCTCCTGGTCGCTGATGCTCCGCCTTCACCTGCTGATAGGTCAGGCACCTGGCCACAAATTCGACAACATCTCCCTTCATGCCAAGCCACCAGAACTGCCTCTGTAAGTTTCTTCGTTGCACCCGGGTGTACGGTGTACCTGCTCCCATGAGCCTCGCGCAACACCGCACGCCGAACCCGCTCCTTGGCTGGGACGTACAGCCTGCCACGAAACCGCGCAGCACAATCCTCGCCGAGTTCCACATAAGCTAAGGCCAAAATCCGGGGCAACTTGGGGTCTGCATGCTGAGCCTCTGTCACCTGACGGCGGATAGCTGGCGTGACAGTCAGACTCGCAAGCACTGCTAACCCTGGCTCTTGGGGAATCTTGAGCCTGAAAGATACTTTGGGCACTTGTTCCCAGAGCCTCTACTTCCTCAACATCAAGGCACTGACCGCGACCTTCCGACTCAAGGCATCGGCTACGACATTCATCCTGCCTGGCTGATAAGATAGGGTGAAGTCATAATCCTTCATATACTCCATCCAACGCCTCTGCCTGAGGTTAAGGTCCCTCTGCGTGAACACATACCTCAAACTCTGATGGTCAGTGAACACCTCAAACTTCTCACCGTACAGATAATGCCTCCAGATCTTCAATGCGAAGATCACAGCCACCAACTCAAGGTCATGGGTAGGGTAGTTCTCGTGGGGCTTCAGCTGCCGAGATGCAAATGCCACCACTCTACCATGCTGCATCAACACAGCACCCAATCCGACCCGGAAGCATCTGTACACACCACAAAACCTCCCGATCCAGAAGGTAAAACCAACACCGGAGCCGAGGTGAGCAATCTCTTCAGCTCCTGAAACTCTGCTCACACTCCTCAGACCAGACGAAAGGCACATCCTTCCGTGTGAGTCTAGTCATCGGGGTCGCAATGCGAGAAAAATCTTGGATAAACTGACGATAATAACCCGCAAGCCCCAAGAAACTCCGGATCTCCGTCACAGACCTCGGCCTCGGCCACTGCATTACTACCTCGACCTTGGCGGGGTCTACGGAAATGCCATCACCAGAAATCACGTGTCCCAAAAAGTGCACCTCACGAAGCCAGAACTCGCACTTACTGAGCTTCGCATACAACTGGTGATCTCGCAACGTCTGCAGCACCACACCCAAATGGTACGCGTGCTCCTCGGCAGATCGTGAATAGACAAGGATGTCGTCCACAAATACGACCACTACCTAGTCCAAGTACGGATGAAACACCCTCTGCATCAAGTCCATGAAGGCTGCGTGGGTATTGGTGAGCCCAAACGGCATCACCAGAAACTCATAATGCCCGTACCTCGAACTGAACGCAGTCTTCTCCACATCGGACTCGCGAATTCTCAGCTGATAGTAACCAGACCGCAAATCAATCCTCGAGAATACTCGAGCGGACTGAAGCTGGTCGAACAAATCATCGATCCATGGCAACGGATACTTGTTCTTAATGGTCACTTCATTCAGCTGTCGGTAGTCAATGCATAGCCACAAACTACCGTCCTTCTTCTTCACGAACAACATTGGCGCACCCCAAGGGGAAAAGCTGGGACGAATATACCCCTTGGTCAGCAACTCTTGCAACTGCGCCCGCAACTCCCTCAACTCAGCGGAGGCCATACGGTAGGGGCCCTTCGCCAAAGGTCCCGTACCCGGCACGACCTCGATCACAAAATCGATCTCCCGCTGGGGAGGCAATCCAGGTAAGTCCTCCGGAAAAATACCGGGAAACTCGCACACCACCGGAATGTCCTCGACATCCGGACGCGGCTGGTATACCAAGACCACAGAAGCGAGAAAACCCTGACAACCCGCATCAAGCAAACGACGAGCTCGAATCGCCGAAATAAGGAATCAGGAAGAGGAAGACCTGATACCTTGGAAATAGAAGGTGGGTCCACGAAGTCACCGAAAATAAACTCTCTTCGAGCCACAATCCACCAACGCATGATGTGCCTCGAGCCAATCCATGCCCAAGATCACATCAAAGTCCTGAAGCGGCAACGCATAGAGCCTAGCCGGCAAACTCTGCCCTTCCACCCACACGGGAACCTCATCGAAGCAATACGGAGTGATCATAAAATCACCCGAAGGCAACTCCACTGCCAAATCACAGGATAACTGGGTCACCGGCTCCTCGATGCTCAGCGTGAAATCCTCCGAAATAAACGAATGAGACGCGCCAGAATCAAACAAAACCTGAGCCGCATGACCCAAAATCTGAACAGTACCTTCCATGAGCTGCGACGCCACTGCCTCTGCCCTGGTCATGTCTGTAATCTGGCCTCGAGCTCTCTGCCTGCCTCCTACACTAGCTGACCTGGGTAGCGGCGGATACTGTCTCTGCTGCCGCTGCTGTGGCCTCTGCTGCTGGGTAATCTACTGCTGCTGAGGAAACTTTTGCTGCTGCCTCTGAGGACAGTCACGCGCCATATGCCCTGACAGGTCACACCGAAAATAGATAATCAGTGCCGTGCACTGCCTGCCCGGATGGAACTCGCTACACCGTGGACACGGTCCTCTTGATCCACCCACTGATCCCTGACGCTGAAACGGAATAGGCTGCTATACACTGCCTGATGAAGCCTGCCCCTGACCCTTGGACTTCTTCTTAGAGAAACCCTTCTTGAGAAACTTCTTGACCTTCGAGCCGAAAGACACGGATCCTGTCACTGATGCTGCCGGTGCTCCTAAACCACCCGACGCATGCTGGAAGGAACCCTGCTGCTGGGTAGCCGACTGCTGGCTGCGACCTGAAAAAGACTGCCCCTGGCTAATCGGTCCTCGAGTCCTTTGCATATCCATCTCCAAAGAAGCCGCAACGCGAGACGCTGTCTCCAAATCGGTGGCAGCATTCGCGATCAAATGGTGCCTCAGCTCCTGCCTCAAGCCCTGAACGAACTGTGCGGTCTTCACCCTCTCATTCTCCATGATATGAGGTGCATACCGACCCAGCTCGACAAACCGGGCCCTGTACTGCAACACGGACATGTCGCCCTGAACCAGCTCCAAAAACTGACGCATCCGCTGCGTAGCAATAAACTCTGGACAGTAGGTACGCTCGAAAGCACTGACAAAGTCGCCCCACACAATCTGCTCAAGTGGACGAAGCTGGAAAGACGTCTTCCACTCGGAAGACCACCACTCCCAAGCCGTACCCTGTAACTGGTTGGAGGCCAACATCACTCTATCCTCCGCAGTACTCCGCGCGGAACTGAACACTCGCTCCATCTCGTCGAGCCAACTCCGAGCCAAATCAGGGTCTGGCTGACTGCCGTAGTAATGTGGATGAAACTGCATGAAATCCCTCACTGCTCGGCCTGGCCCACCCCTGGTCGACGAGCCCTCACCAGCCTTTCCGCCGAACTGCTGAGACATAAGCTGGTACATGCCACGGAAGAAATCCTCGGCCCCCGGAAACCTCGCAGTATCCACTGCCTCGGTGGCCGCAGGTGGCACTCTACTCTGCTCCTCCTGCTCCTGCTGAACCTCCTGCTGGATCTCCTGACCTCCAGCCGACTGCCCCTGCGGAGAGTGAGTCACCCGCCTCGGCGCCATACCCGCACCTGGAGCAAAGACAGGAAGCACGGAACAGCAAGGTTAAGAGAAACACACGATGCCCAATGCCAGCGTCAACTGTACTTCATCGCTGTGGACTAGTGGACCACTACAATCACCTATGATTCTCGTATAATTCCACAACCGCGCTCTGATACCAGCTGTAACGACCCGAGAATTCGATTACCGGGAAGGCCCGATAACCCGAGACTCGCGCCGCCACCCACGAGTCTGAAGACTCGGAAGGGTTAGAAGGATGGTGTGGAAACTACACAAGTATCACAAATAATTGCAGAATTAAACAGTTATATAAATAAGCAGGAAATGAATTAACGTTTTACATGGTCCACAATATAACAATAAAATAACAACAGTAGTCCACAACTAGTACAGAGACAAGAAAAGAAAGTACAGCTACACGGGGCATACCCCGGCTCTGACCTCTGGCACTAACGCTGGGCACCTGAACCGCGCTGAGCCTCAGACGAACTCCCCTGAAGCCTCGCCTCGCCTGAAACACGGTGAAAACACGCAGGGAATGAGTCTCGGAACAAGACTCAGTAGGGATCACTCGAACCCTACCTCGCAAACGGAGAAACCGCTACACTAGCAGTAAGCGAGTACCTCAAAAAGGGAAACCCTGTCCTCTATAAAGCACCGGTCTCACGGCACGAAAACCGACACACGTGTCACGGTGAAACAATCGGAACACAACGGCCAACATGGCGGAAACCCGAAGGTCGAAGCCGTAACGACTGACAGTCTGACACTCCCGACTCGACAGGAGTACCTCCCACTAGAAGCACAGCCGGTAGCGTCCCCTGACGACTTACAGCGCACCGCAGGTGAACTGCCTGACGTGGTAGCGTCAACCAGAGGCACGGACACCGAACAAGTACCACAAACAAGTGACTAGCTGGGGTCACGCTCGTCAGCGTGTGTCCAACTGCCCCCAACCACATGTGCACACACAGACCTCGCGTCCCTGGTCTGGCCCTCTGACTGGTTTTCCCCTTAGCCGGACTCTGGCTATAGACGTGGGGCCCGACGGAAACCAGTCTAAAAACCGTCTCTAAGGGTCGGCCCATACACCACTCCCTGGTGAGACCAGCACCGCGTACTGGTGGGCAACGACTAGTGGAGGGTCACTGAAGGAGTAGACTCTCAAGTCAACGGAAAACCACGTTCACATCCGACGACGTACGGGGACCACCTCACGTACCGGCACCGTCGCACGGTGACCACGGTCGGAACAGACACGGGGTTGCAAACCACCGGGGGCAACTCAATGCCTGACGGTCTACCCTAGACGCGTCACAGGACTCTGACGGTCTAGGCGGGACTGTCACAGACGCTTGACGGTCTTAGGCTGGACCGTCACAGGACCCTGACGGTCCAACACAGGCTGTCACACTCTCAGTGTAAAATAGAGTGTAACACACCTGCCCTGGTGCGTTACAGACTGTGACGCGCCTATGCAGGTGCGTCACAGGGAAAAACAAAGGCAAGCTGTGATGCGTGCCACTCGGTGCGTCACAGCATGTGACGGTCCACATCTGGAGCGTCACATTACCTGGGGGTCGAATAACCCTGACGCACCCACGCTGGGCCGTCACAAGGCTGTGACGCGCCAGTACTGGTGCGTCACATGCCTTGACCCCCACGGTGAAACCAACGGTCGGATGCCAACTGTCGGGACGCTCTGACGGCCCAACCCAGGCGCGTCAGATGCCTGTGGCGGTCTATCGCGGGACCATCACGCTCCCAGACCCCAGCTGGCTAAACAAGGGCTGTGACGCACCCGCCCAGGCGCGTCACACGGTGTGACGGTCACTGGAAGGACCGTCACACCCGCCCGACGACGGAACGGCGGGAAAAGACCAGAAAACCCAACCACGCCCCCATGCCTCCACCGGAGAGGGGGAAATCAAAGGGGAAGACTCCTGGGGACCCCTAGCATGATACTAGGCCACCAAAATGTGAAATTTACGGGCTAAATCCATAGATCGGGCGAGCTCTCCCCAAATCATGGAAAACCCCAAACCCGCTTAATCAATCCCCTCTCGGCCTCCCCTCAGCTTATAAATCACGGAAATGAACGGCAGGGAGCTAGGGAACGTCACCCTACCTCAATGGAGCGAATGCTCCACCGAATCGTTACCGAGATCACGAAGAACGCTTTGAAAACCCTCGTCCCTTCACGGTTCCTCACAAGCTTTATGCCGCCACGATCACCTCGCCGTCGCCCACGTCGTCACGCCGTCGCCCCGCGCCATCTGCAGCCGGAAGGGGACGTCGCCACGGCCGAACGAGAGAGAGAGAGGGAGAGGCGGTGGTCACGGTGGGGAGAAGAGAAGGAAGAAGAAGAAGAAGAAGAAGAAGAAGAAGAAGAGGGTGAGGGGGAGAGAGAGAAAAGTGAGATATTTATAGAAAATCTGGAAATTCTGGAAAATACCAAAAAATAGAAAATTACATTTCTGGGATCCTCGGAACGCACCTATCGCAACGGTACCACTCGTGCCCAGGTGAACGACCCGGTTCACCCGCAGCGAGGTTCCGAAGGAATTACCGAAACACACACCGGTAATCGGAAAACATGCGCGGAAAAGTCGCGGAACGCTTCCGGGCCTCCGAAACAACTCCGGATCGCGCCGATCCGAACATGAAAGATGTCCAAAATGAAATTTCAGACACAACGGAGCCAGACACTCCAAGAAACCCGATCCAGGACCCACGAAGAAGGATCTGAAAGGTCTGGGATATTACATCCGCCTCCGATTTGCCTGAGATAAATGTCTTCCTGCCATTATTGCCAGCTACAGCTAACTCCTTTGAGATGAACTCCTTGTGTTTTACGATTTCAGATGGTGGAGGAATATGACATTGAGCCTTCTTATTAGCGGGTGAGTGTTGCTTTGGCATTTTCCCAGACCTGGTAGATGGGTGAGAGGCGGAAGCTTTATCTGGAGTTGCTTCCTTTGGCACAAAGTAAATTTCTTCATCTACTTCATCAGAAATTTGTGCCCCGCTGGAAGATGCTGACAATGTGTTGCAGGAGAAAACAAGATTCCTCCTTTTAGCCTTTGCACTATTCTTTTTATTTCCCTTCATGGTCGGCACCTGCCCCCACAGTGGGCTATTTGATGCATTCAGCTTTTCTACTTTTTCTTCAGTTCTTTTTGTTAACCCGCGGGACTCATTGCATCTTCGAGGGGCATGATTTTTGAGCTGCATAGGCTGGTTCTTTGGCTGCTCATGGTTATCAGGCCCACTTATAATAGCTTGTGACCGCTCCATGGCTGAGCTAGCTTCTTCATGTACCCGTGACGGGGTCTGTTTCTTCTTTTTATTATCAGTTGACCTTTTGATGGCCATTGGAGAGGCTGTTTGAAGGTGGGCAGAGACTGCAAGAGGCAGAGTAGGCCGGTCCACGGCGCCAGGAATTTGGGTTTCTAGTGCCGGGCGATAAGCCGGCCTTGTTCCTTTCTTTGTTGGCGATGCTCGCCAATTCTCTTGCTCCCTTTCATGCGATGGGATATAGTCTTCATGAGTGTGCCAGGCACAGCCCTCTGGCATTTCTTTGGGCAGCTGTTGGCATATAGATATCATGTTAATTGATGCCCCTGTAGCGGGCACTTCATGAGGGCATGGAGGATCGACTCTGTCCTTCCCGGTTTGCAAATCCCCTCTTTTTATTAAGCCTTAGGCGATGTCCTTGAATATTTGGCAATCTTCAATAGGGTGCCCCAAGATTTCATGGTAGGGGCAGAAATGAGGATCATCTCTCCTTCTGATGTCATCAGGCCTTTTTGACTTTGGAAGAGTGATCTTATTATCCTTGATAGCCCACTCGAATAATGCTCGAGTCCTGTCCCGGGAAAAGGCATAGAGCTTCTTTGCTTTGTTCTGTGGAGGATGACTCTCTCGACATTTAGCAGGTTCATTGGGAGGAGGATTGTGCACCCATTTATGCCTTTTTGCTTTGACACTGACATCATGAACCGCTTTCTGCATCGGCCGTTTATTAACCTGCCTGACTTCATGACTTGAGTCGGCAGAAATGGAGGGAAATCTTGTGAAGAAACCTTCAACCTCCGTGGCAATATCACTTAATCAATCAAATGACCGGATTTCTATTCCGATCATCTTTTCCATAATTTCCTTTTTCAGATTTTGTTTGCATATTTGTATTGCATCTTCTGGATGCGGAGGATGCCGACACCTCACGCAGAGATCCCTCCATCTTTTGATATATTCTGCAGCATGCTCATCATCTTCTTGCTTGGTTATCAACAGCTCAGCCACGGTCACCTCTGCCTCGATGACGTGGAATCTTTCACTGAATTTTCGCTGCATATCTGGCCAGTCGTGGATAGACTTGGCTGGTAAGTTGGAATACCATTCGAAGGCGGGTCCTGTTAGTGAAGACCCAAAGAACTTCAGTAGGTACGACTCGTCTGCTGCCAAGTCGCCCATGGCTGCTATATAGTGTGCACCATGTTCTTTCGGGGAGCCCTTCCCGTTGTATTTGTCAAATTTTGGGAGTTTATTGACGCCCGGCGGCAACCTTTTGGCAGCATGGTAGGCCGGATATGGCACTTTATATATGTCGAAGGGGGCGTAATCATCACCACCCCTCTTTGCCAGCCTCGCCTTGATCATCTGTTCCATCATCAATTTATTTACCATAGCTGGCTCCATTGGTTGAGTGTGGAGGTGAAAAGGCTGCATCGATAATGGGGCCGAAGTCATAGCATTGGATGGCAAAGGCTCTAACAGGGGATCCTATCACTGCATTTTGGGAGGCATTAGCCATGTTGGCTGAAGCCATTGAGAATAATGCTGGAGAGTGGCCCAGTTTTGATCAGCAGTTTGTAGAACGACCGGTGAAGGAGCACCCCCGGGGTTAAAACCTTCCTGTGATGGCCCATTTTGTGCCCCCAGTTGCTCGGGCGCTGCAACATGCTCAGTCTTTTCATTTAATTTACTCTTCAGCAGCTTTATCTCCCGCTGATATCCTTGCAGCAGCATCAGAACGGCAGGGTCCATTGTTGTTTTATCGCTGATGCCCTTGAGCGTGTTACCCAAAGGAGCTTCAATTGAAGGAGGTGGGGATGCTTCCCCTTGCTCAGATGCCACTATTCTAGCGGTGACAGTAGTGATGTTTTCTTCAGCAAGCTGCTTGCCCTTTGTGGTTTGCAGTAGCTCAGCCTCATTTTTACCCTGTCTTGTCACCGGGTCTATTCTTCTGGCAATCTCGGCCGACTCTTCTTGTTCATTTGGTAGGGGACCAGGTGTACTCATCACCCATGTCATATTGCAAGTAAGAATTTGCATTCTTCTTTTGTGCTTTCCGACTCCCCTTTGAGCCCGATGGGAGAAAGTCGGCTCTTCATATATAGAAGCTCCTTTCATCTTTTCATATTGTGGAGGCCTTTCAAGGCTTCTAGCTTTGGCTCGCCTCCCCTCTTCATTCACCTCAACCGGTGCCCTCTTGTCTTTTTCTTCCTCTTCGGCCCCGATGACTCGAGCAGACCTTTGCCGACCCATGATGGGACCTCTAAAGGCATGGAAATATTCCCGGATCATCCTCATTGTGTCTTCCCGACTGCATTCTGTAGAGATGGTAGAAGGTAGCACTTGGATTCGGGCTGACGGCATGTATGAAAGCCGTGTCAATTTGGCCACTTGATCAAAATTCCTCGATAATTTGGAGATGTGGGCTTGTCTTGCAGAGACCCCGATGGTGGGTGAAGGGATCACAACCATCGTATCTTCTGCACGGACATCCCTTTTGCCCCCTCTTTTGGGGACATCAGTAGAATTGTTGAAGTTCTGTGAGGCCGGTGTAGTGTTTTGGGTCTTCTTGGGAACCCAGACTTGTCTGAACTTTAAGAGATTTGGGGTCGGCCTCCCTTGCTTGTTGTCATTAAATTTCACCCTCCGGCTTGCTAGCACTTGGAAGGTGTTGTGAGTGGGCACAGTTGGGGTGATCCGATCTGGCAGAATTTTGGCATCACGGCCATTGAAGTAGACTCGGATGCCCCCGATCATCATGGACTTCCCAGATGCCAAGAGTCGGTATTGGGAAGTAGCAATGACTATTCTTCTTCTGAAGTTTTCTCTATTGCCCCCAGCGGACCTCTTCTCATATGCCCCAGTCAGGTAGGTAATATGGTGAACGTTGCAACTCACGATCACCGGGCTCTTCAGCAAAGTTTTCTTGATTTGACCCTCACTTTGCGGGGCCGTAGGTTTGTTGTTCTTCAGCTTCGTAGGTTCAGAATTTTCCACGTCTAGGAGATCCGCGAATGCAACTCCCAGGAAGTTGGGGAAGCCAACGACCGGGGAAAAGTTACCGAAGGTGGTAGGTACAGCAAGGTAGCCGTGTGCAGCATGATCGGACACAATCTGAAGGCCAAAGTCAAGTTCGGATAGTCCGTTCGCCATCGCTTTAACCTGTAAAGGGGAAAGACAAGACGAACGAGTAGTTAGGGTTTGAAGTAGTTGAGCGAGGACCCCATGGTTCATTTATTTTGGCGAGAATATGAAGGGAGGTTGAGTCCCACCGGGCGTGCTAGCTTGTGGGGATGGATTTTATTATTTAGAATATTTTATTTTGATATTTATTTGTTTATTTTGCTTGTTTATTTGGTTTATTAATTAGGCGTGCCAGTCACCGGAGTGACGATTTATTATGTGCTCATCTGACTAATCAGACAATTATGGGTGATCGTGTCGGGACCCAAAACCCGTCGTACCATAAAGGCTACGACATTAATTACGTCCCTCCGGAAGAGGGACAACCCTTGATTAATCGCCAAAAATAAAGACCATGGGGCCCATATAATTAAAGATGCAATTGCATGCAAGCACACAATTATGGTGGTACTTATTTATCAAATCGACTCCCGGTACGAGACGGAGAACCTAGGTCTGAGGACCATCAACACGCATAGTGATAGCTTCCGGTCGGGCATAACCCGACTTTTCGCAAATCACCATTTAATATACCAGAGAATCGGATCATGCAAGCATGCAAGATAACAGTATTCAATATTATCATTTATTATTTGTTTGATCATTTATTTATAACTTCGAGAGAGATTTCGACAGCGCCATCCTGCTCCGAGGGGCATCAAGGCCTTCTTGCTTTGAAACTGTGCAAAGCATTATGGTGCACACACATAGACCCATGAGGTGAGTCGAGTGTGACCGTATTCGGGCAAGTTTGAAGATTATCGGGACAATGTATGCCGGGGAGCGGCAAATTTATTGTTCAAGAACCGAGGGAACGCGGTTAAAACACGATCGGAACAAATCAAATTCAGTGAGTTATCGGCCCAGGACGAGGTCACGCTTTGGTTATAGTGGGGCGAGCCCCGAGGTCCAAGCACGGCTTGTCGGAGCATCATTAATATCCCATACCCAGAATTTGGGGAAGGTGAAGGTTCTGGAACGGACGCAGCCAGGTTCATTATTCTTTTATTTATCCTTGTTATTATTTTAGATGCATGACTGCTTTGTTCTCATTTTTTTTATGTTATCCCCCCTTTTCATTATTCGCTTGTTATTTATTTACCATTTATTTGTTTTATATTCTATTATACAGAATGCATGCATCTTTTAATTCCCTTTGTTGGTATTTGTTTGACAATTATTCACTTATTCACCATCCCTTTTTTATTATCTATTCACCTCCTTCTTTAATTCTCTTGTTGTCATTTATTTATTTATCGTGCATTCTTATCTCTCTCTTTCACTCTCCTTTTTATTTCATTCCATCATATTTTTATTATATTTATTGCACATGAAATGCTTGTGCATTGTGTTCATTTGTTATGTATATAATTATATGTGTATATATATGTGTATGTATAGGGGGTGTATAACGTGAGTGTTTGTGTGTATTTAAATGTCAGTGGGAGGATTAATGTTGATGGAAGGTTAGTGTTAATGACAAGTTAAAGGGGCGGAGTGCTTTTGCATATATGGGTGTGTTATGTATTATCTCTCTTTTCACACATATGGGGGGATGGGTGAACGCTAGTGTGCATTGACGAGTGTGTAACCATGCATAAATGAGAGTGGCGCCGAGGGTGGGATGATGTCGCCGAGTGTGCTTTGATTTTATTAGTGTTGTTTGTTTTTTTTTTTATTTTTTTATGTGTATACAAGCAAATGAGAGGATGGGTGGCGCCGATGAGCACCCAGCCAGGTGCCATCGGCGGCACACCCTCTCGGCATGCATGTTTTTTTCTTTTAATACACGAGGGGCTTTCAACTCGGCGTGCCTATCCCTCGACGTGATTTTAGCGCCGAGAGGTAATGGCGCCGAGGGGAAAGCCCGTTGACTCTCTTTCATGTTTTGTTTAGTATTTTATTTTGTTTATTTACTTATTATTATAAATTTTATTATTATTATTATTATTATTTTATTCATTTCATGTTATTTATTCGTTTATTTATTTCTATTTTATTATTATTATTATTATTATGTATTTTGTTTGTTTATGTCTGTTTATTATTATTATTATTATTATTTTATTAACAATTCGGCAGTTAATCTGTATGTCTGGCGAAAATCCGGCAGCATCTCCCCTGTACCTAGAGGGTTGATGGGGTATATAGGAAACCGTCCACGGAGAGCCGAGACGAAATCCGTAATAGAGATGGGCGTAGCCCGGGATCCCAAAGGATCGTAATCCGATGGGACGGTGTCCACTCATCGTGGTATTTGTTAATATTCCCTTTAGAGACCATTAGAGGACATGCAGTGGCAGAACTCCAAGGGTCGGCAGGGTTAGAAGACAACCTGATAGTCAAATGGCACATAATTGATAGGGTGCTAGGCCCGGATACAGAGGGGGGTGAATGTATCCCTCTACCAATAATGCCCAAATTAACTCTAGGATGCTAGACACAGTCCCAGAATAAAACTAATTCAATTGAACTCATGAACAAACACTTGGAGCGCGCCTAAGCAATCATCTAGCGGAAGCAAAGCAAGGCAATCAAACCACTGCACAGATAATTTTTTAGGTGGTTCGGTCCACAGACCTACGTCCACCCCTCACTCCCAACCGGAGTGAGGCTTCCACTAGCACAAGCTAGAAACCGCAGACTCAGTCTGCAACAGGTGCTACCAAACAGCTTGACCAGGGGAACAACCTCCCCTCTTCCTCCAGACCGGAGGGACACCCCAAGTGACTCCCAGCCACTTGGAACCAAGGACTAGGTCTCTCTTCCTCCAGACCAGGAGGGAACCCACCAGTGACTCCCCGTCACCAGCAAACCAGAGGTCACAGACCTCTCTTCCTCCAGACCAGGAGGGAACCACTGATGATACACAGTCACCAGCGAACTGGAGATCAGATCTCCCTTCTCCTGAGTCCACATGAGGAACCCGACCTCACTACTGAGTATCGGAAGAACAAAATTAATCAGAGTAACAAAAGGAAAAACAAGAAATGAAAATAACACAGCAAACAGAAAGCTGGAAACTCAAATGCACAATGTGGCTCTCAACGGAGCTGACTGGCCTGGATCTGATCCACGGTCCAGTAGGAACTTCTTCTGCTACTTCTCTTCTTCTTCTTCTCAACTCAGGCTCTCTCTTTCTCTTCTCTGCTCTCCTTTTCTCTCTCACTGTCTTTCTCTTTTCTTTCAATCCTCACGAGCTCTATCTCTCTTTCTTTTTCTTTTGCTGCTCTCACACTCTGTCTTTTTCTTCTGATGCTTCTCACTCTGGCTCTCAGCTTCTCTCTTCTTCCTCTTTTCTTTCTTCTGCTACTTCTGCTCTTTGCCTCTCTGCTTCGATCACTCTTCCTTTTTCACTACTCTATCACTCTCTGCTACCCTCTCCTTCTTTTTTGATCTTTTCTTCTGATGGAGGAAGCATCGTATTTATAGCAGCAACAATTAGGGCGTGTGCAGGGCTTGTGCCCTCTTTGTCCTTGGATCACGTGCCAGGTGCCAACCTCTGATCACGTGCCCAGACACCTGCAGGATTAAAGAAGAGTTCAGTCGATCAACAAAGCACAGGCTGTACAGACTTGGCGTGCAGGCTACCAGACGCAATGTTCAGACTTTGCGTACAGCTGCTGGACGCTGTATAGACTTTGTTGTGCAAGCTGCCAAATGCAATGTAGAGACATTGCATGCAGGCTGCCACGATGTGTAGACATTGCAGTGCTGATGTGGGACATTGTATAGACTTTGCTTGCAAGATGCTAGACGCTGTATGGACATGCTGTGCAGGCTGTGGGGGGAAAGCGTAGACTCTGCTGTGAAGGCAATGCATGAACAAGTGATGCAGTGTACAGACTTAATGAAAACAATGCATGCACAATGATGCAATGTTCAGACTTTGCTGAAGGCTACCAGTCGATGTATGGACTTGGCTGAAGGCAACGCTGAAGCAATGTTCAGACTTCATGTATGCAATGCAGTGGCGTGTACACACTTTGTGAATGCGAAGCTATAGCATGTATAGACTTCACATATGCAATGTAGAGGCATGTACAGGCTTTGATTTCGTGCATGAGAAAACAATGTTCAGACTTGCTATAATGCATGCATGATAAAGGAGCAAACGTATGTATAGACTTTAAGTAAAGATGCATGAGCAATGTATAGACTTAGCATCTAACTAAGTATGCACAACGACAAGGGATGCTCAGGCATGCAGTCAAGGGATGTACAGACTTAGCAGCTAGATGCACACAATGTATAGACATGATCAATCTTCAATAGATGGATGTATAGACTTAGAAGATATGTGTGTGAAGCTCAACAATGTATAGACTATGCATATGCACAATAGCGAGTGTATAGACTTGCTACGGCATCAAAGTATGCACAATGTAGATGACGCCTTCTTCTTAGGCGTTTGTTTCAAAAAGTGACGCCACTTTTGGTGGGCGTCAAATTCCAGACACAGTGGAATGTGTAGACTTCCTTCGGCACAAAGCAACATATCGATGTACAGACTTTGGCTAGATCACTGCACAATGCACATATGGATGTACAGACTTGAACATAGGTAAAGATATCAATGTTCAGACTTGTGCAATGTATAGACTTAGTGTTGTGCGAGCATTGCTGCTGCCAGTGTACAGACTTGATGTTGCGCAATGCATAAACAACCGATGCAGTGTGCAGACTTGATCTCTTGCAATGCAGCAATGTATAGACTTTACTATGCGTGCATGCTACGATGTGTAGACTTGATGAAATGCAAGGCAACGCAGACACTGGCTGTATAGACTTGCATATGTATGCAGGGCGAGGCAAGGCAAACTCTGTACAGACTTGAAACACAAAGAAGCACAGAGAGTGTACAGACTTAGTCTTGCGACAACGGGCTGTACAGACTTGGTCGAGACGATGCATAAGACGCTGCCAGACTCTGTACAGACTTGCTAAGATGATGCATGAGACGCTGCCAGACTGTACAGACTTCGAGTGAGACGATGCATAAGACGCTGAACAATGTATAGACTTTATCGTAGGTAAAGTCAATATTGTCCAGACTTTAATGTAGGTAAAGCAGACATTGTATAGACTTGCGATCACACAGCAATGTGTAGACTTCGAATGCCTGCATGCATGCGATGTACAGACTTAGTGTTGCGACACTAGGCCAATGTACAGACTTCGACCGCCTGCATGCTATGTAATGTACACACTTCGACCGCCTGCATGCTATGCAATGTACACACTTTGAATGCCTGCATGCTATGCAATGTACAGACTTAGTGGCTTGCATGCTGTGCAGTGTATAGACTTTGAAGTCTTTCAAGCTGTGCGATGTATAGACTTGAAGTCTCGCATGCAATGCAGTGTGTAGACTTGGAGTTGCTGCATGTTGTGCAATGTGTAGACTTCCACAAGCAGACTTCCACAAGCAGAGAAATGCAACAGATATATATGTATATGGATGCTTTATGCAGCAGATAGTTTGACTAAACATCAAATGCAATGCTTTATGATCTGATAAACTAACTGAACAGCAGAATGACTGAACATATGAAAGATTGCATTATGATCTGATAAGATGACTGAATAACAGCAAGGTGACTCACAGTGTTTAACTCACATCAAAACCAATCATCAAAACCACAGGGGCACGACAATCTCTCCCTTTTTGATGATGGCAACACTACACTGTGAGTCATTCTGATGACTTAAACTATTCTCCCCCTTTGACTTCATCAAAAAAAAATAGTTTGAGATGGAAGTTAAAGCATATTTAGGACTCAGCCAATTTCTCCCCATGAAGAGATATGAATGCAGAGATGCAGATGTACCAAGAAATGTAATACCTCCCCCTAAAAATATGAATACATGATCACAATTGATATGAACATGATTCAATATGACAAGGAAGCTCCCCCTGAATAAATGAAGTCTTATGATATGGATGAGAGGGAGACAACAGTGGCATTCAAGGATAAGTTCAGGTCAATGAATCAAGGACAGTGAGCAGAAGAGTTTCAAATAACAGATTTTCAAATAAGCTCCAAACATAAGAAATTCAGCCAGATTTTCAAGGAGATACCAATCTCATAAATCAATAACAGAATTTTTCAAAGTCTTCCATTATAAGGGCTTATGAATGAACTTTATTGAACAGCATGGTTTAAACATGATGTATGCAAAGTTTGTCTATAAAATTCTGTATTTATATCTAAAATCACAGTTTAATAAAAGTAAACTAAGCCCTCATATTTATATCTTGATTAACCTCCCTTTCTCTTACACAATCAAATTTACTGACTTCTTTAGGAATTACATTCACTAGTATTGAGATCAAGCAATTATGAAGTCATGTGAATTTGTCTAGGGTTATAGTAATTTAGCTTTTGCATCAATATTCAAATATTGCAATTTGTTCAGCAAATTTTCATTCTACATATTTCCAGAGCACTCTAGTTCAGTGCACACCTTGTAACTAGAGGATATATGTTGATCAAACGCCAATATCCCTAAGCACTTAGTGTGACTAACAGTCATGCTTTATCAACAGAGTTAACATTTACACCTCATGACATATCTCATTTCATTTCTTTGATGAGTGAGATGTATTTCTCAGTTTGTATGCCATTGCTCTGCCAGATTTAACAATCATTTTTAAGCAGAGTTAACTATGGCACCTCATGACACAAT
Source organism: Amorphophallus konjac (assembly GCA_022559845.1). Taxonomy (NCBI): domain Eukaryota; kingdom Viridiplantae; phylum Streptophyta; class Magnoliopsida; order Alismatales; family Araceae; genus Amorphophallus; species Amorphophallus konjac. Next base: position 96,426,598 of record CM040129.1, on the reverse strand, counting down.
CCTTTGGACATGGTTTCTCAGTGACCAAAGTCATTGCTCTGATAATTATTTACCCTTCAGACATTTCAGAGAGCTCATTTGCTTCAAAACAATACAAATTTCTTGTACTTAACCACATAAAGCCATGAGTTCAGTAGTGCAGATTCCAGAAGTTTTTACAAGACTCAGCATGAAAAAGTTGGTTGAAGTTTATTAAAACATGATTCTGATATTTTTTAAGAGATTTAAAGTCAAACTTCAATGAATACATTAAACTTAAACCAGTTGAGTTATTTCAGACATTCATAAAATCGTAAGTTCAAGTGTTTTCAGATTTATGAACGAGAGATGTCCCATTGAAATCTTCATGAATGACTGATGGAAGAGGTCTTCAAGAATAGGTGCTTTTGAAGCTCAGTGTTTTCAGATATGATCAAGGTTTGTCAATAGAATCCATGAAAAAAATATGATATGCAGACCAAGCAAGATATCAGGAAGTCAGGCATGTTTCAAGAACTTCAAGGTTAACATGCAATGAATTCTGACAGAAATGTTTGCACTTGACCACCTGCAAGCAATGCATTGACTCCCCCTGACAATGTGCATTTAATCAATCTTTTTTTTTGGCATTTCCAATGTAATGAAATGCAATGCAATTAACTACATGTATGTAAAGACATGCAGAGACTCAACATTGATTACCATGCAAAAACATGCAAAGACTCAATAAACTCCCCCTGAAAGCATACAATGTTTGCCATGAAAACTGAACATATGGTTTTGTGATTCATGCTCATTCAGACTGCCCTATCAAGCACTATGACCCATGGTACTAAACGGAGAACTTGGTCTAAAAGACCACTTCACACATAGTAAGAACCTCCAGACAGATTTCCCTGTCTTTTAGTAGCTTACTATTTAATATACCATAGTGGTCAAGAATGTCAATGCAACATGCAGTCCAGATTTACAATCTATTATCAGTCTGAAATATGCACTGATTGCTCAACATGTCCTCACGAGAAACAAGACAGATTATTAAATTTAAATGTGAGCATGCATGCACTAGATGTCAACTAATAGATCATGCAAGATATATACATCTACCTAAAGAATATTATTGTAAAGTCAAATAGCCAAACAATCAGAATTTATCAGGGCACAAGAAGCCAAATATGCATGAAACACTCCTCCTATCTAGATGCCATGATTGAAGTTAAATTCAGATGTAAACATGTATGCGTGAAACTATGACTCATTAGATCAAGCATAAATTTCATTTGAACAGATGTGAAGAATTTACCTGAATGGGGTTTTATCAACTTGGGTGTCTTGGTTTATTTACCCCTCTTTACTCCTCAGTCCCAAGGCACACCTGTAACAATTGGATTATTTTGCACAAATAGGTACCCAAGATGTCTTGGGTCCTGAGCTAGCAGTTACACCTTTGGATGGTGCTCTCCTCATGTTCAACACTTGAGAGTCATCAACCCTCTTCAAATAGCAGTTAGCCTTGGAATGTCCTAACTATCTACAGTAACAACAAGGAATAACAGATTTCATGTTCTCCTTGTATACATTAGCATTGGCATGAGCTTGGTGTGAGTGAACATGATTAATTCTGTTATTGACATGGAAGTTTTTCTTTTCATAACCAGCCAGCCAACAGTTAACATCTCCGTGGCCTGGCTTTCCACAGTTAAAGCATGCAATATGCTGAACTTTTGAAACAATAATATTTCCATGAGAAGCATTGTTTACAAAAAATTTATTGTAACCAAAATCATTTCCGTTTACAGGGAATTTAACAAATTCAGAGTTAGATTTCTTTCCCTGAGCATACCAACAGTCCTTGACTGTATGGCCATGTTTTCCACATTCAAAACATGAAGAATTCATTCTGTCAAAATTCTAATAAAAAGCATGTCTTTTTGCAGGGATTTTAGCTGGTTTGGAGTTAAGTGTTCTTCCCTTAGCATGCCAACAATTTGCAACAATATGGCCCAATTTGCCACAATGAAAATATTGAAGCTTCTTTTTATGAGATGCATGATTTTTAGCATGGGACAGTTTATCATGCATTCCAACAGCAGACAGGTCATCTATTTCCATTAATTTACATTCATGCATGAGATGACCTACTTTATGACAGTAAAAACATTTAAACTTCTTGTTCTGAACAGAGGAGGGCTTTTTAGCATAAGAAGTCCTAGGATGAGATCTATCATCATCTTTCATCATGATAAGGCAATCAGTCATTTCATGGCCAACCTTTCCACAATAAAAACAATGAATATTCGTGGCATGAGATCTATTGGCCCGAGAGTATTTCACATGCATGTTTTTATCCCTTTTGGTTTTCTTTTGTTTTTCTGTTTTTCTTTCTGATTTTTGTACCGAGGTGAAGATGAGGTAGAAGGCTTTTCTTGTTCTGAACATTTAACAAAAACAGTTTTCAATTTGTCTCCATCAACCTTCTCAGCCTTCTTTATGACTGGATTGTAACCCAGTCCCTCCTTCTGAAAATTCACATTCGCTCCAAGGAGCTTATTCAAATTGTCTCTTCCCTTAACAAATTTTGACAGGGAGTTTTTTAGATCTTCAATTTCTCTCTCCAAAGACACAATGTAGTCTTCACACGAAATGACTTGATTTTGCAATTCATCATTCAGACTCTTCAGAGTCTCATTTTCCTGTGTCAATTTGAATTCAATATTCACTTCATTTTCTTTCAAGATAGATTTCCCTTTTTCAATCGTCAGCCATTTTTCAGAGAAAACAGTGTTTAGAACCATTAGCTTTTTGTTTTGTTCCTTCAGATAAATGTTTTCTTCAATCAACTTATCTTGTAATTTATCAGTTTCCTTCTTCTAAGTCAGCAATGAATCATTTTCTTCCTTCAAGGAAGTAATTAAGTTCTTCTGTATATTATCATCAGAGTCTAAGTCTTCAATCAATTCCTTCAAGAATGCACATTCATTGCAAGAATCATTTTCTTTGACAGATTTTCAAAGAGAGTCATTTTCAGATTTCAGCCTACTTAGTTCAGAGCAAACACATTCAAGTTCCTTCATCAATTTTTCATTCTGGTTTTTATGCATATGGATATCAGACAAACATGCATCATGACATTGCTTCATATTTGAACAATTTTCACATGGTGAACTTGAACTACCCCGATCACTTTTCTTTTTCAAGTTCTTGTATTGTTTTCTTAAATGTTCATGAGATTCAAGCAACTCAGCATATGCATTCTCCCAATCATCTAAAGAGAAATTCTCGAAGAGGTTTACCTCATCATCATCCTCTTCTTCATTTTGGCTGCTGCCTTGATCGCTACCACTTTGATTACTTCTGTTAACCATCATGCAGCTGTCCTCATTAAACCTGTGAGCTAGCTTCAGCTTATCCAGGATGTCTTTAGCAGACCTAAAGTCATGGAAGCAAGAGTGTAAGGCCCTGTCAGTAGCTGCTTCCATTAGATTCAGAGCTCTTTGATTCTCTTCATGCCTTGATCTGTGACTATCAGTCCATTTGGACTCTTTCTTTGGTAATCTGTGAGGACCATGTGAAATTAACTTCCACAGATCAGGATTAACTGCATCAACATATTTACGCAGACTGACAAACCACATATTAATATTTGAGCCGTTGAAAACCGGTGGATCACCCATGGAAACAGATCAGATTAATGCAATAGGAATAATGATGCACCAAGAGCGAGATAGCACCAAGACAGCAGGATCGGATCTGCAGGTCGTTGGACCTTCTATGCAGACACCCGCTCTGATACCAATTGATAGGGTGCTAGGCCCGGATACAGAGGGGGGTGAATGTATCCCTCTACCAATAATGCCCAAATTAACTCTAGGTTGCTAGACACAGTCCCAAAATAAAACTAATTCAATTGAACTCATGAACAAACACTTGGAGCGCGCCTAAGCAATCATCTAGCGGAAGCAAAGCAAGGCAATCAAACCACTACACAGATAATTTTTTAGGTGGTTCGGTCCACAGACCTACGTCCACCCCTCACTCCCAACCGGAGTGAGGCTTCCACTAGCACAAGCTAGAAACCGCAGACTCAGTCTGTAACAGGTGCTGCCAAATAGCTTGACCAGGGGAACAACCTCCCCTCTTCCTCCAGACCGGAGGGACACCCCAAGTGACTCCCAGCCACTTGGAACCAGAGACTAGGTCTCTCTTCCTCCAGACCAGGAGGGAACCCACCAGTGACTCCCCGTCACCAGCAAACCAGAGGTCACAGACCTCTCTTCCTCCAAACCAGGAGGGAACCACTGATGACACACAGTCACCAGCGAACTGGAGATCAGATCTCCCTTCTCCTGAGTCCACAGAAGGAACCCGACCTCACTACTGAGTATCGGAAGAACAAAATTAATCAGAGTAACAAAAGGAAAAACAAGAAATGAAAATAACACAGCAAACAGAAAGCTGGAAACTCAAATGCACAATGTGGCTCTCAACGGAGCTGACTGGCCTGGATCTGATCCACGGTCCAGTAGGAACTTCTTCTGCTACTTCTCTTCTTCTTCTTCTCAACTCAGGCTCTCTCTTTCTCTTCTCTGCTCTCCTTTTCTCTCTCACTGTCTTTCTCTTTTCTTTCAATCCTCACGAGCTCTATCTCTCTTTCTTTTTCTTTTGCTGCTCTCACACTCTGTCTTTTTCTTCTGATGCTTCTCACTCTGGCTCTCAGCTTCTCTCTTCTTCCTCTTTTCTTTCTTCTGCTACTTCTGCTCTTTGCCTCTCTGCTTCGATCACTCTTCCTTTTTCACTGCTCTATCACTCTCTGCTACCCTCTCCTTCTTTTTCGATCTTTTCTTCTGATGGAGGAAGCATCGTATTTATAGCAGCAACAATTAGGGCGTGTGCAGGGCTTGTGCCCTCTTTGTCCTTGGATCACGTGCCAGGTGCCAACCTCTGATCACGTGCCCAGACACCTGCAGGATTAAAGAAGAGTTCAGTCGATCAACAAAGCACAGGCTGTACAGACTTGGCGTGCAGGCTACCAGACGCAATGTTCAGACTTTGCGTACAGCTGCTGGACGCTGTATAGACTTTGTTGTGCAAGCTGCCAAATGCAATGTAGAGACATTGCATGCAGGCTGCCACGATGTGTAGACATTGCAGTGCTGATGTGGGACATTGTATAGACTTTGCTTGCAAGATGCTAGACGCTGTATGGACATGCTGTGCAGGCTGTGGGGGGAAAGCGTAGACTCTGCTGTGAAGGCAATGCATGAACAAGTGATGCAGTGTACAGACTTAATGAAAACAATGCATGCACAATGATGCAATGTTCAGACTTTGCTGAAGGCTACCAGTCGATGTATGGACTTGGCTGAAGGCAACGCTGAAGCAATATTCAGACTTCATGTATGCAATGCAGTGGCGTGTAAACACTTTGTGAATGCGAAGCTATAGCATGTATAGACTTCACATATGCAATGCAGAGGCATGTACAGGCTTTGATTTCGTGCATGAGAAAACAATGTTCAGACTTGCTATAATGCATGCATGATAAAGGAGCAAACGGATGTATAGACTTTAAGTAAAGATGCATGAGCAATGTATAGACTTAGCATCTAACTAAGTATGCACAACGACAAGGGATGCTCAGGCATGCAGTCAAGGGATGTACAGACTTAGCAGCTAGATGCACACAATGTATAGACATGATCAATCTTCAACAGATGGATGTATAGACTTAGAAGATATGTGTGTGAAGCTCAACAATGTATAGACTATGCATATGCACAATAGCGAGTGTATAGACTTGCTACGGCATCAAAGTATGCACAACGTAGATGACGCCTTCTTCTTAGGCGTTTGTTTCAAAAAGTGACGCCACTTTTGGTGGGCGTCAAATTCCAGACACAGTGGAATGTGTAGACTTCCTTCGGCACAAAGCAACATATCGATGTATAGACTTTGGCTAGATCATTGCACAATGCATATATGGATGTACAGACTTGAATGTAGGTAAAGATATCAATGTTCAGACTTGTGCAATGTATGGACTTAGTGTTGTGCGAGCATTGCTGCTGCCAGTGTACAGACTTGATGATGTGCAATGCATGAACAACCGATGCAGTGTGCAGACTTGATCTCTTGCAATGCAGCAATGTATAGACTTTACTATGCGTGCATGCTACGATGTGTAGACTTGATGAAATGCAAGGCAACGCAGACACTAGCTGTATAGACTTGGATATGTATGCAGGGCGAGGCAAGGCAAACTCTGTACAGAGGTGAAACACAAAGAAGCACAGAGAGTGTACAGACTTATTCTTGCGACAACGGGCTGTACAGACTTGGTCGAGACGATGCATATGACGCTGCCAGACTCTGTACAGACTTGCTAAGATGATGCATGAGACGCTGCCAGACTGTACAAACTTCGAGTGAGACGATGCATAAGACATTGAACAATGTATAGACTTTATCGTAGGTAAAGTCAATATTGTCCAGACTTTAACGTAGGTAAAGCAGACATTGTATAGACTTGCGATCACACAGCAATGTGTAGACTTCGAGTGCCTGCATGCATGCGATGTACAGACTTAGTGTTGCGACACTAGGCCAATGTACAGACTTAGACCGCCTGCATGCTATGCAATGTACACACTTCGACCGCCTGCATGCTATGCAATGTACACACTTTGAATGCCTGCATGCTATGCAATGTACAGACTTAGTGGCTTGCATGCTGTGCAGTGTACAGACTTTGAAGTTTTGCAAGCTGTGCGATGTATAGACTTGAAGTCTCGCATGCAATGCAGTGTGTAGACTTGGAGTTGCTGCATGCTGTGCAATGTGCAGACTTCCACAAGTAGACTTCCACAAGCAGAGAAATGCAACAGATATATATGTATATGAATGCTTTATGCAGCAGATAGATTGACTAAACATCAAATGCAATGCTTTATGATCTGATAAACTGACTGAATAGCATAATGACTGAACATATGAAAGACTGCATTATGATATGATAAGATGACTGAATAACAGCAAGGTGACTCACAGTGTTTAACTCACATCAAAACCAATCATCAAAACCACAGGGGCACAACAATAATGTGGGGGTAGGACCCCGTCAATATAGCTCCGTTAGACATGGATGAAGAACCATGAAAACCCCCCATGATATGGTGGGAACTGGCATGATGGTCCATGGAGGTTAGGGCACCAAGTCTAGATTGGTTTTGGGCTCAGTAAAGTTGTTGAGAAATTAGATGTTTGAACGATGGTTGATATTAGAGTGAACCGGCGCGGTTGGGGTTCGGCACGAAGGCAAACCAACACCGCTGGGGTTTCGGCGCGAAGGGCAGACCGGCGCCGCTGGGTCTCGGTGCACCCATCACCCGACGTGAAATTGGCGCCGAGAGGAGGCTGCGCCGGGGAGACATGTGGCACCGATAACAATGTGTTCTTTGAGTTTTCAAGTATTGTGAGGGCTTTACGAATTCAAAGGGGTCCTTTGTGTTCAATGGGGGTTTCATAAGTTTGTTCATGGTGGTATTTGGGTAGGATAGAGAGTGAGGGTAGGCTGATCCATAGAAATTCTAAGGAGACCATGTGACTGTGATGGTTATATTCCCCTCTGACGGTGGACGGTGGTGAGCAGAGGATCATGAGATGGTATAGCTCAGATCTCTACCACACAGTTGGGGTTAGATTCATAATTTCAGTGAAAGCGTCACACTACACGATAAGTAAAGCTCGTGGACGAAGTTTGGCAGCATCTCCCCTTATTTTGGACTATGCCAAAACGGGAGTATAGGTCATCCACCCACGGAATGCCGGGGTGGATGCCAAAAGGAAGGCGGGCGTAGCCCTGGATCCAAAAAGGATCTTCATCTTATGGGACATTGTCCACTTATTGTGGGACTTATTGATATCCCCCGTGCAGCCAATGGAGAACATACAGTGGCATAACTCCATAGGCCAGTGGGGCAGTAGAATGTGGGGGGGGGGGGGGGTTAACCCCATTGATTTAGTTACCATGGGCTTGAGTGAAAGACTGTTGCTTCTCTCCGGGGTGATGGGATTTCATGCCGAGTGGTTAAAGGGCTCGGGGGCTCCTGAGGGCTCCGGCACGGTAGTGTTTCGGCGTGGTTAGCTTTCGGCGCGACAGAAAACACAAAGGGGGCATCGGCCTCGGCGCGATGGGTGGCATTTAGGGGGTCTCGACGCGCTAGATGGTGAATGGCCAATCGGCACGAGTAGCTCTCGGCACGGAACTCACGCCGGGGGAGGGTCGTGCCGGGAAGGTTGTGCCGGGAAGGTCGTTAAGGGGCCAATGGAAGGTTTCTGAGGGTTTTGTAAGGCCGATGGTCCTGGGGGTTTGGATGGGTTTTGAGCTGAGGGTTTTAGGGGCTTTATCTGAGGATTTTGAGGGGTTCTATTCAGGGATTCTGAGGTGCTCAGAAAGGGAGGAAATCACTCAGAGGAGATGAGGACTGTCACTCTAAATCCTCACTGGGAACCAAATCATCGATCTAATTCCATGAGCTTTGATTCGAACATATCCCTCTTTATCTCACGAATGAGAAGCCATGAGATGGACTGTCTCAGGCTCTCATCGTGATTATGAGGTTGAAAATGCAGAGACGATGCAATAGGGACTACTCAGATGATCTGAGGGATGTGCATACAATGGAATGAAATCTATTCACAACAGCTATCGAATATAGTAAATTTCATAGAGGCAGAGAGAGGAAAAACTCAGAATCCCATATCTCATTTCATTCAAAGGAACGCATACATTCAGCACAGAAGGGAAAATCAAACTGCGAGAATCTAAATACAGAGGATGCCCCTTGACAACCGGGCTACACTGGCAGTTGATATCGTCAGAAGAACAGCGCTCGGAAGCAGACCAAAAGAAAGAAGACAGACTCAAATAAAAGATGGGGAAGGGGGGAAATATAACCCCTTAGGGCATTTGACAGACGACCCCACCTTGAATCCTCTTCCCCGGGCTTATGCTACTCTCTCCCCCTCTTCAGATCTCTTTCAGTGGGCTCTCGTGTTTCTTCCTTTTTTGAGTGGCTGCTCTGGCTTCGATCACTTCTCTGCTCTCCTCTCTCTGGCTTCTACTGCTCTTTTTTCTCTGGCTTCTACTGCTCTTTTTTCTCTGGCTTCTACTACTCTTCTTTCTCTAGCTTCTACTGCTCTTTTTTTTGTGCTCGAAGCAAGGTTTATATATATAGAGGGTGTGGCCCTATTTCCATCGGTGCGTAGAGGAACCGACGCGCTGATTGGTGTTTGCGCGCCGATTGCAATCCCGCGCCGGTTTTACTTCGTGCCGGTTGACCTCCGTGCCGGTTCAGTGGCGTGCCGGTTCACTCCCGTGCCGGTTGACCTCCATGCCGGTTCAGTGGCGTGCCGATTCACTCCCGTGCCGGTTTAGTCTCGTGCCGGTTCACTCCCCTGCCGGTTTCAGCTCATTTCTTAGCATCCTTTGCCCCATTTTTGTTTGTTTAGGCCCATTTGTGTTCATTTCTCATTTTGTGAGGGTTGACCCATCGACTGACTTGTCTTGCTGTCCGAGCTTTTATCTTGTTCGTTCGGGGATGGTCCCGAGCCTTTTCTGAGCTCTTGAGTCTTGCTTCAGCGGCTGTCCATTGGAGCCGGGCGTCTTTTCTTTTCTTCTCTTTTATTTTGTTCTTCATCTTTGTTCGGCTTCTGCCACTCCTTTCCATCTTTCCTTTTCTTATCGGCATAGGGGTACTTCGGCCAGGGCTCCATGCTTGCAAAAGTAAAAAAGTTTAAGAAATGTCAGAAATATTTTCAGTGTCAACATGCCCCCCACACAAGCAAGCGGAGGCAGAGACAAGCCCGCTCCAGGGCCCTCCAACAGCTTGTCCCGAACTCTCCTCTGACCGATATCGAGAGTGAGCCCCCTCTGCAATGCACCTCGGTCTTTGACAGACTAGGGGCGCCTGTTGGCCCCGAGCGACACACGCAGAGGAAGCGGATGGCCCGGCTCATCAACGACGCGGTTCGAGTGTTCACGTGCTACACCACCGGACACCAGCCGGACACCCAGTCTGATGACATGAATCAGCCCCTGTCCCATTTCAGGAGGCTGCACCATCAGGTTCCACCGCCTCCCCCCACTGTTCACATAGGCACTTCTGCCGGGCCGCAGTTGTCGGAACGCGCGGAAGAGGTCCAGGTTGAAGACCGCGACCCTCCTATCAACGTGGAGCCTGCCAACAATGACCCTCCTGAGAACGAGGCTCAAGAAGTGACCCTCGACACTCTCATAAAGGAGAACCAGCATCTGAAGGCCCTCCTACAAGACCTCCTCCAGGAACAGGACCTTCATCCTTAGCAACCTGCTAAGCCCCAGGCCGAAGCACCGGCACCGCCAGCTACCCACGATGCTGCCAACACCTCAACGGTGATCGCCCGAACTCCGTTGGCAACTGGGTTTGGTACACCTCCGGTTGAGGCCCAGCCACGAGCCTCCAATACGCCAGTGCCAGAAAATCTCCTGGCACAATGCCAGATGATTGAGCGTATTGTCGAGACAAAGCTCGCCCAGTATGGTGAAGGGGTTGTCACAGTAGACCTCTACAGTGTGCCCTACCCGCTTCACCACCAGCTAAGAAAGCTTCCCCCAGAATACGCCAAGCCCCCGAAGTTGCAAAAGTTCGACGGGCAGGGGTCTCCACATTAACACATGGCCTAATATGTTATGACCATGGGCGAGTTAGCGTTGGATGAGTCGTACCTCCTCCGCTACTTCGCCACTTCGCTTACGGGAACGGCCTTCCAATGGTACTCCCGCCTGAAGCCCGGCTCAGTGATCGACTGGGTGAATCTCCAGAAGAAGTTCCTCGACCGCTTTTAAATGGCCGAGCGAAAGATTTCCTTGGTTGAGCTCTGTTCTCTCTGGCAAAGGAAGGGCGAGAGCGCCCTCAACTTCATCAAGAAGTGGCGATACCTCAGCATGAGGTGTGTTAATCCACCCGTCCAGGAGGACGCCATTACTATATGTCATCGAGTTTTGGCGACCGAGGTCAGCGAGAAGCTCCTCAGCACCAACATCAAAGGCTTCGACCAACTCAATTCGGTGGTCGCCGAAATAGAGATGTTCTTCGCCGACAACCCGAGCTATACAGCAGCAAAGGGTAAGCAAACGTGAGAACGCAAGTCTGGTAAGGAGGTGAATATCATAGAGTTCACCCCTGCCGCTAAAGCCAATAAGGAGGCCGAATCCAACGGCTCTGACAAAAAGCCAGCGGACATGCCGACCATTCCCTCCTTCTCGGAACGCATGAAGACACCCTTCTCCTTCAAGAAGGAACATACGAAGATGCTCTTCGACCTTTGTATGGCCCAGAAAATTATCGAGCTGCCAGAAATTCGCAAGCCAGACGAGGCCCTAAAGACCGATGATCCCAGCTATTGCCTGTATCATCAGATGTTGGGCCACTCAATTGAAGATTGCTATGTCTTCAAGACTCAGGCGCAGAAGTTGATCCGAGATGGCCTTGTTAACAGGAAGAGCGATCTCGTCGATCCTCCGCAACCACATACGTGGACCAGGCCAACTAAGGCAGCACGTGTGGTTCACTACTCAGCCGATGTCATCCACATGATGGCCGCTTTCTCTCTTTCCGATGTTGACAGAGAGGAGCCCGGTGCTAGTCAAGGCGAACCTTCGCTCTGGTATCCGGGGTGGAGGCCCTGGCATGATCACAGACCCCTCCCCTTCCCGAGCGAGAGGACCTAGCGACTCTTCGATATCCTCATCGAGAGGGGGCAAATCATGCCCCGTGACTCACCGACAGACTACACCCACTAGGACAGTAGTCACCCCCAATACTGCCCCTTCCACGCTAGAATCTGTCACACAATCGAGTCCTGTGAGGAAGTTCAACACCTCATCCAGGAACAAATCCAGTGGGAGCAGATCGATGCGAAGGGGAACTCCATGTCACTTGTCAGGCTTCGGCATGCTGTCGAAGAAACCCTGAGCATCGCCAGGGATGCGCCAGAGCGGCCAGACTCCCCTCAAGAAAATGGGCACGGATTGCCTTACCAGCATCCCCCAGAATGGCTCGAGTTCCGGGCTGACAACCAAGGAGCATTCGAGCAATTGCGAAGGTGTAGAGAGCGGGATGCCAGTCAAGAGACGGAGCCGACCGACTTCTCGGTCAACGTCATCCATTCCCCTGCTCCTCCGGCCCCTGCGGGCTCCCAGACACCAATATCTAACCAGCCAACCCATGCCACTCCGACTGTGCAGTGGCGGCCATGGCGAGAGCTGAAATCTCTCCCTTTCTCCGAAGAAGACACCGCCAGGCTCCTTTGGGTCCTCCTCGGCCGAGAGGACGTTTTGGTGTGTGAGACAACGACGGGCTCTCCTGCTCTCTCTCGTCCTTCCCCTGTCCTATCTCCGTCCCCGACGTCCATGGACAGGAAGGGAAAGCAAAAGTAGGGTAAGGTCCCGGCCCAGCCTTGTTACACTCCCTCAGCAGATGGGCCGTCGGGTCCTCTCCACCTACCCTTTTACACAATCCAAAGTACAAATAATACATCTTCGGAGTCTTCAGCGGCATCGATTCAAGTGGCGGGCCCACCGCCACAAGCCTCAGCCATTCCGCAGAGTCGGGGTAACTGTGCAGAGCACCAACATCCTACGGCACCGCCAGTTATCGCTAGGCCCGACCCTCAGCGTGATCACAAAGTGGTGCGGACACCCGAGCAGTTGAGCGGCGCGACACGCCGAGCCACCGGTACCGCACACGGAGCACGACACGAGCCACCTCAGCGTCCATCTGGCTCGGAGACAGCCTGGAGACTCCGCCTTGAGCCTCCCCATTTATTATATTTAGTTAGACTTTATGTGTGTGTAATTTGTGTTTATTTCTTTGCATTCGGTTTGCCATTTTGATTGTAATAAGGGCCTATGTGCAATTCGGACCCCGTGGGCCCCACGGGCCCCCCAGGCCCCACCCCATTGGGCCACCTCAGCCTAGGGTCCCACGTGGGGCCAGTCAACATGCCACATGGGAGCATCTAGAAGTTTGAATGGGAATTGGACACATGGGGGACAATGGACTAGAAAAGTCCACATGGGAGGCCACCTACCCCCACCAACTAGTCCACCCTCTCTCCTTGGTCCAAGGGCCGCCCCCCCCTTTGTTTTTTTTATATTATTTTGTGTGTGTGTGTCACACTCCATCCCAACCCTCCATTCCCATCCCCTAGATCCAATGGTTGTGGATGGATGTGAGATGTAACCTATTTAAGCTTGTATTTTCCATTTTAGTAGAATTAATGCATTTGAATTGGAAGAAAATCCCTTGAGCAAGGCTTAGGCCGCCCCTCCCTCTCCCCTTGAAGCTGTGAAGGCTTCCTTCTGGTGGTGAGACTCCACCCTATCAGTTCCGGTCGCCGCCGCCGCCGCCACGAGCCGCCACCGCACCGCCATCGTCTTCATCGGAGTTCTGCCCGCGCAGTACCATAGCAACTTCCAAGAAAGTTTTGTCTTAGCCACGAGCTCAGATTGATCTTGGAATTTTACCGGATGTTCCAGAGGTGTCAACGATATCCCATAAATTTTGGTTTGTCATTCAGATCCCGTTTCATAATTTTTGATTTTCGTCCACCCTTCCATTTCAGTTCTGCCAGAGTTCTATCCAGATTCATATCCGCCCTGTGTTTCATGTCTTAGGTCTGTCTTTTGATTTCTGTTAGTCCCATAAATGTTACTGGAGTTTCCTTCCATCCACCCCTTCATCCACAATTTTTCTAAATTTCTGGTTCGCCCATTTCATATTTTCTAAAAATCGTTCTCAGTCCCATCTACAGTTCTGTCCACCTGTTCCCAGATCTGACCACCGGTCACTCCAAATATCATATCAAATCGCCACCACCTCCAAACCAAATTTACAAAATTGTCCCAGTTTCGTGTTTTGATTCCCTACAACTTTTAATAAGAGCTCGAAGTCTGAATCCAAATGTAAGTAGGCGGTCAATGGCCATTTATAGGAAACTCATATGCTGATCTGATATTTCGGGAGCTGTGCAATAGTGAATTGAAAAATAGTTAAAGCCCAGGTCCGCAGAGGTTCAGAAAATTCCACTAGCCCTAGGTTGAAGGATTTTGAATCCTCTTTCCAACGGCACTGGTTTCATCGCATTCCGACGACGGAGCTGATCGCAGCGGCCGTTTTCGCCGGAGCGTGCGCTGCTAAAACAACAACTTCAGTTCGTGGACAGCAACTTCAAAGCTTGGAGATCGGGACCGATCGACCCCCGATCGGTGTTCCCGGCCGACAGCCGTCCGTGGAGGCGCGCCACCAGGGGTCCCCATCATAGTGGGTCCCACCCCCGTAGATCCGGAGGACAGCGTCATCCGTGGGCCCCGCGGGCCCGCAGAACCCGCCATTCAGAAAGCACGAAAACGCGGAGTTCGGCACCGCCGGGCGACATCAAGATGCTGCCCGTCAACCCAATTCGCGTGATTCCCGGGCCCCGCATGTGACCTTTTACCTCCCTGCGTGGAGTGGGTCAAATTATTGTACTGCTGTAAAATTGTGTTAACCGGGGGTCCGTGATTGGCCGGGGTTGTCTTCGCCACGCCGGGTGCGTGGAGGTAATGGTCCGAACCTCTTGGCGTTCATTTGCTTAGCTAGTATACGGTCTTTTGCCGCTGTCGAGAGTGTAGGTACTAGCCCGTGTGTCCATGTCACCGCTGTGAGAGTGAGAGTGACCCGTCCCGTGACTCGATCCGAGTCCGGAAGTTGAGTCGGACTACCCTTGACCTCCGCCGGTTCCTTAACCGCGCACGGTCCGCGCTTTCCCTCGCTTGGGACGACGAGTGAGCTTCACTTCTGTTAGCGACGTTTTGCCACTAGGAGCTCGTAGTGTCGGGCTTAGTGTCTCCCTGGTGTGTGCTGCTGGTCGCGTCTTCATCTAGAGTCCGAGGGTGGCACCTAATAGTGTCGTCTCCCGTGTCCGTCCCGCATCAGTTTGGTATCAGAGCAGTCGAGTCTAGGGTAGTCATTGCATATGTCTTACATGCATCATGGTCTAAGTCGAGTCTAGGACCATCATTATTCTCAAAACAACAAAAAAAGTGTGTTTTAAATTGCATTTACACCCTTTATTCGGTATCTTAAAAGGTGTTGTCCGAACGTTAGGCTACGCCTACCGGGAGGTCGCACACTTGCGGGAGTGATCTTCGGATCGATTAACTCCGCCCCGTACCGGATATTGGTTTAGGTCTAAGTGCATCATTTAGTGTGTGTTTGCATTAGTCGGTGTCTTCTAGGTCGTGTGTCAGTTGTATGCCCACCCGTCGAGGCACCCAGTAGTCGCCACCACCACCTATGGCGGAGTCCCGAGCCCGTAGTTCCGATGAGTCTTCCACGGCCGAGATGTTCCGGGCCATCATGGATCGTTTAGATACGCGTATGGATGGTCTTAGTACGCGTATGGATGGCATAGGAACGCGTCTAGAAGGGCGGATGAAAGCCCTCGAGGATCGGGCCGAGTCTTCGGATCAGTCCATCAGGGCCTAGTTGGGAGGATTGCCATCCTCGAGAGGGGCCCAGTAGCGGCGCAACCCGCGCCGACGAACGGCCAACAGGAGCCGGTTCAGCAGCCTGCTGTGCCAAGGGCTCAGGCAGGAGAATGTTGGGGTTCAACAGGTGCATGTGGTGGATGATTATGCATCTGATAATGATCATGGGGGTAACGGTCGTCGTCATCAACGACGGAATCGTGATGACGAGGATGACGACCGCATTCTTAGGGGTGTGCGTGCGGACCCTCCCACTTTTAGCGGGTCCTTGGACCCTAGGGTGTATTTAGATTGGGAGGCCGGCATGGACCGGTACTTCGAGTGGTTTGAGATGACGGACCACCGAAGAGTCCGATACGCAAAGATGAAGCTGCAAGGGCAGGCCCAAACTTATTGGATCAATGTGGAGAGCCTGCTCAACCAGCGACGTCAACCCCAGATCGGTACTTGGGATGATATGAAAACCAAGTTGAGGGAGAAGTACCTTCCCGCCTCATATCGCCAACGTCTCATAGACAAGTGGCAAAGCATCTCCCAAGGGAACCGATCCGTGACCGAGTACACCGCCGAGTTCGATGAGTATTACTTGCGGTGCGGGGTCACGGAAGAGAGCACCATGACGATATCCCGCTTTCGGAGAGGTCTGCGGCCCAATTATCAATATGAACTCTTTCGCCGCAATGCGACCACTTTGGAGCAGGCGTATCAGATTGCTCTCGAATTGGAGCAGTTCGAGGCCGAGTTCGAGTCACCCCACGGTTGGGCTCTTTTCCCCTTCGTAGTGTCGAGCCCCGTGGCTCTTCTGGCACGTATCCGAGGGCCCCCATGGCTCGACCTCAGGAGCCCGCTCGTCTCGAGCCGTTTGCTCCTAGGCCTCATCCTCCACCCCCGAGGGACCTTCCTCGTCCCCAACATCTTACAGCCCCACCCATAGCCCGTCCACCGGCACCCGCACCTCCTGCACGTCCTTTGTTGCCTACGCCTCCTATCCGTCGGGAGGATAAAGGTAAAGGACCTATGATTGGGGAGCCTAGTGGATCACGGCAGCAGTGTTATCGCTGCAATGGGTTTGGCCATTTCGCCAACCAGTGTCCCACCCGCCCATCTCTTCACATTGGGGACACACAGGCCGAGGATACCACCCCTACGGGCCTCGAGTTAGTCAGCTATGAGGCAGATGAAGAGTTAGCTGACGAGTACTATGAGATGGGAGGTGAGGCCCAGGATGTCCAGCAGTCAGACGGTACCCACGTGGGGGTCGTCAGATGTATCCTCACCCAGCCACAGGTCAGTGATGACTGGCGTCGGACCACTATCCTTCAGGTATTCTGTAGGCTGGGAAAGCAAATTTGCAAGGTGGTCATCGATAGCGGGAGTTGTATCAATGCAATCTCCACGAACGCTGTCGCTCGTCTTGGTCTCACACCCGTAGACCATCCTTGTCCCTATCAGGTATCATGGGTGGATACCACTTCCATTTCGGTCAGGCTGCGGTGCTTGGTCCCGCTGCAGCTCCACTCCTACCGTGACGAGATCTGGTGTGATGTTCTCCCCATGGAAGTGGGAAGTATCATTCTTGGTAGGCCGTGGTTATTCGACCGAGATGCCACACTCCATGGTCGGTCGAACACCTGTACCTTCGACCACGATGGCCAGCGGGTCACCCTCCAACCCGTTCGGCCCAGGAGCCCATCAGTCAGGGGTCCTACTGGCCCTAGTACTCCGAAGCCTTCCGTCCCGGGCCTAGTACCCCATCCCCAGCTCGGGCTATGACCGTTACCTCTGGCCCAGGAGAGCCCTCGACGAGGAGATTGATGATGATTAGCTCCCGGGAAATGGAGCAGGAGCTTAGTCAGGGCTGTCCGGTGTTTGCCATTACGGTCCGAGAGGTGGAGCGGGACTCCGAGGGTGAGCTCCCACCCGAGGTTGTTCCTATTCTGCAGGAGTTTGCTGATATTTTTCCCGATGAGCTTCCCGAGGGACTCCCACCCATGCGGGATATTCAGCATGCCATCGACCTTGTTCCGGGCTCTTCTTTGCCCAACCTTCCTCATTATCGAATGAGCCCCACGGAGCATGCCGAGCTTAAACGGCAGGTCGATGAGCTTGTGCAGAGAGGATCTGTCCGGGACAGCATGAGTCCATGTGCTGTACCCGCATTACTCGCCCCGAAGAAGGATGGCACGTGGAGAATGTGTATTGATAGTCGTGCCATCAACAAGATCACCGTGAAGTACAGGTTCCCTATTCCCCGCCTGGATGACATGCTAGACATGATGGCAGGTGCCACTATCTTTTCGAAGA
The DNA here is from genome assembly GCA_022559845.1 of Amorphophallus konjac. Taxonomy (NCBI): domain Eukaryota; kingdom Viridiplantae; phylum Streptophyta; class Magnoliopsida; order Alismatales; family Araceae; genus Amorphophallus; species Amorphophallus konjac. Next base: position 96,408,744 of record CM040129.1, on the reverse strand, counting down.
TCGATCTTAAGAGTGGCTACCATCAGGTGAGGATTAGGCCAGGTGATGAGTGGAAGACCGCATTTAAGACCAAGGACGGTCTATATGAGTGGTTGGTCATGCCTTTTGGGTTGACCAATGCCCCTAGCACTTTCATGCGGCTCATGACTCAGGTCCTTCGACCTTTCATTGGAGTCTTTGTAGTGGTGTATTTTGATGATATCCTTATCTATAGCCGCACCACAGGGGACCACTTAGACCACCTTCGGCAGGTCTGTCTACTTCTTCGGCGAGAGCAGTTGTTTGCGAACCCACAGAAGTGTGCCTTCATGACACCTCAGCTTACCTTCTTGGGTTTCATTGTGTCTAGTACTGGGGTCTCCGCCGATCCGGAGAAGGTCCGGGCCATTGTTGAGTGGCCGGAACCCCGTACGGTTCATGATGTCCACAGCTTTCATGGCCTTGCGACGTTCTACCGTCGCTTCATCCGCGGATTTAGCTCCGTCACCGCCCCGATCACGGATTGCATCCGTAAGGGCACATTTGTATGGACGAAGGCCGCATCTGCCGCCTTCAAGGACATCAAGGAGCGCATGACCCAGACACCTATCCTTCGACTGCCTGATTTCTCGAAGGTGTTTGAGGTCTCTTGTGATGCGTCGGGCGTGGGAATTGGAGGAGTTTTGAGTCAGGAGTCCCACCCGATCGCATATTTCAGCGAGAAGCTGAATGACGCGAAGCTGCGATATTCCACATATGATAAAGAATTCTACGCAGTTGTTCAGGCTCTTAGGCATTGGAGGCACTATCTTTTACATCAGGAGTTTGTCCTATACTCCGACCACGAAGCATTGAGGTACCTCCATTCGCAAAAGAAGCTTAACTCGCGTCATAGTCGTTGGGTCGAGTATCTCCAGCAGTTCACCTTTGTGCTGAAACATAAGGCTGGAGTGGAGAACAAGGTGGCTGATGCCTTGAGTCGGCGAGCATGTTTGCTTACCACCATGAGTGCCGAGGTCATAGGGCTCGAGAAGATGAAGGAGGCCTATGTTGATTGTCCTGACTTCGGTCAGATTTTTACCACCCTCCAGGCCGGACCCTCGAGAGATCTTGATGAGTATGTGCTTCAGGAGGGTTACCTCTTTCGAGGTAGCAGGCTATGTGTTCCCCGAACTTCGGTTCGAGATTTCTTAGTGTGGGAATTACATGCGGGAGGTCTAGCCGGCCACTTTGGTCGGAACAAGACTATTGAGGCAGTGGAGCATCGATTTTATTGGCCGAGCTTGAAGCGCGATGTTGCTAACATCGTGGCTCAGTGCCGTACATGTGCTACGGCCAAGATGAAGAAGCAAAGCTCGGGCCTTTATACGCCTCTCCCCGTGCCTGATGCCCCGTGGCAGGATGTTAGTATGGACTTTGTTTTGGGATTGCCACGTACCTCCAGGAAGCATGATTCGGTCTATGTGGTGGTTGACCGTTTCTCGAAGATGGCCCTCTTTATTCCTTGCTCGAAGACTTCGGATGCTTCGAGGGTAGCCCGCCTTTTTCTTACGCATGTGGTGTGCAAGTTCGGGTTGCCTCGCACTATAGTGTCTGACCGTGATGTTAGATTCACTTCCTACTTTTGGAAGACACTATGGCATATGATGGGTACTCACCTCAAGTTTTCCACTGCATATCACCCCCAGACAGACGGTCAGACCGAGGTGGTCAATAGGAGTCTGGGAGATCTTTTGAGGTGTCTAGTTAAGGACCGCATTGGGGATTGGGATCTCATTTTACCTATGGCTGAGTTTGCATACAATGATTCGGTGAATAGGTCTACCGGCATGAGTCCATTTGAGATTGTCACAGGTCGTAGGCCTAGGAAACCCGTTGACCTTGTCCCCATGCCTATCCATGCTAGAGTGTCGGAGTCGGCCGAGTCGTTTGCTAGGCATGTTAGGAGTTTGCATGACGACATCCGTCGTCACATTGAGGCCAGCAATGCACGGTACAAGGAGTTAGCCGATGCCCACCGACACCACCGAGAGTTCCATGAGGGCGAGTACGTCATGATCAGGGTAAGACCTGAACGGTTTCCCTCTGGAACCGTTAAGAAGTTGCAAGCTCGCGGAGCCGGTCCATTCAGAGTGTTGAAACGCGTTGGATCCAATGCGTACGTTGTGGACTTGCCCGAGGAATATGGTATAAGCTCTACCTTCAATGTATCGGATCTTGTTGCATATAGGGACCCAGCGGTGATCCCTAGTGAGCCTTTTGAGCCATCTCCTCCCCTTGAGAGTGATCCCACACCTGAGTGTCCACTTCCACCTCCAGCCCCTTTTTCACGGCAGCGTGAGCATATAGATCGTATACTGGACGAGCAAGTGACAGTTACCAGGAGTGGATCTTACCCGCGCTACCTAGTGCGATGGAGAGGACGGCCCGCTACTGAGGACACATGGATCACACATGGCGAGTTGCAGCGGATTGATCCAGACCTTTTGGAGCGATACAGGAGCGATGCAGACCCTTACTCGACAGGGTCGAGTTTCTCCCACCCGGGGAGAATTGGTGCGGACACCCGAGCAGTTGATCGGCACGATACGCCGAGCCACCGGTACCGCACACGGAGCACGACACGAGCCACCTCAGCGTCCATCTGGCTCGGAGACAGCCTGGAGACTCCGCCTTGAGCCTCCCCATTTATTATATTTAGTTAGACTTTATGTGTGTGCAATTTGTGTTTATTTCTTTGCATTCGGTTTGCCATTTTGATTGTAATAAGGGCTATGTGCAATTCGGACCCCGTGGGCCCCACGGGCCCCACAGGCCCCACCCCATTGGGCCACCTCAGCCTAGGGTCCCACGTGGGGCCAGTCAACATGCCACATGGGAGCATCTAGAAGTTTGAATGGGAATTGGACACATGGGGGACAATGGACTAGAAAAGTCCACATGGGAGGCCACCTACCCCCACCAACTAGTCCACCCTCTCTCCTTGGTCCAAGGGCCGCCCCCCCCCTTTGTTTTTTTTATATTATTTTGTGTGTGTGTGTCACACTCCATCCCAACCCTCCATTCCCATCCCCTAGATCCAATGGTTGTGGATGGATGTGAGATGTAACCTATTTAAGCTTGTATTTTCCATTTTAGTAGAATTAATGCATTTGAATTGGAAGAAAATCCCTTGAGCAAGGCTTAGGCCGCCCCTCCCTCTCCCCTTGAAGCTGTGAAGGCTTCCTTCTGGTGGTGAGACTCCACCCTATCAGTTCCGGTCGCCGCCGCCGCCGCCACGAGCCGCCACCGCACCGCCATCGTCTTCATCGGAGTTCTGCCCGCGCAGTACCACAGCAACTTCCACGAAATTTGTGTCTCAGCCACGAGCTCAGATCGATCTGGGAATTTTACTGGAGGTTCCAGAGGTGTCAAGGATATCCCATAAATTTTGGTTTGTCATTCAGATCCCGTTTCATAATTTTTGATTTTCGTCCACCCTTCCATTTCAGTTCTGCCAGAGTTCTGTCCAGATTCATATCCGCCCTGTGTTTCATGTCTTAGGTCCAGTCTTTTGATTTCTGTTAGTCCCATAAATTTTACTGGAGTTTCCTTCCATCCACCCCTTCATCCACAATTTTTCTAAATTTCTGGTTCGCCCATTTCATATTTTCTAAAAATCGTTCTCAGTCCCATCTACAGTTCTGTCCACCTGTTCCCAGATCCGACCACCAGTCACTCCAAAAATCATATCAAATCGCCACCACCTCTAAATCCAATTCCAAAACTTGTCCCAGTTTCGTGGTTCGATTCCCTACAACTTGTAAGAAGAGCTCGAAGTCTAATTCCAACGGAAAGTAGGCGGTCAATGGCCATTTACAGGAAACTCATATGCTGATCTGATATTTCGGGAGCTGTGCAATAGAGGATTGAAAAATAGTTAAAGCCCAGGTCCGCAGAGTTTTAGAATATTCCACTGGCCCTAGGTTGAAGGATTTTGAATCCTCTTTCCAACGGCGCTGGTTTCATCGCATTCCGACGACGGAGCTGATCGCAGCGGCCGTTTTCGCCGGAGCGCGCGCTGCTAAAACAGCAACCTCAGCTCGTGGACAGCAACTTCAAAGCTTGGAGATCGGGACCGATCGACCCCCGATCGGTGTTCCCGGCCGACCGCCGTCCGTGGAGGCGCGCCACCAGGGGTCCCCATCATAGTGGGTCCCACCCCCGTAGATCCGGAGGACAGCGCCATCCGTGGGCCCCGCGGGCCCGCAGAACCCGCCGTTCGGAAAGCACGAAAACGCGGAGTTCGGCACCGCCGGGCGACATCAAGATGCTGCCCGTCAACCCAATTCGCGTGATTCCCGGGCCCCGCATGTGACCTTTTACCTCCCTGCGTGGAGTGGGTCAAATTATTGTACTGCTGTAAAATTGTGTTAACCGGGGGTCCGTGATTGGCCGGGGTTGTCTTCGCCACGCCGGGTGCGTGGAGGTAATGGTCCGAACCTCTTGGCGTTCATTTGCTTAGCTAGTATACGGTCTTTTGCCGCTGCCGAGAGTGTAGGTACTAGCCCGTGTGTCCATGTCACCGCTGTGAGAGTGAGAGTGACCCGTCCCGTGACTCGATCCGAGTCCGGAAGTTGAGTCGGACTACCCTTGACCTCCGCCGGTTCCTTAACCGCGCACGGTCCGCGCTTTCCCTCGCTTGGGACGACGAGTGAGCTTCACTTCTGTTAGCGATGTTTTGCCACTAGGATCTTGTAGTGTCGGGCTTAGTGTCTCCCTGGTGTGTGCTACTGGTCGAGTCTTCATCTAGAGTCCGAGGGTGGCACCTAATAGTGTCGTCTCCCGTGTCCGTCCCGCATCACAAAGGCAAGGCTAAGGAGCAGGACAACAAGCACATCTCTCAATCCGCTTCTTGACAAAAGCCGTCGCCACCGTGGCTAAGGCATCAAACCACGCATACGTCTTCGGACGCCAGCACCAATCAACCCACACTTCATAAGCTCCTATCGCCACCGCGAGTAAGGCAACCGCGCACACGTCTTCGGACGCCAGTCCCAGTATTCTGGCATACCAGGAGTTGCCGCTCGAGGTAATCGAGTAGGCGATCAACGCCACCTTCCAGATACAATAAGCGGAAGGCGCCTGGATTGAAATTCGGGCAAAGAAGAGCCGTCGGCCCCACCCGGCCAAGGCACTAGCCCGGGGACACCCTCCTCGGAAGTTATCAACTCCGGCCCCAGCACCTCTCCCTCCTACTCCCTTGGAGACGGCCATCGCCAAGAAACAAGAGAAGAATAGGATGAAGAACCTCAAAAGGCGGCTCAAGAAACAAGCCGAGCAAGCGGCTGCCCTGCAATCCACGGCCAAGTCGACGCCTCTCCAGAGGCTCCAGCGGCTCATTGATGACCTGGAGGAATATGTTCCTCCTTGTCCTACCAGAGCTCTCCCACTCGACAGCTATATCCCATGGGAGGAAATGCAGAAATGTGCCCGCCTCAGAAATTGGGTCCAAGAGATGATCCAAAAGCTCAAGAACGGCGAAAGGCTCTTAATCCCAGACGAGCTCTCCTTGTGCTATAAAGACAAGGAGATCACCACAGAGCAGCTAGAAGAAATGCTTCGAGGCTGCACCTGTAACATGGTGGCCATCCCACCTCTTGATAATATCAACGCTTCTCGGCGGGGCGAGCCAGTAGCCTCCCGGACAAGACAAAGAACAACTACACCGCTTGGGCTACAGTCAGTGCCAGAACACACAGGCCGTGGCCGAGGTCATGGCCGGGGACGTGATAGAGGTTGTGAAAAGGTTCCCGAGCTACCCCTTCACCCGTCCACCTTCGACCCAGAACGAATCATCCTCTTTCGAGGAGAGGAATCGGCTCCCATTCCGGAAGTAGAAATTCAGGGGGGACCCTGTATCTTCGATCCTTTCGGCATTGAAGAGGTTACTACCAGCCTCCCAGCCCCTACACCAGTACCGGCTTCTGCAGCAGAGCAAGCGGGACCGTCTGACAAGGACGAGCCAGCCCGCCAGTCACCCCCAGAAGAGCCATCATTAGCACCCCTGTTCCAGGAGTCCACCAGCGATCAAAGTCAGTCCAATCCTGATGGTGAGGGCAAGACAGTGCAACTTCCCGATGGGGAATAGCACGACAGCTCACAGAAGGCTCAGCCTGACATACTACCCTCTTTGGAGGATGCTCGAACCCGAGCTGACCGGAAAGTCCTCCACCAGATGAAGCGCTTCCCTGCCAGTATTACAATTTGGGAAGCCATCACTTGGAGTAAAGAGATAAGAGAAACTCTTATCAAGATACTCCAAGAGCCGGAAGCCTATGAAGCACATGCTGTGGAAATGAAGGCGGCTGCCTATGAAGCCTTCACAGCCACCATCTCCTTTACGGAGAAAGACATGCTGCTCTCCCCTCCATGCCACAACCGTCCTCTCTACATGAAGGGGAAGATCAACGGGCATGATGTGAACCAGATCTTGGTAGACGCTGGTGCTGCTGTTAACATCATGCTGCTCAAGACATTCAAGACTTTATATCTGACACCGTACCTTCAAAAGGTTCCGGCGGTCAAGATATCCGACTTCAACCGAAACACCGAGGATGTCCTCGGCCGGGTGGATGTTGATCTGGTGCTCGATGATTTCACCTCCAAGGCAACGTTCTACATCATCGACTCCAACACATCCTATAAGATGCTACTGGGTAGACCTTGGCTCCATGAAAATTGGGTCTTCCCATCAACTCTCCACCAATGCATCAAGTATGCCCGGGGAGGGGAGCAACATACGGTCTTTACAGACCTGTCACCGTTCACACCAGCAAAATGCAACCTGGCCGACGCTGCGCTCTACTTCAAGGGGATTAGTCCGTACCCTGTGATTAAGAGCAGGAGCAACGGTTGGCTGTCAGAGGAAGATGATGATGATCTCTTCTCTGTGGATGAGGAGAAGGCCAAGCTTCATCAGCTGCGGCTCGGCTCCAAGTCAACCCCAGATCACCCCGAGAGGTGCCAGATTGACTTCGAGGCTAATCTTATTAGACGAGCAATCAACAAGAGTATATGCTTGCCACCAGACTGCATCCAACTCCCATGTGCATCCGAGAAGCACAGCGTCGAGTCGCTAACGACATTCATTGTCACCTTCAAGTGACAATGCCGAAATAAGAGGAAGGCCAATAGGGACAAACCCATTGTCTTCTATAAGGGAGACGCGGTCCCTCAAGCCCCACCGGCTGACGACTTCGACTGGTCCAGGCAAGCCGATGACACCCCTGAAGCCGTCCAAGTACTGGACGACCTGCCGCCACACATTCGGGAAATGTGTCTAAAGCAACACATCCCCCAATGGCAAGCTTCCGCACAGTGAAGATATTTTTGCCAGCTGTGGACCCCTTCTGTCACGCCCCGATCCGATAGCAGCGGAATGTATTAGTCGGAACGTGGCAGCGATACAGTCGTAAATAATCAGAGCAACTCATAAGACACAACTTCAAGGCCAGACAATAATAATGAAAATATAATTCTTATTAATATCAAATGTCAAACTTACAATTCTTGACTCACTTACATATTTAAATGAACAGACTCATTACTCTTAATAAAAAGGAAAAGACTCAATGATAGGACAAGATAAGACTCAAGAAAACTAAAGACACCGACACGATTCTCCATAACGCTCATCACTCTTGCCCTTCCCCACCTGGCAGACTATCTTCAATGTCATTACCTGAAAATGTTGAAAATAGGCTGGTGAGCAAAAAGCTCAGTAGGAATTACATCTCTCATCAAGTAGAATATAAGTGATTAGTCAATTAACGTATTCGTGACGATGCAATGCATGGAACTAGAAAATCATGACGATCAATCTAACAGGAAAGATGAATATTAAAGTCAAAGGCAGTTACGAGCTCAAGAGAAATAGGGATGAATTCCCATGCAGAGTCAAGGACAAGCTATCAGAATATAACAAGGACAGATACTTAGATGAACATAACTTCATAATTGGCCAGATTATAATAGAGTTTCAATAATATAAGCAGAATTAAACAATCTAACAGAATATCTAAATTATCAGAATAACCGAACATAAATTATCAGAATAATAGAATTAACAGAAATAACAGAGTTTGCAGAATAACAGAGATAACAGAATATAACAGAATATAACAGAATATAACAGATGTACAGAGTTTGGTGCAATGTCACACCCAGAATTCCCATGGTTTACAGAATTGGACTTCCGTTCTACCTGGCACTGAAAAGTCGCGGACCCACAGCCCTTAATGTTTCAGAATCAGATTTGGCCAAATATAGAGTCAAAGGGTTATGTTCTCGAATTGATGAGAAGAAGATTCCAAAAGGAGTAGAGTGTCAAGTAACACGGATCAGATCCAGGGTTTTTAGGGTACAACCAGCTCGGCTGCCTTGAGGGAATCCAAGGCTAGCGGAGACTTACAGAGGTCTCAATGACTAACTTGCCAGTCCGAAGGAACGGAATGTCCAACGGAGAACTCGTATGTCATCGAGAGTTGAGGTGTATAACGTGAACCAATCATGAAAAAGTGACTCCATCTACGGATGTGAGATGAGAGTGTCAAAAGACTCGAGGTATGGGTCAAAACCGGAAGAAAACGGTGAGAATATGAATGCGTTAATTATAGAATTCGCGTCAAACCAATTCTATAATTAAAGAAACTTATTTAATTGACGTCCATGAGTAGTGTCATTTATTAATTAGCATCCACTTAGAGGGACGTTAATTATATGATTTTTAACGTAATTTATTTAACAAGAATTCAAGTCAATATCTATTTAATTGAATAATTTCAAGAATTTACATTCAAAGACATATTTATTTATTTAAAATAATTTATAAAAATAGAATATATGATAATTAGGAGAAAAATTCAAGGATTCCAAATATATAATTTTTATAATTTTCCGTTGTATAGTTTAATAAATATGAATTTTCAAAGCCATAATTGCAAGATATATATATATATATATATGTATATATATATAATTTGACGACCTTACTGTACGTCGTCAAAAATGATGTTTGACGACATACGAGATGTCGTCATTTCAACATTGTCAAATTTTGTCTATTCTTTGGTCCTCTCGTTTCCCGACTTAACCACGTCGGAATCTAGCCTATGATATACCGAAATGACGAACTCGAAAAACTCTACCTAACCATACGTTCAAAATAATTTTTCGTTGAGAGACGGGAGATCTTGCGATAGGGGACACGAAAAATGATAAAACCACTTTCACTACCTCGGTCTCCACCCCAATAGTACGCCCATAAATTTTCATGGCCAAAGGATACTTCTATACCTATGAACAACTATTAATGCTAAAACTCATAACTAACATATGTTCAATTGACGACTGTCGTTGATCAATCTTTTTAGAATTTCATTAAATGACGACATGGGGGTTGTCACCCTCTATTCTTATAACGCCCTAAACGGTGGCGTCATTTTCATAAGACACGACATACATCAAGTCATCATTTTCAATTGGAAATTGACGACTGTTTTGATGAGCGTCAAAATGAATTAGCGCCCTAGAAAGGGTCGCTATTTACTGTAAAATTTCAATTCTCGACCGAACACATCGATAACCATATGCATGATATAAAAGATGATTTTATCTATCATGTTGGCCTTAAATCATAATTTAACTTTGTTTTGACTACGAAACTTGAGAAAACCTACGAAAAACTAGAGATTTTGAACTCGAACACGAGATATGCGAATGTTGTTTATGATCATAAGAGCATGTAATATCTTTGTTAATTGAGTTTAGCCGTCAGAGAGAACACCTACCTCGTGTGATGATTTGGATGGTGAACAGAGAGATTAAGATAGCAAACGGCAGCAATTCTTCCTGTTATACTTAGAGTAGAGCCTCCGTAGCTCTTTGAAGAAAAGAGTAACAGCAGCAGAAGTTCTTCTCCTTTCTCGGGAATCAAGAACAACAACCGCAGAGGGGTAATAGCAACAATAGTGAAGCACAGAAGAGAGGCCCTCCACGTGATCACAAGAGCAGCAGTTGCAGTCGACAGCAGGAGAACAGGGTTTGTTGTTGTAGGAAGAAGAAGACATGTGCCTTTGTCGGAGGTAGCAGAGGAGATTTTGGGGTCGGGGTTCATGTTTACAGCATTCCAACTTTGGCTTGCCGATGGGCAGACATTTATAGGGAGAAAGTCCCATGGGCTTTTCGATTCCTACTGGGAGACAAACTCCTACGTAATCAAACCTAACAGCTACAGGCTTTCCATATAAGAGAATCCTAATAGCATTGGATAACCCTCTATTGATCACCCTATCTAAATCTGCAGCCGCATCTCTCAATTGAAAAAAAACTTTCCTAACAGAACTTAAAACCCAAAATTCTATTCGTATATGGGCTTCCTTAGTACATAGGTTAAAAGTTTTTGTTTTTTTTTTCTAAGAACCTTAAGTGTCTAGGTATTTAAGTATACACCCAAAGCCCATCTATTTTAGCTTCTCAAGCTCCCTATGTTCAAGGCATTAGCTAAAGGCCCATTATGATTTCTGAAGGCATTCTAGGCCCAAGCCCACAATTTGGCCAGATTAACCTTTTATCCGATTTGGGTGTTAAGGCCTGGAAGTCCTCACAGTTACATCACGTTATGGATACACCTATGGCCCAATAAGTATACATGCTTGAATGCCCATTAGTTAGATGTTAAGGGTTTTAAGTCTTAGAGTTTAATATCTCTCTTGTCTAATTATTAATTGGGTTAAGTTCTAAGAGTCCTAATATACATTTCTTTACGGGGTTGGGTTTCTAACTTTCAAAAATTTACTTATAGTGAGTTTATATTGCCTCTTTTTTTTTACTTGAATATTTATTTAGGGATTTTATTTATTTTAAGGAAGTTTATTTTCTATAGTTAAATCCAGGGTGCTACATCCTCCCCCACTTAAAAGAATTTGGTCCCCAAATTCAACGAAATTCATTCTCAACATATCAGTGGGGTATCTAGTTCTGTCCTCGGCTACTTGCTGAAGAGCCTGAGTCAATCCTTGAACCGTCCTTTACATCTCACGCCATTGGGCACGCTCGGCGGCCATTGTTATCTATCTAGTTCTACAAGACATAAACAATCTCATGTAAGGTTATCAGGTAATTCTTGTGAAATTTTAGTAAGCTATTTTCATAAGCTGATATTATTAGTATTATAATTCCTTTTTAGCTCTTAACCCAAGGTTCTACCCAATCTCACCAGGCAATAACGGAGTTAAAACTAGAACTTATGGCGACCTATAGTCAAGACCTAGGATTTAATAAGCCTAGGCTCTGATACCACTTCTGTCACGCCCCGATCCGATAGCAGCGGAATGTCTTGGTCGGAACGTGGCAGCGATACAGTCGTGAATAATCAGAGCAACTCATAAGACACAACTTCAAGGCTAGACAATAATGATGAAAATACAATTCTTATTAATATCAAATGTCAAACTTACAATTCTTGACTCACTTACATATTTAAATGAACAGACTCATTACTCTTAATAAAAAGGAAAAGACTCAATGATAGGACAAGATAAGACTCAAGAAAACTAAAGACACCGACACGATTCTCCATAACGCTCATCACTCTTGCCCTTCCCCACCTGGCGGACTATCTTCAATGTCATTACCTGAAAATGTTGAAAATAGGCTGGTGAGCAAAAAGCTCAGTAGGAATTACATCTCTCATCAAGCAGAATATAAGTGATTAGCCAATTAACGTATTCGTGACGATGCAATGCATGGAACTAGAAAATCATGACGATCAATCTAACAGGAAAGATGAATATTAAAGTCAAAGGCAGTTACGAGCTCAAGAGAAATAGGGATGAATTCCCATGCAGAGTCAAGGACAAGCTTTCAGAATATAACAAGGACAGATACTTAGATGAACATAACTTTAGAATTGAACATAACTTCAGAATTGGCCAGATTATAACAGAGTTTCAATAATATAAGTAGAATTAAACAATCTAGTAGAATATCTAAATTATCAGAATAACCGAACATAAATTATCAGAATAATAGAATTAACAGAAATAACAGAGTTTGCAGAATAACAGAGATAACAGAATATAACAGATGTACAGAGTTTGGTGCAATGCCACACCCAGAATTCCCATGGTTTACAGAATTGGACTTCCGTTCTACCTGGCACTGAAAAGTCGCGGACCCACATCCCTTAATGTTTCAGAATCAGATTTGGCCAAATATAGAGTCAAAGGGTTATGTTCTCGAATTGATGAGAAGAAGATTCCAAAAGGAGTAGAGTGTCAAGTAACACGGATCAGATCCAGGATTTTTAGGGTACAACCAGCTCGGCTGCCTTGAGGGAATCCAAGGCTAGCGGAGACTTACAGAGGTCTCAATAACTAACTTGCCAGTCCGAAGGAACGGAATGTCCAACGGAGAACTCGTATGTCATCGAGAGTTGAGGTGTATAACGTGAACCAATCATGAAAAAGTGACTCCATCTACGAATGTGAGATGAGAGTGTCAAAAGACCCGAGGTATGGGTCAAAACCGGAAGAAAACGGTGAGAATATGAATGCGTTAATTATAGAATTCACGTCAAACCAATTCTATAATTAACTATAATTAAATAAACTTATTTAATTGACGTCCATGAGTAGTGTCATTTATTAATTAGCATCCACTTAGAGGGACGTTAATTATATGATTTTTAACGTAATTTATTTAACAAGAATTCAAGTCAATATCTATTTAATTGAATAATTTCAAGAATATACATTCAAAGACATATTTATTTATTTAAAATAATTTATAAAAATAGAATATATGATAATTAGGAGAAAAATTCAAGGATTCCAAATATATATATTTTATAATTTTCCGTTGTATAGTTTAATAAATATGAATTTTTAAAGCTATAATTACAAGATAAATATATATATATATATATATATATATATATATATATAAAATTTGACGACCTTACTGTATGTCTTCAAAAATGATGTTTGACGACATACGAGATGTCGTCATTTCAACATTGTCAAATTTTATCTATTCTTTTGTCCTCTCGTTTCCCGACTTAACCACGTCGGAATCTAGCCTACGATATACCGAAATGACGGACTCGAAAAACTCTACCCAACAATACGTTCAAAATAATTTTTCGTTGAGAGACGGGGGATCTTGCGATAGGGGACACGAAAAACGATGCAACCACTTTCACTACCTCGGTCTCCACCCCAATAGTACGCCCATAAATTTTCATGGCCAAAGGATACTTCTATACCTATGAACAACTATTAATGCTAAAACTCATAACTAACATATGTTCAATTGACGACTGTCGTTGATCAATCTTTTTAGAATTTCATTAAATGACGACATGGGGGTTGTCACCTTCTATTCTTATAACGCCCTAAACGGTGGCGTCATTTTCATAAGACACGACATACATCAAGTCATCATTTTCAATTGGAAATTGACGACTGTTTTGATGGGCGTCAAAATGAATTAGCGCCCTAGAAAGGGTCGCTATTTACTGTAAAATTTCAATTCTCGACCGAGGCATCGATAACCATATGCATGATATAAAAGATGATTTTATCTATCATGTTGGCCTTAAATCATGATTTAACTTTGTTTGGGCTACGAAACTTGAGAAAACCTACAAAAAACTAGAGATTTTGAACTCGAACACGAGATATGCGAATGTTGTTTATGATCATAAGAGCATGTAATATCTTTGTTAATTGAGTTTAGCCGTCAGAGAGAACACCTACCTCGTGTGATGATTTGGACGGTGAACAGAGAGATTAAGATAGCAAACGGCAGCAATTCTTCCTGTTATACTTAGAACAGAGCCTCCGTAGCTCTTTGAAGAAAAGAGTAACAGCAGCAGAGGTTCTTCTCCTTTCTCGGGAATCAAGAACAACAACCGCAGAGGGGTAATAGCAACAATAGTGAAGCACAGAAGAGAGGCCCTCCACGTGATCACAAGAGCAGCAGTCGCAGTCGACAGCAGGAGAACAGGGTTTGTTGTTGTAGGAAGAAGAAGACATGTGCCTTTGTCGGAGGCAGCAGAGGAGATTTTGGGGTCGGGGTTCATGTTTACAGCATTCCAACTTTGGCTTGCCGATGGGCAGACATTTATAGGGAGAAAGTCCCATGGGCTTTTCGATTCCTACTGGGAGACAAACTCCTATGTAATCAAACCTAACAGCTACATGCTTTCCATATAAGAGAATCCTAATAGCATTGGATAACCCTCTATTGATCACCCTATCTAAATCTGCAGCCGCATCCCTCAATTGAAAAAAAACTTTCCTAACAGAACTTAAAACCCAAAATTCTATTCGTATATGGGCTTCCTTAGTACATAGGTTAAAAGTTTTTGTTTTTTTTTTTCTAAGAACCTTAAGTGTCTAGGTATTTAAGTATACACCCAAAGCCCATCTATTTTAGCTTGTCAAGCTCCCTATGTTCAAGGCATTAGCTAAAGGCCCATTATGCTTTCTGAAGGCATTTTAGGCCCAAGCCCACAATTTGGCCAGATTAACCTTTTATCCGATTTGGGTGTTAAGGCCTGGAAGTCCTCACAGTTACATCACGTTATGGATACACCTATGGCCCAATAAGTATACATGCTTGAATGCCCATTAGTTAGATGTTAAGGGTTTTAAGTCTTAGAGTTTAATATCTCCCTTGTCTAATTATTAATTGGGTTAAGTTCTAAGAGTCCTAATATACATTTCTTTACGGGGTTGGGTTTCTAACTTTCAAAAATTTACTTATAGTGAGTTTATATTGCCTCTTTTTTTTTACTTGAATATTTATTTAGGGATTTTATTTATTTTAAGGAAGTTTATTTTCTATAGTTAAATCCAGGGTGCTACATCCTCCCCCACTTAAAAGAATTTGGTCCCCAAATTCAACGAAATTCATTCTCAACATATCAGTGGGGTATCTAGTTCCGTCCTCGGCTACTTGCTGAAGAGCCTGAGTCAATCCTTGAACCGTCTTTTACATCTCACGCCATTGGGCACGCTCGTCGGCCATTGTTATCTATCTAGTTCTACAAGACATAAACAATCTCATGTAAGGTTATCAGGTAATTCTTGTGAAATTTTAGTAAGCTATTTTCATAAGCTGATATTATTACTATTATAATTCCGTTTTAGCTCTTAACCCAAGGTTCTACCCAATCTCACCAGGCAATAACGGAGTTAAACCTAGAACTTATGGCGACCTATAGTCAAGACCTAGGATTTAATAAGCCTAGGCTCTGATACCACTTCTGTCACGCCCCGATCCGATAGCAGCGGAATGTCTTGGTCGGAACGTGGCAGCGATACAGTCGTGAATAATCAGAGCAACTCATAAGACACAACTTCAAGGCCAGACAATAATGATGAAAATACAATTCTTATTAATATCAAATGTCAAACTTACAATTCTTGACTCACTTACATATTTAAATGAACAGACTCATTACTCTTAATAAAAAGGAAAAGACTCAATGATAGGACAAGATAAGACTCAAGAAAACTAAAGACACCGACACGATTCTCCATAACGCTCATCACTCTTGCCCTTCCCCATCTGGCGGACTATCTTCAATGTCATTACCTGAAAATGTTGAAAATAGGCTGGTGAGCAAAAAGCTCAGTAGGAATTACATCTCTCATCAAGCAGAATATAAGTGATTAGCCAATTAACGTATTCGTGACGATGCAATGCATGGAACTAGAAAATCATGACGATCAATCTAACAGGAAAGATGAATATTAAAGTCAAAGGCAGTTACGAGCTCAAGAGAAATAGGGATGAATTCCCATGCAGAGTCAAGGACAAGCTATCAGAATATAACAAGGACAGATACTTAGATGAACATAACTTCAGAATTGAACATAACTTCAGAATTGGCCAGATTATAACAGAGTTTCAATAATATAAGTAGAATTAAACAATCTAGTAGAATATATAAATTATCAGAATAACCGAACATAAATTATCAGAATAATAGAATTAACAGAAATAACAGAGTTTACAGAATAACAGAGATAACAGAATATAACAGATGTACAGAGTTTGGTGCAATGCCACACCCAGAATTCTCATGGTTTACAGAATTGGACTTCCGTTCTACCTGGCACTGAAAAGTCGCGGACCCACAGCCCTTAATGTTTCAGAATCAGATTTGGCCAAATATAGAGTCAAAGGGTTATGTTCTCGAATTGATGAGAAGAAGATTCCAAAAGGAGTAGAGTGTCAAGTAACACGGATCAGATCCAGGGTTTTTAGGGTACAACCAGCTCGGCTGCCTTAAGGGAATCCAAGGCTAGCGGAGACTTACAGAGGTCTCAATAACTAACTTGCCAGTCCGAAGGAACGGAATGTCCAACGGAGAACTCGTATGTCATCGAGAGTTGAGGTGTATAACGTGAACCAATCATGAAAAAGTGACTCCATCTACGAATGTGAGATGAGAGTGTCAAAAGACCCGAGGTATGGGTCAAAACCGGAAGAAAACGGTGAGAATATGAATGCGTTAATTATAGAATTCACGTCAAACCAATTCTATAATTAACTATAATTAAATAAACTTATTTAATTGACGTCCATGAGTAGTGTCATTTATTAATTAGCATCCACTTAGAGGGACGTTAATTATATGATTTTTAACGTAATTTATTTAACAAGAATTCAAGTCAATATCTATTTAATTGAATAATTTCAAGAATATACATTCAAAGACATATTTATTTATTTAAAATAATTTATAAAAATAGAATATATGATAATTAGGAGAAAAATTCAAGGATTCCAAATATATATATTTTATAATTTTCCGTTGTATAGTTTAATAAATATGAATTTTTAAAGCTATAATTACAAGATATATATATATATATATATATATATATATATATATATATATATATATATATATATAATTTGACGACCTTACTGTGCGTCGTCAAAAATGATGTTTGACGACATACGAGATGTCGTCATTTCAACATTGTCAAATTTTGTCTATTCTTTGGTCCTCTCGTTTCCCGACTTAACCACGTCGGAATCTAGCCTATGATATACCGAAATGACGGACTCGAAAAACTCTACCTAACCATACGTTCAAAATAATTTTTCGTTGAGAGACGGGGGATCTTGCGATAGGGGACACAAAAAACGGTGCAACCACTTTCACTACCTCGGTCTCCACCCCAATAGTACGCCCATAAATTTTCATGGCCAAAGGATACTTCTATACCTATGAACAACTATTAATGCTAAAACTCATAACTAACATATGTTCAATTGACGACTGTCGTTGATCAATCTTTTTAGAATTTCATTAAATGACGACATGGGGGTTGTCACCTTCTATTCTTATAACGCCCTAAACGGTGGCGTCATTTTCATAAGACACGACATACATCAAGTCATCATTTTCAATTGGAAATTGACGACTGTTTTGATGGGCGTCAAAATGAATTAGCGCCCTAGAAAGGGTCGCTATTTACTGTAAAATTTCAATTCTCGACCGAACACATCGATAACCATATGCATGATATAAAAGATGATTTTATCTATCATGTTGGCCTTAAATCATGATTTAACTTTGTTTGGGCTACGAAACTTGAGAAAACCTATGAAAAACTAGAGATTTTGAACTCGAACACGAGATATGCGAATGTTGTTTATGATCATAAGAGCATGTAATATCTCTGTTAATTGAGTTTAGTCGTCAGAGAGAACACCTACCTCGTGTGATGATTTGGACGGTGAACAGAGAGATTAAGATAGCAAACGGTAGTAATTCTTCCTGTTATACTTAGAACAGAGCCTCCGTAGCTCTTTGAAGAAAAGAGTAACAGCAGCAGAGGTTCTTCTCCTTTCTCGGGAATCAAGAACAACAGCGGCAAAGGGGTAATAGCAACAATAGTGAAGCACAGAAGAGATGCCCTCCACGTGATCACAAGAGCAGCAGTCGCAGTCGACAGCAGGAGAACAGGGTTTGTTGTTGTAGGAAGAAGAAGACATGTGCCTTTGTCGGAGGCAGCAGAGGAGATTTTGGGGTCGGGGTTCATGTTTACAGCATTCCAACTTTGGCTTGCCAATGGGCAGACATTTATAGGGAGAAAGTCCCATGGGCTTTTCGATTCCTACTGGGAGACAAACTCCTACGTAATCAAACCTAACAGCTACAGGCTTTCCATATAAGAAAATCCTAATAGCATTGGATAACCCTCTATTGATCACCCTATCTAAATCTGCAGCCGCATCCCTCAATTGAAAAAAAACTTTTCTAACAGAACTTAAAACCCAAAATTCTATTCGTATATGGGCTTCCTTAGTACATAGGTTAAAAGTTTTTATTTTTTTTCTAAGAACCTTAAGTGTCTAGGTATTTAAGTACACACCCAAAGCCCATCTATTTTAGCTTCTCAAGCTCCCTATGTTCAAGGCATTAGCTAAAGGCCCATTATGATTTCTGAAGGCATTTTAGGCCCAAGCCCACAATTTGGCCAGATTAACCTTTTATCCGATTTGGGTGTTAAAGCCTGGAAGTCCTCACAGTTACATCACGTTATGGATACACCTATGGCCCAATAAGTATACATGCTTGAATGCCCATTAGTTAGATGTTAAGGGTTTTAAGTCTTAGAGTTTAATATCTCCCTTGTCTAATTATTAATTGGGTTAAGTTCTAAGAGTCCTAATATACATTTCTTTACGGGGTTGGGTTTCTAACTTTCAAAAATTTACTTATAGTGAGTTTATATTGCCTCTTTTTTTTACTTGATTATTTATTTAGGGATTTTATTTATTTTAAGGAAGTTTATTTTCTATAGTTAAATCCAGGGTGCTACATCTTCTCTGGTCCGGGGGTAACCCCCGTCCTTACACAAGGATACCAGAGGACTTGGCTATGACCAAGACCCGGACTTTCACGTCCACTATCCAGTCAACGTCATAGGCTTGACACTGCTAGCTGACGACCAAGCTAGAGTCGAAGCCAAATTCAACAGTTCCGGGGATGAGGAAGAAGAGATCCTGATCCCGATCCCCGTCAAAGCCAGCACCCCGGTTCAAGCAGTCGAGGAATCTTCCTCGCCTCCCTACAAAGACATCAGGGCTGAAGAAGCTCCTCCGGCCATGCAGCCAGTCGAAGGACCCAGTTCAACAAACCCTCCTGATGAGGGGGTATCTCTGATACTAGCTGCGAATGATTGTCAGCTTTAGTAGGTAACCCCGGGGAGACCTCAGCAACCCCGCTTAACAATTGCTGGCCAAAAGCCGGCGGCCTAGACCAATCCTCGATGGATCCCAGCAACAACCACTCTCCAGTCCTATCGGCGTCAACCAGTGGCTTCGAGAACCAAGACATGTACGAAGCCGACACCGATGATGAGGATTTCATCGACTTCCAACCCACTCCTCCCGAGTTGGAGGATGGCGGCCAGGCGACCATGGACGAGCTCGTTGAAATCAACTTGGGCGAAGATGAAGCTCCCCAGCCCACATTTGTCAGTGCTCTCTTCACCAAGGCAGAGAAGCAGGACTACAAGCAACTCCTGCTCGAATACAAAGACTACTTCGCCTGGACATACAAGGAGGTGCCAGGGCTAAACCCCTCCATAGCGGAGCACGAGCTAGCCATTTCTCCCTCAGTCACTCCGGTCAAGCAAACACAGCGGCGCATGCACCATGAGCTGGAGCTCCAGGTTTCGGCCGAAGTCCATAAAATGGCGGAGGTCGATTTCATCGAGCCATGTATCTACCCGATTCGGCTCGCCAACATAGTCCCAGTCAAGAAGAAGACTGGTCAAGTCCGCATCTGCGTAGACTTCCGGGACCTCAACAAAGCCTGTCCGAAGGATGACTTTCTAGTCCCGATTACAGAAACAATGGTCGACATGACTGTTGACACCCATTTTTTGCCTATGAGATGGGTCATTCCTCTTACTATCATTTGTTGATGCCTCGAGTTTCCATTACTCATTGGGCTATTTTTAGGCGCATCTTTGGGCTTATTTTATGGGTACCTCCCTCCCTGGCTAGGTCTGCTCTCAGATTCAGGCTTAATGGGCTTTGATTTCGCTTGGTTTTGGGTTAAATGGGCTCATTTATCCCATTTTATTAATTTCAAACGTCCAGGCTTTACACAGACTAGTGACCGGCCATTCAGTGACTGTGCGGCCCTCTTGGAACCGTTTACTGATTTATTGGGTATTTATTTAATTTTCTGAATTTCCACCGACAAGACCTTGAACAGTCTGGGTTCAACCGTTTATCCCCATTAAATGGCCAGGTATTAGACCGTCCAGTTCCAAGAGTCCACATCCGGTTGGTTTTTCAGATAATTATCTATTTATCATATTTTTCTGGATTTATCACCGACATGTGTACACGGCCTAGCATTGGACCGTTCTATTAACTAAGTGGTCTAGCAGTAGACCATTTTTTCCGAAAGAGTCCAACGCCGTGATGGCCGGTCAGTTCGGTGGATAATTAGATAATTTTCTATTTTATTTTATTTATCGCCGACAGCATTGGACGGTCTAGTAGTAGACCGTGTAATGGTTTGGGCGGCCTATCGCGAGACCGTGTACCTGTTCGAAAACTATGGATTATATGAGATTTTCTCTCTCTATCCGTGGGTAAACCCCTAACTTCCTCCGCCATTTTCTCCACGGTTTCTTAACTAAATGGGATGCCGTTTGATTTAGATGGGAGAAAAAGGTATTATCTACGAATTTTGTTTTGCAATCTCAAATTTTTATCCACTGAAAAACCCAATTTCGAGGTTGGACTTTTAGGGCTCTATAAATTGTACCCTTAGTCCAAGCTTGAAAAGGGGGAGATCGAAGGTCGACGGCGAAGCCCTGCCGCATTCTCGAGTGACCTACAGTCAGGGAGGGAGGCTTTCTACACCCCCTTAAGCCTCCAATTCAGGGAGTAGCTTTATGTTTTGAGTCTTTGTTTGGTCGTCCCACTGTCTTTTCCTTCTTTGCATGCTCTTTCCCATCACATTGCACCCGCGTTTGTAACCGTTGCATCTCATTCTACACACCATTCCTATTGTTTTCACGCCCTATAGGGGTTTAAAAACCTCCCAGGTATCCCCCACTCCATGTCATTGCATTACTTTTCTCTTCTTTCTTATAGTTACTATACCTCACGGGACTGATTTGGGTTTCCCTTTTATGTTCTTCACGTTCTTTTGCAGGTCAGCATCATCCTAGCACGAGGCCCATCCCCTCTGGCCGGTCCGAAGGGGTGGAGGATCAGATCCTACGACTTGAAACCTGGCGGCAGTGAACGGTCTTCCTTCCGTCCGTCTGAATAGGAGAGCGGTCCCCGTCGAGCCATTCTACTTCTTCCTGCGGCCTCCTTCGGACCGTCCCGTCGTCAGCCAGGCTTTGTCCCGTGTTCTTCCCAGTACTGCTGAGCGGTCTATCGAGCGACCGTGCAATTCACAGGGTGGTTCTTCCAGGATCGTGTATTCCTGCAGTGCAGTTGTGAGGCGAGTGTCTCCCTTTTCCAAGGTACGGGTGCATCCTTTTGCATTTTGGTATCTTGGTGGCGATCACGATCACACATACTTCTCCACCTTTTCTTTCCTCCTTTCATTTTGCTTGTTTTTATATCTTGATTTAGAAAAGGAAGGTAAGAGAAAGGAAGAGGGAGGAAAACATGTCAACATCCCATCTTTTGGCGATCACAGTGGGACAACTAGTGCCCATCGTGTTACTGTTGTGCTGACCAATTCTTGTCCTTGGTTAGGTTTGTGTTTTAAGTTGTTTTAGGTTGTCATCTTATTCACCCTGCGTTTCTTCCTTCGGAGGTGTCCACGGTTCTCCCAGAACCGTTCACGTTCTCGCGCGGTCGGACGATAGGCCGTTCTGTTCCAGTCTAAGATTCAGCGGTCATCTTCGGACCGTGCATCTTTCTCCAGGGTCCCCAAAGAGGCTGTTCACCTCTGCTGGCTCAGGTACGTTACTTGTCTTTAGACGCTTGTGATCTACTGATTCTCCGCGGTCTATTTTAGGCCGTCCCACAGTTTGCGTGGTCGGCCGATAGACCGTCCAGGCTTCTCAGGTACGCAGCTATCTCAGTTCATGTCATTTCTGTGTTTTTGCTGTTATTTAACTACTCCCTGCCATTATATGGTCCTACCCTGGGCCGTTCACTTCCATGAGCGGTCTACATCAGACCGTGTTTCTGTGCTATAGTGCACCCGAGGTTATACCTTTGAGGATTATTGCATATCATTTCATATCTATTTGGTGATGTTTTGATCTCCCCTGTTTGTCATGAGTATTCTCATATTTCTCATCATTGTTGATCATTGATTGCTAGTTCTAGGCTAGACTTTGCATGCACTCCGGTGCGCAATGGATTCATGCATTTTTATCACATTATAGTTGCATTCCTACCTTGGTAGGAGAACCTCTCGTCTCCATGTTCCTTGGAGCCGACTAGGCGACCTTACCCGGGACCTCCGTAAGCCCCCGTGAGCCGTGGATTCCCACACGGACTCCGGGCCGATTGTACCTTTTCCACCCCTTAGCTTTGCATGTTGCATACGTCGTGAGAGAGTTAACCATAGCTTAACCCAAAGTTTGGACCTTGTTCCTTATAGGTTTCCTATCTTGAGGGAATTGATCCAAAATCAAATCATTAAAAGGTCCACCAAAACCTTGACAAAATAAAAGTTAACGATCATACCAACTTGTTTGATCTTGGTTGAACGCCCCCCCTCACACCCATATTGTTTATTTGGGCCTGTCCAAGCCCATTTGTGTTATTTCGTGTTGCATCCCCCATCATCCATATAAATTTTGTTATTACGCCCATTTAGGCTAGACCATTCTGTGCGTCTATTTGTTTAGTCTCATTGTCCTAGGTTTCTTTTTCTTTCTTTTCTCCTTTGCATTATTGAGTCAATCCCCCTCTTTAATTCTCGAGCCCTTTACTTCCCTCATTGTATTTCCTTAATTTTCCTATATAAAGTCTTTATTTGCCCTCATGGAGCACCATTTTTATCCTATATATTACTCTTCTTCTTCCCCGTCTTCCTATTCCCGCGTAGATTCCTCTTCCCACGCGGGCCCATCTTCTCGTGACCCTTCCGACCCGCAAGCAAATCTCATGGCCCACCTATCATCTCTTGGTTGTCAAACGGCCACGGTCCAGGCCCAAAAGTTCATTGCTAATCATCTTAATGGGCCTTATTCTCATAACGGGCCTCCGTCGTCTACTCTTAGTGGGCCCCCCTTCCTTTAACGGGCCCTCTTATTCTCTCAATGGGCCCCATGTTGCTGCTGGCCCAATCAGTCCTTATTCCCATGGTCATGATCCTTCCAAGCCCATGCATCCTTCTATTCCTGGAATGGGCTTTTCTTCTTCTCAGTCCGGATCTCCTTATCCGGCCCAATATCATAATCCTGGTCCAAATTCACACTCTCTTGCTCAGGTTGGCTTGCATCCTTCTCGCTCTCTCCCCATTGAGGAGATGATTGCTCAAGCCCAATGCCAGCTTGATGAACTTCAATGTCAAATTGATCCCAAATCTTCTTTGAGTGTCTCGTTTGCATTCCAAGGTCTTTAGCTTCCACCACGTTCACAAATTCCTACATATCGCTGCAATGGTGGAGTCGGTGACCCTTATGTGCACTTGAAGGCGTTTCTTTATGAGTCGGCCCAATTCCGACATGACCAGCGTTTGATGGCCTATCTGTTTGGTCTGTCTCTAGAAGGCCCGACTCGGGATTGGTTCTTTGCATTGTCGCAAGATCAAGTGGTGAATTTCCAAGCCGTTCAAGAGAAATTTCTTCAGCAATATCAAGACCAGGTTGGGCCCAGGTATTCTATGGTTGATCTGGCCCATGAGAAGATGAAGCCCAACGAGAAGTTCTCTATCTTCGCCGATCGCTGGCGTCACTTGGCCGCTCAAGTCCCGGGGCATATTCCAGAGGGAGAGCAAATCAAGATGATCCTTTCTAATACGATGCTCGAATATCGGCTCATCTTAGCCTTGAACGATATCACCTCATGGCAACAGCTTTATACCCGAGTGCGCTTCATCCGCCAACAACTCCTAGTTTCCCTTGACCCCGAGTCCCCTCCACCTTCTATGCTCACATACGCCTTCTATCTGTCACCTTTCATGAGTCAGCCATCCACCACATATCCTTTCACAAGGCAGCCTTCTGCTCCCCCACACCCATATACCTCCACATATCCCTCCACATATCAACCCTCCACGAGTCAGCCCTCCGCCTCTTCATACCAGCATGAACCTCCACCTCTGGTCAAGGAAACACCACACCCTGAGCAGGTGGATGCCGTCTATATACCCCCTCATCCTGCTCCGCATATGCCTTCACCAAATCCTTCCCTTAGCCATGTGCCATTGCCTACGCAACCTTCTCCATCACCTTCCCATATCCCTCGGCATCCACCATGTCCGAAGCGGGCTCCTTCTCTGTCGTTGCTGGAGTCTCTTACCGACATTTTTAGGGCTTTGATGGCCGCTCATGCGTTGTAGCTCCCTCCGATTATGCCTTGTCGACCCGCGACCGGGGATGTGTTTCAATATTGCGATTTTCATCATCAGCAGGGACATTTAGTTGAGGATTGCCCTGAGTTCCGGGAGTTTGTTTATGGTCTGGAAGATGATAAGAGGATCGATTTGGCCACCATGCATGAAGCTATTTTAAATCTCTGCGATAAGCAAAAAGAAGTGCTGCCCAGGCAGCCATCTCCGTCACAAGACCATGGGCAACCCTGTGACTCTTTGAGTAGTGTAGCACCCGCTCTGTCACCTACACCACCTCCCGATCCCTCACCTATTTCATCCCCTACCCCCGCACCTTCACCATCTCCTACTCAACCTCCACAACCTCCACCAACCCAAGCCTCTGCTCAGGCTAGTGCTACCTCTTCTTCCTCCTCCATTTCCACCATTGCTCCTATTCCAGACGCCACTCGACGCGTTGTGTCGATATGTCGAAGGTGGGCGTCACGACCCACCAATTCCTCCGCCTCACCACCACTGTTACCATCCTCACCTCCACTACCGCCATCGACCACATCACCCCTTCCACCATCTCCAATACCCCGACCGCTATCACCATCGTCTTCACCGCCTCCTCTCCCAGCGACCCCTCTTCCATCACTTCCACCATCTCCACCGCCTCCTCTCCCAGCGACCCCTCTTCCATCACTTCCACCATCTCCACCGCCTTCACCCTCCCCTTCTCCATCGTTTCCTGAGCCTGAGTAAGCTATACCTATACCCGCATCTCCACCTTCGCCTTTACCCTCCCCTACGCCTCCACCTTTGCCTTTACCCCCACTTACGCCTTCCGAGCCTTTACCCACGTCTTCCAAGCCTATGACCTCCACTTCTCCATCCACCTCCACCCCACGGAGCGGGTGGGCATTATCTTTGGTGCCCCTCGGGTTTGGTTCCCAGAGAGATGATAAGACAAGCCAGGTTTCGATTGTGCATTTTAGGATTCAGGATGTTATTTCCCGCATGCCAATCCGAGTCCTAGTCCCTAGCTATTTTGGGGGTGATGAGCCTACACTTTCAAAGACGGTTATTAAGAAGAGTTCACTTGCACTAGTGCCAGTTTCTTCACAAGCGAGGCCGGTGGCAATCTTATTGCTCGCCGGGGGATTCACTATCGATGTTGTTATTTCTCTTCACTCCATTGTTGTTCAGTTCACTGGCCGAGAGGGGTTTTCTACTCGGATTCTGCTAACCCATACGTCCGCCAGAAGCCTGATGGATTCCCTATACAAGGGGCAATTGGCCCTATCTTCTACACTTTCCAAGGACATTCTGCACTCTTTATGCAATCTCCCTCGATTTATTAGTGAATCGGCCACGTCAACGCCGCGCATCACTCTCCCTCAGTTTTGTCCTGCTCTTCTAGTAAGGGAGTTATGCTTCATGCCCGATTGCCGAATAGAGATGCCAAATCTCATGTTGCTAGTGCCGAGTGACAAGACTCCATGGTTTTCTGATGTTCATCCTAAGGAGTTACTTGTTCAAGGATGTCTACCTATGGTTAGCACCGCGTGTCTAGAGGCAGCCACCCTGATAAAACTACATATTCATGGCTGGTGTTGTGAATGTGATTTTGATGATTACAAAATGCCTTTGTTGCTTGGCCTTGTGCGTGAATGGTTATTCATGTCTTCCTGTGTATGAATTGGGAAATGGTTGTGGAAATGGCTGTGGAAATGATCACAAACTAAATGGTTGTGGAAATGCTCACAAACTACTTTTATTGGGATATCATGTCGATGCATTTGTGACTGTATAAGGCTCATATGTGCTTTGATGCTAGCACATTGCATTGTGGAAAACATGCTTGGATAAATGTCATATTGAGCCTCATGTCATGCATGGTAATGCTAAATGATTGATTGAGATGCAAATACCATTACTAGCCTTCAAGGTAATGATGTGTGGATTGATGAGAGTTTGGATGATGATCAAATTGAATGTGACTCAATATTATTTTATGTGGCTTGGCTCCTTACTCTTTGAATTCCAAATTTATACTATCATGCAATGGTGAATAATATTTGGAATTTCATGACTCTGTGTATGAATGATTCAACCAATCAACAAGAAATGTGAACTCAGGTAAAACAATGAAGTAAGTGTTGCTATAAGGAGTTAAATGGATTTCTTGTTCCTCCTTCACTCTTGGAATATGTTCAATGATGTATTTTATTGTGAACATGCTCATAGTGTTAATGCTTGATGTAAAGATCTTGATTTTCAACTAACCTCTTGCTTTATCATGTTTTTCAGGATGAAAAATCATGGTTGATCTTCATGGGATTATGGTAATATTTAATCAATTATTTCCCATTAATTTGATGGTGATTTTAGCTCTTTTTCAGACCCAAACAAGAAGGGGTCGACCCATCGGATCGACCCTCTAAAGTTCTGTTCAAAACAGAACTACTTTTGAAACCTGATGAAAGGGGTCGACCCTGGGGTCGACCCCTGTAACCCAGAACCACAGATTTGGTTCTGTTTGGGTTCTGGTATCACGAGGGTCGACCCCTGGGGTCGACCCATGGAAGGGTCGACCCCAAGGGTCGACTCCTGTAACCCAGAACCAAAGATTGGTTCTGTTTGGGTTCTGGAAACCCGAGGGTCGACCCTGGGGTCGACCCCTTCAGTTCGGACGCCCAGCCGTCATTCTTGACCACCATTTTTTTGCTCCTAAAGTCTTCCAATCCGAGTCCAACTTCCACAAAACACTCCACAAAATGTGGATCTTGTCCAAGGGCTGTCTCTTGACCCTCCAAACACATATATACATCTCTTGGGTTGCAAACCCTAAGGAACAACAAGCTAGATCTGAAATTTGGGTGTTTTCTAACCCTTGTATGTGCAGGTTCGGAGTTGTAGCTCCCAAGCCCTCTTCCACCTTGCTCTGAAGTTGAAATTAAAAGGAAGAAGCTTGAATCAAGCCCTAAGATCATATACAATTGAAAGCTGCATCTGAAATCAAGATCCAACCTCTGTTTGTGCTGCGTTACTTCACACTTGCTTCAAGTTCATTCTTCATCCTGCAGAAGCATTTCATGAGGGAGTTATCTTGATCTTTCACTTCTGTATCTTTTGTTTGAGATTGCTTAAGGTTTTGAATGGGTATCTAAGATGTGTAATAATCATTTACATGTTCTTTGTTCACTCTCTCTTGCATATATATATGAGCTGCAATTTTGTGATACAACATTTCTAATGCTCATATATTCTTTTGTATAAGTGAAGAAGAAAATGGAAGAAGGAAAAGAGGAGTGCCTTGAGGAGAGGTAGAAGATGATGTCTAGATTATGATCATTCGTCAACGAGCAAGGAGAATAAGATTTTGCTGAAGAAGGGGGAGCCTTTTACTTGATGCAACTTTCCAGTTTTCATCTATATAATTTGTGTGGAGGGTCTTAGCTTATATTTGTCATTGCTTCATAAACATTTGAGAGAATACTTTGTGTGGCTGTTCGGAGAAACGGGTCTCCGAGTGTGTGTGTTGTCATATGTGAGTCGATTTGTGCAGAGTATATCCGCGTGTGTGGTTGTGTAGGCATTGCCCTACGTGTGTATGGACGGAGTTGTGTCTCCGTGTGAAGTATTCAGTTCGGGGTGTGTTCCCCAATGTGTGTGTGTGTGTGTGTGTGTGTGTGCTGCTGTGGCAGCAGTTTGAGGCAAGGCCTCGTGTGTGATTTGCTGCGAAAGCAGCGTGTGTGTTGTTGGGGTTCGTCCCCGTGTTGCTACATTCTGTAGCGTGTAGTGAAGCCTCACCGATTTGGTGAGGGGTGGACGTAGGGAGCCCGTCGTGGTCCCGAACCACCTTAAAAATCCCTGTGTCTTATAGTTTGATTCTTGTGATTGTGTGTTCACTATCCTATCTGGTTGTGCAATCGTGTGAGCTCGGTGAGATTGAGTGAATCTAGTTTAAACCTGTTTAGACTAAATTACTCAATCTTGTATATTCCGCTGTGTGGTAGTTGTGTTTTTAATTGGACAAAGTTTTTAGTAGAAGGATCTATTCACCCCCCTTCTAGATCCGTATTCTTGCACTACGGGACCCAACAATTGGTATCAGAGCGAGGCTCTGTTGTCCCTAGATCTTGCGATCTATAGAGTGATCCTAGTGCATTCTACAATCATGAATTTTTCTGAACATATCACAATGAATTGCTTGCCAATCCTCACTGGTTCGAATTTTAATTCATGGCTAGGCAAACTGTGTGTGGTGATTAATTCTATTAATCCTAGTCTTTGAAAATTGATTTATCATGGTCCACACATATTACCTCTAGATGAGACCAAGTGGTCTAATCAGGATAAAATGATGCATCATGATAATGTTACTGCTTTGAGTTTATTGAAAGTTTCTATAAACACTAATAAGTATCTATTTGTATCTTCTTGTAGGATGGCAAAGGAGCTTATGGACCGGTTGATCAAAGCTCAAGAAATGGAAAGGTAAAAGTGTCTTATGGCCGATGATGCTGATCAAAAAAGTGATGAAATTACAGAAGAGGTAAATTCAGATTCTGAAGAATTTACTCTTGATGATCTTGTTGATGCTTATGATGAGTTGGAAAAGTAATATAAGAAAATCAAGTCAGAAAATAGAAAATTGAAAAAGAAATCTGAAAACATGCTCCATGAAAATGGATCTTGTGATAAATGTTCTGAGCTTGATAACTTGAATGAACTTTTAGAGCACGATGTTGAATGTCACAAAGAAACCATTGCTTGTTTGAGAAATGAAAATGTTACCCTCAAGAACAAAATCGATCAATTAGAGAAAATTGAAAAAGATCTAAGAAACAAAATGGATTCAAACTCTATTGATCAGGATATTTGCAATGAATTGATTATGAATGATAAACTTGCAAATGAGAATGAAGAACTTAAAAAGGAAAACATTGCTATATTGATTCAGATATCTCTGCTTGAAGGCAACATGAAGTTTCTTGAAAAAGAAAATACTTTGTCAAAATCTGAAAATGAAAAATTGAAACATCTAAACACAACCATGTCTAAAAACTTACTTGCTTTTGAAAAAGGAAAAAATTTGGTTGTTGATGATTATGAAAAGATGCATGTGCTTGAACAAAAGATGGAAAGCTACAAAACCATCAATGCCCAATTGAATGAAAAACTCATCTCTTGTGATAATGAGATCATTTCCTATGAACTATATATTTCATCACTTGAAAAGAAAATTCTTGATCTGAATGCTTCTTTGTCTAAATTTGTAAATGGGAAAGAAAATTTGAACAAGATATTGGAGACTAAGGTGAATTTCCAAAGAGAGGGGCTAGGCTATAATCTTGTGAACAAAAAGAATTTTAAAAACAAAGTCTATACATCATTTGTCCACAGTTCAAACATAGCCAGCACATCAAATGAATCTCCAAATCAAACTGCTGCTCAAACAACAAAGAGATCAAATGAAAATCTGGAAAAGAAACAAAATTTATATCAAAAGGCTAAAAGTGTTGTTGGTGTCACGATGAATGCCAAGAAAAATCATGTTGCACACACACATACATCCACAAAGAAAATCTCATATTTTTATTGTGGTGAACTTGGTCATATGATGCATGATTACCTTTTGATGAAATTTGAAGATCTAGAAGCTTGCAAGAACATGAATGGCCTCATAAAGCTAAGAAAGCTTTTGAACACAAAAAAAACTCTTGATAACTCTTATGTTCATGAATGAAGACCATTTGAGAGATTTGCTACATTGAACTATTTTCATTACGGAAGGTTTGGTCACAGGATGAACAATTGCTTTAGTTTGAAAGATGATAACATCTCTTCAAACCCACAAAAATTCCATGCTCATTCTTACAAGAAAAATCTGAAATCTTTTGGTCATTGTCATTATTGTGGTGAATTTGGGCATACCATGCATGATTGCTCCTTAATACATTTTGATGATATGCATGCCCAAAAACTGTGGAAGACACCCTCTAGAGGTGCAACTAACCATCCGGGACCCAAGAAGGTTTGGGTACCCAAAACAACCAAATGAGAACTTGTTGTAGAATTGCCTTGAGGCCAAGAGGAAGGCCTTAAGTCGACTTGGCCAGTTCAGGTGTGATGCCTTGGTTAACATAGGCTTGTCCTTGATTTCACTCTGATTTGTAAGTTGGTTGTTCATATTTGTGCATATTGATTGTGTGAATTCTCAGTTCATACTGTTGGCATTTAAAGTCTCTAATATGCAGGTGTGAAGAGGCAGTCTTGCATGTTTTATGTGCATCAACCTTTTCTACACATGTGCTTAGACTTGGTTCTTCATGTGTTTAGTCTGGACTCTTTACACTGTTGGGCTAAACTTGAAATCTCTGAAGTGAACTTTGAACTCATGTCAACTTGAGTGAATCACTTGTATTGAAAGCTGAAACTCATCATTCATTCTTGCAGCTCATAGGAGATTATCTTGTGGAAGAAAAGCACTGAAATTGGCTTTCTCATTTTTATTGAGTTGAGATTGATATGAAATTGAGTTTCTGATATTGCAGGTTGAGAGAGAGAGAGAGTCATATGTGATGAAAAGCCTTGAAATTAGTTTCTTCATATGCATTGACTTAATATTGACATGAATTGAGCTCTTTACAGTGCAGGTTTGATAATGACCATCAACCCTTGAAATCATGATAAGAATTCAATGTTTGAATGTATCTCCATGTGCCTAGATTGAGTCTAATTCATGTATGGCTTTTCTGAGCTCAGATTAACTGTCTTAGGCAGTTTTGCATGTTTCCCAGTCGGTGTCGACACCAGGTGTCAACACCTAGTCTGGCAGATCTAGAAAAGGTCTACACTTTGGGTTTTGAAATACCCATCTTGAGGTCCGATTGGTTTGAGCTTTAACCCCATTACCCTAGAGGGGTTTTGGAAGGGTCTTGGCATGGGGTTCTTGGAGAGAAAGAAAGGAGCTCAAGAGGACTTCTATGCCAAATTTGATCTTCTTCTGGCTAATATCATTCTATTTCTTGCAGGAGAGAAAGAAAGGAGCTTGTTGATGAAGATGACAACAAGTAAAATAAAGTAAAGAATCTGAAAATGTCAATAAAGGTAACTCAAGACAAAGGTGAGAAAATAAAGTGTTTGTTTGAAGCTCTTTGGTCTTGATGTTAATGCCATATCTTGACAGACAATGATTTTGAAGTTTTGAATACCCTTTGGTTGCCTTTGAAACTGTGGATGATGAATGATTGGCTGAATGGTATTGAAACATCTGAAAAGTATATATGAGAGTGTAGCCATTGAATGCTTTTTGTTAAACCCCCGATGTCAAATGAGAATACATCTGTTTCTGATCATCATTTCAATGATTACATGGTATATAAAATGGTGACATGTGGAAGGGAAGGTCAAGCCTGTCTGAAAGCTATCACCATGCGTAAGAATGTGTCTCCGCCCGGTACCATGAATCATCTGTGCTATGGCATCAAACTTAAATGAATTTTCTGAAATCATGCATTGTTTATGGGGGAGTTTTGCATGCTGAAAATTTTGAAAATGATATTTTTCCATTCTCTCAGCATGATGATGTTGTTTTTGTGGCTGAACATTTTGAGAACTGAATTTGATCAATGTTTCATGGTCTTTACCAATGTGCCACTCATCTTTTTGGATAAAAGCACAACTGTTTTCAAGAAAAGTTCACATGTGATGATTTTGATGCTTTACATGAATTTTCTGAATTCTCTTTTCCAAATAAAATTGTGTCCTCACATTTTAACATTTGACAATGCATGTCATGTATCAGTTGCATTAGGTGCATATAGAGTGTCATGTGACATCTGAAATCTTGCATCACATTACATATCTGCATATCACTTTCTGCATATCATTCACATAGTACTTTTGGAAGATGAAGCTCATCGTGTGTCTTGTTGTATAGTTGACATTTTCAGCATACATATAGTGCATATTTTGAAATGCATCATTTTGAACATTTCATATTGCATAAATGCCAAAATGAATACTTCCAACATTTGGTCTCATATCTTTGGGGCCAACAATTCAAGAACTGAAATTACATATCTTTTTATTTTGCATTGCATATACATATCTCCATTGTATGCTTGCATGTTATTATATGCTATTCAACCCCTTCCTTTGAATCTTCTAAGATCAAACACTCCATTGTTAAATAATGTTGCATCTGAGTCTTAACAAGTATGCTTCATGTCAAACTCTCAGGGGGAGCATTTCATGCTTATTGCATTTACATAGGGGGAGCTACACTATCCTGCTCTAAGTTAAATTTTCTCCATACATGTTAAATCAAATTCGTACACTTCATGCACTTTAATGTGAAATTGAGTGTTATTCATAAGGATATAGGAATTTTATTTCAACACTCTAAAGTAATTCAACTTGCTGTATGGATGATAAGAGACAGTTGAGGAAAAAGCTGCCTACCTCCACATACACAAAATATGGTTGAAATGAAAGGCTGAGCAATGCTTTGTTTCACTGAGTAAATTGGGCACATGTCACCTGAGACGTGATGTGGTTCATTTCTGAAAAGTGTTGACTAAAGTATCTCTGTTCAAATGAGGTGACAAGGTTCAGTTTTCTGAGTAATCGGGGATTCTGGCATGAGCTCCATGTGTCTCCTCGCGTAAAAAGGAATTATTTGAACCTGATCATTCTTAGAAAAAATCAGATTGTCAGTGTGAAAATTACTGATGATAAATTGATGAGGAAGAGCGAAGGCTCCAATACGCTGTTCTCTAGATTGAAATGCAGTCTGTGACGTTACTATTGTGTTTAATTGAAAATCTAGTTATCCATATGGCTAAAAGTCATACTCATGTTACTCACTTACACATGGTAATTTGATTTGATATGTATTTTGAAAATTTGATTAATTGCTTGACCTGCTGTACGTCTTCTCCTATTTATCTGCACAATCCTCTAGGTGTAAACACGAGCATTCTAAACTTAATGACTCACCTGCACTTTTCCTACACCTATCCCCTCACTGTAAATTAATTGGTATCACTTCTTGTGAAGGAGTTATGTTGCATGTATCTATAGATATCTGCTTGATTACATTTTATGTATTTCATGTCTCATCATTTTCATACATCTTGTTTCATGCATTTCACAAGAAAACTAAAAATCAAAAATTTGAAAATCAAAGTCAGTCATCTAATGTGTCAATGTCAAAGGGGGAGCTTTGCATGTGATCTTATCTGCCTAACTCATCAAGACTTGCATGAGTCAATACCTTTCTATGGGTGTTTGAGTGCTTGTTTGCTTGCTCATTATTGTCATGCCATACACCATTTCCAATTACTGCAACTCGTGAGCATTTACATATCGTTTTGTCATCTTGCATTCTACATGACCATATTGTCCACATTTGCATTTCTAATTTCAACAATTGGTATCAAACAGTTTTACAATTAGCTCATGCATATTGTGCATATTGGTTCTATTCATAATCCCGTTGTCCATAGGTTCTTGTCATTCTGGATTCCCGTCATGCTCCCCATTTCTGATTATGTCAAAGGGGGAGGGAGCATTAATTATAGCATAATATTTTATCATCATCAAAATGGGGGAGATTGTTGTGAATGTGATTTGATGATTACAAAATACCTTTGTTGCTTGGCCTTGTGCGTGAATGATTATTCATGTCTTCCTATGTATGAAGTTTGAAATGGTTGTGGAAATGGCTGTGGAAATGATCACAAACTAAATGGTTGTGGAAATGCTCACAAACTACTTTTATTGGGATATCATGTCGATGCATTTGTGACTCTATAAGGCTCATATGTGCTTTGATGCTAGCACATTACATTGTGGAAAACATGCTTGGATAAATGTCATATTGAGCCTCATGTCATGCATGGTAATGCTAAATGATTGATTGAGATGCAAATACCATTACTAGCCCCCAAGGTAATGATGTGTGGATTGATGAGAGTTTGGATGATGATCAAATTGAATGTGACTCAATATTATTTTATGTGACTTGGCTCCTTACTCTTTGAATTCCAAATTTATACTATCATGCAATGGTGAATGATATTTGGAATTTCATGACTCTGTGTATGAATGATTCAACCAATCAACAAGAAATGTGAACTCAGGTAAAACAATGAAGTAAGTGTTGCTATAAGGAGTTAAATGAATATCTCGTTCCTCCTTTACTATTGGAATATGTTCAATGATGTATTTTATTGTGAACATGCTCATAGTGTTAATGCTTGATGTAAAGATCTTGATTTTCAACTAACCTCTTGCTTTATCATATTTTTCATGTTGAAAAATCATGGTTGA